>JAMXBB010000002.1:25832275-26238313 GCA_024138015.1 Lumnitzera littorea | reverse complement strand
GGGGGCGGGTGGCGGTGGTGGGGTGGGGGGGTTGGTGTGGTGGGGAAAAAAAACAAGGAGAAAGCTAAGAGTTAACAACATAAGAACGTTGACTTGTTGGCTAAAAGAAGCTAAGAACTTCCAGTACAGAGTTTTCCATAAGTTCAGTAGTTCTCAAGAGACCCAAAAGAAATATTCATAATCTTAAAGAAGTAATTTCCATCGTGGTCGGGTCATGGGCCCTTTTTTTTTTAATTTTCTGTGGCAAATATATTTTACTTATTTAACCAGCATAATAAGTACATCATAGTTTCAGGGAGGTAAGCCTCCTTGTTGATCCCTGTTACAGTTTGTTACAAATGCTAGTGATAAGTCCTTGATACAATTCGATATTTTGACAATTTTAGTAGCAGCAAAAAGCATGGTGTCTCTAATCAGTAGCGCCTGATTTCCATGCTGTGGAATAGAACAAAAAACTTCTTCGCCATCTACATTTTTTGCTTCATTTGCTAGGAAATCAGCCACCGATTTTGCCTCTCTTGGAGCAAAAAGTATCTTCACCTCGTTGAATTTCCTAATCCAATCCCTACAAGTATATAATATATGTGAAGTTTGGGATAACTGAGATTGATTATTCTTCTGCAAGTTAACTACAGCTTTCGAATCCGTTTGGATTATCAGTTTCTAAATGTTCATGTTTAAGCATAGCTTCATTCCCCAATATAAACTTCAGAGTTCGGCATCCAAGATGTTCATTTTACCCATCTTTCGCATGTATCCTGAAATCCAACAACCTGCGTTATCATGGATAACACTTCTGCAGTAGCCAAATTAGGGACAAAGTTTACAGACACACCTTTATTGAAGGTTATGTAGCCTTCAATTGGGGGATGCCTTTGGATGTATTGCTGGGTGGTTTGTGTTCTTTGCTCTCTCTCTCTCTCTCTTTTTATTTTTCGTAAATGTTTATCATCCGGAATTCTGATGCTAACATTTATTCTTTCTAATGTATTTCATATACACAGTTTTGTCATTATGGTTTTCAAAAAGGTTTTTATTCCTATCCTTCCAAATTGCCCATAGTAGAAAGGAGAGAAATACATATTTGAGAGGAGTCTTGTTGTGCTTTCTAATGCTTGATGTCTTTAAGTTTGTTTGAACCTAATTAGGAAATGGACAGTCGATAGATGTTGAGTTATTTGTTTGTTCCCAAATTGGTGCTATGAAATTACAGTCTAGCAATGCATGTGAGATATCTTCATCTAGATGTGCACATCTTAGACATTGGCTTTGCATATTTAGCCTTTGTTTTAAGTTCCTTCCTACAAGGAGTGCCTTATGACAACAGCACCACCATATAAAGATTTGTAATTTAAGTGAGATTGGCAGGCTATTCATTTGAAGGTAGAAACTTCTTTTGTATTCATTAGCAATTGATAGAACTTCGATGTTTAGGAGGATAAATCTTGGTTTGCAAATAATGGAAAATCCTGTGCTTCTTTTTGAAGGACACATGGACCATAAATTTCAACAATAATTTTTGTTCTTTCAAATCCAATAATTTCTTTGTTCCAAGTTGTTTCACTGATCCAAGTCTTTAACACTATTATCTCTTCAGTGCCTTTACCAAGTGGTCCTTGAATTGCTGTTTGTATGGGTTGAAGGCCACACCAAGTGTCCTTCCAAAAGTTTATGTTTTGCCCATTTCCTGGGACAACAAGACATAACTTTATGAGCATGTCATTTTCCTTCACCAAGCTCTTCCATAGAGCCAATGAGTTTGGGGCAAGGGTAGTTGGTGTCCTTTAATATATTTCCATAAGCAAAGCAAAGCAAAGTAGGCTCTAAAGTTTTGATTTGTGCTAAGAAATTCCATGTTCTTTTCATTTCAAATGTTTTATTTCTCTAGGAAAGGTTTTGGATACATAAACCATCCATAAGTTTAGATCAACTGTGCCATTTCGGAAAAAATTTCTAGAGATGTTCTCAAGGGTATTAATAGTTGTATTGGGAAGATTAGTTGCTTGCATGATGTAGGAGGGAAGAGCATTTAGGGTAGATTATATGAGAATTACTCTCCCTACAAGGCTTAGGAGTTTCCCTTTCCAACAATGAGTTTGGATTAAACCTTTTCAATCAATTCATCTAAGCCCTTATGTTATGGTTGTAGCCTTTTATTTATAGGGAATCTTAAATATTGACCTAAGTTGTCTACTTTCTTGAGTTCTAGGATAGAGGATATATTGTCGTAAATTTCATGTTAGGCATTTTCTAAGAATGTGACTACAGATTTTGAAAGATTAGCTTTGAAACTAAACTATTATTTGAAAGTGTGAAGTGTGCTTTTTATAGTAGTTGTCACTTTTGATGGTGCCTCCGACAATAAAATGATGTCATTAGTAAAGAAGAGATGAGTGAGTTTTAGATTTGATTCTCTAGGTTTGATTGGTCTCCATTCTTTATTATTAACCTTTTGTTCAATGAGTTCACTTAAGATTTCTAGTGCAAGATGAATAGATAGGGAGACATTGGATCCCCTTATCGAATGCCTTTACTAGGTTCTATCGGGGGAAGCATAGATCATTTAGGAGAATTTTAATGGAAACTATAGATAGGTATGACTGGATGAGTCTCATCCATTAGATTGGGAAGTTTAAGGCTTAAAGAGCATGTAAGATAAAATCCCATTTCAATTGGTTAAAGGCTTTTTCTAAGTCTATTTTAATGATCATGGAGCCCTTCTTGCCTCTCTTTGAGTTTAAAGTATGCATTAGATCCTGAAGTAGGAGAATATTGTCATATGGGGTGCATTTTAGGATAAAGCTTGATTGATTGGGGTGTATTAGGTTCTCTAGATGAGATCTAGTTCTAAGAGCTAAGATCTTTGCGATGATTTTATATATTGTAATGTAGAGACTAATGGGTTTGAATTTTGTTATTTCTTTTGCCTTAAGGCTTTTTGGTATGAGCACTAAAAGTGTTTCATTTATATCCTTAGGGTAGGACCAGTTTGTAAACACTATAGAAACTAAGGAGTTGGTCGATTATTGTATCATAGGCTAGCATGTCTTATAAAACTTTGCATGGATTCCATCTTTTCCCGGGGTTTTTGTAGACCCAATTAAGTTAAGGGCTTTCATTATTTCTACTTATGTGATGGGTTCTATTAAGAGTTGGCTAACCAAATGGGCTAAGACACCATGTAATATTTTAAAGATAGGGTTTTCTATTGTGATATATGTTTTGGAGATTGTATATAGATCTCTAAAGTGATTTTGACTATGTGCTTCTAATTAATTAAGGCTAGTAATCTAATTTCCTACATTAACTTTAAGCTCCAAATTCTATATTTTGTCATTCTAGTTAGGATTAGAGCATGATAGTATTTCGTGTCCCTTTCCCAATCTCGAATCCGTTTAATTCAGGCTTCTTATTTCCAAAGATATTCTTAATGTTGTAGGGTTTGTTGGAGTTCCATTCGCAAGTTTTACTCATTGGATATGAGCTATTGTGTTGGGTTTCAGGTCATTTGTTGTTTTATACTGGCCAATTCCTTAAGGATTTCTCTTTTTCTTTTTCTAGGTGTCTAAAAGCATGGTGGTTTCATATACATACCTCATTTTAGAAGTCTTGGATAGAGTACGACAGGTTATGATTGTTTCGTACCCAAATTATTTCTACAAGACTTTTAAAGGAAGGGTACAAGAGCCAAAAAGGTTAAAAGCGAAAGAGTCAATTAAATGTTGGGAAGTGTACTTCCATGTTTGTTTGTAGGTATAAGGGAGAGTGGTTTGAAACTGAATCACTTACATGACATATCAATACATTAAGGTAAATTCTCCTCTAAGTAATATCGCCATACTTGTGATCTATTATTGTTTATATTAGGTTAGTTAAGGATTGCTTATTTGACCATGTGTACCTTGGTCCTACAAAACTAAGGTCCACTAAATCACAATTTATTATGCAAGTATGATACGACATTACTTTATTCGAGTTAAAAAGCGCTCCTCCCCATTTATCTTTTGCATAAATAATATCATTAAAATCCCTAAAGAGTCACAACAAGTTTTTATTTATATTCATTCAATAGCTCTTAAGCTTTTGACATGATAATTCTCTACAAGAAAGTTTATTACTTACGTAAACTGCTGTAAAGAACCAAGAGAGGTTGGTATGTCTAACCTATATGAAGATATGGATTCTTTGTATTAATTGGTAGACCCATATAATAACTAGTGATGCTTCATGCCATAGCACAAACAGTCCTCCCCATCCTCCATTTGCTTCTGAGGACATTGATATGTCATAAGGTAGTTCAGTAATCAAATCATAAGTATTTACAGCATTCATTTTGGTCTCAAGAAGAAGGAGCATATCTGGATGCAGGTTCATTATGAGCTATTTAATTTCATTAAGCTTTTTAGTTGAGTTTGCACTACTTATATTCCAAGCGACGATCTTAATAAGTTGGACTGACATTGGTATCATTTTTTAGTTCATTAAGGTTGCTGTTTTCTTATACTAGTATGCTTGTTAGGCTAGTTGAAGGATCCTTTTGGCTTTGAGGTGAATTTTGGTAGGGTGTAACTCACAAATCATTAGAGTTGCAACCCTGTATGTATTGTTCATTACAGAGTTGATTGGCACTCTTAACTGCATTGAGAAAGTTGTTGGTACGAGAGTTGAGGCTGGCTCTGGATTTAGCTTGAGGAAGAGCATGTAAATTGCTATCCAACATGCTGGTACCATTGTCTTAAGATTTGGCTAGGTTACGCTAGGTACTCGAGTACTATAGGGGGGATCATAATCAAGAATTCCTTAATGGTAATTAAGGTGACCCATTACGGAAGATCTGACGACCATGTTGCAATACTACATGGATCTTATTTTAAGAGATAAGCTTAACTTAAACTAAACTATTGTTGTTGTAAATCTGTTGACTAAGTTCCATTAAGGTTCGAGTCAAGTCATCTATGAAGGGTACATACAGAATGGTTGAGTCTAGTGAGAGCTAATTTAGATCTAAATCTCTATAGAGAATTTTGAGACTAATAGCTATATTTACTCTTTTGTCCATTAAGTGCCTTAAATGTTGTTAGTGTAAACCTTACAAATTTTACTTTTTAGACTTAGAATCAAATTTGAAGAACCAATGGTATTCCCTAGGCTCAATCAGACTGAAGAAATTAAAACCGGGAAAATTTTAAATTGGAACCTTAAAAACGAACTTAAAAAACCCTAGAGATAAAGTTTTATGAACCTTAACAATGCATTAAGACTCTAAACCCAAGTACGCGTAACTATAAATTAAAAATCTGAATTGAATAAAAACTCTTGACCCCAAACCCTAGAGTCATAAAATCTTAGATTAAACTTCAAACGTAATGAAAAACCTAAATTAAAACATTTCACTTGAATTACATAAATCGCATAAACTTAATAACAAATAGTAGGAGATATCTACAAATAATAGCAGTAAATCAAATTAAGTCAATTAAGATAATAAATTAATGGGATTACTAATTTATCCCAAATGACACATTTTCTCCAAAAATAATGCTAAAATCGTAAGTATACCTTTAAAGCCTTCAAACCCGCGCAAGACCCTAAAATAAGAGAAGTCCTAAAATGAATTAAAAACTATAATTTAGTGTTAAAATCCCTAATTTAATTCATGAACTCTAATTATATTGCCACATTATTAAGTAATTATTAATAATTCACTAAATTGCTGAAACAGTCTCAATTTGCCTTTTGAAATTGTAATTAATTAGTGATAGTCGATTCCAACCCTTAGAAACCCTAAATTAATTAGATAAAATAATCTAATGGGCTTGATTAACTTAATTAAACATGAAAAACTCTAAACTATGTCTAATTATGGGAATTTATACTAGTAATTAGAGTCGTAAGCTTAAATTACATTCTAATCATCTACATACATTCATGCATCATAATTAACTATATAGGACAAGATAATTAGTTGAGAAAATAAAGGACCACTTACCTTTAGTAGACAAACCATTGCCTTAATTGACAAAAATCATAAAAAGCAAATTAGTCTCCACTTATGCTTGTACCATGTAACCACTACACCTACTCATAATCAACCCCCTTTTGACCCCTTTATTTGCATTTTACTCCATCTTCTTCCCTAACATAAACCTTAGAAACATTCTCTAAGCATACAATTCAAAAACAAAAGAAAAACAAGAAGGAAGGAAACAAGAGTAAGCTTCTCAGACCTAGCTACGCACTAGAATGCCCTAAGCTATAACTCTCTACCACTACCTCCAAACGACACAAAACCACTGACATTTGAATCCTCTTTCACCCCCCTTTCTTGTCGACAAACATCTTTCACCAAAGGAGTTTGTTTTGTTTTCCAAAAAAACGAAGTGAAATGAGACTCTTTGAATTGCTACCGAAATAAACTTGCACCTTTTCAACTTTCCTTCTAGTTTGAGTTTATGAGCATAGTTCCTAGGCTTAATAATTAAGTAAAAAATTATTAAAATGCTACCTTTGTTTACTATGTTTACATGCCTATACATGTGCATTTTCTTCGATCTTTAGTGTAATAAACAAATTACATATAACTTTAGAAGCACATAAGTTGTAGTAAGATGAAAACTTGAAGAAAAATAGAAGAATCATCATCGTATTTTCATTCTCATGCTAGGGCCAAAACATATGTATGTATATCCCCACTATATTTTTTATTTCTCATGTTTATTTTGGTAGGAAATGGTTTTAGGTACATTTTAGTGGTAGTTTGATATATGTTATAGCAAGTTAAGGACATGATACATAAAAAGCCCTAAAAAATCATCTTAAACCACCCCAAACATGTTGTAAAATGTTTATTAATGGGTTAATCACGTGATTAATTAAAGATAATTAGGATTTAGGACTTAATTTTACAAGATAAGAGGCTACATAAAGTCTATAATGAGTAGTTATGCCTAAAATGGACATTAGGTTTAGAAAAATCCACTTGAGACCCAATGAATCATTAGTATCAAATTTAGAACTCATGATAAAATGGGTTATTTAATCATTTTTGTAAACTATTAGGCCCATTAGATTAGGATAAAGTCAAGATATGAGTCCTAGGATATGAACTAGGCCTAAATTTAACTAAAAAGCCCACAAATGGAGCCTTAAGCTCACTTAATCACTCATAACCAGATCTGTAACTTTATGAAAAGTAGATTAAACTTAAGGCCAATGATGGGCGTAAGTTTAAAAAGGTAAATAGGATTAGGCCTAAGGCCTTAAATTGTAAAATTAGCCCAAAGGCCCTTAAGAAAATTGAAATACAAGCTTAAAAAATACATTACCAAATTTGAACCTAACTTAAAAAAACTCAAAGGAAGATATTCAAAAGGCCCATCTAAGACATCCACTATAAGCCTCTTAATGAGTTGAAGCCTTAAACTTAAGAAAAAAGCTTGTTTAGGCCCATAAGAGTGACGCCAAGGCTCAAGATGAACATTTAAAGTGTTGGGCAGAAAAATTCACTAAAAATACTTAAAAGGAAGTCTAAAATATCAAGTACAAAAGGCCAAGATAAAAAACTAAGCTCAAGGGCTAAAACTAAGCCTAAACCCTAAAGTGACCAAACTAACCTTTTGGGTGCATGAACTTATAAGACTCAAATTGAAAACTTATTGACCCTAAAGCTAAAAATGACCTTGCCAAATGAAAGAACACATAAAAATGATGAAATCGACTATAAGAACGTGAAAAATGAACTTAAAATAAAGAAGTTGGAGCGAAAAACAAGTTTTAACCATATTTAGGGATTAAGGCAAGCTTCAGTTATTATGTAAAATTTTAGGTTCTTAAAGAAACCTTCTTCTAATTACTTATATATACATTATTATTATGTTTTAGGTGGCTTAAATTCTAATTTAGGAACCTCGAAGTTTAGGATAAGTAGGCAAGCAAGTTAGGTGAGGGAGTTTCGACGAACTGCTACTTGCTTGTGTTTAGTAATCATTTAATGTTCTATTGCTTACCCTTGGTTGTTTGTTGAGTCACTTATTGTTTTATATGCTAACATCCGTGTGATCGCCTTATTAAAATTAGTAAGTTTAAATATTTTGCCAAATTAACCTAATATACTTGTTACATGTCTATGACCTATTAGTTGTAGACTATGATGTTTATAGCTTTGTCGAGTTTTCTGAAAATTTTGCTAAAATATATTTTTGAAAAGCTTTACAATTCAAAGAAAAATTTATTAACTTAGTGAGTACTCATAGCAATCTCCTATGACATTTTAGTTGTTGAGGCATAGTTAGTAGACCATCTTCAGTCGATTAATAGCAAGTAACTTGAGTTAGAATTTGCATGGTTTAACCTATGGGGCATTATATGGATTTATTCATAATGAGCTTGTGCAATGTTGTATTGATTGTTGATAGTAGAAAGCCCTAAATGAGATCCATTAAATTGATTTGGATGATATTCTAGACTAGGGTAATAATTGTGTTCTGCCTATGGGTACTTTATTAGGATAGTATCTACAGACAGCCTCATATGGGTAAGGTGAGGTGCCTCGTGCAGTTAAATATGGGGGGATAATTGATGTATAGACGACATAAATCTACAACTTACATGATTCGAGGTCCTATGGATGTGTTACTTACATTCATTTCATATGTAGCTAAACTACATGTTTGTTAATAATGCTTGATAATTTACTTGAACGGTAGTGGCGAAAGATAAACTTACTGAGCTGTGATATGCTTACCCCCCCCCAATAGTTCCTTTTTACAGGTAACCAAAAGTTGGGAATGAGTTAAGATCATAGTGTAGAGTATTCCTATAGCAATTGGATAAGATGGATAAGTAGGTTGTATTAGTTAAGTTAGATCTTTATAATATTTAGTAACTCTTAATATCATAGAAGTTTAATAATCTTATCTTATTATTTGATAGGTGATTTTGACTCTCTATGGTCTTGGTAGACTGTGAATTATTGGATTATCCTAGTTGCTTATATAAATAAGTAAATATAAGTAAAATAAATAAGCACCCTTGGAAACTTAATAGTCAGAGTCTTACAATATTTGACTTGCAAGGTGTTCTTTATATCATGGGTGTACATATGATATGAAGATTTTAAGAAAAACTACTAGCCCCCCCCCCCCCCCTGTAGGGTGTTACAGCTAGACATCTGATAGAGAGGAGTTTCTTTTGTATGTGCCTCTGTTTATTGAAGGAGATGGTAGATTTAAAGGCCATGTTAGGGATTCTATTGAAATTAATTGAAAGGGGGATTTGTGATGATTGTTCTTTAGATTTTGCATTAATTGGATGCCATATTTCTTAGATTTGGGAATATTAACTTTTTGTTCTTTGGTTGGAAGTGATTGTTGAACAGGGACATTTGGGGATGGATTGTTTTCATTAGGATTTTCTTGAGTTTAGGTCTTTGTTAGGATGGAAGAGGTCATATTCACAAGGGTTTGTTGTGTTTGTTTGTTTGATCGGATTGGGGGTGGTTGTTCTTTCTCAGATTAAGTTTAGGTTGGGGGAGTTTACTTGATTATTTTTGTGTTATTTCTCTTAGGGGTAACTATGGTTCAATTACCATAACCAAAGTTCTTTACTTAGGAATTTTACATCAATAGGGTGGAATGTTTGACGTTATCATAGGGCGATGCATGGGAGCTCTCTTTTATTAATTTTTATTTGTTTTGTATAAAAGCAAAGGCTACTGTGTGCTATAATAATTCTTTATTATTACCTTGGCTAATGGGGTCCACTTCCTTTTTTATGCTTGTATTGGTTTCTTAGCTTTTATAGGGTGTTACTGTACATTGTTAAGGAGTATGAACAATAATTTCATGTTGCATACACAAATTAAAGATCCCATCATATTGGACTTTCTATGAGCTTCCATCGAGAATAATGGTGTGGGTTATTGGTTTGTTCATATTTATTTGTACATAGAGGCATGCGAATCTACCCCTTTCTATGTTGATTGTGAATGTATTGAATCTAAGGAATGGTCCAATTGTTGCTTCAACTTTTTTGAGTATGGTTGGTAAGTAATACTTTATAGGCAATTTAGGAATTCAAATCCAAACTAGAACTTGGTTTAAGGTAGTTGTAGACACTTGGAAGTTAGGTTCAAATCGCCTTATAGTAAGAAATTGTCCAAATAGGAACCATGGTCTGTTCTTTAGTATATTTTGCAGATCATTATTGTCTTGAAAGGTGATATTATAGTATCTACATCCTAAGTTGATCATTGAGAAATTGGTAATAGTTCACTAGAGGGATTTTGGTATTGGATAGATGATTCAGTATTTCACTAATAGCCTAACTAACTGGATAATCAGGGAGTTTCTCTATGGTCTTCTTAGTTCTTGTTTTTCTTTTGCTATTATGTTTACGACCTTTATTCCTTTTGGTAGGTCATCTCGGTTTATCTTACTTATTCAAGTTTATTCATTCAATTTTGGATCTTCATCCATGTCTTCTACTAGTTGGTTTAGAGTACAGTTAATAGCATATATGTTTAGAATGGTAACTGTAGCAATGTCACCATAAGATTTTTTTTTTTTTTGGGTGGGGGGCGGGGGGGGGTAGGGGGTAATTGATGGGGGTTGCCTTGTTTTTACCTTCTTCAATTGTAGAGTTGTGCTCAGAGTTAGTGGATGGGTTATGATGTTAACGGTTTGCTATGGTGGGTAGGAAGGATTCATTAATGGGTTTATCATTTAGACTTTGAATGTCATTCAATTTTAATCTTCTTTTTTTCTTGTTCAAAAGTTGAAGAAAAGGGGGGTGGAAGGTTATGTGAATGAGAAGGAGAGTTTTCCTTCAACATGTATACAATTTAGGTCCACAATATATCACCACCTTATTTGACTAAGGTCATGGATCTTGCATTTCACTTTTTTTTTTTTTTTTTGTTGTTGCCAATAAATTGATAGTTCATTCATCAACTAAATCATCTTGAGAAGAGTCTAGAGAATATGATCTATAATTAGCAAATAATAAAGACTCTAGCATAGGTGTGAGAGAAGACGGCAAACAACAAAAGCTCTTGCATTTCACTTGAATAGTGCTTTTTAAATGGCTAAGTTAAGAATCAAGACAATTATGAATTAATAGAATATGGAGTATTCGCTAAAGCTATTGTTGTCAATCCCTTTATTGCAATATTTGATAAACTTTTAATTGTCTATGTTTTATATAATAGTTTTTATGTTATTTCCTTAAAATATGAGTTTATTTTAAGAAAATGATACTTAATTTAGTAAAATTTTGATTTATAGTTTCGAAAAGTTCTTTGGAAGAAAACAAGAAAATAAAAATAAGTTTAACTTAATTTGGCTTTAAATTGAAGAAATTATGAAGTTTGAAAGTGATACGAGCAGCAATATGACTGTGTTAGTTGCAAAGAAGATTTTTGCATAGAGAAGAGCAATGCACAAAAAGTGATACTACTTAAGAGACATAACCATGTCTTAAGTCATGTAAGTAGCAATTTTGACAAGATTTGTTAAAGATTCGTAAAGATTTAGTGAATCTTTAGAGACACAATTAGTAATACAACCGTATCACTTAGTCATGTCACTTATAGTGAAGTAGAAAAAATGTACACCTTATAAAAGGCCCTTAGGGACTTTTGTCATACTTTTGGATACAAATTTTAGAGAGACTCTAACGGTAGAATTGCACAAAATAGCAATGTACTTCGAAATTCAAGATTCAAGAGATTCTTTTCATTTTCATGTCTTTTCTTTATATATTTTCACTAGATTTGATTTGTTCTTTTGCTATGAGTAATGCGTAAATTCATTATATCTAGGTTTTGTTGAACCTAGAATTGCTATGTAATATTGAGTTTATTAGATCTAATGAAGATCTTTATTTTTTTAATTCAATTGTGTGTTCTTTATTGCTTCAAATTGATATTTCTTAGGGGATTAACCTAATACTTGATCTCATACAAGAAAATTGAGAGATTACTTGTATGATTAAATTTATGTATAATTGATAAAGATTATTGCAAGTTTAAAAATAAATTATAAAGTCTTTTAGGATCTTGATTGTTATCTTTAAGAGTATTTGTTGTTCTTTAATGCAATATTTAATTATGCTATTGAAAGAAGATTCTAATAGATGATTCAAATATTAGAGTTAAATGACTTGAGAAAATTATTAACTTTATTAGAGAATTCTCCCTATTAAAAAATTAGAGATTGAATTAGATTATCTTTTATAAAAGTTGCATACACAATTCTAGAGGAAATAAGATCTAAATACGTAGTTGAATCTTAAGTTAATTTTATGAATTAATTGCTTTGTTGTTTAATTTCTTTGGTTGAGTCTTAATTAATTGTTAATTTGATAATTAGTAGTAATTTAGTTTAATTTCTCTTAGTTCCTTAAATTTAAATTTATCGATTGGATAATAAAGAAGTAGTTAATATTATTAATCGTAGTCCTTATAGGAGCGATATCCATTTTTAGTATACTATACTATTATCGATAGGTGTACTTGGCTTATACCAACATTGTATATAATTAAGTAGCTTAATGTTGTTTAAAGACTACAATGAGCGACCTATTTATATGCTTTAATTCAACCTTACATAGTATAGGTTACAAATGTTTAAAAGATGCTTAATTAGATATTAAAAGCAAAATTGGATGAATTAAGCCCCTTAAGGGCTAGTTACTTAACTGCATGCCACTTAGTTGAGTGATTGTGGCACAAAAGTTGGCTAGTTATCCTAGACTCAACAATCGGTTGATTATGGGGTCCTTACTTGATTGTGGATTCTTGTCGGTATCATTAACTCTAGTTCTTTATTCTTAGCTTTCATACAAGCATAAATGATATTTATTGTCTCCGAACTTGTACCTTAAATCATTTCAAGATATGCGCTAGTGTTTTTAATTGCTTTAGTCATGAATTCATTGAATTCCCCTTGCAACTTTTAGCTTATGTCCTTGTAATTGATCTTTAAGATATTTACAATTGAACTAACAAACTAATTGGTTTTGGTCCCTAAATAGTATATTAAGTCAACCAAGAAGATTTATAACATTCCATATTATACCATGGATTGTCGATAAAGCTTCAACAAAATTAATTCCAAGGATAATATCCAATCAAGGTCTTAAGCTAAATATAATTAATCCATAAAATTTTCAATTTTCAATTTACAAGAAGTAAATTCTAAAATAATGCAAATAAAGTCTTAAATTGTCATATGGTACCAAATAATTTAGTATTTTCTTACCTTAAGCCATTGACATCCTAAGACTTCTATGGGCTACAATCCACGTGCTTTATGGTTTTTGGGTTTGGGATGATACCATCCATCCAGAGATGTAAGGAACTCACTTTAGAAAATTTTCTAAGCAAGTAAGAAAATTTCAAATTCAATATTTGGAATTTTGGATAGAGTTTCTAATTAGAAGATTATTGGAAAGAAGTTCTCAGCATTATTGGTAGAAGACAACATAAGCATAAGACATAAGGAGCTCTTAATGTAGAAGCAAGTGGAAGTAAAAATCATGTCAAAAGTAAAAGCATGAGTAGGAATAGAAGGAATTATTTTTAGATGATACGAGAATGACACTGATTACAATTTAACTCTATGAGTTAGATATATTTGAGTAATATATGGATGAAAATCTGCTGTCCCATATTTGCTGTCCCCTAGCTGTCTCAGCCATTGATATCATGCTACATGGCATATGTTCCCAAATTAAAAAAAAAAAAGCCTTATTTCTTCCATTTATTAGTTTAATGGCAAACATATCTGAAACTTAATATTTTCCCAAGATATATAAGAAAGAAAGGGCATTAAGAATTAAACCTTGACAATTAATGCATTTTCATTTTGCCACTTGAAACATACCATCATTTTGCCTTTGTATTTTCATTTATGCTAAACAACCAAATCTTGTTACTAGTGATGATGTTAGACTTTACTCTTTCTTTTGTCATTTTCTCTCATTCCTTGGTATAAATAACAAAAAATACGATCTATCCATTTACTTCTAAAATCTTTATGTGTCTTATGTCTTTAAGTACTAAACCTAATATCTTTGGCATATTAGTTATAAAAATCATGTACTTCTTCCTTGATCTCAAACACTTTCCTAACTTTTGGTATATTTTTTTCTACGATGCTAGTATGAATGTCTAATTCATCATTATCATTATTAGTGATAAGATCTACACTTAAATCATCACTGTTCATTTCAAATTCTTCAACAAAGTTAAGTTTTCTATATGTTGGACTTCTGTCAAGAGAAATATCATTTTCAGCTTCCATGGACTTGAGAACTATATATAAATAAACATTAAAAATAAAAAAGAAAGAATTTAATAACTTAACTCAATTTTTAATCTTTTTTATAGCATAGAATAAATATATTTTGTTTCAAATTAAAACATATTGATTAAAATTTGGAATAATCGATGATATGTCCAGGAGACAACGATAATGGAAAGAAATAAAAATAAAGTAATGAATTTTAAATATTTAAATTACAAATGTTATTTTATCTAGTTTTTTCCTTTTCTTTTCCTATCATGACTATGTGCAATTCTATTTGTACATCTTGCAAGTTTTATTTATTGAAAATATCCATTTTATCATCATTTGATGTTTAAAATTTATCACATAATTTTTATTTTTTTCCTTGTCACGATTTCTTACAACAACGGTTATTGTTGATATGACAAAAAAAAAAAAAAGTAGGCTTCTTTAGTCTTTTGTTTGGAACTAAAACATATACTTTAATCTATAAAAACATCTACTTGCAAGAATTGATATAGCGTCATAATTCAATTCAAGTTTATTATATAAGTACACCAAATATTATTGTTTAGTATATAGTTAAAAACAAATAGTAACAAATCATTATCAAATAATTAAAATATTAAACAAAAATATAAGGTGCTAATATAATACATTACTAACCTTTTATGGTATATAAAGTGTAATTAATGGAGGCTTAAAATTTCTGAGTTAATAGAAATTCTTTGAACTTTGCAAATTCTGTAAAAAAACCAAAATGGTGGGTGAAAGTGTTAGGAAAAAGTGAAAAGCAAAAAGCGTTATGTGAAATGCCAAGATCAAAGTTGTGGGCTTTTGTAGTTAGGATTGCTCATACAATTTTCATTAATTGTAAACTTTTGATTCTTTATGCCCTCCCTTTCTCGTATATTTTGGGAAAATATTAGGCTTCGTGTATGTGATTTTTGAAGACGTTTGCTGTTAAACCAACAAATGGAAGAAATAGAATTTTTTGGCTTGGGAACATATGCCACATGGCATGACACTAGTGGCTGGGACAGCAAGGATGGGACAATGTCAAATTAACTCTTATCCTCTATAATATGTCAAACTAATTCTTAATACGAATAATCTTGAGAAAGTTTTAGGAAGAATTATGTTTAGAAGTTTTTCACGTCATTAATTCTACAAGTCTAAAAAAAGATAAGTAGATGGTGAGTTGTTAGTCAAAGCCCTCAAATAAAAAAGAAAAAAAAGAAAGAATTATTTGCTTGCTGATCGAAATTGGGAACTTTTGTAAAATGGCTACCATAGAAACTACCGTTCGGAGCTTACTTGGCAATAACGGATTTGGGCCTAAAAGTGCACTAAGCTCATTAATTGTCTTCATACCTCTTTTAACATGTACCGTGAGGCCCAACAGCCTGAGGAGATGGATGTCATTTCAGACAAACCCTAGCCATATATAGCATACCTGAAATACATAACGCTCCTCTTGCTGCGCCCGGCTACTTTAATTCCTCTCCTTCTCTGTAACGCATTCTCCTAAAACCCTAACCCTAGTGCATCCCGCGCCGCTCCACCAACCATGCCGCCAAAGTTTGACCCAACCCAAGTCGTGGACGTCTACGTCCGTGTGACAGGAGGCGAAGTCGGAGCTGCGAGTTCTCTCGCTCCAAAAATCGGTCCTCTGGGTCTCTCCCCAAAGAAGATCGGAGAGGATATCGCCAAA
This sequence comes from Lumnitzera littorea, assembly GCA_024138015.1. Taxonomy (NCBI): domain Eukaryota; kingdom Viridiplantae; phylum Streptophyta; class Magnoliopsida; order Myrtales; family Combretaceae; genus Lumnitzera; species Lumnitzera littorea. Next base: position 26,222,311 of record JAMXBB010000002.1, on the reverse strand, counting down.
GAAACCGCCAAGGACTGGAAGGGCCTTCGCGTCACGGTCAAGCTCACTGTCCAGAACCGTCAGGCCAAGGTCTCGGTCGTCCCATCCGCTGCGGCACTTGTGATCAAAGCCCTAAAGGAGCCGGAACGTGACAGGAAGAAGACGAAGAACATCAAGCACAACGGAAACATCTCTCTGGACGATGTGATAGAGATCGCTAAGGTGATGAGGCCCAGGTCAATGGCGAAGGATTTGAGTGGAACGGTGAAGGAGATACTGGGAACATGTGTGAGTGTTGGATGTAGTGTTGATGGGAAAGACCCTAAGGATGTTCAGCAGGAAATTAGTGATGGTGATATTGAGATTCCAGAGGATTGATGAAATTTGGAGATCATCATGGTCATTTAGGGTTTGTCTTGTTTCTGATTGAATTTCAATGAAGTTTTTAGTTTTTCATTTTTAATATTACCTGTTGTCTTAATTTTAAACTATAGCATAAGGATATTTTTGCTTGCTATGGATACCATATGTTAACGTGTCGAGAGATTTACTTTCCGATAAGCGTTCGTGCTTCATTATACGGTTTGGCATAGATTATCTATGTTTAGAGTTAAATAGTCAAGCATTCAATTATATATATGCTTGCTGTACCAAGTTTAAGTTTTCTCTTTAGATGATTGCTGGAAATATAGCAGCATTGAATTCATTTATGCATCTTAAGCCTTTGTGTTCATGTTTCCTGTCAAATTGTGTTATAGACATAGAATCTTCATCTCTGAGGTGAATCTTATAATGATGGCTCCGCTTATAAGTAAATTTTCATGGTTTCCTGTTGAATTCTTATGCTCTGTTAAGAGCTGGTTCAAATGAGTGCTTCACTTTGCCATGTCGTTCAAGGTGTGGCACCCGGGTTTGATTAGTTTCTTCAGTTCGGTTATGGTAGCTGAGCCAAGAGGTTTTATGTTCGGTGGTCTTAATGTCTGAACTGCTTACAGAATATTTCTTCTTTGAATATATAGTTGGATTGTGGTTATTTACTATACGAATGGTGTACTGTAGATTTAGGTCAATTTAGCAGCTTGGGGCAAGTGTTTCTTGTACATAAATATACATCACCGTTTTTTATCTGAATATTTTATGCTTCTTTTGGAACTTTCATAATGTTTTTATGGTCAGGAAACCTCCTTTTCTAGTTACCTTCTATTGTCTAATCTGTCAGTTTGAAATTGATGGAAGGAGATAACCTTTATGTAATTGTGTGTGTTAGTTCTTCTTCCTTCCATAAACATGGTTAAATATGTGAATAGCTTTGTCTCACATGTTGCCCTATTAAAATATGTCCAAAGATGAATTCCTGAGCCCAGAAATATTTGCAGGTAAGCACAGTTGTGTTAGTTTTATGTTTTTCTTCTCTGACCAGATAGAAATGTGCCTTCTTTGTTTGAGGATATTTTTCTTCTGTTGCATTCTTGCATCTAATGTAACGCTTTGCGCTGGTGAGCTCGATGTTGTAATTTTAGTATTGGTATGAGACAAAAATGTGCTTTTGTTTGACATCTATTTGTCCAATGAATCAAATTTTTTGTGGACCACATGATTATTTTTTATATATATATATATATATATATATATATTTGGCTGCTTTATCTTGGTGGGCAGATTATTCTCATGGCATGCTTAAACTAGCCTAAGATATTGAGTTTCCAGCTTTCGGTGTATATGTCTACCTCGGTTTATGTCTGGGTGTATGGTGTTAATGTGAAATTTGGAAAATTTACCATACACCGGTTGTGCAACTTTAGAGTCCTCAACTATGTTTCACCTGCAAGTTTTTGATCTGTTTATGTGAGTCTTGATGGATATCTGATTTGAATGTGTTTTAAGTCCCATCAAGAGATCATTTTTGAATCCATTTCTTCAGTTTGTTAGTGGATGGTGTGTCCCATTTGCGGTCCTCTTTTGTATGCTACATCGGGTTATCGGTATGCTCTGGTGAGAGTTCTGAGTATCCTGTACCGTTCTTCCATTGTGGTTGTATCATCAGAGTTGGGACTGGGATTATTCCATACAGTTAGCTTCTTTCTTGAAATTATTGACCCAATGCAAGGAAGTTTTGTATCAGATCAGGCTCTTCAACATGCTTAAACCTACTGCTTTATATATATATTCATGTATTTATGTATGTATGTATATATTTATGTATCTATATCTTGTTATCTTATAAGAAATAATGTTTTGAATTCTGTCGTATTTCACAATTGAAATTGATGTTATGTATTCGGAATAATGATTAGAATTTAAGCTATAAGTTTCACGGATTTAAGTTTTGAACATTCTAGACTTTGTGGAGCAACAGTAGTAGTAGCTTTTGCTGGAAGGGGACATTAATAAGAATGCATGGACCTCTTGATCTGCTTCATGGGGACGAACATTTGTATGTGGAATGACATGTTTGTTTTTCAGAATTCATAATACAGCCCTCACGTACCTGTCATCCTTTTCTAGCAAGGAATCGGACCATAATTTCCTCACTACCCTATGACTGTTGGGTGCATTGTCGTGCTGTGGTGTGGGCTGTGCTTGTTACGATCTAGTGTATTACTGGTTGCATTGGGGGCGGTCCAAATCAAGCGTGTTATTGCTTGCATCTGTAGCTTGGAATTTGATGAACCATTTGGTCCATAAGAATTTGCGCAGCTGGGTGTGTTGACCTCCGATTTCAAATATTCAGAATCGGCTCCCTCACTTTATGCTGAAGCTAGAGTAATCCTGAATCTTGTTACCCATATACAAGGATTTAGTTCTCGTGGTACCTTATAATTTTCTCACTACACGCAAAGTATTATGTATCCACCTAGTAAAATATGTCCAATAATACAATCTAATCTGGCCGCTGGGGCATGTAGCTTGTGTCTAGAGCAGTATGGCAGTTCTATGTATCCCATTAGATGTAAGTACCCATCCTAAACCATCTGGATTTTTGAATATTGCACATGATCCAAATCTGGGAATACGCTTTGGCTTCTCATTGTATACGAAGTGCTATGTTTCTGACTCGGAAAATAACTATATGGGGGTAAGCAGGTACATGATCCGTATCTAATATGAAGTTGCAGATTTTACAAATTTTTGTATTTGAAATTTATTTTATTGTATTCTAAAATCATCATGTACCTTATAAAATCTACCGGTACCTTGTGGAATCTGTCTATGTTTTCAAATCTTCCTTCAAAAATTGCAATCCAAGTAGTAATTTCCCAACTAGTTAACTAGTCAGTAATAATTTGAAAGGAGTGGGATTTTAGAGCATAAATAAATGATTCCATGATCCCTGTGTATAAAAAGTAAAAAAATTACATATTTTTTAGTGGTGCAAATAAATTGAGAATTAGAAGAGAGGGATTAGATCGTAGACAGAAGTATGTATAGTTTTAGAGTTTTGTTATGGTTTGTATTTTGCTGTTATTTTTTTTAAGGTTGAAAATAATATAATAGTATCACTTATTTATTTATTTATTTATTTATTAATATTATTTAATTATTATTATAGGATGAATATAGGGTGTTTTGAAATTTATACCTTATGGGGTGCTATAATTTTATATCTTTATCTTATCCTATAGAAAATATGTTCTGGAAAATTACTTTTTTGGAATCTACCTTATAACATATATTGTCTATTCAAAATCTATATATTATCTATTCAAAATCTATATGATGAAGGAGGGTTCAAATGAGTATTTTGTATAACAGAATTACCTTCTACTATTATAATTAAATTATATGATGTAATACAAATTCAACTAATTTGGCTTAACTCATAAATCGTTATTTTAGTCAATATTCAAATTTTAAAAAAATTATAAAAAGCTTTAAAACAAAGCTTAATTTTTTATTGAATATAGTGGTTTTACTTTACAATATTTTGTCGCTACTTTGTGTTTGTCTTATTATAACCTTTTTTTTTTTTTTGCCAGCTTTAATTTATTTCTAAGAGCAATTTCAGCTTGCAATATAACTAACAGTGCTCAAATTTAAAAAGAAAATTGAGAAAAAAAAAATTTAAGTGTCATAAGATTACTTTGGCATCTACAGATTTTATAACATACATGATTGACGGTGGTTTTATGGATTATAGGTCAGGTCTCACTTTCAAATTTTTAAAAATATGTATCTATAGGATAAAATTTAAGAATAATATTACAAATAATAATTAAATTATGGTTGAAAGTTCAACTTATTACTTGAATTTTTAATTTGTCAAATTCAATACTCGATTGAAATTTTTTATGTCAATATCGCTACTTGTTGCATACATATATTATACATGTCTTATTTTGATTAGTGACTAAATTAAATAGATAGTAATGTGATATGAAAAGGTTTAATTAAATATTAAATTTGATAAATTAAAAATTGAAATAGTAAATTAATAAGTTAAACTTTCTCCCACAATACATTACTTCTCAACTTATCCAACTTGTCGCGCCTCCGTCATGTTTAGTGTCTGCATATTACATTTGGGTTGCTTGATTCTGGCATGTGGAGGGTAGTGATAGGAACAAGATAGAAGGGCTAAATATTGTCAACGAATTCATCTACGCGAAGAGAAAGGTCCGTCTTTTCGGTCTTTTTCCTTTTACGGTATGTTAGTTTTGAAAAATCTTTTTTTATTTTTTCTAAAATTTTATATATTTTTTTTATTACCAAAGTTTAAGAATAATTAAAAGTTACAATAGTTATTTTAGGAGATTATGGTTATTACTTATTATTGACTTTTAGCACTAATTAATCGTAGACAAAGATCACAATTATTCTATATAACGGTAGTTAACTATTAAAAGAATGAACAGAACATAAGGAAAATGAATTTCATTTCTCAAAAAGATAAATACAATTTTTTTTTTTCATGTTTCATTAGCATCCATAATGGTTGGTTTCCCGTGCTGCTTTTCATCTTGACAGCTTTTATGATAATATTTGATAACTACAAAAACTTTTATTATAATAAATATCGAAAAATTTCTAAAAAATGTTTTTTGTAAAACAAATATGCCTAGTTCCTAGGGCAAATTTCATTCTGTATAATTCACTTTTTGACACTTCGCATAGATGTATTTTCCTTGTTGACACTTTGCATTCCTCTATTTTATATCTATCAATCATTATTATTAATCTAATAAAATAATATTACTATACATATCTTAAATTAGATAAGATAATGACTATACGATAAGCTGCATGGAAAAAATTTGAAGTCTGAAGGGGTTGTCCCTTAGTTTTAGGATGACTAAGGATGATCATATTTAACTAACGAGTCATACAACCTACTCATGGAGGTGAATTGTATGCTTACTTACGGTACCTTCACTTCATAGAATTTGAATTTCACTATCTCTTTATTCCTTATTACGATATTTACTTGATTTTTTGTTACAAAATTGTAATTTTGTAGGAATTTCTATTACTCCCTATTAATTGAGGATTTGCTTAATTTAATTAAAGAATCACAATTTTTTTTTTTATCTTTACCTTTACTACCACCACCATCACTATCACTGCTGTCGCCATTATCATTGCTATTACTCTTACCGTTGCTACCGCTATCGCTTGTACCAACCACCGTCGTTACTACAACTACCACCAACTACCACCACCGATTACCATTGTTATCACTATTGCAATCACCATCCCCAGTTACTGCCATCACCACCACCATCACCACCACCATCACCACCACCACCACTATCGTTGTCATCATCATTGCAGTTGCTAATACTATCATCGCTGCCGATCAAGGATAATTTAGTTATTAAAGTTATATTACATGTGTATTTTTAAATTATTTATAAATTCAACTAAATAAAGTAATATATATTATACATTTATTCCATTCCCTCTCATTTTATTCCATAAAGTGAACGAGCCATTAAAGTATTGGATAGCTGCCTACTACACTTAATTTATGTTAAAAAGGAATTTTACTCGAAAAAACCAAATAAGTCATAGTCGGGTTTCCTTAATAATCTCTTCACATTTTTTTTCTTTCAAAAATTTTAAGGGCTGTGAATAAACACTCACCATTATGGGTAAGTTTGTTAGAACCATGAGTAGCTAAATCATAGAAACCAAATGAATGAAAACAATTGATTTCTACATGATACCATTTATAATATTCTCTATAACTGCTGTAGATATTCTATTTTTGTCTCCCAATAATTTTAGATTTTTTTTAGAATAGAAAAAATGATCCTAATTTAGAAAAATACAAAAAAAAAAAAGAAAATTGACAAAAAGTAAAAAAAAAAATTAGGAAATTTAGAAAAAGTACAAAAATTTAGGTAAAATAGATTTTTAGACAAATAAAATATTTTTAGGAGAATAGTTTTTAAGAAAAATAGGAATTTAGGATTGTATTGAGTCTTTAAATATATTATTTTATTAGGGTGATTTTTATAGGATTTTTAGGTTGTTTTATAGTTTAAATGCAATTTGTTTGCAAAAGAAATTAGGGTACAAGCCAACAGCCTAACTAGTAATACACTTGGTCTTAGCATTGGTTATAGCCTAAGGTCTTTCATTTGACTCCCATTAGGCACTATGTGCCTTTTATTTTGTTTCCAAACCACAAAGGACATGTGTTAGGTCCTTATTGGACCACATGTTGTCCTTAACAAGTGTCACATAGAGAGTAGTTTATAAGGCTAACGTGGTGCATACGTGGCGCTACGTTAGCACCATGTCGGCGCTCTCTTCCCTCTCTCTCCTTCCCTTTCCTTTTCTTTCTTCCATTTTCCCACAAGTTCCTCACTGGGGTAGTTGGCTTTAGGTCATTTTTTACCATATTTTCTATACAATTTTACCAAATTAATGGTGAAATCATGTAAATAGCTTGGAATACTACAAATTAGCACTGATATCTTGTCTAGATTCATTTGTTTTGAAGGTCAAAATGGAGATTGAAAATTGGAAAAAAAAAAAAACATAAATGCCCAGATTGTCCTTCTCCTTGATTCAATTTATTCAATGAGTGTCGCAGTTTCCACTCGATCTTTTGGGCAAAAACAAACATCTTGGATACGATTTTGACTAGAATTTAACTTCAATTTACACCCAATTCGGAGATCAAATTGTGGGTCATCCGTCCTCATTCGATCCCATTCAATGGTGTTTTGATCACTTTCCATCATGATTTAAGCTTTAATCAATATAAATTTGACTTCCCCATTAATGCATGCCTGAGGGTTCATAAGAATGTATCTTACGTGTACCGACGACAGTCACGACTTGATTGAGATGTTTAGCTATATTTTAAATGTTTTGCTGATATAAGGATTGTTTTCAGTTGTTCTAATAAGAGCTACTATAGTTAGTTAACTGAAGGCATTTTAGAATACATCTATTAATAATATCTCTTGTAATAGGAGAGCTACGGCTTTATAAATAGGGAAGTGTTAGTCAGTTAAGAGGTTAGAAGATATTTTGTAAGAAATGAACCTTCCTCAGCTAGTGGAAGTGAAATTTTAATTCATTGTTTTCTCAATAACACTGCCTCTGCCTTACCAATTTGGCATCGTCTGTGGTTTGTTCCCTGCCACATTATGACGCGAATGGAGTCACCAGTTGACGCAATGGAGAACTCAATGAAGGAGTTGATTACTAATGTGCAAAATACTTTTGATACCTTGGAAAGTGGAGTGGCGATGGTAGAATCTAATGTGCTTGAGATGAAAGACATGTTTAAGTCTATTATGCGTGAGTTAAAGAGCAATTCTTCTCCGCGCGACAACTAAAAGTCATCTTCATCGTCTCTGTTACCTGAATTGATGACTTTTATTGTTTTGGACATTGATGATTTGTCCAAATCCGATAATGTTAAGCTGTCTTTGTCGTCCTTCGGTGAATCGGATCCTTTAGGTTGGATCGCGCAATCTAAATAATACTTTGAGCTTAATTCAACACCACTTACTAAGAAAGTTGCTATTGCTTTTGTTCATATGCATGATCGCATAGTTGCTTGGATGAATGTGCTCAAGTAACGTTTTCCTCATCTTACATGGGAAATGTTGGTTCGAGAGATCATGGTTCGATTTGCAACATGTGATGCTTGTAATCTATTTGTTCCTTTGACACTACTCAAACAGATATCTATTGTAGATGCTTACTTAGATGAATTTGATGCTTAACCTGCTCAAGTTCCTCTAATGTCTGAAGAGCAAGCTTTAGGCTATTTTCTTAGAGGTTTCATGAGGAGTTGTAGCTTTGCATTCAAACTTTCAAATCTCATTCCATCACTCGTGTAATTGAATTCATGTTTGATATGGAATGGGAGTTTCTCAGTGGAATTTGTTTTACTCAATGGGATCGACCTTTGAATCATTCTTCTTCCAGCAGACAGGATGCAGTTTATTCTCGACATTCGGTGTATAATCCTTCATGTTCTATGGTTGTTTAGGTTCGATCTTCTGCTTCTAATTTTTCACAATCTTCTGTACATTTGAAACCTCCTTTTAGACTTCTGTTGAGTAATGTTGTTGATCATAGACCTACTAAAGGACATAGATAGCTTTCATATGCAAAATTTATGGACAAAAAGAACAAAGGTTTATGTTTTTGATGTGATTAGTCTTATTCTCCTTTGCATAAGTGTGTTAGTAAAGCATTATGTGTTACAATCCTTGAAGATGAACCTGATCTCATTGACCTTGATGATTCACTTGATTTGGTTGTTCCACCTTTCGACTTTATCATAAATTTATCCTTGTTAGCTTTGCATGGTTTTACTAGCCCTCATACTTTAAAATTCCATAACATGTGTTCTTTTTCCTTGGTGACAATTTTGGTAGCTAGTGGTACCTCTCACAGTTTTTTTCTCACCAATTAGTTGACAAGCTGTGTTTGTATGTCAGTCTCACTAGTTTTTTTCGTATTCGTTTAGGTGATGGTAATTCAATTTTGTCTTCTAGCTTTTGTCGTTCCCTTTTCTTGTTAATTGATAATTTTGAGATTAGTGTTGATTGTTTTGTTCTTGATTTGGGTGACATTGATGTTATATTGGGTGTGGCTTGGTTGGAAACATTAGGGGACATTACAATCAATTGGTCCACTTTAATCATGAAGATTCCTTCTAAGGATCGTCACAAGGTTTTTCATGGGGATCCTTCTCTTGTAAAGGCTCTTGTTCATTCTAAGGCCCTATTTTGTTTGAAAGATGTGGAGTTTATGGGTGCTTTATGGCCTTTCTAGTTGTATTCTATTTCTATTTCTGAGAGTGCTTGCTTGGATCTTAAAGTACATGTACTTTTAGATGGATTTTCTGTAGTTTTTTCTAAGTTTATAGGTTTAGCCCTATCTCGAATGATAGATCATCATATTGTACTTAAAGAAGGTTATGGACCTATTAATGTGAAACCTTATTGTTATGCTCATGTTCAAAAGGATGAAATAGAGAAGTTGGTTGCTGATATGCTGCAGGTTGGTATTATTCAACCTAGTTCTAACCCTTTTTCTAGTTCGGTCATTTTAGCTAAGAAGAAAGATGGGTTTTGGCATTTTTGTTTTTTATTATCGTGCTTTAAATGCTGCCGTGATTCCTGACCATTTTCCCATTCTTGTGATTGAGGAGTTGTTGGATGAATTATACAGTGCTTATATATTTTCTAAGATTGACCTTAAATTCGGCCATCAGCAAATTCGGGTCCATTTAGATGATATTAGTAAGACAACTTTTAGAACTCATTATGGCCATTATAAATTTCTTGTCATGCCATTTGGTCTTACAAATGCATCGGCTACATTCTAAGCTACTATGAATGACTTGTTTTGATCGTTTTTACGCTGATTTGTATTGGTATTTTTTAATGATATCCTCATTTATAGTAAGGATTTAGATTCTCATTTATCACATCTTCGGATGGTGCTGGTTTTGTTACGAGACAATGCGTTTGTCGCCAATTGGAAAAAAATGTGTTCTTGCTACTTCTTCCATTGAGTATTTGGGTTATGTTATTTCTCTTAAAGGTGTTCATATGGATCCTTCTAAAGTTGCTACTGTGCTTGCTTGGCTTATTCCTACGTCTCTCAAAGGCCTTCGTGGTTTCTTGGGTCTCTTCGAATACTACCGGAAGTTTATTAGAAATTATGGCCAAATAGCTCGGTCTTGACTAATCTCCTTAAAAAGGATCAATTTTGTTGGTTCGATGACGCTTTGTCATCCTTTCATCAATTGTAGCAGGCGTTGACTCGTGCTCCGATTCTTGCTTTACCGGATTTTCATAAACAATTTGTCATTGAATGTGATGCTTCGGGTTGTGGCATTAAGGTAGTTTTAATGCAAGGAGATGGACCTATTGCTTTTTTTATAGTAAAGCTTTAGCAGATAAAAATGTTTCTAAATCTGCTTATGAAAAAGAACTAATAACTTTAGTCATGGCTATTCATCATTAGCGACCGTATTTGTTAAGTAGGAAATTCTTAGTTAAAACTGATCACAAGAGTTTGCGTTATTTGCTTAATCAACTCGTCGCTACTTTAGATCAACAACATTGGTTATCTAAACTCCTTGGTTATGATTTTGATATTGTTAATAAGAGTGGAGTTACTAACAAAGCTGTTGATGCTCTTTCTCGCAAAGATGAGGATGTTTTGTGCTTGATTGTCGAGGTATTTCAAGTCTTCTATGGAATGATTTGCAAGATATTACAACTGCTATCAAATCTGATACTATTCTAAATAAGAAATTTAAGTTGTTACAGGAAGGTCAAGAGGTTAGTAAGGGTTTTTATTTGGTTAGTAATGTGTTGTATTATAAGGGATGCTTAGTGATTCCTGCTAAGTCCAAATGGGTTTATCTTTTTCTTCATAAATTCCACTCTATGCCTCTTGAGGGCCATGCTGGTGTGCTTAAGACTTATCACTGTCTAGCAAACAATCCTTTTTGGATGGGCATGAAGAAGGATATTCTTGAATTCGTCGCTTCTTATGCTATTTAGCAGCCTAATAAGGCTCAAAACATGGCACTTGCTGGGTTGTTGTATCGTCTTCCTATTCCTTCAAGTGTATAGGAGGATATTTCTATGAATTTTATATCCGGGTAACCTAAGTCTTGGAGCTTTGATGTTATATTAGTTGTGGTTGATAGGCTTTCTAAATATAGCCATTTCCTTCTCCTTTGGCATCCTTATATAGCATAGGTGGTGGCTGATCTTTTTATGAAGGAAGTGGTGTGCCTTTATGGTATTCCCCGTACTATTGTGAGTGAATGAGATCCTTTATTTTTGAGTGAGTTTTGGCGTTCCTTATTTCGTTTATAGGGTACGCGATTGCATTTTAGTACAACGTATCATCTCGAAAAGGATGACCAAATGGAAGTGCTCAATAGATGCTTGGAATGTTATCTTAGGTGTTTCACTTTTGAACAACCTAAGCAATAGGCTAATTAGGTGCATTTGGTGGAGTATTCCTATAATGCTTCTTTTCATTCTTCCGCCCAAATGACTCCGTTTGAGCTTATCTATGGTCGTAAGCCCCCTTCCTTACATGTTTTTTTCCCTGATGGTATTCATGGCGTGGCTAGTCCTTTGTTATAGCAACAAAATTAGTTGCTTTAGTAACTGTGTGCCAATCTTGAGCAAGCTCAGCTTAAGGCCTGTTCTTAAGCTGATACGCATTGATGCGAGGTTTCCTATTACATTGGTGACTGGGTGTTTTTATGCCTTAAGCCTGCCTTACAAAAAAAGATTTTTGACATAGGTTCTTCCAAGTTGTCTTTATGATATTTTAGTCCTTATTAGATTATCGAACGTATTGGTTCTGTTGCCTATCGCTTGAAGTTGCCTTCATATGTAAAGGTTCTTCCAGTTTTCCATATGTCCTTATTAAAGCCTTCTTGTGGCTCCTTTGTTTCCTTTACTGATCTTCCTTTTGATATTTGCTCCAATACCTTGGTAGAATCTCATTAGCTTGCTTGTGTTTTGGGTCATCATCTTTTTCATCAAAATGGTTGGGATATTCCTCAATTTTAGGTGCAATGGCAAGGCTACTCCCCTTTAGACGCTACTTGGATGGATTATGATGCTTTTCTTTTTCAATTTCCTACTTTCAACCTTGGGGACAAGGTTTTTTTTGAAGGAGAGGCAATTGATGCGTACCCAAAGATTCATGAGGATGTATCTTACGTGTACTGATGACGGTCATGGCTTGATTGAGATGTTTAACTATATTTTAGATGTTTTGCTGATATAAGGACAATTTTTAGTTGTTCTAATAAGAGCTACTATAGTTAGTTAACTGAAGGCATTTTAGAATACATCTATTAATAATATCTCTTGTAATAGGAGAGCTATGGCTTCATAAATAAGGAAGTGTTAGACAATTAAGAGGTTAGAAGATATTTTGTGAGAAACAAACCTTAGTAGAGCTAGGAGAATTCCTCCTTAACTAGTGGAAGTGAAATTCCAATTCATTGTTTTCTCAATAACACTGCCTCTGCCTTATCACCCATCCTCATTCTAACATGAATCCTCATTCCTAATCTTTCCTTCCCTCATTTCAAGTTGTTTCTCTCACTAAAAACCTAACTCGAGTAACCTTTCCTCTCTCTAGATCCTTACCTTAACTCAAAGCTTTTTGATCAAGCTTACCACTACTACGAGCTTCCCCTTAGCCTAAGTTTTTGATCCCAGTCTCTCTTACACTTTGCCATAGCTCTTAACTACCCTAATAAGGTTTGAAGTTCCAAACCCTAAACTACTATTGGCCCTAGCATGAACTACCAGTTCAACTTAACACCACTTCAACACTCACTATACCCAACAATGCTAAGCCGATGTCTCCATAAGCTCTAATGACCACTGGATTGGCTTATGCATCTCTCTCTCTCTACCAACCCAAATCGCCTAACTTCGACAACTACCCAAACCACCTCCAAACACTAAGGCATCAAATTTACCCTTACTAAATCTAATTAGAAATTCACAAAAATGCCTTCTCCCATTTGTTTTGGTGAGTGAATCAACTGAAATTGCCCTGTGTGTTGTTGCTGTTCTTCCCTTTCGTTGACTCGGATTTGACTTGATGACCTAATCTATACATGATTTGTTTAGTGTTCTTGATCTGTATGTTTAGTCCTTGGTCCAGCCACTTTACTTTGTATTGTTGTATATTGTTTTTTATTGTTATTTTTTATATTTATTGTTTCTATTTATTGTAATAATAATATGTAATTTCCAAAAAAAAAAAAGAAAAGAAAAAGAAAAGAAAAGAAGAAAAGAAACATATGAAAGCTTAGTTTTTATTTATTTTATTTCCTCGATCAAAATGTAAATAAGAAAACAAATTATTAATTAATAAAAAATAATAAAATAAGTAAACAATAAAAAAATGTTTTATCACTTAGAAAATTGTTTTTTCAATGAAAATAAAAATAAGATCAATACTTTTCAAAATTAGGACCTTTTAGAATTTTCAAAAATAAAAAAAAAAAATCAATTTAGGACTTTTTAGAATTTTCCTTGAATAAACTCGAGCTGAATTAAAACGTAAATTTGACTAGTTTTTAAAAACTAAAAAGAGTCAACACACTTAAATTTTATGAATGAATCATGGAAAGTCTAATCTCTGATAGAGAGTATGTAAGCACTTATAGAGTGACTTAAAATAATGAAATCTTTTTATTTTTTCTTTTGTAAAAAATTTTGATTTGTTATTTTTTGTGCATATAGAATTAGTTTGTTGTGAATATATAATTAGCCAAACGGGTATTTTAAAGATAAAATTAAATTTGAAAAGTTGAAAGTGGTATTTGGTAAGGGTTTAATAAGATAGCCCCCAAATCCAAAATCTTTATTTTCAATATATTTAAAAAAAAATTAGTTTTATTAAAAGGCTAGTAACTAAATTATAACCAATCCATTCAATTGATTATAATTTAACTTTTTTTCCTGACTCTGATTAGGTGGCGACTTCGAAATAGTTTTCAAACTAAAAAGAAAAGCTAAGTTTTTTTTTTTTTTTAACTTTTTGTTGAGGGTTAGTATTAAAAGAGTTAAGGTTTAATATTAATTAAGTTAAGGAAAATAATAAAAATCAGGAAAAATCTAGGCTCAACAACTTGACGACTTCACGAGGGACATTAAGTAGGCTAGCCACTTATAAAACCTTCTGAAATTAAATTTACCTTTCAAAATATCTATATTAATTATTTATTTATTGTTATAATTTGTTTCATGTGTATACTTTGTTTTGATTATATTAATTCTACATGCATCATACTTTGGATATTAGGGGGAATGATTGCATAAAGAATGCAAGATAGATATGGTTAGACTCAGGCCATCTTAGGACTCTAGGATAAGGGGCCATTGTGTTAGCCTCGAGTGTAGTAGTGTAGCCACCGCTCGAGATGATTAGGCCCCTTACTTAAGCTTAGATGTGACCAATGAATGGTTTCTTCAGAAGCATGTAAGGTTATAGAGTTGAGGGACCTTTAGAACTTACCATAATCACATATACAACTTTTAGACCGACAAATAAATAGTAATGGGGCATATCACCAGCGAAAGGTCATAACTCTATCGGAATTCTATTATATCATAAAAATGTTGTAATATACTTTCCCTATATTGAAATAATGGAATTCCAGTAACAGTCCTAACCTTAAACTCTTTTATTACCACATTATTATCTAGTTACTAGCCTTTTGCGGTTGCATCCATATGCCTTCCTCTTTTCTTGCCTTTATTTATATGTAAATATTAATGCTTGTTAACTCATGTTTGTAAATAATCTTATCCGGTACCCTTCTTATGTTTATAAAAATTGCATTGTTTTTCAAATGAAAAAAAAAAAGGTTCCCAAATATATTGTAAAATAAGTTTTTTTTTTTTTTTCACTACTCACCATTTTAGAATAAGATCTTTAGGTTTTAAGGCATAACTATAGATTATGATTAATTTTGTACATAGCCTTTGGAAAGAATTAGACTTAATTCATAATTTTTGTTTTTTTTTTCTCCCTCTTTGTAAAATTTTAGAATTCACCAATCCATAGATTGTCATAGGTTTTCATAGATTCTCTCAATTGTTAAACTTGTAAATCCTTAGTCTCTTTATCAAATCTCAAAGAAAAGAAAAAAAAAAAAAGTTCATTTGTGTATATTCTTGCAACTATAAAATATTTGTCTTCTTAAGTTTTCATTCTAGAATAGATCCTCTCACCAGCCTTCCCTTCTCACTAGATTTTTTATTGCTCTTGTCATTAGGTCTTATTTATCCATTCTTCTAAAAAATTATTTGTAAATATCATGTACCTCATAAAATTCTCCTTTGTAAAATAATTCTTTTCTTTTAGTTACACTTTTTATAAGTATTGTAGGTAATCTTTTAAATACTTACAAGTTATAAATACTTTTTTTTTAGTTGACCATAAAATTATTAAAATGTTTCGCACTCTAAGCTTTTATTTTTTATTTTTTTCCAAAAGAGTCTGTTAGTTAAGTCTATAAACCTAGGTCTTTCTTATGTAAATATATCTTACCTATGTATTTTTGGTGTAAGTCTTCTTCCTATCTTGTCGTCCCTTGTAAAATAATTTGTAAACTTTCTTTTAGTTTTTTCACTTTTGTAAAAAAATTCTCTTTATAAGAAGTCGAGCTGGTCCTTTCTCTCTTTCAAAAAAAAAAAAAAAAAGGGTTGCTAATGTGTAAGGATTCTTTCAATTTGGTTCAAATGGTTGATGATAGGATCACCTCCCTAAAAAAACAGTATGTCAAATGGCCCAACAGTTGCAGATCTTGTTTCCTATAATCATCAGTCTCCAAGTGTCTTAATATTTAAGCCTGGAAAAAAGAATTTCAAATCTTGAAAGTAAAGTAGCTACATTACAAAAGAGCATTGTAAACTTAGAAATGGCAATAGACTTGTTACTTAGAAGATTTCAACACCTGATGTCCAATACTAATCAAATGTTGGTAAGCCCAAATAATGAAATTTACCCAAAAAGAAAAGAGCCAAGGATGAGCGATAGAAAACAAGCCCAATGAGCTTAGAAGAGACAATTCACTTAACTAAAGATCTTAATGACCCAAATCTTTCATCATTTAAAGGAGGTGAAGATCCTGTGAAGCCCCTATTCTAAATTACAGACCATACGATCTTGACCCAAAAACTCAATATGACTATCATATGGGTTAGATGGGGCACTCTACTGAAAAATGTTGGAGGTTGAAGAACAAGATTTAAGACTTGATTAATGCTAAGGTTATTCTGTGAGAGCTTCAAGTGGTAGGTCTTTCGTCAAGCTACTAGGGGACTTCTACTAAATGACCTAAAGCTCAAATTCTTTTAAGTTTACCAATACTTTTTAACAAGCTCAGATATCATCTTAAGTAGCTAGATGCTTAAATGGAGCATGTTAAAGTAGAGGCAAAGAAGAATTATTTTATTTTTTTTCAATGAAGTTTGTAATAAGCTCATAAGAGAATGTTTTGCATGGTTTTGTAATAGTTGGAATAAAATTAGGGCAAATGAACACACATTTTGGCATCTTATTTTGAAAATTTAGAATAAAAAGAGGCAAACTAAATCCTAAACATCAACCCTAAAATACATACACCTTGAGAGTTGAGTGACATCATGGTGAGGATATTTTGGATTCATTCTGTAAAGGAAGTCCATTTTGAATTTGATATGAAGATTAAAATGAAGTTTAAAATGAAGTTAGGCAATTGTTTTCAAATCCTAAACACAATTATTATTTTTAAATTTAAACCCTATCAATAACTACCTCATATCGGGGCAATTTGGGGTTTAGGTTAATTAATTAGGAGAAAAAGGATAAATACTAGTTTGTGCTTGTTTTAGTGGCATCAGTTTAACAATATTTTTTATTTTTGATAATTTATTTTCTCTAAAATGAAGAAGAGTTTACAAGAACCTTACATATACAGTTTAAGCACTTTGGGGAGACAGTTACTTTCAGGCCTAAGAAAAAAAAGGGGGTAAAAAATAATGAAAGAATGGGAAGAAAAAAAGAAAGAAAAGGAAGAGAAAGAAAAGAGGCTTGAAAATTGGGCCTAAGTGCAAGAAGAAAGCTCTAAAACATATATTACATCCCAGCATAGGTGGCAAAAATGAATCAAAAGGCTCGAAATCAAAGCCTAAATACGTAAGGCCCTAAATCACATTCCTAGTCTAAAAACACAAACCCTATATATCTATCGGATGCAAAACCCCCTTACCCATCTTGAATCACAAAATCACCTACAATACCACCCACACTTAATAAAAGTTTTTCTGATCACAAGAAATAATTTATCTTAAATAATTTTTTTTTTGAAATTGGGGTAAGTATACTTCTAGTTTTTTTTTAAATGTTCTTGACTTATACACCTGAGTTGAATAAAAGTATTTTTTTCAAATAGGCCTTCTTATTAGTCTTTTTTGAAACCATTTGACTAAAAGCCTAAATTCATAATATTAGACTGAAAAGACTTAACAGATTGATCAAAGTGTATCACTTACAAAATATATTATAATTTTTTGAACAGTAGTCAAGAGTGTAATTTGGATGGAGAGTGTACAAGGAAGTCCTTTTCGACTAAACTAATCATCAGTTACCTTTTCCTTTGAAAAAGAATGTTTAAAATCACAAGGCTCTACTAGGAAGCTCAACATTAGGGTTAGGAGACATTTTCGAAGACTAATAAGAATATGAGAGGCTCTACATAGGTATTAAGGAAGGGGATGGTTATAATACTTGCTTCTTAAATAAGAATTTATACCTGTTAGCAAACTTAAAAAAAAGGGGGAAAAAAAGAAGACAAAAAGAAAAAAGACAAAAGAAGAAAGAAAAAGAGAGAGAAAGTAAAAGCTTATTACAAGTTTTTTCCCATCCATTTCTGAATCTATGTCAGCTCAAGTAGCCAAGTCTTTTAATTCACGTCACCTACATCTTTACAATGTGGTCATACCTTTTAAGTTGATCATAATAGTTTGAGTCATTTTTTCTCTAATGTAGTTTTTTATGTCCATTAACTATTTTTCAAACTAAAGGACCTAATCCCTGATGCCTCTATTTCATAAATGGTTTTTACCAAATTTTTTATCTATAAAAATTTTCAAGTAAGGAAGTTTTTCAAACTAGTTACATTCCTCACTTTGCTTCTTCAATCCTTTTTCAATTTTCCTTTAGAGTTTTAGTCAACTTTTATAATTCTATCCCATCTTTAATCCATTTTTAGGGTTTTAGCTAGCTTTTAGAGTACTGTCCCATCTTTAATCTATATTTAGGGTTCCAGCTAGCTTTTGGAGCACTATCCCATCTCTTTTTAGTGTTTCAACGAGTCAATAAGGCACTTCCCTTTACTAATTTCTTTTAAGGTTTAGTGAGCCTGTAGGGCACTTCCCTTCATTAATTTCTCTTAGGATTTTAGCTAAACCATAGGGTAATTACCTTTACCAATTTCTGTTAGGGTCTTAACTAGCCTATAGGGTGCTTTCTGTTTCTAATTTCCCTTAGGGTCTTAGTAAGCCTAAAGGGCACTTCTTATTTCTAATTTCCCTTAGGGTCTTAGCAAGCTTGAAGAGCACTTCTCTTCA
Organism: Lumnitzera littorea; assembly: GCA_024138015.1. Taxonomy (NCBI): domain Eukaryota; kingdom Viridiplantae; phylum Streptophyta; class Magnoliopsida; order Myrtales; family Combretaceae; genus Lumnitzera; species Lumnitzera littorea. Next base: position 26,203,736 of record JAMXBB010000002.1, on the reverse strand, counting down.
TCAATTCTCTTGGGGCCTTAGCAAGCCCGTACAACGTTCTTTTTACTAATCTCTTTTTAGTGTTTTTGCGAGCTTGTAGGATGCTTTTCATTTCTAATCTCTCTTTAGGGTTTTAGTGAGCTCATAGGCACTTCCTTTCACCAACCTCCTTTAGGGTTTTAAGCAAGTCCGTAGGACGCTTCTCCTCACCAATTTCTCTTAGTAAGCTCATAGGATACTTCTCTTTACTAATCTATCATTTTAGTGAGCCCTTAGGGCGCTTTCCTTTACTAATCTCTCTTAAGATTTTAGTAAGCCCATAGGGCACTTTCCTTTACTAACATCTCTTTAGTGTTTTAGCAAGCTTGTAGGGTACTTCACGTTCACCAATCTCTCTTAATGCCTTAGCCCACCTGTAGGGCGCTTCTCCTTTTGTCGATTTCTTTAGTGTTTTAGTGAGCTCAAAGGGCATTTCCCCATTTCCAATCTCTATTTAGGATCTTAACAAGCCCATAGAGCGCTTCCCATCACCAACCTCCCTTTAGGATTCCAACGAGCTAATAGGGTGCTCTCCATCACCAATCTATCTTTTTAGTGAGCCCATAAAGCGCTTCTCTTCACTAGTTTCTCTTAAGGTTTTAGTAAGCCCATAGGGCACTTTGCCATTTCTAACTAGCTTTTAAGATTTAACAAGGAATACTCTTTCTCACCTAGATTAGTCATCTTAGAAAAGCATTACTAGATTCTTAATCGATGTCTTATTTTAGGGTTGCTAATCCTCTAGAGATGCTCTCATTTAGGTTAGCTAGCTTGGAGGAGTACTTTTAGGTTTTCTAAATCGATTTCAATTTAAGGTTACTAGTCCCCTAGAGATACTTCTACTTAGGTTAGTTAGCTTAGGAGAGCACTTCCAAGGTTCAAATTGATTCTTATTTAGGGTTGCTAGTCTCTTAGAGATGCTCCCGCTTGGTTAATTAGCTCAAAGGAGCACTTTTGGGTTTTTTAAATTGAATCTCATTTGGGGTTGCCAGTCTCTTATAGACTCCCCTGTCTAGGTTAGTCGGCTTAAAGTAGCACGATCAGGTTTTCTAAATCAATTTCAATTTAAGGTTGCTAGTCCCTTAGAGATACTCTCATCTAAGTTAGTTAGCTCAAAGGATCACTTCTAGGTTTTCTAAATTGAATCTCATTTAGGGTTGCTAGTCCCTTAGAGATACACCTACCTAATTTAGTTAACTCAAAAAGGCATAACTAGGTTTCAAACCAATTTTTCTAACTAGCTCTAATGTTGCTACATCTTTCTAAAACTCACTTTAATATCTCAATCAGTTTTTAGAGCATCTTCTCTCCTTCATCTTTCACCTTTCACTAAATTTCTAATGGATCAAGTCTAAGATAGCTAGCTAGTTGAAGCACCTCTTAGGGAAAATTCATCACTAAGGCAAAAGTGGTGTTTCTTTTGTCTATGTGGCAAAGTTCTACTCAAACTTTACCATAAAAAGGGACAGCTATAGTCCATTTTTACCTTAGAGATGAACTTGCTTTGAGTGGCATTACAACTAGCTAACTAGCTAACTATCTTAGACTTGATCTACTAGGGATTTAGTGAAAGGTGAAAGAAGAAGGAGAGAAGGCACTTTAAGAGTTTATTGAGACATTAGGTGAGTTTTAGAAAGGTATAATGCCCTAAATGCTGGCTAGAAAAATCAATTTAAAACCTAGTCATATCTTTTTAAGCTGACTAATCTAGGTAAGAGCGTATCTAAGGGACTAGCAACCCCAAATGAGATTTTATTTGGAAAACTTGGAAGTACTTCTCTTAGCTAACTAACCTAGGCAGGAGCGTCTTTAAGAGATTATTAACATTAAATTAAAATCAATTTAGAAAACCTGGTTGTACTACTTAAAGTTGACTTACCTAGGCGGGAATGTCTCTAAGGGACTAGAAACCCTAAATGAGATTTGATTTAAAAAACCTGGAAGTGATCATCTAAACTAACTAACCTAAGTGGGAGTGTCTCTAAGGAACTAGCAATCCTAAATAAGAGTTGATTTGAAACCTAGAAGCGTTCCTTTAAGTTGACTAACTTAGGTAGGAGCATCTTTAGGGAACTAGTAACTCTAAATTGGAATCGATTTAGAAAACCTAAAAGTGCTCCTCTGAGCCAACTAACTTAGGTAGGAGCGTTTGCAGGGGACTAACAACCCTAAAATAAGACATTGATTCAAAACCTAGTAGTGCTTCTCTAAGCTAACTAATCTAGGCGAAAAAGAGTATTCCTTGCTAAATCTTAAAAGCTGGTTAGAAATGGGGAAATGCTCTATGGGCTCACTAAAAAGATATATTGGTGATGGGGAGTACCTTATGAGCTTGCTAAAACCTTAAAGAGAGGTTGGTGATGGGAAGTGCCATATAGGCTCGCTAAGACCCTAAAGAGAGATTGAAAATGGGGAAACACTCTATGAGCTCGCTAAAATGCTAAAAAGATTGACAAAAGGGAAAGTGCCTTACGGGTAAGCCAAGGCATTAAGAGAGATTGGTGAATGGGAAGTGCCCTACGGGTTCGCTAAAACACTAAAGAGAGGTTGGTAAAAGGAAGTGCCTTATGAGCTTGCTAATCCTAAGAGAGATTGGTAAAGGGAAGCGCCCTAAGGGCTCACTAAAAAGATAGATTAGTAAAGAGAAGTGCCCTATGAGCTTGCTAAGAGAAATTGGTGAAGGGAAGCATCCTACGAACATAATTAAAACCTTAAAGGAGGTTAGTGATGGGAAGCACCCCATGCGCTTGCTAAGAGTCTAAAGAGTTATTGGAAATAGGAAGCACCTTATGGGCTCCCTGAAACATTAAAGAGAGATTGATAAAGAAGTGAGCCCTATGGGTTGGCTAAGACCCTAAGAGAAATTGATGAAGGAAAATACCGTACAAGCTAAGAGAAATTGGTGAAAAGAAGTGCCTTATGGGCTCACTAAGACCTTAAGAGAAATTGATGGACGGATGTGCCATACGAGCACGCTAAAACTCTAAAGAGAGATTAGAAGCGGGAAGCGCCCTACATGCTCGCTAAAACCCTAGAAGAGATTGGTAAAGGGAAGTACCCTATGGGCTGTCTAAAATCTTAAGAGAGATTGGTAAAAGGAAGTGCTTTATGAGCTTGTTGAAACACTAAAAAGAGATTGGTCAAGATAATGCTCTATGAGTTGACTAAAACCTAAAAATGAATTGAAGATGGGATAGTGCTATAAAAGCTGACTAGAACCCTAAAAATGAATTGAAGATGGGACAGTGCTCTAAAAGCTGGCTAAAACCTTAAAAATGGATTAAAGATGAGGACAATGTTCTAAAAATTAGCTCGAACCTTAAAAATGGATTAGAGAATGGGACAACGTTCTAAAAACTGGCTATAACCCTAAAAATGGATTAGAGAATGGGATAGTGCTCTAAAAGATAAATAAAACCCTAAAAATGAATTAAAGATGGGATAGAGCTTTAAAAGTTGGCTAGAACCCAAAAAGAAAATTGATGAAGGATTTAAGAAGCAAAGTAAGGAATGTAACAAGTTTAAATAACTTCTTGACTTGAAAATTTTTACAAAAAAAGAATTTAGTGAAAACTAGTTATGATAAAAAGGCATCAAGGATTAGGTCCCTTAATTTGAAAAAGAGATAATGGACATAAAAAACTACATTAAGGGAAAAATGACTCAAACTATTATGGTCAATTTAAAAGGTGTGATCACATTGGAAGGAAGTAGATGACATGAATTGAAAGGCTTAGCTACTAGAGCCGACATAGATCTGAAAATGGATGGGAAAAAACTTGTAATGAGCTTTTACTTTTTGTCTCTCTTTTTCTTTCTTCTTTTATCTTTTTCTTTTTGTCGCTTTTTATTATCCTTTTTTTTTAAAGTTTACTAATGGGTATAAATTCTTATTTAAGAAACAAGTGTTATAACCATCCCCTTCCTTCATACCCTCGTGGGCCTCTCATATTCTTAGTCTTCGAGAATGTCTTTTGACCCTAATGTTGAGCTTCTTCGTAGGTATTCTTTTCCAAAGGAAAAAGGTAACTTATGATTAGTCTAGTTGAAGAAGACTTCCTTATGCACTCTTAGTCCAGATTACACTCTTGACTATTATTTCAAAAATTATAGTCCATTTTGTATGTGATACGCTTTAATTAATCTGTTAGGTCTTTTTCGATTCAATGTTATGAATTTAGGCTTTTGGTCAAGTGGTTTCAAGAAGGGCTAATGAGATGGCTTATTTGAAAGAAATAGTTTTATTCAACCTAAGTATACAAGTCAAGAACTTCTAGGAAAAATCAAGAAGTGTGCTTAACCTAGTTTTAAAAACAATTTTTATTTAAGATAAATTATTTCTTATGATTAGAAAAACTTTTATTAAGTGTGGGTAGTAAGGCTTTGTGTTTGTGATTTAAGATGGGTAAGGAGCTTGTGCGTCTAATAGATATGTAGGGTTTGTGTTTTTAGGTTGGGAATGTGATTTAAGGCCTTACGTATTTAGGCTTTGATTCCGGGCGTTTTGATTCAATTTTGCTACCCTTGCTAGGATGTGATATATGTTTTGGAGCTTTCGTTTTGCACTTTGGCCCAATTTTCAAGCCTCTTTTATTTATCCTTCTTCTTCTCCTACTTTTCTCTCTCTCTCTCTCTCTCTCTCTCTCTTTTTAATTTTTTGTTGCCCATTCTTTCATTGTTTTTTATCCTTTTTTTTTCTTAGGCCTAAAAGTAACTATCTTCTTAAAGTGCTTGGACTGTATATATAAGGTTCTTGTAAGTTCTTCTTTATTTCAAAGAAAATAAATTATCATAAATAAAAAATTATTCTTGATTTGATGCTACTAAAATAAGCACAAACCAGTATTTATCCTTTTCTTCTAATTAAATAACCTAACCTCCAAGTTCCCCCAATATGAGGTTATTCTTGATGGGGTTTAAATTTAGAAATACTCTAAGTTGGTTTAATGTGGTTAATAAATAATAATTGAGTTTAGGCTTTGAAAATGACTCTTAACTTCATTTTAATCTTCGTATCAAAGTCAAAATAGACTTCTTTTACGAAATGAGTCTAAAATATCTTCAACTCTTAAGGTGTATGTATTTTAGGGTTGGTGTTTAAGATTCAGTTTGTCTCTTTTTATTCTAAACTATCAATATAAGATACTAAAATGTGCATTCATTTGCCCTAATTTTATTCCAACTGTTACAAAACCATGCAAAATATTCTCTAATAAGTTTATTACAGACTTTTTTGAAAAAAAAAAAAAGAACTTGATTCTTCTTTACCTTTACTTTAACTTGCTCCATCTAAGCACTTAACTATTTAAGATGACATGTGAGCTTGTCAGAAAGTATTGGTAGACTTAAAAGAATTGGAGCTTTAGGTGATTTAGTAGAAGTCCTCTTGTGACTTGAAGAAGGACCAACTTCTTAAAGTTTTGGTTGAATAACTTTAGCATTAATTAGGTCTTGAATCTTATACTCAGATGGAAAATAAGATAAATAAAAACTAAGCTTTCCTATGTTTCTTTTCTTCTTTTTTTTTTCTTTTTCATTTTTTAAATTATAGATTATTATTATAATAAATAAAAAAAATTAAAAATAACAAATAACAAAACGAAACAATATATAATAATATAAAGTAAAGGGACAGAACCAAGGATTGAACATGCAGGTCAGCAGTACAGAACTGACTCTTATATGGATTGGGTTGACGGGTAGGATTCGGGTTAAAGAGGGAAGAGCAACCGCGATGCGTAGGGTAGTTTTGGCTTATTCTCTCACTAAAACGAGTGGGAGAAGGCATTTTTATGAGTTTCTAATTAGACTTAGTGGGGGTAGATTCGATGCCTTAGTGTTTAGAGGTGGTTGTTAGAGTTGGGCGGTTTAGGTTGGTGGAGAGAGAGAGTTGCAAGAGCCAATCCAGTGGTTACTGGAACTTGTGGAGACATCGGCCTGGCGTTGTTTGGTATGGTGAGTGTTAAAGTGGTGTTGGGTTGAACTTAGGCGCGACCATGGGTGGTGGATCATGCTAGGGCTAACTGTGGTTTAGGGTTTTAAGCTCTAAACCTCATTGGGGTGGATAGGGGCTATGGTAGAATGAGAGAGAGACTGGGATCAAAAGCTTAGGTTGAGGGAAAGCTCATAGTAGTGGTGAGGTTTCTCGAAAAGCTTTAAGTTGACGCGAAGATCTAGAGAGAGAAAAGGTTGCGCGAGTTGGGTTTTTTAGTGAGAGAAACAACTTGAAATGAGAGAAGGAGAGATTAGGAGTAAGGATTTGTGTTAGAATGAGGATAGGGAAGTCGGATTTATACTGATTGAAGCTTGAATCATGTTGGAAAGTGATTAAAACACCATTGAATGGGATTGAATGAGGGTAGACGACCTATGATTTCATCTTTGAATTGGGTGCAAATTGAAGTTAAATTCTAGTCAAAACCATATAAGATGTTTGTTTTTGCCCTAAAGATTGAGTAGAAGCTTCGATATTTATTGAACAACTTTAATTAAGGAGAAGGAAAATCTAAGCATTTATGTTTGTTTTTTTTTTTTAAATTTTTATTTTCAATCTCCATTTTGACCTCTTGGAGCAAATGAATCTAAAGATATCAGTGCTGATTCATAGTATTCTAAGCTATCTACACGATTTCACCATTAATTTGGTGAAATCATAAAGAAAACTTGATAAAAAAATGGCTTCAAAATGGACATTCCTTGTGTGTTTTGCACAAGAAAAGTAAGGAAAGAATAGGAAAGAGGAGGAAAATGACACAACTGGCCAATCAATGGCTGACACGTGTCCTCTTCTAGCAAAAAATAAAAAAATAAAAAAAATAATAAAAAGCATACCTGTACCTTGTATAAGATTCAAACCTAGGATCTCTCCTGCATTCATGATTCTTAGTCCATGCTTACTACCATTAGGCCATTGACCTATCCCTTATCTATATATGCAATCAAATTGTATATATAAACTAGGTTAGCTTAGGTTGGACTTAAATCTAAGTCCAAGCTTAACATTCTGTTTCTTTTTTTTTTTTTTTAATTTAAGGCCTAACTTAAATACTAAAACTATTTCAAATTTTCCTATCCTATTTTAAATCATTTACTTTTAAAATTTCTAATTTTTTATTTATATTTTTTGGTATTTTTTTGCTAAATTTTCTATTTCTTTATTTTTTGAATTATATATATTTTTGTAATTTTCTAAATTAGAACCCTTTTTTCTATTCTAAAAAAAAATTTCTAAAATAATAGAAAGCAGCTGTAAACACCCAATTTATGCCCTCCCTATAATTTTAGATTTTTTTTTAGAATAGAAAAAATAGTCCTAATTTAGAAAAATATAAAAAATAGAAAATAAAAAATAAAAAAGAGGAAATTTAGAAAAAAAATAAAAAATTTAGAAAAAGTACAAAAATTTAGGTAAAATAGATTTTTAGATAAATAAAATATTTTTAGGAAAATAATTATTAAGAAAAAATAGGAATTTAAGATTAAATTGAGTCTTTAGATAGATTGTTTTATTAGGGTAGTTTTTATAGGATTTTTAGGTTACTTTATAGTTTAAATGCAATTCGTTTACAAAAGAAAATAGGGCACAGGCCAACAACTCAACTGGTACTATACTTGGTCTTGGCATTAGTTATAGTGTAAGGTCTTTAATTTGACTCCCATTAAGCATTATGTGCCTTTTATTTTGTTTCCAAACCATAGAGGACATGTGTTAGGTCCTTATTGGATCATGTGTTGTCTTAGACATGTGTTATGTAAGGAGTGGTCGTATGGTTGACGCAGTGCACACGTAGCGCTATGTCAATGCTCTCTTCCCTCTCTTTTCTTCCCTTTCCTTTTTTTCTTCCATTTTCTCGCAAGTCCCTCGCTAGAATGCTCGGTTTTAGGTAATTTTTTATCACCTTTTCTATATGTTTTCACCAAATTAATGGTAAAATCATGTAAATAGCTTGGAATACTATGAATTAGCATTGATATCTCATAGAGATTCATTTGTTCTAAAGATTAAAATGGAGATTGAAAATCGAAATAAAAACATAAATGCTCGGATTTTCCTTCTCCTTGAATCTCCTTGATTTAAGTTGTTCTATAAATGTTGAAGCTTTCACTTGATCTTTTGAGCAAAAACAAACATCTTAGAGACAGTTTTGACTAGAATTTAACTTCAATTCTTACCTAATTTAGAAATCAAATCATGGGTCGTTTGCTCTCATTCGATCCCATTCAATGGTGTTTTGATCACTTTCCATCACGATTTAAGCTTCAATCAGTATAAATTTGACTTCCACATCCTCATTCTAACATGAATCCTCACTTTCAATCTCTCATTCTCTCATTTCAAGTTGTTTCTCTTACGAGAAAACCTAACTTGTGCAACCCTTTCTCCTTTTAGATCTTTACCTCAACTTAATGTTTTTCGAGCAAGTTCACCAACATCATGTGCTTCCCCTCGACTTAAGCTTTTGATCCCAATGTCTCTCTCACTCTACTGTAGCCCTTAACTACCCCAGCGAGGTTTGGAGTTTGAAACCCTATACCACCGTTAGCCCTAGCATGAGCTACTACCCATGGCTGCACCTAAGTTCAACCAAACACCACTTTAGCACTTGCCACACCCAACAATGCCAGGCCAACATCTCTACAAGCTCCAATGACGACTAGATTGGCTCATTGATGAGTTCCTAATTGTACATAATTTACATGGTGATTTTTTATGATTTTCCTTGAAATTTGAGTTTATTTTTAAATAATAATACTTAATTGAGTGAAATTTTATTTTCTAGGGTTTGAAATAATCTATACAAGAAAATGAGAAAATAGAAACAAATTCCACTCAAATTGGAGTTAAAATGAGCAAGTTATGAAAGTTTGAAGATCGACACAACCGAATGACATGATTTTATTATTTTCAGGCGAATTTAGAGCTTATTTTTAATTATTACAACCTAATACACGACTAAAAGACATGATCGTGTCCCTAGTTGTATCTTTTCCAACCAACTTATTTTTTATCTCTTCCTATATAAAGCCTTGTTGGAGTTTGTTTTAAGAGAGAGAACTTGTTAGACACGAATTTTAAAAAGCTTTTCACAAGAACAACACTCAAGGAGCGAAGGACCATCAAGAATTCAAGATTTAATCTTATTTAAACTTTATGATTTTCTTTTCTAATCTTTATTTTTAGATTCTTATTTTATGATGTATAGAGAGTAAATCTTTGGTATTTTAGTCTTGTAGAACCTAAATCTATTTATGTGATATTATTATTATTTGATTAATTTAATTTTTTAGTTCTTTTTTTTTATTCAATTATGTATGCTTCATAATTTAGGTTATTATTTTCGCGGATAGTAATCTAAAGTTTGATATCTTATAAGAGAATCAATAGATTTCTTATAAGATTAGATTTAGGCATAATTAACGAGGATTATTGCAATATTAGAGATAATTTACAAAATTCTCCCAGAATTTTGAATTAAAGCGTATATAATTCGTTGTTCAATAATGTAATCATAGATCATGTTATTGAGAACTGATTCTAATAGGTGATTTTAGGGTTAGGGTTAACTGGCTTGAGAAAGTGATTAACTTTAGTAGAAAATTCTCCTATTAAAAAAAGATTAAAGAATAAATTAGATTATCTTTAGGAAAATCACATGTTAGATCTATGGGAAACGAAGATCTAAATACGTTTTTGCAAATCTTGAAATAATTTATAATTTTATTGCTTTCTTCTTTTAGTTCTTGAGTAATTCTTAATTATTAATTAGATGTTAATCTATTAGTTGCTGTAATTTAATCTAAGTTTTTTAAGTTTCTTGAAATTTAATTTGCCAATTAGATAAGAAAGACTTAGTGAGTACTAGTAGTTAAAGTCTCTAAAGGATCGACATTTAAACTTATACCTACTATATTATAAATTGATATATGTACTCGCCTAACATATCACTCACGCATCTCTCTCTCTCCACTGACCCAAACTATCCAACTCCAATAACTACCCAAACTACCTCCAAACACTAAGGCATTGAATCTACCTCCACTAAGTCTAACTAGAAACTCACAAAAACTCTTCCCGTTCATTTTAGTGAGCTAATTAGCTAGAACTGCCTTGTGCACCACTGTTGTTCTTCGCTCTCGTTGACTTGGATTCAATCCGATGAACCTATTCGTATTGGAGTCTGTTCTGCGCTCTTGACTTGCGTGTTCAATCCTTGGTTCAACCCCTTTACATTGTATTGTTGTTTATTGTTTCGTGTTGTTATTTTTTATTTTTATTTTTTTATTTATTGTAATAATAATCTGTAATTTAAAAAAAAATAGAAAAAGAAAAGAAAAAGAAGAAGAAAAGAAACATAAGAAAGCTTAGTTTTTATTTATTTTATTTCCTCAGTCAAAACATAATTAAGAAAAAAATTATTAATTAATAAAAAAAATAATAAAATGAGTAAAAAATAAAAAAAATGTTTTATTACTTACAAAATCATTTTTTCAACAAAAATAAAATAAGATCAATACTTCTCAAAATTGGGACCTTTTACAATTTTCAAAAAATAAAAACAAACCAATTTAAGATCTTTTATAATTTTCCTTAAATAAACTTAAACTGAATTAAAACGTAAATTCGATTAGTTTTAAGAAACTAAAAAGAACCTAGACACTTAAATTTTATGAATGAACCATGAGAAGTCTTATCCCTAATAGAAGGTACGTATGTATTTATAAGGAAACTTAAAATGGGAAAATCTTTTTATTTTCCCTTTTGTAAAAAAAATTGATTTTTTATTTTTTGTGCAAATATAATTAGTTTGTTGTGAATGTATAATTAGCTAAACAAGTATTTTAAAAATAAAATTAAATTCATAAAATTAAAAGTGGTACTCGTTAAGGGTTTAATAGCATAGCCCTTGGATTCGAAATCTCTAGTTTCAAAGCCTTTTAAAAAAATTAGTTTTATCGAAAAATCGGTAGCTAAATTATAATTAATCCATCCAATTAGTTAAAATTTAATTTTTTTTCCTAAGTCAAATTGAGTGGCGACTTCGAAACAATTTTCAAAATAAAAAGAAAAACTAAGTTTTTCTTAACTTTTACTCGATAATTAGTATTAAACTGGTTAGTATTTAATACTAATTGGATTAAGAAAAATCACAAAAATCGGAAAAAATCTAGGCTTGACAACCACTAATTTCCTAACTAACCTACTAATTGTCATAATTTTCTAAGTTATCCAATACATGATTATATCAACCACAAATCATGAAAAAAAGGCAAAAAGAAAAAAAAAAGAAAAGAAAGAAAGAAAAACAAGCTTAAGCGGTCATGTTTAATAAATATAAAAGCATCAATCCGGTTAAATGCATATCAGTTATTGACTAGAAATTGAATTTCGTAAACAAGGACTTCAATGGATGGATGAAAACCATATTTCACAAACATAGCATCCGTACCAAACTGTGAAAGCATGATAATTATGTGTACGTTCTTGATAATAAGAACTGCTTGGGATGCCATTGCTATTGTGATGATGTTGTTGACTTTTTTTAATGACGATGAATGTTATTAATTGTAACATGAGTTTGGTTGATTCTTAATTAATGACTTTTTTAAGAACAATCTAGTGTAAAATCTTGTTTGTTTTCTTTCTTCACCATTTCTTGCTTTTGTATTTTCACGATGATACATTTTTTGAACATTTTTCTCATTAAGATCTTGCACAACATCCTTCCCTTCTAGGGTATCATTTTGCATAACAATTTCTTGAATTGTTTCTTGAACAATTTCTCAGTGGTGGAAGTATCAGTTTGGGATGGTCGAACTTCTCAAATTTGATTAGCATGGCAAGCAATATAATGGAAGTCCTTTTCCTTTGTGAATATCTAAGTTTAACATGGATCGACCACCTTCCAATACCCTTTTTGAAATTCCAACTTTTAGGTTCTTTTCCCCTTTTAACTTTCATCTAGGTGCTTATAAGTCGTAATACGTTATCTTAAAATACTTAGCCACAGTTGTGTATGTTTGCCAGCAATTGGAACATTAAAAAATAATAATAATAATAATAAAATAAATCAAGCACTTAGCTCCTACTAGGCTGAAGATAATTTCGAAGGAATTGGCATCTTATTTTGGCACTACTCAACCAAAGAAACCTAGAGATTGCTGAAAATCAATAAATATCCAAACAAAGTAATTGAATTGGTGATAGAGAGTGACAAGCCGACCACTGCTTATGTTTTCTTGTTAATTTAATTTTGTCCGCTCCTCGTCCCTGCAGTAGTAAGGAACGTTCTATGATGCTTTTATGTGGCCTCTAAACAATTATTCTGTTAAGAAACTTTCTTTCTAAGTTCATCAACGTTTGCTACATTGAAATTGTCCAATCAATTCTTTTCCTATCAACCAAATGTAGCACTCCTCTATGTTTGCTCATTTGTTTTTATGCTCTTTGATATTATTAGGCACGTATATTCCCTTGACTTGCTTATATAAATCGATCTGTACGCCCTAATTTCTTCAAGTAACAGAAACTTCTCATTTTCATCAAGTGACAAAGTCCTAGCATTCAAAGGGTGAGTTTAGAACTATCTTGTAAAATCATATTTCTCTTCTTCTTCTTTTATATCTGGTGAAGGAGAGAGACTAAAACTCCAAACTTTGTGGAAAAATGGCAAAGGGGTTGAAGAATTTGAGTACATCTTCATGGATTGAGGTTGCACCAGCTCCTATTATTTCTCCACAAAAGCCTTCAATCTCTCCTGCTCTCGAAACCATTAGAGAGGAATGCTCAGAGAAGCTTGACGATTCTTGTCGAAGAACTCTCCTAGAAAGTTTCTCTTCCTTATCCTAATGTTTGAGTCCAGCAGGAGGAGTTGGAAAAATGTCTCCCCAGGATGATTTGTTGTTTTTTATGATATCCATGTCACAAATGTAATCTCTTCATGAGATTTACTTGTAAATCTTTGTACATCAGTAAAAATAAATATACCGTTTGCTACGAACTTCTAGCTAGCTCAGCGGTAACCATCAACGATAGAATGTTATTTTGTTTTCCATTACTTCTTAGTTTCCAGTTTACGGCCAAGAAATTTTTTAATGGAACAGGTTTATATATGTAGGTGTATGGGTACTGGTGCAAGGTTCACGTACTTGCTGCATATCAAGAAACATTATATATAATTAAGGAAATGACTTGAATCGTATATATAAGATGATTAAGAAAGACGTATAGGGAGAAGGAATAGATGATCTTAACAATGCTTTAACCCTCATGGTAATAGGTGGAGGAGCCAAGAGACATTAAATTCAACTATTGATGAAGAATGAGGTAGTGTTTTTAAAATATTTAAGTGTCTGATTTTAAAGGTAAGAATCTGGTAGAGCGACGATGTTCATGCTAAGAACTCTATTGTGCAAATGAGGGAGGAATAAGAGTATTTATAGGAGATGGCCCTCGACCTCATTCATTGGATCGTAATATTGATTAAGGGGGCTAGATTTTATCCCTTCTCTTTATGGATTTGAAATAGACTTTTTTTATAAGCTTAAGCTTAGTAAAGATCTTGTTCTTTTAGTATGAGCTACATTGAGAAAAGTTGAATTGAACGAACCAATGATCTTACTCTAAATTTATCATGTTAAAATTTCCTTAATCATCCCAAATATTTGAACTCGACTTTTTAGACCTCATCACCTTAACCCAAATAGTCAAATATATTTTAATTAATGAGTTTAAAGTCCAAACTTGAATTTAGCTTTCTATAATATATATCCTATCACAAATAATAGCAACACATGATATATGCTAAAAAGTTGCATTTCATCTTTTTTTTTTTTTTTTCAAATTACAAATATACTTCTAAATTATTGATCACATATCAGACACACCTTAAACTCTTCAACGTACAATTTCACCGCTTTGTAACTTCTGACGACATTTACATATACACCAAACTACTGCTCAAGCCCAAAGATTCTCTCTTCTTTTAATAATGATTTTATATTCTAGCAACAATTTGAGGTTATTTATATATTTTCAAAATTTAAGAGAAGATAATGTCGTGCATTTAATATTAAAGAGTCTATATGAAATATCTTGAAACAAGAAATTGAATAAAGTATCTATAGTATTAAGGGAATACCATCTTATTTGGACTCCATAGCCCATTTAAAAAAAGTACCGATCATAAAATGCAGAAATTTACTATTGACTGCGGATATATGTATACATACTAACCACCCAATCTTACCTTAGTAAACCATTCCATTACCCGCTATAATCTCATATTAGATAATCTGTTCACTACACAAGCAAAATGACTTAATCAAGGGCAAAGATGTAGACTTAAATTTTCGAACTTCTGCACAAAAACTATGCCTCTATGAATGCGTGACCCCAATGCATCCTCCTGACTTCTGTGATATGAATTGTGAAGAAAGAAGCAGTTATCTCACTTGTTACCCATGATCAAATACAACTTCTCATTCGCTATCTTAAATGGCCATGAATAAAAATCAGTAATCAACATGGTCTTAGGACATTGTTTGATGAATTTACTGATGATTAAGATCATTTATGAAGGCATTCCTTTCTAACCATCTCTTTTCCTTTTTTTTTTTTTTCCCATTAAAATTATCTCCTTCAATCCATTTAATAGGTTAAAGGCTAGTAGTGACATGAGTCGAATGATAATACCAAAAACAAAAATCATATGAATGAAGCATGTGGTGAGAAATTAAAATCGCTCATAATGGTTTGCTTTAATTTTTTTTTTTTTTTACCTTAAATGGTTTGCTTAATTTTTCCTTATATTCAATTACTTTGTTTGTATTCTCTTTCTTCCACGAAGTTACACATAACAAACATAATATAGTAGAAAATGCTACCAAAAAGTCCTGCGATATACGATACATTGATATTAGAAAAGCTTTTAACAAGTGACAAAGTAGCTTCTTTGGATATATATAGATAAAATCGGAACAAGATAAAAGGGAAAATATCGTTAACAAATTCATCTATGAAAAGAGAAAGTTCCAGATGTTAGATCTTTTCCTCTTACGGTGTGTCTTTTTTGCAAAAAAAATTTCCAAACTTTCTTGGATATTTGTCATTTTAAAGTTCAAGAATTGTCAAAGCTAGTGGTTTCTAGTATCAAATAATGGTGAATGGCAAAAGTCAAAACTATTCAATGGTCATAGTTAACTATTAGAATCATACACTGTTAAGAATAAAAAATAAGGAAAATACTTTCCCATTTTTAAAAAGAGGAAATCATTTTTCTCATGTTTCATTAGCATTTTTCGTGATCCAATGGTTGACTTCCAAGCTGCTTTTCATCATCACTTAACAAGAAAACTAGTATCAGCAATTAATATGGTAATATTTGATAACTATAAAATTTTGGTTGCTATAAACATCGAAATAATTTTGAAAAATGTTTTCAGCATAACAAATGCACTTAATTTCTAGGATGAACTTCACTTTGCATACCTATGTTTCTATTTTTTGCACTTTATATAATTTTGTAATTTCATTGTTGACACTTTGAATATCACTATTGATATTTTTAATAGGGTAATAATATTGAATATATTTAATTGAATAATATAGTAAAAATATTTTTGATCTATCTCTTAATACCTAAGGGGCGCCCCTTTAGCTTTGGATTGCCAACAATGACCACATTAACTATATATTAAATAAAAAAATTTCTGCATCTATAATGATCATTTCTTTTCTCACTGTAATTAGAGAGAAATTGTGAAAATAGATGGAAATAAGAAATTTATAACAAAATATCATGTATAATAATTTTTATCAAAATAAAATAAGGATAATTTTATCCAACACTTCTCTCCATTTCCTTAATTTTCCTTCCTATAATCTCGAGTATAAAGTAAAAAGTTATATTTCTCCCTATTTCCATTCATTTCTTTTCCTCTCCACCTATTTTTCATAATACCAAACATAATGTAAAGATACAATTGCTTCTAGTTTCTTGTTAAATCATATACTTTTATCGTTATCAAATGATACACCCATATCTACCATGGTCTACCTCTTAACGCTGATAGTGATTTTCCTTCTTCAAGAGAGTTCCACGGTAATTTTGAAAAGATGCTTTTGCTCTTGAATTATTTTGAAGGAACACAACATTTTATTCGAACCATTTAATGTTTGTCGATGAAAAATCTTGGAATCCTTAACTTATTTTTTGCCTTAAAGAAAAGGTTTGTCGTATGTTTTTGCAAGTTGCAAACAACCATATATATATTACTTTTGCATCTACTATTATGCAATCACGAAGAATTAATATTCACATATGCTAGAAAAGCTCAGGGATTTGAACCTTTCTATTACTTCCCTTCCTATTACTGGTCGGTTTTTGACATGGGTCCCTAAGCCTGAGTTGACCTTTTTAGCTTATAGATCGAGCTCCCCAGCCCTCCAACTGACCTCTTAGGCTAGTTTGCCTAGAATGGTTCATAACCTCCATGCTTCATAAATCATAAACTTTTTGGCATAGCTTGGAAACACTCACATATGGTTCACAACCTCCATGCTTCATAAATCATAAACTCTTTGGCATAGCTTAGAAACATTCACATGACTTGTGATGAAAACTCATATATCCATTAGTATGGTGCTTACAATATATTAAATATGACATAATGAATAGATTCCCCTATAAAGGCCTACATGGCCTAACCATACAATACTCACAAAGCATTAAATGCAAGAAGATAGACATAAGACCTAAAGCAATCATACCTTGGTTACGTCAGAAACCTCGAGCCTTCAAAACTTGGGACAATATGTCCTAGGTTGCAAATTGTGAGTTAGCTGGAGCTTAGGATTTTATTTATAAATAGTTCACTTCTCCCTGCTACGGGTGATGCAAGTAAGCCATCATAATATAATAAACTCCATAGAAATCCTATCTCATTTCCTCTATCACTTGGGATTGATTTGAGCATTGAAGTAGTCCCATTAGATGATCTCCGATTGTTTTATTCATTCCTATTTGTTTTGTAAATCACTCCAGCTTGGCTTCGAAGACCCTTCAAGCATGGAACCCTTTATCTTATAAGCCTAATTGTACTCTTTTAAAGGCTCAATGATCTAAATATTTTATTAACAATGATCTAGATGGACTTATATCCTTGTTTGAATAACCTCAAAAGATATTTGAGGGAAAAAAAAATCTAAAAAGTACCTATTTTCCTTTTACTCAAACTTCATATAAATAGTGTTATTAAGATTATATTTATATATTTGTATTTTTAAATTTGAGCTTAGGTTAGGATATGTAGTGATATCCCAACAAATCTAACCCTTTTGCAATTAATTTAACACTCAAAAGCACCTCCTTAGTCATTATCCTCTATCAATTGAATAAACTTGTCAAGAATAATGTAATTTTTCTATAGTAATAAAAAGTGATATCAACTAAACTATATACGCATATACATACATATGCATTACTTACATCTATGTTTTAGCTCCTCTTCTATCAAATTTCTAGCTTAGAAATGTTAGATATATAATTATAAATTGTGGGAAATTGCAAATAATCTCTAATCCTTGATATTGGATGAAAATATAACCTTGAACTTTCAAATGTTATAAATAATCTTCATTTTTTGATAAATTGAAAATATAAAGAACATTGACATTTTTAGTTCAAGAAAACATATTGAGGTCAAAATTTAAACAATGTTAAAGTACGCTTTGATAAATTAGATGAGGTATTTTCATGTCAAGATCAAAGTTTGGGGAGTTTTTTATAATATTTGAGGATTATTTACTAATTTATCAAAATATAAGAGTTTTTTATGGTATTCAAAAGTTTAGAAGCTCTTGCTATTGTTGTAGTAAGCAATCACACAAGAACACAAAACATTACATAATAAGGTATTCATATAGGATTTTTGAAGAACATCAATACTTTATGAAAAACACATTCAACTCCACAAAATTAACCTTATTTTTCAGCATCTTGCCATATATATAGATTCTTACACTATGCACAATAAAGACAAAGTTATATAAAGCTCTCAAAGCTTCTTCAATCCTTCTCAAACATGGTAACAAAAACATCCATTGATGGCTGACTCAAAGCAATGCCAATTTCAATCCCACCATCCTTATCTCTACTATCTCCAAGTGCAAAAGAACTTTCCTGATTTAATGTGAACCACTTGACTCTTCCTCGGCCTTCCCCACCCAAAATCCGTGTTGTAAACGTGAAATAGCTATGATCCTCCAACCGTAGTGAGATTCCCCGTCTCTGATCGCTCATTCCAATCCAACCACCATGTTTTTGCTCCCTTCAGTAAATCCCTTTTCAGTTCATCAACCTTATTTGTAATAGCTTTTGCAGCTAATATAATCCCATTTTATCTTATCAACGCACTCCTCTCAACGTCCACAGAACCGAGACTTAGAGAGTTGCCAAAATATGTATCGGGCAACATTGACCCTCCTAGTTCAAGGCGATTTCTACAATCTACTAATAAACATAGACTATAATAACACCTCTTTCCCATGTTGTCTTCATTTTTCTGTGACAATAATTGACTTGTTGTGACATTATCAATTTCCTTTGATTTCATCAAGCAACTCCATGTAAATGCACATACTACTACAAATGTTGACACGTGGTCAACGGTGTTGGCGTTGTTGCAATTGATATGTGCCAAAATCCACCTTTTAAGCTTGTTTATATGAAATTTGCTCAAAACAAATGCAGCTCTCGTTTTATGAAGAATAAAAGGCAAGCCTGTGCTTGGACTAGGAGATTTCTGTTTCTCTTGCCACGACGAAAACCAGCTCGACCAAGTGTTTAACAGAATAATCTCAAGCTGTCTGGGCTTTTAAGCACTTCTCTACGGTGAAAGGGTGGCTCTTGATCAACGTCCGCCAAATCTCCTCCATTCTTACAAATGGACGCTAAGGATTTTATGAAATGATATATTGACTTCCCATCGCATGCCACGTGACGAAACTGCCAGCCGATGCGAGGAAACACAGTTATTTGGATTGGTGCAAGTGGAATCGCGCATGAGAAGCCCGAACTGTCACCATGTTCAAGTGACTTGCGCGAATCCTCGAGCGGGGGCAGGAGGGGGTGCAAGAGGGCAGAATTATCCGGGTGGTTGTTGAGGAGTCGATTAAAATCGCCGGATGATTCGGCGACAGTTAAGGGTACGTAGTTGCCGGGGGTGTAGAGAATGTAGGGTTTGTTGGGTGGTGGAGAACACTGGAGGGTGGCAGCGAGTGGGAAGAAGCTCTGGCGAGTGAGTGAAGTTGGAGGAGATGAAGTGCGGATTTGATAAAGTGAGTAGGAGTGTGAGGATAGTCATAGAAGATGAGTCGTTGCATCTGAGGGCAGTAAAGCCATGCAGTGTCGAAGAAAGTAAGCGGCAAAAAAGTTGTGGAGACAGCAGCCGCTGGTGGTGAAATTCGGGATACCTCCAAGACCCTGATATGGAGTTGTACTTCATCCATTGGCATAGGAATAGGATGAGACAATAGTGTTCTCAAGGAAAAACATATGAGAACACCGATATCATGTTTTTGCAGAGGTATATAATACGATTAATCTTTCATTGGTTCATCATCCGCCACGTGGATTCATAAATAATCATAACTGGACAATAATATATCGTACCACGTGTTTAAGGTTGCCATTAGATAAATCATTTGAATAAGTATTAGCCAGTTGATGTTATAAAGCAGCAGCAGCAGCAGCATTAGGTGGTTTGTATTTATCAAATCTCAGAAAAATCATCAAGTGAATATATTTATAAGAAGATCCTTTGATATCAAGTTTGTCCTATGCTCCTAGATTATTATTTATCATTGGTTCGTTTGCCACAAGCTTTTCAATTACTACTTCATTGAAGTAAACAATTTAATGATATACTTACTTATGTCACGTTCTCAATTGTATTTAATTAAAATAATTCAGTTAACTATCGGAGGACATATATTTAAGATACAAAATTACAAAAACAGTTACATGTAATTAATAACATTATATATACTTTGCTTAAGTATGTAATTAGTAATATTAAAATCATAAAGGTTTTCTTAATCATTAACAAAGTCTAGAGCACCAAAACGTTAGAATTGCAGGATGCAGAGGGACGTTTTCCATTCTATGGTAAGGTGGGTCAATGGTGTCATGGTTCGAAAAGATTATTCACACTCTCTATGCTAAATTCAATTTATTTCCTCTTATATATATTTAAACTTTTTTAATATTTATCATAACCAAATACTTTTTGGACTTTAGCCGATGGCTGTTAGAAGTAGTTAATCATCTTGAAAATCAACAATTTCAAAAAAAAAAAAAAAGGAAACCGATTTCCATTTCTTCGATAAAATTCACAGCAGTTGTCTTCTATTTGTATGCATTGTTGTGCACCATCTTGGTTGTATCTAATGTGAAGCATAAAACTTGACAACATGGGATTTGGATGAAACAGGATAATTAGCAAAGTCCCAGAGCGGTGTAAGACAGTTCTATATCCTATAGGATCCAAATGCCTATCTGTTGACCAATGATCTTCGCTTTGTAAATTTGTCGATAGGTTGTCCACGAATCTACGTAGATCTAGATAAAAGATTGATGTGTGATGCTTTGAAAAGATCGAATTTGGAAAGATTAGTATACAAATTTTAAGCCTTCATGAAAGAATTAGATTCAAAACATGAAATAATTATCGATGCTAAGTGTTACTGTGTGAATTTCACTGGTAGAGATTTTTTTATTTAAGGCTTAAATTTTGAGCTTATGTCTGTAAAATAGAATACGATTAGTGAGTGTGAAGGGTTTATTCAATATGACCACTCTAACGTTTAAATTAATAGAAATGATGAGAAAATGTAAAACCTTAATTAGAAAAGAGAAGGAGGAAAGATCAAAAATATCTTTTACATGAAAGCCTCGATTAAGCCGTTTTTCAGACTCGGTATGGCCTAGATCTTGAGTAGATTGATTTGGATCTTAAGCTCATATCCTAAAATGTCTATCAACATTATATTAATCTATCTAGATTGTGTATATACCACATGTTCCATGTACTTATCAACATATATCCAAAGTGCTATGTTTCTGACTTGAAAAATATTATTATAATATAATCAAATTTATCAATGTTTTACAAATCTAGTTAAATCGGCTTAACTTATGACTCGTTATTTTAGCCCATACTCAAATTAGGAAAAAATGTATGAAAATTTTAGAACAAATATTATTTGTTATATTAAACGAGTATAGTGATTTGAGTTGGCAATATATATACATATATATATATATATATGCTATTTTGTGTTTGTTTTATTATTTTTTATTTAGTCGGTTCTAAGAGCAGTTTCGACTTGCAATTTAAATATAATGATTTAGTGTGAATAGTATCCAAAGTCAAAAAGAAAATCAAAAGAAAAATTATTAGGTCATAGGTTACTTCGCCATCTACAAATTTGATTGCATGTTGGTTTGAGGATGGTTCAACAATCGTACATTAGGTCCCGTTTTTTTATTTTTAGGATATGTGTCGATAGGACAACCGGACAAGATATATATGTTGTTACTTCTCAATTAATACCCGCCTTGATGCGCCTATCCTTCACCTTACTTGCTTTAGTGTGTGTTGATTACATTTGGGTAAGTTGTTCTTGGTGTCTGTGTAGTGATAGGAACAAGATAAAATGGGGCAAAGAGAGAGGTCCAGCTTTTAGGTATTTTTCTCTTCCACGGTAAGTTAGATTTTTTTTTTTTTTTTTCCTGATAAGCTGGGATTTCATTTGTATAAGCATAACAGTAAATGCATACAACTGTTTACACCAAGACAGCAGACAGGCCTTCTCTGAAGGTATTCACAGAACCTAGCATAAGCAGGACTTCGCAGAAACTACGCACAGAAGTTAGTATAAACCAGATGCAGACCATTTCCTGTACTTACATCTAGCCATGGTCTGCTATCTCACGACAATGAAACATAGGTCCATGCGACTAACATCAGCTTGCAAAACAAAAATAAAAAAGTCTGGCGGTACAAAAGCTAAGAGCTCCAACCACTCCATAACACAGCCGAAATTCGCCAGACGGTCTGCAAGTTGATTTGTCTCATGGGGCCTGATGCTGATCTCTTTAAATCGGGTTAATAGGTCCCTGCAAGCACACACAACCATATGATATTTCCATTGTATCTTATTCAAGCTTAATGTATTTAGAAAATGTGCAGCAACATATAACTCCATATTAATGAGAAGCTTGGGAATAGATAATTTAGAAGTATAACATCTCATAAATGATGGCCCATAGCTCAGCCGCCAGTATATCAACAGAACTTACTTTCTTAGCAAACCCAAGTACCCAACTTCCTTCTTCATGCCGCAACACAGCAGCAACAGCATCTTGAGATGATTTCCCATGTATAGAAGCATCCGTGGTCAACTTGACCCAACCTTCTAGTGGAGGATGCCACTTGATACAGCAAGGAATCAGATGTTTTAATTGAAATTTTCTATGATGAGGTACCCAAAATTCATGTGTAGAAGCTCTAACATGCACTGCAAGTGACTCAAAATTTGACAGACCTTCATTAACAATTAAGTTGCGATCATGCCAAAGAAGCCACATTACAAAGGCACTTAAAAGTTGAGGAGGAGGTCTTATTAGCAGACTATGCTTTCTAGTTTCCGCGAACATACTCTCAACCCACTCATCAAATGACAATGTGCATGTTTCCTGAAGTTGCCTTATTAACCCCAAGTCCTTCCAAACACCTTGTACATGAGGGTAGAGGTGCAAAGCGTGCTCCTTTGTTTCAACTTGGCCACAGCCCCTTGGGCAATGCTCTAGTGCTGAGGGAGTTATCTTGTGCACTTTGTGACAAGTTGGTAACCCTTTAACTAATACATGCCACAAAAATATATACGTTGATTTTTGGAGGTAAGAGGGCTTTCCATAGCTATTTTCAAGTGACTTTCTTTTAGCTTGATGATTGGAGATAGTTATATCACGGTATGTTAATTTTGTGAAAATTGTTTGCCAACTTTTTCTTTGGTATTTGTTATTATCAAAGTTTTAAGATTTATCAAATATTGCGATAGTTATTTTAAGAGATTTATGGTTGTTGCTGCTCAACTATTAATGGAAGACAAAAGTCACAACCATTCTGTAGTGATAGTTAACCATCATGAAAAAAAAAAAAAAAAAGAGAATATAAGAAAAATAATTTCTATCTTTCAAGAAGAGCAAATGATTTTTCCCATATCCCATTAGTATTTTCAATAGTTACTAACCACCCCATTAGAGGTTGGCCCTAAAAAGGACAAATACTACAATAATATTTGATAAGTAGAAAACTTTTATTACATAAAAAAAATTTCTGCAAAAGGCTTTCCGCAAAACAAATCTAGTTAATTTCTTGGCAAAATATCACTATGGTCTATGCATGCGCGTGTTTTCCCATATTGACCCTTTGCATGCATATATTTTCATTGTTGACACTTTGCATTCTCTATTTTATCTCTATCAATTACTAAATTAATTTAATAAAATATTGTTATATATATTTAATTAAATAATACATTATATATAAAAGATAAATCTTATAAAAAAATAAAAGTCCTAAGGGCCACTCTTTGGCCTTATTGAAAACCACATTAACTAGTGGATGGTACAACCTACTAAAGGTGATGAGTAGTACCCCAAGTTAAAATAGTAGGTTGCTGCCTACAAAACTTAATTTATGTTAAAAAGAGAATTTTGCTTGAAAAACCCAATAAATTGTAGTTAAGTTTTCCTAATGATTTCTTCTTCTTCTTCTTTTTTTTCCTCTCTCTCTGTTTTTTTTTTTAATTTTAAAAATAGCAAATAGCCATCCACCACTATAGATGAATTTGTTAAAATCGTACATTGCATGATTGTAAGAGCAAATGAAAAGTAATGAATTGTCTATAATTTAAGTCAAAGAAAGACTTTTAAAAAGAGAGGATTCTTAAAAGAAATTTTCTTAAATTTCCTTCACCACTAATTTCCTAAATAATCCTACCACTTGATACTATTTACTAATTATCTAATGCATGATTAAGGTGGAAAATCAAGTAAAAATTAAAAACAAAAAGAAAATCAAGTAAAAAGTAAAAACAAAAAGAAAAGCAAGCTTAAGGATCTTATTTAATGAAGGCAAAAACTCATCAACTTGATTAATTGCCTAAAAGCTAAAGGTGTTTATAATTTAGTTCAGTTTAAATAGTTAATACAATAAAGCGCTTTTAAATGTTTGAGGATATAAATCAAACTACTTCAAATGCAATTTGATTTAATTTAGTTCGATTCGAACCGCTTTTAAAAGCAATTTGTTATATTTGATAATACTAATAATTATTAAAACTTTTAACTAAACATTGATGTTTCAAATGAGGAATATTATACAAGAGTTAAAGTCATTTAGTATTATGTCACAGTAATATTGTATTTTAAATAATAGTAAAAGTATAAAAATTTACTTGAGAGATGAAAAATAACAGTGAAAGTAGAGCATTAGATTGTAGAATCCAAGTGTGAGAAGAGAGGTAATAAAAGAATGTAAATAAAGTTTAAATGAAATGTTATTATAGTTTAAAAGTAAAAATTTCATTTATTTTTTATTTTTAAATAAGAAGTTGTTTGATTTGGGTTCAAACAATTCAATTAATTTTTTAAATAGAATAGTGAACTTTTGGAACTCTTTTGAACTAAATCGCGAATCGAATCAAAATATAAAAAAAACTGTATTTTATGGTGTAATCCAATTTCGGTTTATTTTAAGAATAGCCCTAGTAAAAGCTTTTCACAGAAATTGAATTTCGTGAACATGAATCATATCACAGACTTAGCATAGGATCCTCATTAAAGTGTGAAAACGCGATTATGTTTACGTTTTTTATCATAATAATTTCTTGGGACGCCATTGCTACGGTGACAATGTGTTGACTTTCTTGATGACAATGAATGTTGGTGGCTGTAACATGAGATCGACTAATTCTTGGTGACTTTCTTGAAAACAATGTACTAAGACGTTTCGTTTATTTATTTATTTTTTTTCTCTACAAATTCTTAATTCTGTATGTAAACATCCAAAAAATAAAATAAATAAGGGTATCAACAAATCTTCAAACTCCATATTTACCCAAATCTCCTAAAATCCCAAATATATATACTCAAATCTTCTCTATTCTCACCTACAACCTCAAATGTTTCTTTTCCTTTCTTGTACTGTTTCTTATTCTCCTTATTAGCTTTATCTATTGAGTGACACTTTTCTGTGAGGAACTTAATGGGGAAAAAAAAAAAAAGTGTTTGGTGTTTTAGGCTTTCATGATGGAATCTTATGAATAATTTATTAAAAATTAAATCTTCGGGTCATGGTTCTGCAAAACTTGTGAGTATACAAATGTGATGTGGTAAAATATACGTATAATCAAATAAGTCCTGTTGTTTCTTCAAGTATTGTTGTAAAGTTTTGATCTTCAAGTGATAAAATAAAGTTGATTAATTTATTGGAGAAAAGAATGTTTCTTTAAAAGGCATTTTATGCAAATATTAAGAGTTGCTGTAATTGGTTTTAAGGTTACTTTACAATTTGTCATAAAAGGGAAAAAAAAAATCATTAACTATTTATTTTATTATTCATGACATTAATTGCTTGCTATTAACAACATAAGCTAATAAATATTGATTCCCTTTCGTATATATAAATTCTATTTTTACAATTCATCTATTTTTTACTATATCCAGTATATCCTATCAAGTAATTATTATATGAGGTTTATGGCGTAGGAATTATGACATATACGATATAAATAATAGTTTATTGTAAATATATATAGTTACTTGTCTTAGTTAAATTGTATACATAATAGTCATGTGTTATAAATTAAACAACCTATCGTATCATCTTATATAAATAACTTTGTGTTACATTGCCAATAACTTATAAATATATATATATATATATAATAAAATAGTTTTTCTATAAATTGTAACATTGCATATGTAATAGTTTTAATATACTAAATAGTTATTTATTAATATATTTATAGGTATTATAGTCTAATATATATTGTAACTTGTTTGTTATATAATATGTTAATAATTTCCTAATACTGGAAAATTACTTATTTTGCTCTAACTATAATAAAGGAAAGTTAATATCAAACAACAATTTATAAATATAGAATGTCTTAAATAAAGCATAAGTGTATTTTAGGGTTTAAGTGAGTTAATATCATGAGTCATAATAGGAAGTTTAAATTATTATAATGATTGAATAGTATGAACATATTGATATTAGGAGTCAAGGTTGAGGATTCTCTACTATTGAAAAGCTCATATTGTTAGGTATGTGTATACTTTTTTTGCTAGTTGTGCATGTTAGGTTATAACTTAACAAAAAAAAAAAAAAAAAAAGGGGATGTAAGAACCATTTAGCTTATAAATGTTTGCTACATGTGCTTGGTTCAACATAGGGCCTCGTAGTGGCAAATCTCAAGGGGACACTTGTTAATTGGTATGTGACATTGTCTTGAGTGGAGTCGCATATCGACATGATGCAAGTGAATTTAGAGACTCATAGTGTTAGGGTGTAGAGTGGTAGTTCCAACACCATAGTATGTATGTAAAATATATATATTGTGTATCAAGCTGATAAATTATCTAAAGTCTTGATTGCCGGACTTAAATAAAAAGATAATAAATGAATGCATGATTTATTTATATGCATTTATGTATGTAAGTATGAATTGTTGAATTGTTTGTCATGTGCATGTGATTATTGTATACATGTGCTGGGTGTTAGCTCATTTCTCAAGTATTTTTTTTTTTCAATTGTAGGCCAATTGGATGAGTTTGCTAAATTTGATGATATGGAAACGATTATTACTATAAATGAGATGGGAAAAATGGCGATTACAATTGCTAGTATAACAATGACCGATAGGATTGATGTTTATTACTAGTAGTTAAAGATGTAGACCCTAATAGACATTTCTATTACATTTGTGGTTGCAGTAGCTCATTTATAAGTCATTTAAATTATATTAAATTATGGAGATTTGCTAATTGTATTTTTTTAGAAGTCACATACATAATTTTGGAGAATGTAGTGGAATAAATAGAGTATGAGGTATAGATAAATAGTAGGAACATATGGCAGATTGTGGCATCCAAGATACACTATATTTCTATGATAATATTTTCTTGAATGTTTTTCTCATCACGGTCTTGCACAAGACCCTTCAATTCAACGGTATCATTGTCCATAAAAATTTCTTAATCATATTTAAACAAATTCTCAGTAGTGAAGTTATCAGTATGAGATGGTGAAGCGTCCTAGGTTTGAATATGGAAGTCCTTTTCCTTTGTGAATACCTTTGGTGAAATAGAACCAACTACTTTCAAATTCCCTTTAGTGAATTTCCAATTCTTAGCATCTTTTCAGTTTTCCCCTCCAATTTCTATCTAGATGCTTATAAGCCGTACCAAAACATCTTCAAATACTCAATTACCTTTGTGTACGCTTGCTAGCAATTGGAACAAAAATAGGAATTAAGCACTTACCTCTTACTAGGCTGAAGATGATTTCAAAGAACTGGACATCTTATTTTGGCTCTACTCAACGAGAAAAACCTAGCGCTTGCTGAGAATTATAAAATATCCAAACAAAGTAATTGAATTGGTGAGAGAGTGACGAGTTGACCTTGTTACTGTAACTGCAAAGAATGTTCCATGATGCTTCTAAGTTCTACATGACCTCTCAACAATTATTCTGTTGACAACTTCTGCTCTTTGTATCTTCCATTGACTTGCTTATATAAATCGATCTCCATGCCGCAATTTCTTCGACAGAAATTTCTTATTTCTTCAGATAACGAAGTTCTTGTGTTCAAGAAGTGAGTTTAAATTTATATATCTTGTAAAATCATAATTCTCTCTTCTTCTTCTTCTTTGAAGGAGAGAGTAAAACTTCGAACTTCACGGAACAATGGCAAAGGGTTTGAGGAATTTGAGTATATGTTCATGGATGGAGGTTGCACCTGGTCCTATTATTTCTCCACATAAGCCTTCTAGTTCTCCTGCTTTGGAAACTATTAAAGAGGAATGTTCAGAGGAGCTTCACAATTCTTGCACAAGAACTCTCTTAAAAAGTGCATCTTCCTTTTCCTATTATTGAGTTTAGAAGGAGTTGGAAAATGTCTTCCTAGGATGATTTGTTATTTTTTATGATATTTGTAATGCTCCAAAATCTCAAATGTTACATGTATTTAACCTTTATTGACACGTCAAGTGTCTCAAAACAATCTGCTAATTTCTCTATATAGATATCAACTATCAACAACCTGTAACAACTCTAATAAATTTTCATAAATATTCTCGACATCCATAATCCACTAGAAATTTTACTAAGCAATCAACCCTTAAATAACCTTATTTAACATATAGGGAGTGAGAATTCGTCATCTGATAAATTTGTAGTAAGAAAATTAAATAATAAAGTTCTAGAATCTTTTACTTGCCATAGTTAGCTGGTAACGACAAACCACATACTTTCATAAGAAAAGTCTCAAGTGGCCTCTCATGACCCAAAATACAAAAAATAAAAAATAAAAAATAAAATTTGATAGCAAATGCAATCGATTCCACAATCCTACTCAAGCTACATGGAGTTGTTCCTCTCATAATAGCATTTGTAGCAATTTACTGCATTACCATAATAATCAATGTCACGGCAATAATCCTCATAATCACCATAACCTATACTAACACCTAAAAATTAAAGACGGGTTAAGTCGAAGCTTAGTATGGAATACAATAAGCACATGCATATGTACATACAGTTTTCAATCACACCCAACTATGAAATGTAAAATGCAATAACCAACCATTTAATTATCTTTATTTTAATCTAACAAGCAACATACGGGTACTACAATACCATATAGTATCGATGTTGGGTTCTCCTTAATACCTTGAGAACCAAGGAACAACTTAAATCTACTTGGATCATTTCCAAGCAAGACTCTACTCGAGACAACATTGCATAAGGATCATTACAGTACTACCTTAAAATTTGGTCCTGCCAGTCCCTTAGGCTAAGCCCAACCTAGCCTGACATAACTAAGCAACAAATACAATTAAGGTCAAATAATTATTTAATCCAATTTTATCATTTAGCCTAGCAACCACAATAAATAAGTAAGTATTCTATACCTAGTTTAGCTATAGCATTGGAATCCAACTCTATTACACTCTTAGAATCTGACATTCAAATTAGACACCAAACACAATCCTCATTTTTCCTATATCATATCTTCACTCACTCATAACACCCTAAAGCTATCTCTCTTTTAACTTAGGCCCTTAAGGAAAACATGGATCTATTCTTATGGAAAGATGTTTAAAACCTTTTATGTTCGATAAAATCAATATAGATATATGTAATAAGAAATCAAGAATAGGAAACAAGTTTTAGAAACCAAGGAAAAGTTATTTGTAACTCCCTGTGGACATGACAAGTAACTAAACTCCATCTAATGTCGTCCCCTACACTTAGCCTCCCAATTTCCCTCTCTTCAATTTAAGTCACTAAGAGAAGTTAGGATACAAGGATAAAAGATTATTTTAAGAGTTATTTGATTGTTAAAACAAGCCTAGAAGACATTTAGAATGGTTTAGGAATGAAAAAAAACACCCGAAAGACATCAAATAACGATGGGGAGCATCACTATACACATCCGAAAACTTAGTGTCTAGATGCTGCTTTGTGTGGCGTCTAGATACTAAGAATTTGAGAAATTTCCCCCCTTAGCATCCAGACACTAGAGGGGGTGGTATCTAGATGCTAACTGTAGCGACGTACACCCCTTGCAAAATAATCCCATCCCCGACAATTTTTGAAAACCACCATTTTGAAAATGTTTTCCCCTCAACAACACAACTCCATAACGCACAAAACACCAATAAGAAAACCAAACTACAATAAAAAAATCAACCTAATTCTCTTGGATTCAAACTAAAAAATCATAAAACAATGCGTATAAGGAATAGTCATTAGATTCTTACCTTTGGGATCTAAGTTTTGTACCTCCACCACCACTTCGCTGTGACATATCCAAAACATGGCCAAAAATTCATTTTCCTCACCACCCTTAATGGAAAAACGAATTTTAACAAGACTTAGCATAAGCTTTAACATACAAACAATTCTAACACTCACCTTAGATTCCTCCTACTTAATCTTGTTAAATCATGTTGGATTTCTTCTCTTGATTCAAATCTCTTGGGTGGAAACCCTAGGTCACAAGAGTTGCATGCATAAAGAGAAGGTGTGAAAAAGGTTTCTAAAAGTAATGCTAAGCCTTTATACTTAGGGTTTTAAAAACTTCGCCATGCTTAAACTACCCTTACCACTTTTATATTATACCAACTCACACCCTTATTGAAAATCAATACTTATTTACTTATTTTCTTTTATTATTACTCTTTATTTTTTTTTTTCCTTTTTGTTGAGTTTTACAATATCAAACACAAACATAATCTCTTCATGAGAATTACTTGTAAACTTTTGTATATTAGTAAAAAAACAAATTACCATTTCTTACAAACTTCTAGCTAACTAAACTATTTCTCCTATATGATATACTCCTTAAATTCCTAAAGTGCAACTTCACCACTCCCTCACTTTTGAGGACATTCATATACACACCAAATTGTTGCTTAGGCCTCAAGATTGTCTTTATCTATAGTTCCTTTCGTGATGATTTTATTTTAGCAACAATTTGAGGTAATTTATTTATATGTTTTTAAAAGTTAATGGAAATTGAAATCACACTTTAAATATTGGAGAGTTTAATTAAAATATCTCAAAGTATGAAATGAGTAAAATTACTACACTATACCTCCATGAATGCGTGAAATACTTCCATGATATGGATTTGTGAAGAATGAAGCACTTAATCACTTATTACCCATGACCATGTATTAAAATCAATAACATGGTCTTAGGACACCGTTTAACAAATCTATCATTTATTAAGACTATTTATAGACACATGCCCATCCACACAATTTTTTTTTTCTTTTCTCTCCTTTAATCCATTTAATAGGGTAAAGGCAAGTAATGACATGAGTCAAATAATGATACTAAAGTTGAAAGTCGTATGTATAAAGCATAAGATGAGAAATTAACATTATATATACTAGATATTAAAGTCATTTTTCCAATAGTTTACTTAATTTTTCCATATATTCAATTATTTGTTTGTACTCCTTTTCTTCCTTAACAGTGTATGAAAACAAAAGGAAATATGTGGAAAAGAAAAGGATGGAAAGAAAATCAATAGAAAACAAAACGAGTGGAAACCTCTATCTTGTTTGGATATAAAATGTGAAAATGGAAGGAAATAACTAAATATATTTTCTTAACTTGACCAAATTACCCTTTATTATGCCTTTATTCCTTTTATTTTGAACAAGAAGAGGAGAAGGATAGTTTTGTAATTTCATAAACTTTCTATCCATTTCCATAACTTTCTCCTCAAATTTGGAAAGAAAAGAAAAAGACTCTTAGATCAAAATGTTTCCACCTATTTCCATTGCATTCATTCCATTTCTGCTCATTTTTTAGTCACCCAAAGAAATACTTTCTATTTGTTTTGTTTGATTTCGATAGAATTGCATCAATCTAAACACAATGTAAAGTTATACTGTAATGCTCCAGAACCCAAGACATTACATGACACTACATGTCCTTAGTCTCTAATGACACTTTAAGTGTAATATTCAACTAAAAACTCCAAATAATACTATAGAAGTCTCCAAACAATCTTATACAATTAAATCTCCAAATAATACTAGAATAACTTCTAATTAAGAAATATTAATGCCTAATCAATTATCATTACCATATAAGACTAAATAATCTTATCAATTAATTTCTAGGGATACTCTTCAATACCATACATAGTCTTCACTCTTCTCATTCCCAAGATAGTAACAATTAGCTTCATAAGTATTAAAGTTAAGTAGTACAACTACAAGTCCTACAACTGCAAGTCCTACAACTAAAAATATAATAAAGTGAGCTGAAGTCTAGTACATAACACATAACCATTCGTACATGATCAAATGATACATATTCACATGCGTAAGAATGCAAAACAAGTAAATCATACAATTCATTTAATTATCTTTGCATTTAAGTTAGTCACATAAGCATACAGTAGCGATCCTTTATGACCCGATTACATTATAATTCATATCACAATCTAACATTTAGGCATACATCTTCGGCATCTTGACCTACTATACAATGTCTCCTACTTAAGAACGAGAAAAATAAATAACTATAATAAAAAAGGAAGGGGAAGGGCTCTTTATTATTTTGGTTCAATGAGCTTCAGAAGCTCTAAAACTTCTAATGTTTCAATCTATTCGGAAGACTAATCCATTTATGGTCTTTACTCATAAGATGTCTTGTCTTGAGTTGCGAAGGGAGAGGCTAAAACTTGTTGACTTAGGCTAGCAAAAGGATCACCTTGACCCTAATCAATTTAAGAAGCGCTTTCAAGTGTGATCCCCTACTGAGTTGTCGGGGCAAAAATAGATGGAGGAGCATATTGTTTACCCTCGACAGTAGCCATTTCTACCTAAAGAGCCTCCCTCTTCTCCCTATGAGTGGAAGCATCCAGCTAGCCTAGGAAGTTGAGATCAAGCCTAAGATGATGAATAAGCACCTCATTCTAAATAATCCAGGCATACTCAGTAAAGATGTCATCTAGCTCTTCTAATCATCGGATCATCTTATAAAAATCCTTGACAGCCTTATCAGTGACAGCCTTACAAAACACTTCCCTACTCTCTAATTTAGAAATGATCTCCTTCATCTCCATGGTTTCTTTCTAGAGCTCCTGTATTTTCTGCTCTAGTTCGACCTTTTGGCACTATCACACTCAAATGCCTTCATTACTAGCTCGATCTTCCACCTAGAGACCAACGCCCTTAACTCAACATTTTCCTTTTCAAGCTCTTCCTTAACCTTCCTCTCCTCATCTAGTTTCCAAGAGAGTTGAGTCTTGGTCCTCTACTCGTCCTCCAACTAACTCTTGAGTTCGCCAGTTCGCTTGGTTGTCTCCTTAGCATCAACCCAACCTTACTCTATCTCCTATAACTTTTCCTTAAGCACAATCATTTACACGTAAGAGCGGCCTAAGCGTCCGTTAGCCTTGCCAAATTTTTTATAAAATTTGTTAGAGGAGGAATCTGCCTCCCTTAAGCCCTTTTGTATACTAAACACCACCCCATAAAGTCCCTTTACCTCATTATAGATACCTAATTTTTACCCCTCTGTAGTCTTAATTTTTATTTTTACAAAAAGGGTCCTAATTCAAAAATAAAAATAACAAAAAAATTAATAAAAGATAAAAATAATAAAAATTTAACAAATGATGAAAATACCAAAAAAATAAGAAAATAAAAAAATTATCATAAAGAGTTTTGTAGATTTTTAGGAAGTAAATTATTTTAGAGTCATTCGTTTTAGTTTTAGCTTAGTTCAAAAATTATTTTAGGAAGTCGCGTGGTTTAAGTGCAATTTAATTGTATTGAATGTCAAGGCACAAACCAACGGCCTAACAGATAAGTATTGGAGTGTTTGGATTGGATTTAATTTGAGGTCTTGGGTTCGAGTCTCAGTAGATACCTATGTCTTTATTTTTCTATCTTTGCAAAAGGAAGATGAAAACGGGATTCATATCTAAGATTGTTTGAATCTAGTTTGATTTAATTAAATCAGATTTGAATTAAATTTGGATCTAGTTTAATAAATCAATTAGATATGATTTATACTCTATAAAAACACACACGCAGTTAGGAAAAAAAAATGAAACCGTAGTTTACACAAACAAAATCAATCACGCCATCATCTTATAATCAAATCCAGCACACAAGCAGCAAGTCGCACTCACGATTGTCTCCATCCTCTCTCCAACGGTGCAACCTAGGGACACTCCATCGCAGCTCCACTATACTTTACACAGTCCACACATTCCCGTCGTTTCACTTCACTCCTCCGACCTACACTATCATAGGATCCAAACGCCTCAACAGCAGTCCCTTGAACAACAACACTCATCCCTTTCTTGTCACTTAGCACAACACACACTGCCAACGTAGAACACGGTCCACTGCACATTCTCTCTCTCGTCCATTGTCTTTAGCCAAGCACGAACACAACACACGAGTATGCCACTGTCCAATACACTGCTACATAGCTACTGTCTTCATCACATCACGCAAACCATAAACAGACTGCAACAATTCAACATGCGCAGCCACTATCCTCACCATACTCAAATTGATTCTGCACGTTCACTGTCTTCACCAAAAACAAGTTCAATATCCTATATATTTTTCTTTTAAGGATGAAGATGTTCATAAAGTTTTAGCTGATATAAAAGAGAATGATATCGCGAGTCAGCCTACCTCAGCAACTACTGGTAGGTATAAACTCGTCATCCCATCACCATCTGCACACCACCATCGGCTTTCCGCAACATAGTCCACGCCACACTACTGTCCACGTTGCGATCACCCCCACTGACGATCAACCGCACATTCCTTCTCTCCAACGAACTCAACCCACTGTCGCGTCCCAGTAGATTCAACCGTGCACGAGCACTCCCATCGTCGCTTTACAAACGCGCGTGATCAGGTGAGTTCAATTGATGGTTAGTTTTTTGTTTGCTTTGGTTTGATTATTATTATACTATTATCATGTTATTGGTTCATTAACAGTAAATATATGTTGTATATATGAATACCTTAGTTTAGGAAACTTTACTATTAGTTTTTATATAGAGTTTATTGCTTGATGTTGTTAATAGCAAGGATAAGGGGTTGTTAAGATTAGTTTTATCTTGTTATCATCTATTAGTTCACGTAATATATAATATGTATATATATATATGTTAGTTTAGGAATTTTAGTATTAGTTCTTATACCAGTGTATTATATGAAATTAATTTATTTCGTTAGATAGTTGTGTACATTCGTTAGGGATTTTTTTTGTTAAGATTAGTTTTGTAGGGTTTCCTCACATAGAAAACTATTTTATCCTTTTTTTTTTTTTTGCTTAGGTATATTTTTAGCATTATGATTTTAGGATTTTCTCACTTAGAAAAATTTATTTTGGAAATAAAAATAATAAAAACCCCGTTTTAAAAAATAGAACTTTTAGAGAGTTTTTATAAAATAAAAGACTTAGTGAATTAGGACTCTTTAGTTTTCTTTTGAATAAATTGAATCAGGTAACAATGTAAATGCGGTCGGTTTTCAAAATAAAAATAAGCCACCCACTAAAAATTTTATAAAGAAAGAACTACGATCATCTGATCCCGGCTAGCGAGTATGTAAGCACCTTCGAGGTAACGATAAAATATGTAAAAACTTCGATCCTTTTTTTTTTTCTCTCGTTTGATTTTATTTTTAAATATTATAATTAGAAGAATAATCCAAATTTCGGTAAATATATAGTGGTACCCATTAAGATTTAATAGGTTAGCTCCCGAATTTGGAATTTTATGGTTCTTCATTTAAAATTGAAATCAAAGACCGCTAGCCAAATCGTAATCAATCCACCCAATTGGTTTCGGTTTCTTTTCCTTTTCCCGACTTCAGTCGAGTGGCGATTCCAAAAATTATTTTCAATAAAAAATTGGAATTTCTCAATTTCTTTAGTTGAAGATTAATATTAAATGGGTTAGGATTTAGTATTAATCAGGAAATGGGGAAATTAATTTTTAAAAAATACTAGAAAATCGAAAAATCAGGCTCGACACTTATTGAACAATGTATTGTAGTTTTCGTGGACACCTTATTTTTGCCTTTTTATTAGTTTTATTAAGCTAGGTAAAAAAATAATAATAAAATAAAATATAAAAATAAAAAAATGAAAATTGAAAAAAATAATAAAAATAAAGTAGCGAGTCAAGTTGTATCGAATCAAGTCGTATTAAGTCAAGTCCAGTCTAGTTGTTTGGGATCAAATTGGATAACGATATGTGTCTAATTTAATAAATTCTAATGTCATTAAAGGAACTGGCTTCATTAAAATTTTTTGTTATAGTCCAATATAAAATGGATTTTTTTATCTAATTTATATTATGTTAGAATAGACTTAAGGTTTATTAAGTGGGTTGTTGAGCTAAATCAAATTAGACTAAGTCAGGCCTAGAAAATAGAAAGCCTAAATTAAAATAGGGTTTCTAGAAGCTAGGTCGAATCTTTAAAGAATCATTATTGTATATTTCGTATTTGAGTTTATAATTATATCTTTCGATGTAAAAGATTCAATTGTATGGTTTATAAATAGGAAGGTAGACTTAAAGATGTTTTTTTTACCCAATCACACAAAAATTTCCAAACTCTACAATACTCCTTGCCTATTGTCAACTGTCCATCATCCACTGCCCTACGCTAATAGCCCTTAACTTCATAATGCCTATATACTAACCCCCTTCACAATCAGCACATGAACGCCCTCATACATGCAAGTCCCCTACCATTCAATTCACACACACACTTGACAGCATCTCCCTCACCTAACAGCATCCTGACACAATGTGCCATCCACTGCAGCACTCCAATAGTCGTACATACTCACCTGACAGCCCCCTAAGCACTCTACGCCATCACTAATGCACACAACACAATCCATAGCACCTAACCTCACTTGTCAAACACAATAGCCATCCATATCCTTGATACAAGTACTCACCACTCACCTGCCAAACACACTGATGTACATCCTTTAGCCATACTGCCTGCTCACACACTATTGATCACGGATGCACAAAACACACACACACATAGCCACTTACGTACAGAACATGCGCACAAACTACCACTTACTGCAGCAAACATACTCACTTACCGAATTCACTGACGCATAATTCACACATTATTACATACAATCACACATGACTGCCATACATGATTAGCACCGATGTACATGAGCACAATCAACTTCACTCTAAGCATGTGGACGTAGTCCAAACAATCACGATACGATCAACATGAGCATATATGACTCGACTGGTTTAGGTAAAAAAAATTATTATTTTATTTTATTAGTTAATTTAATTATTTTTCCTAATTTATTTTTTTAGTGTAGGTTTTTTTATTATATTTTTTTCATATTGTTTAGATAATTTCAATTTTTTTTATTTATTTAGCTATATTGCATCTTCTAACAAAAATTGCATTTTTTTGAAAAAATAGTGTATCTTTTCTCCGATATCCGTATCTTAGTAGATTTTACAGTTGGGATTTAGAAAAGATACTTATGAAGATGTGTGTCTAATTCGTATTTTAGTAGATCTTACAGTTGGAATTTAGAAAAGATATGTATGAAGATACGTATCTAAATAATATCTTAACATATCTTGCATATAGGATTTAGAAAAAATATCTTTTGACACGTAGTTTGTTTTTTAAATAAAAATAAAAAGTCTTAACCGGAGTTTTTTAAAAAGATTTAGTTAGTTAGGTTTTTTAATGGATTCATGAAATTAGATTTTTCTTAAAAATTTAAATGATTAAATAAACGTAAATTTGGCTAGATTTTCAAAATAAAAAAGTTTCACCTACTAACTATTTCATAAAAAGAACTACGTTAGTTTAATCCTAACTAATGAATACATAGGCACTTTTAAGGTAATTGCATAAAAAAAAAACTTTTGTTTCTTTTTCTTAGAAATTCGTAATAAAAAATACTAAAAAAATTCATTTTAAGTATATTATTTATATTTGTATATATCTTAGTATTTTTTAGAAAAAATGTAAAAATAAAGCCCATTAATGTTTTTTTTTTTTATTTTTACATGGTGACTTAGTATTAATATATTAGCTTCCGAATTTATTTATTTTTTGTTAATTTTCTATGAATATTTTTTTTTAGAAAATCCGTAGATTAATGGCTAAATTAAAGTTTTTCTACCTAGAAACCTTATTTCCATTTTTTACTAGTTTAATTGGTTAGGGACTCTAAATTTTCTAAATGTTTTTTTTTTTAAACATTGTTTTAGAAAAATTTTTTTCCTTAATTTTATGTCAAGTAATTTATATTAAGCAGGTTGGCTTAATATAAGTTAAATTAAGGAAAATGAAATAAAGTTCAATAGAATTGACGACCCCACTAAGGACGCCTGGTGGGTTAGCCATGTAAAAATTAAAAATTACTTGATGAGCTTTTGTATTTTTTTTTTCTTTTATTGTATTATAGTTATACTAACTGGTTTTTAGTAATGCATGCCTTAAAAAAAAAAAAAGGGTCTAATAGGCCTTATTGGGGATTTAGGGGGATTTTATTTTAATAATCATTTACATGTTTAAATGTGGTTGGACCTAGGCCACCTTAGGAACTTAAGATGGGTTACCATTGTATAACCCTCAAGTTGTTGGGGTCTTTACTCTCACCTAGCGGTGATAGGTAAGCCCACTCAAGTTTTGATGTAACCCACTAGGTTTTTCTTAAGAAATCCTTGAAACTAAAGAGTCTGAAACCCTTAGACCCTACCTTCCTTAATCATTCTTTTTGAAAAAAAATGTAGTTATTCCTAAATTATAGGAAAAGCTTGATTAGTCTACGATCGATTCATCGTCCTTTTTCAAAAAAAGACAATAACCTTTATATATAAGTATATACGAGCTTCATTTTTTATTTTTATATCTTATTTTGAAAATACTTATATATAAGGGTACTCTTTGGCTGTAGATTCATACTATTTCCTATAATTTCTTAATTACTAGCTCTATTGTATTACATGCATGTGTAGCATATTGCATTTTTTAAAATTTATGCTTGTTTTTATTTGATTATTTTTTTTTTATTTCTTGTATTATATGTGTTTTATTTTTACATTGTCTCTTAGTGAGTAAAAAACTATATAATTTAATTTTTTTTTTTAAAAAGTTACGAAATTATTAATATCATATTTAGCTTTGTTGTAAATTTAGTAGGCTCATCGTAAATGGTTGCATCATTTCATGTTTTATGTAATATATGTGTAATATAAACATGAAAAGTTAGGTCAACATTAACCTCGTAAAGCCCATTCTAGCTAGACTTGTCGACTCTTGTAGACATAGGACTAGATTTTTTTTAGAAAGATCAGTTAGAAGTTTATTTCTTTTTCTTTTAGTCTGTTGTATAGGTTTTATTTTATAATTATTGATAAATTTGCAGCTTCATTAAATGAAAACCTTTATTGATCGTGCAGCCTTTTGCTCATTTTTTTTTCTTTCTTAACAGTTGCCTTTTAAGTAAAAAAAAAATGAAAAGAAAAAAATAAAGAAAGCAAACAAAAATAAAGAAAAAAGAAAACAAGCAATAAAAAATAAAATAAGTAAGAAAAAAAAAAATAAAACAACAAAAAATTTTTAGTTCACTAAGATGCCTAAAACTTAGGTTTTCATTTAAGATTTTAAAGATAGTGCTCAAGCGAGCAGACTCAGTTAGAAGCTTGATATTCACTTGTTCCAAGGCAAGAATGTCAACTCAAGGCATTAGAATGTCATTCAAACCGAGCCCCACCCAAGAGTCGTAACACTAGAGAAAAACATAAAAAAGATGGTTGAACAAATCTAAGCTTTCACTCGGGCTATTAGAATTCTCAATGGTAGGTAAGCATCTTAAGTTAAACTAAATCGGAATGTAGAAGCGACCCCTCCTCCTGAATTGGAAGTTGTAGAATCGATTCCCAATGATGAGATATGGAGGAAGGAGATTAAGGAAAAACATCGAGCGATGGAGAGGAAATTTATGCACAAGTTGATTGAGAAGATGAAAACCTTAGAAATGGTGAATGAGCTTGAGTAGATAAGGATGATCAATTTACTGACATATGAAGACAATGATTTCCCGAAAAGATTTAAGGTGTTAGAATTCAAGAAGTACGATGGGATCGGCTGCCTGAAGCTCCATACCAAACTGTACATCAGAAATATGTGAAAATACACAAAGTATGATAAGGTGATAGTCCAAAACTTTTAAGATAGCTTGATTGGGCCTACCTTAACTTGGTATGCCCAACTGGATTTGAACGAGATTGACACATGGGATAAGTTAGCTTAGGCCTTCTATAACCAGTACAAGTTCAATATCGAGGTAGCCCCATCCATGTGGGATTTGAATAATCTACGAAAGAAGGCCAACGAAAGTTTTAAGGAGTATGCCTAGAGATGGAGGGGCATGGTAGCTAGGGTGACTCCACCCTTAACAAAGAAGGACTTGACTTTTGCCTTCATCAATACTCTTAGAAGCCCATACTATCAACATTTGGTAGGATACCCTACCTCTAACTTTGCAAAGATTGTAGCTTTAGGGTGCTAAATCAAGGAAGCTATTGCTAATAGAAGGCTTCCCAATCCTGAAGCAGCTAAGAAGAAGACGCCTCCTGCAAGATTTTCCAATAAGGCCAAAGAAGCTACTATAAATGTTGTCAATACCAGCAACCTTATCAGATTAGCAGCCCTAGTAGCCATGACAGGAAGATCTAATCCCCCACTAAATCTAAGTCAGAATAACCGCCCACATAGGAGACAGTTTACTCATATCCCCATTCCTTTAAGTTAGGTTCTTACTTGACTAAGGAAGGTGAATCTATTGACATTTGAAATACTAAAGGGGGGATAAAGACCGAGAGGCTATAACCCAAAGCTTTGTTGTAATTATCATTTAGGGTAAGTGGGGCATTCTACGGACCAGTGCTGGAGAGTTAGACATAAGATCTAGGATCTTATTAATGACAAGTTGGTTCAATTATACTTCGTTTAGACTCCTGCTCCCAATGTGGGTAACAATCCTCTACTAGATCATGGACTCTCAATCAACATGATCATTGCTGAAGAGTTCAAACCAAAGATTGATTTAGATAGTCTCCCCATCACTATTAAAGAAGTAGCTTAGAATCTAAGGCAGGCTAGATACTTATAAAATATGAATCTTAGAGATAGAACCCGGACTAAATCGGCAATAAATCAATTGCTGAAAGATGGGAAGATAAAGAAAGCTGATATTATAGCTATGACGATTCTGAAACTGCGAAAGAGATGTACCTAGAAGGAGCTTAGAAAAAGGTATGTAGTTAGAGATTCAATGGTCAACACCCTAGGAAAGCCGTTAAGAAAGTTTGAGTATTTGGTCGATTACGTCAATTCAACTACAATATATGCTAATGAACCACCCACCAGATGAGGTCCTCAATTTGAGGAAGAAGACAAACTTATTACAGAAGCTAAGAAGACAACTGAGATGTTGGAATGATTAGAGATGAGCCTAAACCATTGGTTTTTGAGTACTACGGAAAGAACGAAAAGATTGAAGAATTAGGTAGGCCTAAGAAAATTACTTTTAATATCTCGATAGCTCCAAAGAATTACAAACCAACCCCTTTAGATTACTAGATGGTGAATTAGACAACCAAGTCTTCATCACCTATGGTTAGTGGGCTTATATGCTCGAGATGAGTTTATGACTAGAATGAAGAGGCTAAGAGGAAGACTACTATGAGTAAGGCTTCTCGAAAGATCTTTGAAGATACGAATGAGAAAGATCAAAATGTTACTAAGAAGATAGTGAAAGCCAACAAGTATAAGATTATAGATCAGTTAACCAAGGTACCAGCCTAGATCTCCCTAATGGGCTTACTATTATCATCAGATACTCACCGGGAAGCTTTGATCAAAATTCTGAAGGATGTCAAAGTACCTGAAGGGATTTTCACTGAAAAGCTGGGATTGATGGTTAATTCGATATTTGTAATTGATCAAATTTCATTCTCACCAGATGAACTAGGTGAAGAAGGAGACTGGCATACAAAGCCCCTTTTCATAACAGTCAAGTACGTAGGGAAAGTGGTCACTTAAGTATTGATAGATAATGGGTCTTCACTGAATATGTGTTTACTAGCGACACTGAATTTGCTTAGAATGGATTCGGTTAAGATAAAGCCCAGTTCGATTTTAGTAAGGGCTTTTGTTGGATTAAAGAGGGAGATACTTAGAGAAATTGGGTTGCAAGTTGAGATCAGTCCACAAATGTTTACTATTCCATTTCAAGTTTTAGATATATTGCGAACTTTTAATCTTCTATTGGGGAGACCGTGGATTCACTCAATAAGGGTAATACTGTCCAGTTTACATCAGAAGGTGAAATTCATAGCCAAAGGGCAACTGGTTACTATTCTTGGGGAGTAAGATTACGAGATTTATAAAGAGATGGCTATTTTCCTTATGTCGAGAGTAAAGAATTGGAGGAACTAGGATTATAGATTTTTGATGAGGTTAGCATGATTAAAGTGTCAAGACAGGGGGCAAGGGGTCGGTCGGAACAGCCTTAGCAGTAGATTAGAACGTTCAGGCTCGAATATGAGCCCACTGAAGAAGAGATCCAACAAATGGGGGCTAAAACCAGAGGGAAGAGAGGAGATTAGCTGTACTATGTTCGTATGGATTTTCCAAAATCCATTAGACATTCCCAGTACTAGCATGTGTTCAAGAACCTGAAGTGGCCAGTTTATCTAAGGCTTTGGCTCAATAATGTAGCATCAATCTAGACGAGAACAAAGATATTGGCATAGTTTCCTTGCGCAATTGGTTTTTCGTTCCTGTTAATAGGTCTTTTTAGAAAAAGCAATATTAGATCAATTAGAAGCATTCGATTTCAATAATTAGTTCGATTAGTTAGGCCCTTTTTCCTTCAGACAATTTGAAATTCATTCAATAAAATTAGTTCATTTCTTTCTATCAATTTTTCTTTGTTATTTATTCGTTATCCTTTTGCTTTTTTTTTTTTCCTTTACTCTTTAGATTCGATAAAAACAATGAACATAATGGATATTTCGTGCATGTAAACGATGAAAGTACCAATGTCATCTTTGGCCCTACTGGGTTAGACGTCGGAGATAATATTGAGACTCTAAGTGAAATATAAGAGAGTTGGCATCAATTTGAATAGGGGAGAGTGATTATTGATGAACCGATAGTTGTGATTAATTTAGGGATAGAAGAGAATCTACGAAACTTGAAAATTGAGAGTAATTTAGCGGATGATCAGAAACAGGGGTTGTCACAATTATTATCAGAATACCTGGACATATTCGCTTGGTCCTATGAACATATGCCCAGTTTAGATTCGTCTATTATAGTTCACAAGCTACTAACAAGAGAAGATATTGAACCGAAAAGGCAAAAGCTTAAGTAGTTTAGGCCAAATATACTCCTTAAAATAAAAAAGTGAAGAAATTACTAGAAGTTGGGTTCATAGAAGTGTCAAATTACCTCGAATGGGTAGCTAATGTGGTGCTAGTGTTGAAGAAGAATGGGAAAGTTAAGATATGTGTAGATTTCCGTGATTTGAACTAAGAGACACCAAAGGATAAGATCCCTTTGCCGCACATTGACGTATTGGTGGACAATACGGTCGGAAATCATCTTTTCTCATTTATAGATGGTTTCTCAAGATATAATCAGATCAAGATGGAAGAAGAAGATAAAATCAAAACTACCTTCGTTGCTACTTAGGGAACGTTTTGTTATCACATGATGCCTTTCGGGTTGAAGAACGCTGGGGCAATGTATTAGCGTACTATGTTAGCTTTATTTCATGACATGATGCATCAGGAAATCAAAGTTTATGTGGATGATATGATCGCCAAATCTAAGAAAGGTGAGAATCATGTTGATATTTTGCGTAAGCTGTTTGAGCAGTTAAGGAAGTTTCAACAAAAACTAAATCTAGAAAAGTGCACCTTTAGAGTAACCTTGGGCAAATTGTTGGGTTTTGTAGTCATTAGAAGAAGGATTGAGGTGGACCTAGATAAAGTCAAAGTAATTGTAAATATACCTACACCGAAGACTGTAAAAGAAGTTAGGAGATTGTTGGGGATGTTAAATTACATTACTCGGTTTGTATCATAATTAACTGATAAATGTAAGCCATTATTCAAACTTCTAAGGAAGAATGCAGCAATAGAATGGGATGAAGAGTGTGAGTAAGCATTTGCTAAAATCAAGGAGTATCTCGTGAATCTGCCAGTACTGGTCACTCTTATACCGGGATGCCCATTAATTCTTTACTTGACTA
The DNA here is from genome assembly GCA_024138015.1 of Lumnitzera littorea. Lineage (NCBI taxonomy): Eukaryota > Viridiplantae > Streptophyta > Magnoliopsida > Myrtales > Combretaceae > Lumnitzera > Lumnitzera littorea. Next base: position 26,159,522 of record JAMXBB010000002.1, on the reverse strand, counting down.
TCCTTCCAAAATCGATGAGATGTATGCTAGGGTAGAAAGATGAAATGAGTAGAAAAGAGCATCTTATATATTACTTAAGCAAGAAGTTCACAAAAGGCGAACAAAAATACTCAGAAGTGGAAAGAATGTATTGTGCCTTAGTATGGGTGATGCATTGGCTCAAGCAGTATACTCTCTATTATTCAATGGAGTTGTTAACCAAACATGACCCATTAATGTATTTAGTAAAAATGTTGGAATTGATCGGGAGAATCTCAAAGTGGCAGATGCTTCTATCCAAGTTTGATATCAAATACGTAAGTCAGAGTTTAGTCAAAGGGCAGGCAGTGGCCGATCAATTGGCAAAATAGCCATTAGAAGATGAAAATGATGGTTCAGAAGCTTAGTTTCTTGATGAAAATGTGATGGTAGCAAATGAATTGAGTGGTGAGAAATCAGAATGGAGAATGTATTTTGATGGAGTAGCCAATGTGTTCGAATGTGGGATAGGATTAGTACTAGTATCACCTAAGGGTAATCATTTCCCTATAGCAGTGAGGTTAGCATTTCCATATACTAATAACATGGCAGAATATGAAGCCTATATATTGGGGCTCAAAAGGGCGCTAGACATGTGAATACAAAGGCTTGATGTGTATAGAGATTGTTCTCTTGTGATTCGCTAGATCTTAGGAGAATATAAGACGAAAGACGAGAAGTTGATACCTTATCATGAGCATTTAAGAAGGTTGATTAAAAGATTCCAAGAAATTTCATTTGCTTACATTCTGAGAACCTAAAATCAATTTGCCGACATATTGGCCATGTTAGTATCAATGGTGAAAGTCATGGATAGGATAAAAATTCAACCTTTAAAAATTAAGGTGGAGGAAAAACCAGCTTTTTGCTTGATAGTTGAAGAGAAGGAATAGAAGAAGCCTTGGTATTATGATAAAAAGTTACTTCAAATGGGTGACTTCCCTAATGAAGCTGATAGAAAAGATAGAAAAGCTTTAAGGAGATTAGTTGCTCATTTTTTGTTAAGTGGAGCATCATTGTATAAAAGATCACTAGATGCAACATTGTTGAGGTGTGTAGATGAAGAGGAATCTGAGAAATTAATGAAAGAAGTGCATGAGGGAGTCTGTGGTCCTCATATAAATGGATACATGTTAGCTAGGAAGATCATGAGGATGGGATATTTTTGGACGACGATAGAATCTAACTATATCATGCAGGTGAGGCATTGTCACCTATGTCAAGTATACGCTAATAAAATCAACACTCCTCCTCAAGAATTACATGTATTGTCGGCTCCTTGGCCTTTCTCGATGTGGGGGATGGTTATGATCGATCTAATTTTGCCAACAACTTCAAACAGGTATAGATTCATTCTAGTCATGATTGATTATTTTACTAAGTAGGTGGAAGTAGTGTCATATGCTATGGTGGCTAAAGGAGTGGTAGTCAAGTTCCTAAAAAGAGACATCATTACAAGATATGATGCACTCGAGTTTATTATTATAGACATTAGGACGAATTTGAACAACAAGTTGATGGCTGAAGTGTACAACCAGTTCAAGATCAATCACAAAAACTCAACTTCATATTAACCTCAGATGAACAAGGTAGTTGAAGCTGCTAATAAGAACATCAAAAGAATCATTAAGAAGATGGCGATTACTTATAGAAACTAGCATGAGATGCTTTCTTTCGCTCTCATGGCTTATAGAAGCTCAGTTAGAACTTCTACAGGTATAACACCTTATTCATTGGTATATAGAATTGAAGCAGTGCTATTGGTGGAAGTGGAAATACCATCGTTCGGAATGCTGGTAGAAATTCAACTCAATGAAGCGGAATGGGTGAAGACTTATAACGATATGTTATGGTTAGTGTTACCAACAAAGGATGATCCAAGCTTTTAACAAGAAAGTACGCTTGAGGTACTTCAAGGAAGAAGACTTAGTGTTGAAGAAAGTATTATCAAATGCAAAAGACCCTAGGGGCAAGTTTGCTCTAAGTTATGAAGGTCCTTATGTGGTGAAAAGGGAATTATCAAGAGGTGCATTAGCGTTGACAGAAATGGATGGTTTGGAATTAAGGGGACCGGTAAATTCAAATGCAGTTAAGTTGTATTATCCATAAAAACTGAGTTCAATAAAGATTCCAATTTTTGTTGAGAATTGTTTGTGGTTAATCTTTCATAGTTTACAAGTAAAGTTGATATCCATGGATGTTCTTGAATATGGATGGTCATTGATCGACAAACACTTTGCTAACAAACACTTGTATACCACATTTCTTAGCCTCATACACTTAAATACCAAACACTTGCCAATGAATTTCAGTCACCAAATAAATTGAAATCAAATGTTCTTAATGATTTGATCTAGTTTTTTGAAAAGAGATTTATTTTTCAGGATTCATAGAGAGGTGGAAATTAAGACTTGACAACAACAAAAGCAAGCTCAAGGCATGAGCATGGTACAATTAAGAAAAAGATTTCAATCATGAAGAAGACCTTATTCCAAAAAGAAAAAAGAAAAAAAAGAAAAAAAAAATAGAGAGAGAGAGAAAAAGAAAAAAGAAAAAAAAAGGGAAAAGAAGTAAGTACAATACTTGGGTGATATTCTACAATCTGGATGAGTGAAAAATAGGAGTCAACATAAGGTAGGCTGATTGGTTTCTATCTGCAAAATTCTTCATTCCCAGGTAAAATCATCTTAAAAGTCCTTAAAAGAGATATTTAAGAGAATTAACAAGTGTTTTTCAAATCTCAAAGAAATCTATTCTTTTCGGATTATCTACCGAAACAAGAGATCTATCCTCTTTGGATTATCCACTGAACTAAAACAAATCTTAACAAATCTTGAAGAGATTTATCATCTTCAGATTATTCACAACCTCCAAGAGATCTATCATCTTCGGATTATTCACCAAACCAAAATAAATCTCGAAAAGGTCTATCCTCTTCAGATTGTCCACTAAACCAAAACAAGTTTTTTTTTTTTTGAAATCTTGAAGAGAACTATCCTCTTCGGATTATCTACCAAATTAAAATAAGCTTTTTTTTTTTTTTAAATCTTGAAGAGATCTATTCTTTTCGAACCATCCACCAAGCCAAAACAAGTTAATTTGATCCTTAGTGGTTTTTGTCCTATCCTTCCAAGATAGGCCTCCTTAAAACTTTTGCCCTATCCTTCCTAAATAAACCCTCTTAATCCTTTTACCCTATCCTTCCAAGATAGGTCTCCTTAAAACTTTTGCTCTATCTTTTCAAGATAGACACCCTTAAGCCTTATCCATTCAAGATAGGCCCCCTAACCCTTTGCGCTATCCTTTCGAGATAGGTTCCTTTCAAGATAGGTAGTTTATTCTTTACATTGACCTTTTAAGACGATATCTTTCATCAAGATAAAATACAGCTTAGCTAATCAGTTCAGAGTAAGGTTTGGCAAAAATGGGTATCTCTTTTGTCTTTGTAGTAAAGTTCTAATCAAACTTCACTACAAAAAGAAGTAACTATAGATACCTCATTTTTGCCATTTTATTAGTTTTATTAAGCCAGGTTAAAAATAATAAAAATAAAGAAAATAAAATAAACTATAAAAAAATTGAAAATTGAAAAAAATAATAAAAACAAAGTAGTGACTTGAGTCAAGTCGAATCCAATCGTATCGAGTCCAATTTTATTGTATCCAATCGAATTAAGCCAAGTTGTTTGGGATTGAATCAGATAACGGTGTATGTCCAATTTAATAAATTCTAAAGTCGTTAAAGAAACAGGCTTCATTAAAATTTTTTGATTTAGACCGATATAAAATGGATTTTTTATTTAATTTATATTGAGCAAGAATAGACTTAAGGTTTATTAAGTGGGTTATTGGGCTAAATCAAATTGGACTAAGTCGAGTTCAAAAAATAGAAAGCCAAAATTGACATAAGATTTCTATAAGCTAGGTCGAATCTTCAAAGAATCGTTATCGTATCTTCTATATCTGAATTTATAATTATATCTTTCAATATGAAAGATTCAATTATATGGTTTATAAATAAGAATTTGGTGGTAAACTTAAAGATGCTTTTTTTACCTTAGTCACATAAAAATTTCCAAACTCCACAATTCTCCCCACCCATTGTCAACTGTCCATTGTCCCTTGCCCTACGCCGATAGCCCCTAACTTCACAACACCCACACACTAATCCCCTTCACAATCAGCACATGAACACCCTCATACACACAAGTCCCCTACCATTCAATTCACACATGCACTTAGCAGCATCTCACTCACTTGACAGCATCCTAACACAGTACATGCCATCCAACATAGCACCCTGACACAACAAGCCGTCCATTACAACACTCTAACAGTCGTACACAGTTACCCGACAACCCCTGAGCACTTCATGCCATCACCAACGCATACAACACAATCCATAGCACCTAAACTCACTTGTCAAACACAACAATTGGCCACATCCCTAACATGAGCACTCATCACTCACTTGCCAAACACACTGACGCATGTCCTTTGGCCACATTACATGCTCACACACAATTGATCATGGATGCATAGAACATACGTACATACAACCACTCACATACAGAATACGTATACAAACTACGACTCATTGCAGCAAATATACTTACTCATCAAATTCACTAACGCACAATTCACATACCATCATACACAATCACACACGACTACCACATACAATCAGCACTACCATATACATACATGATCAACTTCACTCTAAGCACACAGACATAGTCCAGATAATCACAACACGAGCACACGCAACTCAACTTGTTTAGGTTAAAAAAATATTATTTTATTTTATTAGTTAATTTAATTATTTTTACTAATTTATTTTTTTTAGTGCAGTTTTTTTTATTATATTTTTGTCATATTGTTTGATATTGTTTAGATAATTTCAATTTTTTTTAATTCATTTAGCTACACTGCATCTTTTAACAAAGATTGCCTTTTTTGGAAAGAATAGTGTATCTTTTCTTCATGATCCGTATCTTCGGAGAAAATACAGATCTCGATCGTATCTTAATAGATCTTGTAGTTGGGATTTAGAAAATATACTTATGAAGATATGTATTTAGATCGTATCTCAGTAGATCTTACAGTTGAGATTTAAAAAAGATACCTTTTGACACATACTTTTTTTTCGTAAATTAAACTAAAGTAGTAACTAAAGTTTTTCAAAAATATTTAGTTGGTTAAGTTTTTTAATGGATCCGTAAAATTAGATTTTTTTAGTTTTTTTTAAATTAAATAGTTAAATAAATGTAATTCTAGCTCAATTTTCAAAATAAAAAAATTCCACTTACTAAATATTTTATAAAAAAAACTACGTTGGTTTGATCTCAACTAGTGGGTATATAAGCATCTTTAAGACAACCACATAAAAAAATTTAAAAAACTTTTGTTTCTTTTTCTTAGAAATTCGTAATAAAAAATACTAAAAAATTCATTTTAGGTATATTTTGCATATTTGTATATATCTTAATATTTTTGTAAAAATATATAAAAATAAAGCCCATTAATATATTTTTTTTAATTTTTATATGGTGACTTAATTTTAATAGGTTAGCCTCTAAACTTAGTTTTTCTAGTTAATTTTCTATAAATAATTTCTTTTAGAAAATTCACAAATTAGTAGCTAAATTAGGATTTTCTTACCTGGAAACCCTAATTCCATTTTTTACCAGTTTAACTGATTGGCAACTCCAAATTTTCTAAATGTTTTTTTTTAAACATTTCTTTGGAAAAATATTTTTCCTTAATTTTATGTTGAGTAGTTTATATTAAGCGGGCTAAATTTAATATAAATTAAATTAAGGAAAATGAAATAGGGTTCGACAATTATCGAGCCATAGTAACACTTGGCCATGGTATTGCAAAGAAACACACGAATTGTGACCAAAACAGTGCCATCAAGGAAAGTCACCAACTTAAAGAGATGAAGACTTACCTGTCAAATGAACAAGCTTAAGTGACACACCATTTTTATAGGAGTGTCCCCTCAAGTCATCAACAGGTCTTCGAGGATAGCTTGGTCATCAGGGTGAAGGATCCCATTGAGGCTTGAAGGCTAAGATCTTGATAGCACAACATGATGTCGTTGCCTCAAATATCTCACTTCAACTTGAGAACCTTTCCCCTGACCTTCCTGGTTTCGAATTCGCTCCCTTAAAGGAGTCGCTCTTCATTTTGAAACTCATACCACATCCCTGAATGAGTCTGATGTTATCTCTAAACATTAGAACTAGTTTAGGATCTCATAAAAGGCATTCCCAAGGTTGTCAGCACATTTGTAGGGACGACCTAATGGCCAGTCGTAGATGAATGAATGGTTAATGGGCTCTTTCCCCTTCTTCATCTTCTTCCCCTTAGGGGCCTTGTCCCTGGCAGTTTCTAAGGCCTTCCTTTTCTACCTTGTTGCCTCCACCAGGGCATCAACCTTGGCCACCCCCTCCTTACCCTTGTCGGATAAGGGAAGCATCACTACATCTGGCTTGTCAATATCAACAAAGTCATCTACCATTGTTATGGGCATAAAGGTAGGGAAAAAATCCATGGAAGGAAGGATCGTACTCACAAACTCAATAGCCAATGGCTCTGTAGGGGGACCGATAAGAGGAATCCCTTGAGGCAAAGTAGTCGACTTGATCCTACTAGTCTCTCCTAACCTTGATCTTGGCCTCACCGCCTTACCCTTAAGGTTAGTAGCCTTGGTGGTTGGCTTTGCCTTAACTTGGTGTCACCTCATCAACTCAACTTTAGAAGGATGAGGCACCTCTACCTTTCCAACCAGCTTCTCACTTATAAGGAAACAAACAAACATTGTTAACACCAACTGCTCACAAAACTTTACTGTGACCAGTACGGGCATAGAAGATCCTCCCACTCCTCAAAACAATCTTAGATAAAAGACCACTTCAATTAGGCTTACACTGGCAGGACAAAAGAGGCAACTTATGGAAAGGATGTACTTGTACCTTCCAACCACTTGCTTAAGACATTATTTATGATAGCCTTCTCTATATTCAGGAACAACTCAGAGATTGGCCGAGAATAGAACCTTTGCATTGTTTCCTCAAAATTGATCTCTTAGCATCCCCCCAAAGCCATGAAGGCCTTAGTCACTCAAGTTACCTTGGCATCATTCAGGAAGAACGCCTTCTAAGTCTCGATTCGAACCAACGGAGTCCACTACATCCAAAATTTTGCCGTCCTAAGTAACCACTACAAACTTGTTTTGCCAATTTTTCATTGATGAGTCTAAGCCCCCAAACGACTTCTTCTTAGGGTGGTTTTGGAGGTAGTTCCACCCACTAAGATTCTTCCACAAATAGAAGTGATTGAAGAGCTCGGGTATGGCTCCAAATACGAGTCTTGACGAAAGCTTTATCTCAATGAAGAAAGAAGTACAAATGTCTGGGTTGTAATAAGAAAGTAGGATAAGAAAAGGTGCAAAAGAGTAATCAGCTCCAATAACTATGGTATTTGTAGACCGATCGCTTTGGAAAGCGAATTGGCTGTTATAAGGATTTATTTAAGTATAAATCCCCTAAAACGTTGTGATGCAGACATGCAGAGATGGTTTTGAACAGATGGTTAGGTTCAAAAGCCAAAACGTATGCGATTGCATGTAAGTTTGCAGAGATAGGACACCTATTACATCATATTAACTATGCCATGAAAGCACGTGATAAAATAAGAATTCAAAGAGTTACTTTCATAAGATGTTTTCCTGAGGCCCCTTTAATTTCCATGTCATTGAGAGAACTTCTTCAGCACTTCAATAACACTACACCTTAGCACGGATAGATGAGAGCTACTTAGACAGTGGTTAGCTTGACTCGACTTGTCCAGCCTAAATTGTCCGACGCCTCTGTATACTTAACACCTCCGCTCTGTACCATTATTGTCCAAAGTACCGCACTTGCTAAACCTTCACCTTAACTCGAAGTGCCTAGCTTAACCCATTGATTATTCACCTCAAATCACCTTACTTTGCTCGGCCTCATACATTATCAACTCGGATCTCCTCTTGTGTCTCCTCTGCCTTAACCAAATGAAGGGCTAACAACTTAATACCCCCTGACAACTAAGGGGGTTGGACCTCCTATATCCTACCTTGGGGTTGGAGCACCCACCTTAGCTCAAGCAGGAACCTGTTTGGGTTGGTCACTCCTACTAAACCCTTAACTCACTCAGTTTGGAGGTCTGTACCTTGACCTTTTGCCACTATAGACTTTAGTTGTGCTACATTGGCACCTCTATTGTAACGTTAGCATAACAACATTGTTACATGACGCCTAGTCAACATGAGCACCTCAAGACAAGATCAACTATATGCTTGAAGAGTGCATCTTTCCCCTCTTATTGCCTCTACAACAACAATAAGATTGCCCAGGGGAGAGCAAGTGTTGATAGGGCCTTTTGGACATGGGCCCCTCAAAACTGTACCGACCTGACTGGGATTATGGCCTAAGTGGTACTTCTCTAGCATTGACCTTTCCATCTTCATTATCGGGCTCAACCTAAACCCATAACATAGCTTACCCAACTACAATAGTTACCCACAGTCAGAAGACTGCTGATAAGGCTGAGCAATTGAGTTAACAACTACCTCCTACATTTGTAGACCATGTCAAACATTATAACTCCACTACCCAATACTTGTGAACATGACTTTTGCCTACTAACTCTTCTCTAACTACTGGCTCCACTACTCTATAAATATGAGACTACCATCGAACAGTAAACTACTTAATACTTCGCACACTAGAGCTTATTTTATACATTCATGTACTCTTACTCTCTAAAGGGAATCAGGCTACCGAACCTTTGATCTATAGCCAATCCCGAGGATTAGAGGGTCTAGTACAAGGAATCTTTCTATTCTAACCAACCCCTACCGAGGTCGAGTACTTCCTTACCGAGTCACCTTTAATGTTGTATTGTATGGCCGCCAATTTTTCTATGGTATTCCGAATTGATGATTACTCTCTAGTGATATGCTAACTAATTACTCAGCATCTTCCTTGTCAAGAAGTTGAGAGATAGAGTCCGAACTGACTAAGCTATCCTTGCTTAGACAAGCCCATCTGCCGGTACTTTTTGTCCGCATCTTTTAACAACCTCGCCAATATAAAATTGCCATATGTACAGTATCATATGCAGAATTTGTAGCACCAATAATTGTTTTCCTTATATATTCATTTTTTTCCTTTTTGCATCGTATACATTGCTTCTTTAGGAAATTTCCTTTTTGTCTTTTCCCTTTTGAGTAAGTTGCCCTAACTTGTGAGTGTAAATACCCTTGTACTTGTAGTTGTAATTCATCAAACTCCTTCAATACAGTTGAGTACTTTTTTCCTTACGTAAATATTATTTGTTTACTCTTAGCTTCACTCTTATCATTTTCCTTAAACAAGATTAGGTAGCGAGTAACCTCATTAGACCAATTCGTGCGTCATATCAAATTGTGTCATAAGTTCTTAGAAGTTCCATTAGTGCATTATATCCTCTAAAACTGTTCGCGGGTTTTGCTTATTGTTTTCATTCTTCACTTTCACCCTTTCGTACCTTTCCCCATTAACCCATTTCGAGTTTTCTACAAGCTTGGACCCATCCAATAACCGGCCTTAACTATTCTTAGTCATGGTTCACAACACTTTCCTTACACACAAATCTAACTTAATCATTAAAGTATCTACGTTGAATAATCCCTTAGTACCCCTCACTGTTTACTGTCTTGCAAGCTTACACAGTAACGCAAAGCATATTTCAGTCCAAAAAACAAAAATCTTTTGGATATTTGTCATTATCATAGTTAAAGAATTGCTTTGAAAGAAAAGAAGTTTAAAATGATCAAATATTACCATATTTATCATAACAACTTATTATTATTAGTAGTTTTTAGTAACAACTAATGGTAGGCAGCAAAAGTCACAATGATTCAATGGTTATATTGATAGTTAATTATTACAATATTTATCTATGTATGCAAGTTTACACTGATACTAGTAGTTAACCATCATAATATATATGCGCGTGTGTATGTATGTGTATGTATGTATGTGTATATATATATATATATATATGAGGAAAATGATTTTCCCCATGTGTCATTAGCATTTTTGTTCTAACCATGACTACCACTGGTTGGCCTCTACAAGCTGCATTGTTTTCCATCTCACTTAACAAGAAACTCTCATTACCAACTAATATGATAATATTTGATAATTACAAAACTTTAATTACAATAAACATGGAAAATTTTTTTAATTTCAAGAACAAATTTCACCTTGCATACCTATGTTTCTAGTATTTAATACTTTGCATACTTACATTTTTCATTATTGAAAACTTTGCATATCGATATTAATATTATTATATAGGTTTAATTGAATAATATAATAAAAATATTTCTAATCTACCAATTAATTTTCTAAGAGTGGCATCCCTAGCTTTAGGATGACTTATGATAACCATATATTTAACTAAAAGACTATGTAATTTGCCTATAATGGTAGGTTATGTGCCTATTTGGGATGGCATGTAGTTGCCCAATACATTTAAAATTATTTATTGAAAAAGAATTTTGCCTAAAGAACCTCGGAGGTCATAATCAGGTTTTTGTTATTTTTTTTCTTTTCTTCTTTTTTACTTTAAGGGTAGCAAGTAACCATCTAACATTATTGGTAAGTTACATGATCTATCAATTAGATGTGACCATCGGCTGGGGATGACCAATATAGCCCCTTATGGCTCATTTAGTTGACTTCATAAGGATAGAGTAAAATTGTTATTCCTCACCTATAGGCCTATTTTTTCGTTTAATTAGTGAAATGACTATTCTTTATAGTTATTTCAAGTGGAGAACCTTGGTTTTTAATTTAGATAGCTCATTTTAGGTATTGAATGTGAGTTGCATGGAAGATTCCTTAAGTTAAGTGTGTTTCCTAGCTGAAAATTTGGTTTTAGGAGACTGATAAGTTCCTATTTATATATATTTTATATAGTGATTTTCGATGAATTTTCCTTAACTGTTGAGTTTATTTTTAAAAAATAATACTTATTTAAGTAAAATCTTATTTTCTAGGTTGTAGAACAATCTACAGAAGAAAATGAAAAAAGAAAAACAAGTTTCACTCAATTCGAAGCTAAAATAAGAAAGTTATGAAATTTTGAAGATCAACATAACTAAACAACATGACTATGTCATTTCCAAGATAACTTTGAAGTAGAAATATAAGAAGGTTAGAAAACGACATGACTAAGAGACATAACCGTACCGTTGGTCATGTTGTTTCCAAGTGCAAAGAGATATGCAGTAAGATTTGAAAAAGATTTGATTTAGTGAGGGAAAAAAAAAACGACACTACCAAAGGATATGGTCATGTCCCCGATCATGTTGCCTACTGTAACTTCTTTGATTTGTCCATACTATTTAAAGCTCTATTAGGGTTTTGTGACATAACATTAGTACGACTTTTTTAGAGACTTTCAAGATCCAAACACTCAAGAGAGCAAGGAACTTCAAGACATCAAGATTCAACTTTTACTTTGATCTATGATTTACTTTTCTACCCTTCTTCTAGATTTTATGCAAGATCCTTTGTATCTAGGTTTTGTGAAACCTAGATCTATTCATGTGATATTGATTTTATTACATCTAATGCATTCTTTAATTTTTCTTGATTCAAATATATATATATATATATATCCTTATTTACCATAGTAGTGCCTTTGACTAAGCTAATAAAGCAGAATGTAAAGTTCAAGTGCAAAGAGAAAGAGGAGAGGAGTTTTGCCGAGATAAAACCAAGGTTGACCTCTACCCTAATCTTGGCTTTGCAAACTTTGATAGAGTGTTTAAGCTTGAATGCAACACATCAAGTGTTGGCATCGAAGCTGTGTTAACGTAAGAAGGTCGACTTGTCACTTATCATAACAAGAAGCTTAAAGGAGTGCAATTAAACTATTTTATGTATAATAAAGAACTTTTGGCCCTAATCCAAGCTCTTCGCATTTGACAATATTATCTTCTACCAAAGGAATATGTCATATGCATAGATCATAAGTCTTTGAGATATTTGCAAAGCCAATCTAAGATTTCAAAACTCCAAGATCGATGGATTGAATTTCTAAAAGTGTTTGATTTCGTCATCAAATACAAGCAAGGCAAGAATAATGTAGTTGTTGATGCTTTGTCAAGAAGACATATTCTTCTTACTAAGTTACTGACCAAACTATTGGGGTTTGCAAGCATCAAAAGGTCAGTATCAATTCGATTCTCATTTTGGTCCTATATTTAGACGATGTGAACAAAGAAGAACGATGGATGAATACCATGTAAAGGATGGCTACCAATTCCAAAGAGGAAAAATTATGCGTACCAGCCTATTTAGTAAGAGAATTACTAGTGAGAGAAGCCCATGATGGAGGACTTTTTAGGCACTTTAGGGAACGAAGAGCATATGAGCTACTAAATGATAGATTCTTCTAGCCTAAAATGAAAAGTGATGTAGATCAAATGATTAAGGGATGTGTCATCTACATGAAAGCAAAAATTCGAGAAGAACAAGGAAAGGTTATGCCTCTACCTATTCCGATCAAACCATAAGTTAACTTATGTATGAATTTTGTCCTCTGATTACCTGAACTACTTGAGAAAAAGATTCTGTAATGGTTGTCATGGATAGGTTCAAAAAATGGTACATTTTGTGCCTTGCACCAAAACTAATGATGTTTTGGCTATTACTTTTTTGTTTTTATAGGAAATATTTCGTTTGCATGGTGTACCAAGGAGTGTGGTGTCAAATAGAGACCTAAAATTCTTAAGTCACTTTTGGAGAACTTTGTGGCATCAAATGAGAACTAAACTATTGTTCAGCACCTCTTGCCATCCCTAAACCAATGAGTAGATAGAGGTAGTCAACTGCACCTTAGGTTTACTATTTCGAGCTGCAATGAGAAAGAACTTAGCTGATTAGGATGTTTGCCTACTTATGGTTGAATTTGGTTACAACAGGATAGTACATGCCACCACTAAGCATGCCCTGTTTGAGGTCATCTATGGTTTTAACCTCAAGTTACCCCTTAATCACACCTTGATGTCGCCTATTGACCGAGAAGATCTAGAAGCGAGAACTAAAGCTCAGTCCATCTAACAAATCTACCAAAGAGTTGATTAGCACATTAACCGAGCTTCCAGAAAACTAAAGGAGAAAGGTAAAGGAAGGAAGATCAAGCAGTTTTAGCCTAGTTATTTAGTATGGCTATACTTAAGTAAGGAAAGGTTTCCAAACAAGAGGAAAAGCAAGCTATCCTCCAAAGCTGATGAACCTTCATGATCCTCTAAAAGATTAATGACAAGCTTACCAATTAAAGCTACTAAAGGACTTTGGAGTATCCGATGTGTTCAATATTGCCAACCTCAGTCCCTACCAATCTGAGGAAAGCTTAGATGAGGACCGGCCAAATTTGATCCCAAATCCCAATCAACCCAGCGAAGATGATAAGAATTAGATCGTTGTACCTTTGACCTGAGCTCAAGCCCGAGGACTGGAAAGCATGGCAAGGTGAGTTCTCTCTTTTCACCCTATAGCCGATTAGTACGAACCCTCTTGTGTCTCTTTATAGTCTCTAGTTGCTAATCAAGGATGCACTTAAACAATAGTTCAATCCACCCGACTAACTATACAACTGACCGGAAATTAAACTGCTTTGACAGTTCGACCCTTCACACATCTACTCGGTCATGACCAAGTCGACCTTTAGCTCGACAGTATTGGTACCGAGGACACTTAGTGTACATCCAACTCGACTACTTCTTAGAAAGACCCCTAGGTCTACTCAGTACCTCATCTTGACAGTCACTGACTTAATCGTACAGTTTGTCTCCCTCTGCCAGAAAATCACCCATCCACAGGGAGCCACGTATCTAAGCAATCATATGATAGAATCCCCCATACAAGACAGATGTTCTTATTGATTTTCTCTTTATGCCTTTTCCCCATCCTTTGTACATTACTTCTTTAGGACTTTGCACTTTTTAATAATTTCCATTTATAATTATCACCCTAATATTTCAAGTATAAATACCCTCCTCTCACTCTTATCTTAATCCTTAAGCAAAGCTTAGCGGCGAGTACCCTCTTCAGGCCATCTTGTAGATCATATCAAGTTGAACCATGAGTCTTCGGTAGTTTTATGGTGTGTCATATCCTCAGAGCAAATCATAGGTTTTGCTTATTTTACTTTCATTTCTATTTGCGTGCATTTCTACCCTTCTTTTTAAGCTTTCTACAAGCTCAAACCCACTCGATATGGTCGCCCTTATCTACTCTCAACGCGACATATCGTTATAGTCTCTAAGGGATCAACATTTGGACTTATATCCACTTAGTATAATTGATAGGTGTGATTGCCTCATATCAAAGACTTATGCTTAGGATAAGATAAGTTTTGAATCTTAAGTTGGAATCTATTTGCAGCTATTAAGGATTTAAGGCCTCACTAATCTGACTTCACCAAATGTTTGACATTTTACAAGTACATTGAGTTATGACTCTTAGTTTTAATTTTACATTAGAAATATATCATTTAAAGTTGGGAATTGGGGATTTAGTTGCATTAGAGGATTTTGATCGGTGAAATGACATGCTATTAGATGGGTATGGAGGAGTATAAGTTTTAGATAAGGAAATGGGTGGAATATTCTAAGTTTGAAGTGCTCTCTTTTGCAAAATTGCAAAAAAGAAGCAAGGCATCTGAACGCCTTGCTAAATAGCATCTAGATGCTATTAACTATAGCATTTAGATGCCATGCTTGTTTCAAGTTCTTTTGTTTCTCAAGTTTTTTTTTTTTTTTTTGTGTCATCCTAGCTCAACCTACTTCTTGTCTAGTCTTTTTGCTTCTAAAGGTTCCAATCTTGAATCGAGGAACTGAGAGTTTTTGAAGAATTTACAAGAGAGCCTACTATTTAACTTAAGCATGGAAAGTATTTATCCTCGTTAAATTGGGACTAAAAGGTAGTTTGAGCTTTTAATCTGATGATGGGAACTAAGTTAATTATATTGTCCTTCAGTCAGGTATTTGGATTTTCATACTTTAACATTCCCCTACCAAATTATTTACTTGTTAAGGACTCAAGTATGTGGTGTTTGATTGTTTGCTTGTGTTTGTTAGGACTTAGTAAGCAAACCAAACTAATTTATATTCACTTAATTAAATTTGGTTGCTAGTTGTGCTTGAGCCACTCGCTGTAGGGGCCTACAATGGTAGATCCTTAGAGATTGCTAATTATATGCAGAGATGCTCTAATAGGCTTTCATATAGGACAACACAACTAGAATTCTAGGATTTCTGGATTATGGACTTGTGCATAAAGGACCCAAAGGAAAACTTATATTTATATCTACCTATGTAGTATTTAAAGATCATGGTGTGATGGGATCATGAGTACCTCTTTATTGGTTGTTAGCCTAAATTAAAGATAATTAATCTACTACTTTATCCTTGATGTAAATTGCACTACTTGCATATGTATGACTTGGCTTAGCATTAGTATGTGCTTGTGCATCCGTATTAGACTTTAGCTCATACTTCCTTTCTTTTTTAGGCATAGGGACTGATGAGTATCTTATCTATGGGGAGCCTTATGTGAATGATATTCAAGAGGAGAAGAGTGTTGAGTATTTTATAATTTTATAATGATTAGAGTTGAGGTGATCTATGAATTGATCAAGATATGTCATGGTTAGGAAAGACTTGTTACTCTTGAAGAGATAGATTCCTTCTACTATGTTTTATGGTTATGTGTTACTTCAAGGAGATTAGATACTCAGAGATTCACCTTTATGCACTTATTGTTCTTAAGTCCATGAACTCTATGATTTATTATGTTGGTTTGATCTTTGGTTTATGATGATTTGAGTGGTTGATGTTTCCTACTCCTTTTGGGAATCTTTTGTGTATATATGGTAGTTGTTTACGTTAAGATTAAATGATTGTGAATTCGGAAGTCTTGGCATATTTCTAGCTAATGGGAATATTGGTAAGTTGTAATGCCCAAATGGGGTCTTAAGGCATTATAGTGTCTAACTCGTTATATTAGAAAACCAAATCACTAGAAAAAAAAAAAATTTTTGCCATAATATTTTGTTCCAAAAATTTGAATTTGCTGTAGTATATGCTTAAGTAACAACAATTTACATCTTCGAGGGTGACAAATTTTTATTTAAGTACAAAATTTATAGTAAACATAATTAGGCAATACTTCATAAATAAATTTCTCACCATGGCATTCTATTGTAAGAGGTAATCCTTAGGACTTAATGTTAAGATTGCTCCCTCAAAATTGAAAGCAACTAAAGGAAAAATTGAATCAACATTGCATAGCAATGGTTTATGGTATCAGTTTCAGAATACAAACTCTCGATGGACTTTAGATGAGTTCAAATTAATAGATTTGAAATTGGTGATCGACATTAAAGAAACTGTAAATACCACATTTTAATTATATGTTCAATATTGGTTATTAAAATAACTTGAGATGTCGCTATAATCTTATAACATTCACAAAGTGGCCAAAAGCTTCTTCTAGGAGTTATCCGAAAGTTGTCTTAGTGTCAATTATAGTTCATTGGGTAGTTAAAGTTTTGAAAACCAATGAAGTAATAGGTAAGTTTTGATTATGCACAAAAATGCTAAGCATATTCAAATTGTAATGTGCCCTGCAAAATATTGAAAAGATTATCAACCAAAAAGCTAGTATACATATATGTCCTTTAGGTGAATTAAAACCAATTAGTTTAGCCACAATATAGGTAATTCACTAGTTCTAACAGACATGACAAGTCTCACCAAGTTGATTATTTACACCATGCTTATAATATGTTAATTAATGAATATATAACCAATCATATCAAATGGGTATAAGAGTTTAACTTAGCTAATTGTATATTTAAAATTCACTATATTGTTAGAATAGAAGATTTTGAGTTTAAACATGGTGCACTTATTTTTCTCTTTATTTAATTATGATGAAATTCAACCAAAATCTCAACCCATAAGTGGAGGAAAATATTAATTAATAACGATAACCTCCATGGATCACTTCTTTAGGAAGTTAAAAATGCTCATTGAGTAAGTTGAAATGGCATACACTATGGACATAATCATAAACCTCCTTCCTACTAGTAGATAAAAGATTTTATTTTTCCACCCTTAGAGCTTATGTGTAATTCTCTCCTTATCAAAACCTAAAGTTTTACTTTTAAACCTTCCCCAAGTAGAAGGAAGACCTAAGTATCTACCAAGACTTATTATGAATGTCAATGTACAACTCGTGAGCACAATACTTCTTTAAGAAATTAGGGTTGGACTTACTAAAGACTAAAGAAATTTTGTGATAGTTTACCTATTGTCTTAATGCTTGATGTTACAAATCCAAAATATTCTTTAACTCGCACAAATTTGGTATACTAACCTCTAAGAAAAGCAGGGTATTAGTCTCATATAAGATATCAAGAGGTGGGAAGAGAAGGGGTTGAATCGATATCTTAAATATTTTTTAAAATTTTTCAATGTAAATTGAAATCACCGCTCTTAATAACTTAATTTGGTAAATAATGATACTTTAATAATTCAATACATAAATAAATTACTCAAAATAAAGGAGATAAAGAGAATAATATTAGGCTCAGGATTTATAAAGCTTCAACTTTCTGCCTACTGCTCTTTTCTAGCTCATTACTAGGGACTCAATCTTCTTTACCGATGCTGTTCCACTTGATCCACTACATCAAAAACCAACTAAGAGAAGTTTACAAGTATTTGCCATACTTAGGCTTTACAATTCTCTACCTTACCTATCTAACGTCTCTACAATCTAGGAAAATTACAAATCTATAAAGTATAATCAAACTTCTCTCAAACAACAAATAATGTTTACAAAACAGAAATGAAAAAAACAATATTAATCTCAAATAGATTAGCACGTAAACAAAAATGAAGATAGCTGAATAAGTAGCTTCAGTTCAATTCTCTAAAGAAGCCTCTGAGAAATGTTCTATTCTCTTACAGATAGTAGAAATTGATCATGATTAGAATGTGATGTGTATTTTTTCTTTCTCAAAATCGTACTTAATATTTTGAAACATCTCTTCTTTTATACTAGTGTCTTCCAACGGCTAGATTATAGAAGATTATCTCCACCTCATGTTCATTCAATCCCAACGTTTAAAAATTTGATCCATAGATATTTAGAGAAAATCTTAGAGTTTGAAATTTAATGTGATCTTATCTCAATCGAACTTAATAGATATACTATGATCAACAATTCCAAATAATCTTGAATTTTGAATTTGATATCCCATAAAATTTGAAATCATCCTTATCTTTATCTAATCTTAGATATTTTCTTATTGTTTAAATATTTCCAAAAAATTAATTCTTTTAAAATTAATCCTCGTAGATCTTAATTCTAACTTAATTGAAATAGGTTTTAGCGTATTTCCTTAATACACCCAATCTAGTGGAGCTAGGCCTTGTTCACTTTGAAACTAATGTTGTGATATTTTTTAGAGTTACTCTTCCAAACTAACTATTTGAATAAGCTTCTGAAATTGTCTTAGTTTATTAATCTTCAAAGTCTTTGAATAATTTTCTGAAGTCCCGTACAGAATCTTCTTATATAAGCTTCCAAAACATTCTCTAAATACTTTCCAAACTTGTTCTTTTTTTTTTAAACTTATTCAAACCTTCTAAATAAGTCCCTGAACAAAACCTAATCTACAATTTTATAAGCTTCTGAAACATTCTCTAAATACTTTCCAAACTTGTTCATTTCTTTTAAACTTATTTGGACCTTCTAAATAAGTCTCTGAACAAAACCTAATCTACAATTTTAATTATTCTGAAGAATAGTTTGAATACCTACACACACATTTAGACATTAGCATTTTTCTCTTTTTGTTACTATCAAAATTTATGAGAGATATCTAACATTCTCACCCTTTTTTATGATAACAAAACACATGTAAGTCCAAAAATATGTGACAATTCGAATCAAAGTCCAAAATATAAATAACAAGATAGAAACATTATTTAAAAACAATTAAATGCAAGCGACTATGTTGTTTCTCATGTTTATTGCTATGTTTACTACAAAATTGTTTTAGGCCTTTTCTTTCTCTCCCTTTTTATTATCATCGGAGGCTATTTAACAACTCCCCCTTAGTGTTTACAATTAGACAACATATGTAGAACTAAAATGAACTTTCATTAATGAAAGTACATAGCATGGTCCCTAAGTGGACTTGACATTATAATTGAAAACAAAAGACTTAATAAGAGCTTCCTGAAATAAAAGGGAACCTAACAATAGAACATAAATGACAAAACACTTGAACAAAGAAATTATTTGTGTGCTCTCTTGGTTTTCTTCCCAACACAAAGTTTCATCCTACCAAAGTAAGTTGGAGCTACTTTGTTAGGAGAAGGTTTAACTTTAGTCGGTTGCTTGACACAGGAAGTTGGTTCAATGACTTTTACAGGAGTTAGAGTGAATTTTTCTTGACTAGATGCATTATCATCCTTCCTAGATCTAATAGAAAGAGTTTTTGTGTTTCCTTCAAGAGTAGTCTAACCTTCTAGGTTAAGAATAGGAGTTGCAATTGGAGGTGCTGGAGTTTCAATAATAGGATCCTTAGGTTCTGGAGATTAAGGAGAGATAATTAGAGTTTTGTCAAATTCTTAAACATGTACTTGATCAGGTCATCAACTTGTGGTGAAGTGGTCATAAGAGAGTGATGTTTATGTGCTGGGGTTTGAGGATTTGGTTTAGTAGTAGGTGGTTCAGATAGTAGATCAATAGGTTAAACTTCTTCATTAGCTTTAGACTCAATCACTATCTTTATGACCCAGACATTGAATAAGTCTTTCATGCCTGAAAGCTGATCCGTCATAACTTTCCGAAGTACTTCCTTGATTCTCTTAGAAATTTGTTCAACAAATACAAAACTTTCACCTTGTTTAGAGGGAGGAAGCTGTAATTCTATGCTCCCTAAATCACTATCTGAAAGTAATCCAGCCACTTCTCTAAATTCAATTCCACCAATCCTTTTTATTACTTTCCCCTTCTTCTTTTGACCTTCAATAGTAGGTTCCTTACCTCTTTTCCTTTTCTTCTCACCGCTTTTCTTTTCAACAATGATCACCCTCTTCCTAATATTGGAAGGTTGAACATAAACTCCTCCATTGTGAGAGTGCCAGAGTTTGTTAGTCACATAGATGCCCATTTACTTGAAAATTTTCTATCCTAGCCTAGTAGGATAGTAAGGACCGGTTGCATCTTTTGGAATTTTCAGCTTCTTAAACTTGAATAGGGCCATTAATAAGCTTCCATATGGCTTAACATCTAAATGTTGCCATATATACCTCATCATCATATTCACTGTGTCCACTTTCCTTTTTCCCAACATAGCCATTACAACCAACGCATCTTCCTGAGTCACAGAGGTTGAACTACCCCTTCTAAGTAGCACAAAAGTATTTACAAATTTTTGCAAAATCCTAACCAATAATTCAAACTCAATGCTGAATATATCTCTACCAATGCCTAACTCTATCCCATCATTCAATTATGTAAAAACATTTTCCTTAGTCAATTGCATTAGATTTTCATCTTCTTGAAATTCTTTAATGCCCAAACACTTCAGAATGTCCTTTTTCATAATCTCAATTTTTTGATTCAACACTACAAATTTCCACACATCTTAATGCTTACTTTCTAACTTTCGATAAAATTCATCTACTAGCTTGCCATATACAATACCTCAAAGAATTCTAAATCTAAGAAAAAAAATTCTTTGATAGACATACTCTTACCTTTCATAGTATATCTCTTCTTTGGTTTATCTTTTTTTTTTTAGGGTGGTTTCTTTGTGGTTTCAGCTTTCTAGGGCTTCTACACAGATTGAGGAGCAACCTTTAAGGTCTTTTTTCACAAGTTGTGAAGCCTTGGTTTTGTGAGCTATTTTCTTAGGTTTAGGTTTAGGAGGTTGTTTAGGGGGATCCATATCAGTCTCAAACTTTTCTTCAAATGACTTTTCTGAAGAACTTGAGTCTTTTGATTCAACAACCTCTTCAGATGATCAAGATGAACCAGACATTTGCACATCTTAAGAAGTCTTCTAAGTGACTTCTTGGGCAGGTTCGAAATGTGGTTCAAAACCATTCTTTTGGGTCACTTCCTAGACTGGTTCATTTGAGGTCTCATCTCGAAGTTCTAAGGTTTGGATCTTTTTAAACAATTCTTGTTGAGGTTCAATAGGTTGATTAGACTGAGGTTCTAGTAAGTTGTCGGTTTCTTGTTTAGTGAGATCAACAGGGTTGTCTTAATTGCTTGGGATTTGGGTTTTTGTACCTCGAGCAGGAATGTGAGAAGATTTTCTAGGAGACATATTTTCTTAAGGGAAAACGTAAACCCACTGCCAATATATTTTAGGACCCACTAACGAATTTTTTAAAACCTACTACTTGCACTTTTCACATAGACTATACACGATAAGAGATTATACACATGTTTAGATTATGGAGCTAAAAAATTCTTTTTCTGCAAGTGTCTAAAAATCTTAGCTTATGGGAATTAATTAAATAATCTCCATGCTAATAAAAAGGGTTACACACACCAATTTAATTACGGATAAATTCAAATCTTAATTTATCCAGAGGTTTTGTAAATATATCTACAAACTGATATTCGGTTGGTACAAATTCAACACTCATATCATTATTTGCAACATAATCACGAACAAAATGATGCCTTATTTCTATATATTTTAACCTTGAGTGATAAACTAGATTTTTCATTAAATTAATAGCACTGGTATTGTCACATTTCATGGATATATTTTTATAATTTATCACATAATCATTCAATTGCCATTTTAACCAAAGTATTTGAGCACAATAATTCCTAATAGAAACATAGTCAACTTCTTCAGTTAAAAGAGTAATAGAGTTTTGTTTCTTAGAAAACCAAAAAACCAACTAATTCTCAAAGAACTGGTAAGTACCTGAAGTACTCTTCCTATCTACTTTACAACTTGCATAATCAGCATCTAAATATCTTACAAGATCAAAATTTTGACTCTTAGGATTCCAAATTCTTAATTTTGTAGTTATATATATATAGACCTTTTTTACTATAGTTAAGTATGTTTCTATTGGTGAACTTTAAAATCTAGCACAAACACGAGTACTAGACAAAATATCAAGATGTGACACTGTAAGTATAGTAAAGATCCAATTAAGCTTTGATATAATTTTTTATTTACCTTTTCACCATTACCTGTGATATTAAGCTTTATTGAGGTGCTCATAAGAATTAAAGAATCTTTAGTATTGTAGGCACCTAATTTTTGCCTCCCTTTATTTTTGTTTTTATTATTTTATTTTTCTTTCTAGACCCTAAATTAAGAAAAACATAAAAAAAAAAAAAGAAATTAAAGAAAACCCAAAATATTAAGAAATTTAGAAAAAAATAAGAATTTTAGGAAAATACAAAAAAAATTCAAAAATAAGAAAAAGCATAAAAAATAAGAAATTAAGATAAGAAATACAAAAAAAAAATTGAGAAATTTAGAAAATAAGAAAATTGAAAAATTATAAAAAATAAAAATAAAAATTTTAGAAAATAACATTTTATTAGGGTAGATTTTTAATTTTGAAATAAGTTTAGAAGTTAGGCCATTAGGCTTCGGCTTAGATTTGAATCTAGCTTAGGTTGACCTGGTCTATATGTGCAATTTAATTGCATATATAGATAAAGTACAGGCCAAAGGCCTAACGGCCTAACAGATAAGCACTTAAACATTGAATAGGATTAAACTTGAGGTCTTCAGTTCGAATCATGGAGGAAGCATACAAAGCTTTTTATTTTTCATCACATCAGGGAGTGCCATGTGTTATTATTGACATGTAGTATGTTATAATCAGTCGATTGGTTAGCATAGCACCACATCAGCACTTTCCCTCAATTTTCCTTCATTTTCTTCAAACTTTCCTCTACTTTCATAGTCAAGAACAACCTACCCCCTCCACTTAAGCTCTAATTTTTGTACAAATTCACCATATACACATGATTTCTTGCATTAATCTTGTTTACCGCATAGCCTATTGTGAATTAGTGCAAGAAACACGTCTAAATTCAATCAAAGGAGTATTTAAATCGAGCTCTAAAATTAGGAAAAAATTGGATTTTCGAGCATTTGCATTCAAATCTGATTCAAGCTTTCCTTTATTTCTAGGTTGAATTTGTATATAAAAGAGATGTTAGGGGAGCCCATTGGACATAAACGATCACACACAAGATGTGGAATCAAGGCACAAACACACACTCTCTCTCTTCAAGTCTCTCTCTCTTGAGCCTACCTTCAGGTCCAAGCATCTTAGAATTGTTCCCCATACCACCAGTTACCCAACCTAGGCACCCTACTAGTGGCACCATTGAACCATTGCCGCCAAACCTTAACCACCATACTTTCCCCATTCTCGAACCACCATCTCCACCACTACCCAAACCAAACCGACCTCACCATAACACTCCTCGATTTCCTTAACCCTAAAACCAATCACCTACTCACACCCAGCAACCCACACGTGACCGAACCATCACCACCACCCACAACCAACTTCCAAAACACCACTAAACGAGCTCCAAATACTACAGCATCGAGCCTTCCCCCCTATCCCTAATCCGAAACAGACAAATCCATCCACACCTACAAAAAATTCAATTTGAATCACCCTGAATTGACCCCACCGAACTGCTGTTGAAGAAGAACTCGGTTTGACCGGAATCTAGTAGAGATGACCCTACCAAACCCATGTGATCCGACCCAACAACCTAAACTAACCCAAAATCTGACCCACAACCTAAATCCCTGCACCGACTCGGGACTTGCGACCCAATCCATGCCCACTTCCTAGTCCGATTCTCTTTGAATTTTTATTTTATTTATTTATCTATTATTGTTATTTATTATTTGTGATATGTAATCAAATGTAAATGCAATAAAAGAAGAAAAAAAGGGAAAGAAAAAGAAAAAAAAAAGAAAGAAAGACAAAAAAAAGAAAAAGAAAAAGTAGCTTATTTAGTTATTTATTTATTTTTATTTTAGTTTTAAAAAATAGAACAAATAAAATCATAAATAATGAAAATAAAAATGAATAAGTAAATGGAAAGAATAAAGATTATTATTTCTTTTTGTCACTTAAAAAATCGATTTGTCAAAAATAAAAATAGACGGATCCTTTTTAAAAGTTAAGGCCTTTGAAAATTCTCTAAATAAAGTGTTCTAATTTAGGACCCTTTTTTAGAAATTTTTCTTAAATAAACCAAATTGAATAAAACGTAAATCCGGTATGTTTTCCAAAATTAAAATCAACATCACTCAATAAACTTTTACAAAAAGAACTACGTACATCTAATCCCAAATAGTAAATACATAGACACTTATAGGGCGACGATAAAAATAAAAGTTTTCCATTTTTTTCCTAGATTATTTAATTTATCCAATTAAAGTAATTACTAATTAGGTTTTTATGAAATTAAAAAGGTGATTTTTAAGATTAAATTTAAATTTGGAAAGTTGTGATACCTTTAAGGGCTTAAAAATCTTAACCCCCCGGATCTAGATATCTTATTTTAAAATTGTTTTAAAAATCAGTTTTTATTGAAAGACCAGTGACTAAGTTATAACCAATTCACCAAATTAGTTATAACTTAACTATTTTTTCCCGACTCCGGTCGAGTGGCGACTCCGAAACGTTTTTTTTTTTTAAATTAAGAACTGGTTTTCTTTAAACTTTAGTCAAAGGTCGACATTAAACGGGTAGAGTTTAATACTAGTCGATTTTAAGGAAATCTAATTTATAAAAACCAGGAGGGTGAAAAACCAAGCTCGATAGGTATTGTCAAAACCAAATTTCTTCAATATTTGTCTGATTTACTTCTGTTGATGAATAAAAATTCCATTCTCTATTTGTTTGATTTGTAGTCCTAAGAAGAAGTTTAATTCTCCCATAAATGATATCTCAAATTCAGCCAGCATCAAGCTCGAAAACTCTTGACAATAATTTTCATTAGTTACACCAAAAATAATGTCATCAACATAAATCAGTAAAACTAACATATCTTCTCCATGATACTTCGTGAATAATGTAGTGTTAACTTTTCCCCTTTCAAAATCATTTTTAATTAAAAATTGACTTAATCTCTCATACCAAGTACGAGAACCCTATTTGAGACCATACAATGCCTTTTTTAACTTATACACATGATCTGATTTGAAGGGATTTTCAAATCTATGGGTTTGATCAACATATACTTCTTCTTTTATAAAACCATTCAAAAAGGCACTTTTGACATCCTTCTAATATAATTTGAAAATTTTTAAATAAGCAAATGCAAGTAGTACTCTAATAGCTTTTAACTTAGCTATAGCAGCATAAGTTTCATCATAGTCTATGCATTCTTCCTGAGAGTATTATTTAGCAACTAAATAAGCTTTATTTATTAATGTTTTTCCATGTTCATCTAGTTTATTCTTGAAAACCAACTTAGTGCCTATAATTGACTTAACCTTAGGTCTTGGAACTAGATTCCATAACTAATTTCCCTGAAATTAACCAAGTTTATCTTACATAATTAAGGTCCAATTATTATCATTTAAAGCTTCATCAACTAAATGAGGTTCCATTTTAGAAATTAAAGTAAAATGATTTTCAAAATTTTGCAAGCTTAATCTTGTTCTTATTCCTGATCTAATATTACTAATTACAAGTACAAGAAGATGATTAGATTTAAATCTAAGTGTCGATGGTGGTGTATAAAAGTGTTCAAAACTTTTAGACTTACCTTCTAGATGAGTTTCAACAAACTTAGTATTATTCTCCAAAGAACCTTTTGATCCTGGTTCTATCTTAGGCGCATCAGGGATCTTTGAAGTTTTTAATGTTCCTTCTAATGATGGTTATGACTTACTTTCTTAATCATATTGTGTAAAACTCTTTTTATTCAAGCCAATTGGAAATTCATCATCTGATTCTTCGCTACCTGTTTCTTTAACAAACTTGATATTTATTGATTACTCTACCACTTTTGTGATTTTATTGTATACTTGATATGCCTTTAAGTTCAAAAAGTAGCCTAGAAAGATGGCTTCATCAGCTCTCTCTTCAAACTTTCCTAATACTTTTCCTATTTTCTTTACAAAATACTTATAACCAAATATGTGAAAGTATGAAACAGTAAGTTTTCTTCCCTTGTAAATCTTATAAGCGGTTTTATTTATCAAAGGCTTAACATATACTCGATTTATAATATAACAAGCTGTTGATATTGCTTTAGCTCAAAAATGATCTGCTCTACCACTTTCATTAAGTAGTGCTCTCATCTTTTCTTGGATAGTCCTGTTTTTGCATTCCACTACTCCATTTTATTGTAGAGTATAGGGTGTTGAAAAGTTACAAGTGATGCCATTTTCTTCACAAAAAAGAAATAAAATAAAAATTTTCAAATTTTTTTCCATGATCAATTTGTAGACTAATGATGGAGATGCCTTTTTCGTTTTGAACTCTTTTGGAAAATATTTCAAAACTTTAAAATGTATCACTTTTATGACGCAAGAACAAGATCCAAGTAAATCTCAAGAAGTCATCTATTATGACAAGTCCATACTTATTTCTTCAACGACTTAGAGTTCAAGTAAGACCAAACAAATCTAAATGCAATAACTCTAAAGGTCTTTGAGTGGATATAATTTTCTTATCTTTGTGTGATAAAGAGCTAATCTTATTCTTAAGACACGTAGCATGGTGAATATTTTCATGAGCATGCAATTTTAGTAATCCTTCAATCAAGTTCTTTTTAGATTATTTCTCAAGTTGAGGAAAATTTACATATCCTAACCTTTAATGCCAAAGTATGGTGTTATCATTCATAGATATAAAGAAACTTTCAAATGATACTTTAGATGGTTTAATTAAGTAAATATTCTTTTTTCTAAATCCTTCAAATAACTTAAATCCATCCTTATTAAAACCAGTACACTTGTCATGTTCAAATGTTATTTTATACCCTTTGTCACACAACTGACTTATGCTTAACAAATTGTGTTTCAGACCTTTAACTAACAGTACATTTTAAATATTGTGAGGTGTCAAATCAATTGTAACTATCGTAATTTTTTCCCTTTACCATTGCAACCAAATTTCACATATCCATCTTCTTTCCATTCCAAGTTTGTGAACAACAAAGCATCACTTATCATGTGTCATAAGCATCCACTATTAAGATACCATGTTCTTTTTAACTTATTTTTGTGTTCCTGTACATATCACAGCCTAATCAAGTTTGTTTATGAAGCCATTAAAGCTTGGGTTCATGAAAATTCAAGCTCAATTTTTGAATTGAACCTTGATTAATGTTAGGTTTATATTTTTTGAAAACTCAATATTTCCCTGTGTGTCCTAGTTTATTACATAGAAAATAAGTATAAAGTCTTTGCTCAATATACCTGTTATTTACTACTTTCTTTTGACTTGGATTTTTTCTGACATATCCTCTATTTAACCTCTTGTTGTACTCTCTAAAAGGATACTTATTGTTTTTTTGAGAGTATTGTCCATTGTACCTTCTGATA
Organism: Lumnitzera littorea; assembly: GCA_024138015.1. Lineage (NCBI taxonomy): Eukaryota > Viridiplantae > Streptophyta > Magnoliopsida > Myrtales > Combretaceae > Lumnitzera > Lumnitzera littorea. The sequence continues at coordinate 26,131,794 of JAMXBB010000002.1, read as the reverse complement.
GGTTCAACCATTTTACCTTTATTCTTTCCTTAACTATTTCTTGATTTTCACCTTTTGATTTAAAAAATACCATTTCTCTCTTTATTTTAGATGTTTCTCCAAATTCAAAATCAGGTCCAAATTTTGAATTATCCATTCTTTGACTATAGATCAGCATTTATCACTTCTTATCACTTTCATCAAACTTTTGAAACATATTTTCTATTAACTTAGATAAATCCGCCATATGGTTTTTCAAATTTTTAATTTCTTCTTTCAAAATAAGATTTTCATTGATTAAAGCTTCACAAGCAATATACAATCCTACAAAATCATTTTTCAAGAAATCATTTTCATTTGCCAACAATTGATTTGTTCGATTAAGAGCCTGTTTTTCACTTTTTAATGTCTTTACTTCTAATTCAAGCTTAGAGATATTGTCATTAAACTTAGAAAGAGCTTTAAGCAATTTGTTGATTTCAACACATATATCATCAAGTACTTCTATGTCAAAGTCAAAATCAATTTCATAATCTACCTCAAAAAGTGCCATAAGACATAGATTTGTTTCTTCACAATCTTTTGAACTCTCTAACTTAGTTTCGAAATTTTCCAAATCACTTCATGTAGCCATCAAAGATTTTGTTTCTTTTTGAATTTCTCAATCTTCTTGATTAACACCGGACAATCATACTTAATATGTCTTAGCTTCTTGCATTCATAGCATACAATTTCCTTTTTGAATTTTTCCTCTTCCTTTTCCTTGATTACCTGACCAGCTTTTATTAAGAGAAAATCTTTTAGTAAAGGTTTTCTTACCTTTCTTCTTTAGCCATTTGTTAAGTTTTCTAGCTAGAAGTGTTACATTGTTGTCCTCTTCTTCATATGAGTCTTCTTCTTTAGAATCAGCTTCTATTTCTTCGGCTTTGAAAGCTATGGCATTCTTCTTTGTATCTTTTAAAGTACTCTCTAATTTCAGAAAATTAGTTTCATATGCCATAAGTTTTCTATACAATTGACTCAAGGTTAGTCTCTTCAGATTATAGGCTTCTTATATGGCAATTTTCTTTTGCATTCCAGATTTTGGGAAGGATCCTTAACATCTTGTGTACCATGTTTGCATCACTAATTGTTTTGCCAAGAGAAGACAATTAATTAGTTATAGCAGTAAATCTACTAAAGGAGTCACTGATTTCTTCACCAGGGAAAATTCGAAAAGTTTCATATTGTTGAACTAGTGAGTTGATTCCCATGTCCATGATTATCTCAATGCCTTCATAAGTCTGCACCATGGTATCTCAAATGTTTTTAGCTGTAGCACAAGAAGCAATTAAATAGAATTTAAATTGTGCCACAATACTCAAAAGTAAATTCTTAGCCTTTGAATTAAGCTCGTTAGGCAATATCCTCATTTGATGTAATAATGGTTGGAACTTTAAGATCACCTGTTGAGATGATTTACCAAGCCCGATAGTTTGATACCTTTATGTAAACCCTAAAGCCAAGTAACCATAGGTTTGAGCTTAAAACCCAAGGTTTAGGGCGATCGGCTAAAGGATCCGATCAACCCCAAATTATAAACTATTTAGCAAAATAGCAGTAAAAATGACCCTGTAAACTTAAATTTAAGAAAAAGAGTAGTAAAATAGGAGACTATAAAATTTTCAAATTTTAAGCATAATAACTACTAATTACCGAAAAAGCAAAAAGTGTAATATAATAACTAATAAATTAGTAGAGATAGATTATATGTATACTAAAAATTTTAGAATGACCAAAATAATATTTAGGAATGTTCACGTGTACCCTACATGTATTTACGTGTAGATAAAAATACGCGTAATTGCTAAAATAGGCCGAAAATTAAGTAAATAATTAAAGAAAAATACAAAATAATTATAAAAAAATCAGAAGAAGATAACTGCAACAAGATCAGGTCGTGACTGAAAAGAAAAAAAATTAACCAATAAGAATTTGCCAAACTAAAAGCCTAAAATCAAGGAAATGGGCAAAATCCCATCAAATTAATGCACATTAATTACTATATTTGTCTATAAATAAGGAAAAAATTATCAGAAGACATTTGGACAGTTTGTGATCTGAGAAAAATCGAAACATAAGAAAAATCGAGAGAAATTCCAGAAAATAAAAAAAAAATGGAAAACTGTGTAGATTAGCAAGGTGAACTAAAACCACCACCCACCACCACCTGGGACCGAACCACCACCACCCACCACCACCTGGGACCGAACCACCACCACCACCCTACACTAGGACCAGCATCTGGACCAGCCGACAGCCTTGGACCAGGTTTGGACGGCCAGAAAGCTTTGAACCGGTTAGTTATTTATTCACCCTGATTTTTGTATAATTTTGTAAAATTAGTTATTTTGCCCAGAAAATTATGAAACTTGTTATTCTAAGGTTTTATTGTATGTAGATTTAGGAAAAAATATTGATTTAGTTTTATTATGTCTGGAAATATAGGGTTTTTAAGAAATTGTTCAAAACCGAGCATGATTAAACCAGAAATTAAATAGGCTTAGGGATGTAGTTTGGGGCTCAAAATTTTTCTGTAGGATTCTCATATGATGTAGAACAGTGCTATGAAGCCCTTTTTTTAAATTAATTTTCGAAAATTTTAAGTTAATTTTTAGCCCTAAAATGATGGTAAAATTGGGTGATTTAAGATTAATTAGGTGATTAGGATGTTAATTACTGATTTGGATCTTGATTAGATGATTAAGGAAGTTAATCTCTGCATTGGAACCCTAATCCTAGCTTTTAGGTATTAAGTATGATTAATTAGGGAATTTAGGTAAAGAATATAAGAAATTAGGAATATGTAAAAATGTAAATTAATAAATCTAAAAAAATAAAGCTATTTAGTTAATATTATAATTGAAAACAGAAAAATAATAAATCTGAAATGATATTTAATTTTAAGTAAATATCTCAGAATGTAAAATTTTTACACATCAGGAATAAATCCGATACCTCAATTAGGGTTAACGTGTACCGAATAGTTAGAATACCAAAATTACGACCCAATAGGATATTTGAATACCCGAGCATAAGGTAATTAATCTGACATTGGGATTCGAGCCTAATTACGACTTAGGAATTAAAACTAGAATCTAGTTTAGGAGCCGAACCCCGAAATAGAATACAACGAATTATTAATACGTTGTAGGTATACATGAGGAAAATGAGTTACATTATAAATTAGAATAAGAATCCAAAAAAATAAGTACCAAAAGGACCTCTTTGCATTATAGGACACCCAGAAACAAATCAGCTCGCAATTTGAGGATCGAGCGATCGAGCGATCGAGCAATTCAAGTAAGTTGGGTTATTGCTTATTGTAATAGAGTACTAGTTTTGTAGTGCTCGGAGACTTAGGCTTGTATATGCTTGTGATTGTAAGTAGTTTGCACATGTGTTTGATGTATCTGAATTCGTGCTGGAATTTGTGCTGTGAATGATTTTGTGACTGATTTAATTGGTATGAACTTGTTTGAAAACCTTAACCGGAATTTAATCTTAGTCGACCGTAATAACCGAAAACGTCATGCATTGCAACCCGTTAGGGGATCATAGGACTCTCCAACCAAATACCGACCCCTTCGAAAGGGATAGCGCAGGATTGCAAAATGGTCCCTTCTTCATCCTCAGTTGAACTAAGTGACAGGAGAGGAGGTCGCGGTAGGGGTGAAGTCAATGGTTCGAAGGTAGTCACGGGAGGAGCGAGGTCTCCATTGCACAAGCCTGGGTTTGGTTGTGAGCTGCTGCATAACATGGAACTCCTCAACCCGGATCGGAGTGGGTGAAATTTCTTTGATTTCACAACGGACCGGACTACGTTGTGCGATGACACTTGATTGTTGCATTGCATGAAAATAATTGTTTGATAATCCTGTTTGTGCTTGTATACATTCATGAGTCTCCAATTCAACTTACTGAGCTGTAGTTGCTCATACCCTTATAGATCCTTTTGCAGGTTCTGATTTGTAATCTCTTCAAGTACTATGCCGCCCTACAATTATCCAAAGGTTAGTCTTTTGAAAACCAGGGGTGTGAGGATCAAGTTATTTAGCATAATGTGTAACTAGACTGACCTTATAGTTAAAGGTTGAAGACTGTTAGTTATTTTGTAGATTAGTAGACTGTGGTGATTTTGTAAATCTTCCTGGGAAGCTCTGTGGACTTATTTATATAATTATCTATGTTTAGTAGTAATTTGAGATAATTATCATATTTGTAGTATAATTATTAATCGAACTGTTTACTTCAAAGCGAGTGGTCGTCGACGCCTTGTGTAGATCATCTCTATGGTAGGAACTGTGAGGCCAGTTTCTATCATAGAATGGTTTATACGGCAGGACTGTTGCGACTTCGCGACTTTGGGGCGTAACACTTTACAAAAGTCTCCATCTTGAATTTTCAATAAGAAAAGTTACTTCCATCAAAAAATGATGCCTTACCAAGCTGAACTGTTAAACCATCACTTGGTTCACCTATGATCTTAAACTCTGGATGATATTAAAGCAAGGTTTTGATAATAATTATTAGTCCCATATAAGACATCAAGGGGGTGGAGGGTTGCATGAATTAATATCTTTAAAAAATTTTGAAACTTTTTCAAAATAAATTAAAATCACCGCTCTTAATAACTTAATTTGATGAATAGTGATAATTTAATAATTTAACACACAAATAAATTACTCAAAATAAAGGAGATAAAGAGAAGAATATTAGACTTAGGATTTATAGAGCTTTGGCATTCTGCTTATTACTCACTTCCAGCTCACTGCTGAAAACTCGATCATCTTTGCTGATGTCGTTCCACTTTATCCACTACATTAAAAACCATTTAAGAGAAGTTTACAAGCATTTTCCACACTTAGGCTTCACAACTCTCTACTCTACCTATCTAACCTCTCTATAGTTTAGGCTAATTATAGATCTACAAAGTACAATCAAACTTTTCTCTAACAAAAAATAATGTTTACAAAACAAAAATGAGAAGAACAATATTAATCTCAAATAGATTGACACGTAAACAAAAACGACGATAGTTGAATAAGCAGCTTCAGTTCAACTCTCTTAAGAAGTCTTTGAGAACTATTCTGTGCTCTTTCAAATAATAGAAATTGATCATGATCAGAATGTGATGTGTATTTTTTCTTTCTTATAATTGTATTCAATATTTTGAAACATCTCTTCTTTTATACTGGTGTCTTCCAACTGCTAGATTGTTGAAGATTATCTCTACCTCATGTTTATCCAATTTTAATATTTAAAAATTTAATCCATAGATATTTGGAGAAAATTGTAGAGTTTGAATTTTAATCCAATCTTAACTTGGTCATTTTCTTAATAGATATACTATGATCAACAATTCCAGATAATCTTGAATTTTGAATTTAATATCCCATAAAATTTGAAATCGTCCTTATCCTTATCCAATCTTAGATATTTTCTTATTATTTAAATATTTCCAAAAATTAATTCTCTTAAAATTAATCCCCATGGATCTTAATTCCAATTTAAGTTAAACGAGATTAAGTGTATTTCCCTAATACACCTAATCTAGCGGAACTAGGCCTTGTTTACTTCGAAACTGATGTTGTGATGTTTTTCAAAGTTACTCTTCCAAACCAACTATCTAAATAACCTTATAAAATTGTCTCATTTTACTAATCTTCAAAGTCTGAATAATGTTATGAAGTCTCATACTGACTCTTCTTATATAAGCTTTTGAAACATTCTCTAAATACTTTTTAGACTTCAATCGTTCCAAAGAATTGTCCGAATACCTGCACACTTGTTAGTAAATTAGCATTATTCTTTTTTTATTATCATCAAAATTCATGAGTGATATCTAACATAGAGAATCATCTACAAAAAACAAATGTGTGCATATGACAATTTTCCTTTACTTTGATTCCTGTCAACAACCCTTGCTCACCAAATTTTTGTATTATCATACATAAACAATCAGCTACTAAAATAAATAGATATGGTGACATTGGATCACCCTATATTAAACCCCTTAAAGGTTGGAATTAGCTTACCCTTTTTCTAGTAACTAACAAATTGTATGTAATAAAGGAAACACATGACATAATTTAGTTTACCCAAATAGGTGAAAAACTCGTCGAGTCATCACAACCTTTAAAAACATTCACTTCATCCTATCATAAGCCTTTTCCATATTTATTTTCACGGCACAAAAGTGTAGTTAATTTTGGATAATGAAATGCCTCATGAGCCATAATAACATTGGCTTGAATCATACAACCAGGGATAAAGTACTTTGAAAAGGAGATGTGACACTATCTAGAAGAGGTCATGACGTATTTGCTAACACTTTTAAAATAATTTTATAAGAAAAATTGCAAAGACTTATTAGATAGAACTATATAATGTCTTCAAGACAAGCAACTTTTGGAATCATTACAATATTAGTTTCATTAAAGTGGGAGGGAAATATAATTGTCTACATGTAGTTCTTGACAAACCCAAAGATATATGGATGAAACAGTTACCAATGTGATTGAAAAAAGATCGTTGAATCCATCTAGACTTAGAGATTTCAAACTACCAAGCTGAAAAGCAGCCTTTCTTACTTCATCCTCATCTAGAGGTCAAGTTAGCCATGCATTTGCTTCATCACTTATAACCCACAAAATTTGATCCACTACTCCACTAAACTTACTTGGCTGATCCAACATTTAAAGATTAGAAAAATAGACTAGAAAAGCATCAGAAATAAAATCATCATCCTCCCTTTCCCGCCCTATCGATTTTTACTATGGAATACCTTGTTTTTCACCTTTCCATTTGTTGTAACCTGGGAAGAAAACTTAGTATTTCTATCCCCATACTGCAACTAGAGTATATAGGATTGTTGGCGCCAATGGAGTTTTTCTTATACGAGCAAATTCCAATTGTTGATGTAACAACTACTCCTCTTCCATCAAGGCATTAAATACATCACACAGTTGTAGCATAGTTAATTGCCCATATAATTCATCTATATGCCTTGCATTATTCCTTACAATAAACTTACTCCACTTAATCAACACAGTTTGGCAAGTTTGTAGTTTATTTATTAGACTCACTAAAGACGACTAATGCAACACATGATCCTATGCATCCTTAATAACCTTTGAACAACCATCTATACTAAGCCATCCTTGCTCAAATTTGAAAATCCTCAGCCCTACTTATCATCCATAGGTAAATCAACTGTCAAAGGAGAGTGATTTGAGGTACGGGCAAAAAGGTTAGTTATTTGCATATTTAGAAAAGTCTCTAGTCATTCTAAGTTAACTAGGCCTTTATCTAAGTGCTCTTTGGCCTACATACCATTCATATGTTCACTTGACCAAGTATATTTTTTTCCTTGAAAACCAACATCAATAACCTATAATTCATGGTCATCTGCAAAGAACTCATAATTTGCCTTTGTAGCTTTGTGCATCCACCACTCTTCTCATCATTGCTGGCTATTTCATTGAAATCACCAATTATCATCCATGGTTGAGTAATATCTGTAGTGATAACTCTGAATCTAGCCTAAAGATTCAATCTACTATTGAAATCCAAGTTTGCATAAAAAAAAAAAAAAAGAAATCTTAAAGTATTCACCACTCCTTAGTTTAATAAACACCACATCAATGACATTCTTATGAGCACTCATAACATTCCTCACAATATCACCATGCCACCACAAAGCTAAGCCACCTAACAAACAAATAGGTCAATACAACTTAGAACCAAACCGAAATCCTTGCTGCAATCCATCATCATTACTCTGTTTCATTTTAGTCTCCATTAAGAAGATTAGAAGGGGCTAATACATTCGAATAAGTTGTTTAAGGTCAACACTATTAAAGGCTACCCCAAGCCTTGACAATTTTAGCATAAGAACTTTATAGTGACCATGTGGCTATTGGAGGACAGCCACAAAAACCTTCCTCAAAACAATCAATAGGTTGAACAACATTAATCTCCATTAGATGCTGCTCATCCCTCTTAACCTAGTACTTATATCAACACTTTTAGAAACCCTCTTACATTGTTAGACCCTTGTCCTACTAAGCAACACTAAGTCTTAAAAAACATATTTCCCTTCTTTTGAATGAACATAGTCATTATCTTCCTCCATATTAGAAACCCTAAAAGTGGTTTAGTGATTTAGGCATCTTTTTAATAACTAAAGAAAGCAACCATATTGAATTAGGAGTTTAGATGTGTGATAACATAACAAATTATAAGATAATTTCGCTAATTAACATATTGACAACTAGATTAGGGTTTTAGAGGAGGGTCATATAAGGTTTATAAATTGAAAATGAATTAGGGTTTAGATAAAGTTGCTACCTAATTAATTGTAAGATATACATATTAGAAATTCATAATAATAATAATAATAATGAACTTAGCATAGAATCAATTAAGAAATGAAGGAGATTTAATAGGTAAAAGGATTTAGATAAACTTTAAAAGATGTAGATAACCTATAAAATAAACTTAGCACAAAAACCTCAGGTGAAATATTAAAATAGTAAATGAAAAAGAGATAGGTAGGAGAAACAAACCCTTGTGGGTTGATCACTTAAGTTAAATACCTATTCCCTCAACTGGGTAAACTGCATACTTTTAAACCGGTCAGCCCTTCCTTCCCCTTAACCTAGTAGATTTTTCTAAATTAATTACAAAGTATAGCACACACAAACTAAAAAATGTATAATTTTATAGGCAACAAAAGCTATATAAGATAAAGAAGGTGAACTATAATAACAAAGGTGAACCACTTCTATCTATTTGCTATTTGCACATGCTAAGATTAGTAGTCAATTGATTGATATTAAAAACCTATTTGATAGTTGTGCTATACATCCATCCTTTCAAAAAATAGGTTTCTAAGAACTTGTCCTACACTTTCAAAAATTGATCTCTTGAAAACTGCACCATACTTTAAAAAGTTAGGCTCTTAAGATTCAATAGGAGCCATATTTTTAGAAATTAGACTCTTAGGTGCATTGTGGGTTTGCAATTTCAAAAATTGGCCTCCTAGGTGCATTATGGATCCACACTTCAAAACCTAATCTTTTAAGGATACTAAAATGATTACACTTTCACAAATCAACTCCAGGGGTTTGGTTCCAAATGGATTGAATTGTGAATTCATATTAAACAAAGATATTTAGTTAAATTATGTTGTGCTACAAGATTGTTTGCTGCATTAGAATAGTGAGTGTGCTTATGGTGTGCCATATGCATAATATGTGATAGTAGATTAAATTTTGAGAAATATACAAATAACCCTCCTAAACTTTAACTTAGGTGTAGATTGATCCCTTGAACTTTCAAAATGAGGTTTTTTTACCTCCTAAACTTTGATAAATTGACAAAATAAAGGACATTTCCTTTTTTAATTAAAAGAAGTCACATTATGGTCAAGTTTAGAGGGTCTTAAGGCACATTTTGATAAGTTTATAGGGTATTTGCACACCAAGATCAAAGTTTAATAGGGTTGTTCTCAACCTGTGAAGGTTATTTCCCAATTTATCAAAGTTTAGGGGATATAAAACCTTACTTTGAAAATTCAAGGAGTTAATCCTCACCTAAGTCAAAATTTAGAGAGTTATTTGCATTTTCCCCTTAAATTTTTGCTTAAGTTTTATTCACCTTATTAGAGGGAAATATTTTAGGTTACTTGCAATTTAGATATAAAGAAAATGGAGAGCATAAGATCGAGCCTAATGTATCCAATAGGGATATGCAACGAACTGTGTGGTTTCAAATTTGAGGTGTAACCACATATAAATGCATACATACATACACACACATATATATATTATAATGCATTAGATTTTGGAATGCTATATCTTGCTATGTATTCCTATTATTTACTAACACGTCAAGCATAAGTATTTACTAAAATCTCCAAATAATCTCAATAAAGTTTAATCTCCAAAGAAATCAAGATAACTACTAAATTGAAGTTATACAAGTCTTGAATAAGGATTTACTAATTATATATGGAAACCTTAACTATCTAACTTAGTTATCTTCCACACAATTGAAATTTTAGTCACTACTCCATAACTTGATGAACTCAACAATCATATTTGAAAATTGACCAAACTTTATAATTTCTACTTAAGTACCTACACCTAAAAAAATATAAACGGGATGAGTTGAAGACCAATATGGAATACGATAATCACATGCACTTGAACATGCAACCTCTAATGACATATACAAATAAAAATGCAATAATGCAACTACCACCATTTAATTATCTTTAATTTTAATCTAACAAGCAACATAGGGGTACTCACACCTCGAGTACACATATATAATAATATTATATAGTATTGGTGCTAGGTTCTCCCCAATACCTTAGAAACCAAAACACATCATAAATCTACTTGAATCATTTCCATGTGAAGCTCCAAACAAGATACAATCGCACATGAATCATTTGGGGTGCTATCCCAATCGGTCTTCCCAATCCCTTAGGCATAATCAAGCTCATGCAACACAATACAATTAAGTTCAAATAATTATTTAATCTAATTTTATCATCTAACCTAGCAACTACAAACAAACTAGCAAGTATCATGTACCTAGTTGAGTTACGAAAGGTTTAACCAAAACCGAGTTTGTATCAACTTTTGCACCAAAATAATTATAAAAAATAATAAGTGTGAACCCCTGAAATTGTATTTAGGGCAATCAAACCTAGATTTAGAGCTTTTAAGAAAAATTTATTCGATTGAGCCCAAACTTTACAACTAAAATAGAAAAGTTAGTTGAAGTGACCCAATAAAATTAGATTTCATAAAAAAATGACCCAAAATCCAATTTTACCCGAAGAAATGTGATTATTCCATATAAAGTAAAAATGATTAAAACACAAAAAGTTGAGTTCGGAAGACAACGAGGACTTAGATATAAGTTAATTAAACTATAAAATGAGATAATATAGTATAATATACAATATAAGTATATACGTACTTTTATGAATATCCTAGTATATATAATAATTATACATGTAAATTAACTTGAAATTACTTAATTATATATAATATGTATTGAATTTGTAAAAGTAAATAAGAAATATATCTTAAAAAAATAAAGGATATGTTAGAAATATATTTATATGTGTATAACTACACATTCGTATAATACATATAAAGGATATATAAACATATATTAACAAATTTACAAAACATTAATATAATATATATAATACTATAAATTAAATCAAAAATCAACTAAAAGACTATCCAAATTGCCAAAAAAAATCTGAAATTGGCTGGAAACTTACTGTAGTAATGCCCTAGTCGCTGGAATGGATGATTCGATATCAAATTAATTAGCTAAAGACACCTCCTACTTGCTTATATTAGTTAATTAATTAAAAAAAAATCTCTTAAGGGTTAAGAAAATTTAATCAACCCTAAACTCTAGATAAATATGACTCTTAACATTCAAATGAACATTTTAAAAACTTAAGATCTTCAAATAAAAATCGAAAAGAATTTAACAAAAAATAGAAAAAAAATTACCAAAAATAGGAGAACCCACTAAGCTATAATCAAACCTAACCTAATTAAGTATCTACTGTGAAACCCTTCTAACCACCACTAGTTTGCCCCGTGCCCAAGCCATCTAACACCACCCTTTCCACCGCTGGCCACTGAAGCACCAACGAACAAGTCAATCAAACTTTTGCCTTAGTTTTCATAAATTTTAAAAATTAATAAATTCACTCAGAAAATTATGAAAAAATTAGTAATTGTGCTACTTTAGATATGCTTTTGTGTGATATTTTTATTTTTGTAAAATTTAGAATATTTTATATACTTGCTTAAGAAAGTCAGTATTCATCCAAATTTTGACTTTTAAAATAAATATATCAAATGATATAGTCTCTCGCTTAAAATTTTTGTGTAGAATACACATGATATATAGTTAATTGCTATGTAGCCCAATTTTTTATTCATATATTTCTAATATTTATTGTATTTTTCATCCTAAAAATAACTAGAATTAAGGTGAAAATGTAACATAAATAGGTTTTTATGAAATTAATTGATGGAAATGACATATACTAGCTTCTAATGATTTATAATGATATTAGGATATATTGGAAATAATTTTGTATAAAAAGAATAATATTTGGGTAATTAAATGCAATTTAAGGGTAAAATTACAATTTCGAGTATATAGAAAAATAAACCGATAGCATAAAACCAAGTGATGACCAAATTTCTTATATTTTTAGGAGTCTATAAAAATTTTCGAGGAATTATATGGTAACTCAAGTTATTTATTACGAATATATGTAATAAAATAGCTTAAATTACAAACTAGGGCTCATATTTAGTAATAATAAGTTATAATGTGATGGATATTGAAATAAAAACTATAGAGATATATGATGGTCTGATTTGATAAAAATGAAATTTTAATATATTTAATGATAGTTTTACGACCAAGCTATAATATATACATATTAGAGTTAGATGATATCTATATTATTGAGTTATATTAACAAATTATATAAAATACAATTTAATTACATAAAATAAGTATAATACGATGATATTTATTATAGACATATATAAGTATATCAAAAATTCGAACTACCTTTTAGAAGTTATCTTGTGATATAGAACCCGTAATACGTATCGTTAAGTATGTATGAACCCAATGATACTACTTTTATTAAAATAGAACAATCCTAAGTAATATAACCTATATCTCTATAATATTACGAGAATTTATGTACTACAATAACCTTACCACAATTGAAAGGTGATTTAACTTATTAAAAGTACGTTTTAATACGATCAAAACGATATATTATACGTAATAGTATAACCGTATATATTATTAATATTTAATAACTTAACTTAACTTATATAAGAAAACTATATTCTGTTATATAAGGAAAATAATAATATACTTTAGATATATATTTATATATATAACCGTTTAACGAAATATATTTAGATAGAACCCTAATATTTTCGTAACTCTCATATATATATAAGGTCTCCTAGTGATTAGAGCATTAAAGACACGAGTCTTCCACAGCGAGTGTTTGGATAGGTAAGTTGGGGTCATTGCTTTATCACCAGTTGAGATACTGTATTAAAGTATCTAAAAGCTTAAAAGTACTTTGATTGTCGTTGTAAATTAGCTGTCTATGCGCATATTATGTGTATGGTTGATATTCTGATTGTGACAAGAGTTAAACTCCTTAGCATGCTACTCTGCATGATTATGTCGTTTGTTTTGTAGTGAACTTGTCTGGCCACCCTTAAATGGAATTAAGAGTGATTTGACTACTAACTTAATTAGACATGCATAACAACCATTAAGGAAACGATTAAGAGTATCAGGTCAAATACCAACTCCCTTCGATGAGAATAGTTGAAATGGTCCTTTTCCCATCCTTAGTTGAATGAAGTGACAGGCAAGGAGGTTGTAGCAAGGGTGGGGGCTATGGTTCGAAGGTAGTCACGAGAGAAGAGTGTTCTCCATTGCACAAACCTAAATTTGGTTTAATTTGAGTCGCAATAAAACTCTTCAATCCGAGTTAGAGCGAATATGATTTCTCTGACCCTACAATGGACTAGATAACATTGTGCGATGTGAGAAGTGATTGATTGCATTGTATTTCATCATAATTATTTACCTTATTTGTGATTACATGGTACTCTTTTGACTTCATCCCACTTACTGATTTAGTTGTGCTCACATCTCTATAGACTCTTTTGTAGGTGATGAGTGAAGATTAGGATGTTTAGATACCATCACTCCTAAGTAAGTGTACAGTTGGCTGGGAAAATGAGAAACGAGAAATTCACTAAATTTAGACTTTTGACTTTTCTTTTGAGTTTTGAGGAAACTAATTAAAAATTCTCTAAGACACCTACTAGTTTTCTATCTTATTGTAAACGGGCTTTAAACATGTGGCCAAGGTTGTCAAACTCATGATTCTAACTAGAATCGTTAGAAGGTTTGCAAAATTGAAATGTAAAAACATAAGTTTCCACAAATTTTGTAAAATAATTTTAAAAAATTATGGATATACTTATAATAGTTATTCAAAACTTTAAATGTATAATAAAAATTAAAAAAAAATGAAGATATTAAGTTTTTTCTTTTTTCATAAAAATTCTTAATATATAATCTAACATATACGAAAGGAGGACAAATAGAGCTAAAACTAAACTTTTTCCCATTTTTCTTTAAAAAAAACTATAAATTAAAGAGAATCAAACATTTCAATTCATTTTAAGTTATTAACTGTATAAAATAAAATATATAGTTTTTCTTGTAAATTTTGTTATTAGAGCTGACACTTGGATAAAAGCTACCAACATAAAATAAGAGATTGGGAGAGAAAGAAAGAGGTAAAAAATGAAATAGGATAAAAAAAATGTTGTAATACCTTAATAGTTGATAACTTGTAAAAGGCTAGTTATATTTTTTTTAATTTAATAGTCAATTCAACTCAAATATGTAAAATTGATAAATTTGGTAAAAAACGCAAATTTCTACTAAGTTTATATGTAAACTCGGTTAAAAACGTAAGTTTCTATATAAAAAAAAATTTTACACCCAAGTTAAGTAAAAAAAAAACACCTAAGATTGTAGACACGTAGAATCATATGAGTAAAATTGTGATTTTGATAACTATGCATATGGCTTTTGGTAAATTTTGATTGTAAATTATAACTCTAAGTGTGAAACGTTTATATAAATACTATTATGTTATAAGATAACAGGTTGTACAAAACAGGTATTTTGTAAAGTTATACTATAGATTTGATCATTTACAGGTATCAAAATGGATGCTTCAAGTTGATTAGGTCATATGCGCCTTATGTCGACTATATCTATAATAGCAGCTGTGAGGTCAACTTCTACCTTAGGTTAGTTTGCAAGGCGCAATTGTTACGACTTCTCATGTTTGAAGCGTGACAATAAGCCTATTAGATTCTTATTCTTAATTTCTACTTAACTCTATTTCCATTTCTACATACTTCTTATTTTACTATATACTTATGGGTTTAAAAATATCTAAGTTGGTAATTGTTAACTAGGACCTTCTTTGGAAATCCTAAACTATCCTTCAACATTTTTAACCAACAAATTAGTCTTATATTTATTTAATAGCTTTATGATTATTAGCTTAATAGTACTTAGGAAATGAAATAGAGGAAAATTTAATTAACATGTGAGAATAGGTTTTAGAACTCCATCAATATATGGTATGTATTGTACACATCTTCAAAAATACACAATGTATACTTTTGCATTTGTAAACACTTACCACTCCATATACACGATGTGTATAAGTACATGCTATGTATTCCCAACATTCATGTATGCGGAGTGTTCATGCTTATACATGCCATATACCACTTTTGTTCCTTTTTTTTCCCTAATTTTTCCTTATTCCATCAATCCATTACTAATTCTTAATTCATCCTTTGCAAGATCAATCTTAAATCATTCTATACTCCTAAATCTCCACAAATTACAAGCTTTTAGCAATTCTAACAATGGAAAACTCAAGTATATTCCTAAAACTAAAATTTCACAAAAACAATAAAGACAATTGAATTTATGAAATCAACATACTTTAATGTTTAGGTTCTAATACTTGTCATTTTGTACATACAGCAATTGCCAACACTCTCTTTGAAGACCTTAAGGCATAATTTTAATATTAGATGTTATTCACTAAAAACCTCTATTAGCAAAACACATCTTACCTAATTGAATCTCTTATTTTTTTTTTTGCAATTCACCAATATATACCAATGACTCTTACTCTTTTATCCCTCTTACAAAACCTATAATTGACAATCTCCCGATGTTAGATCTAAGCATAGATAGCCTCTAAAAAAAATAGAAAATTAAATCACCTCTTTATAGGCTTAAGATTTCCTCCAAGATTACCGCTAGATCTATTGAGAGGGTGTTGAATTGGGAGGGGAAAACCCTAATTCAATGACTTGCTACTTATTTATAAATAAGGTTTCCAATTAACCTTGGTCTTCCAAAATTTCCTTGACTTTAATATCCTATTATTTATGTACTCTTGACTATATGATATTTTTCTTTTAATTATTTTGTGACATTATAAACACATACATACATGTCGAGCCTATTTTTTCACCTCCCGGTTTTTAAAATTAAGTCTTTTTTAAACCGATCGGTACTAAACCCCACTTGTTCGATACTAACCCTTGATTGGGGTTTAAAGAAAATCAATTTTTCATTTGAAAATGCCTCAGAGTTGCCACTCGACTAAAGTTAGGACAAAAGTTAAGTTATAGCCAATTAGGTAGATTGGTTATAACATAGCTACTAGCCTTAACGAGAAAACCAATTTTATAAAACAGTTTTTGAAAATCAGAGATCTAGATCCAGGAGCTAATTTTTTAAACCCTAAACAAGTACCATTTTTTAACTTTCTAATTTTAAATTTTCTTTTCAACAATACCCTTTTTCAATTTCTAACCGACTAATCATATTACATGCAACTAAAATTAATTAATTTACGTGAATATCTATAAAAATGGAAAAAAAAAAATAAAACTTTCCATATTTTAAGTCGCCTCTTACTAACGTACAAGTACCTACGTATCTGCTATTCGAGATCAAACTTCCTTAATTCATTTAATGAAAACTATAATGGATTGGTTTGATTTTAATTTTTGAAAAGAGATTGGATTTACAATTTATCCGATTCAATTCATTTAAAGAAATTTTTCTAAAAAAAAAACAAAGTCCTAATCAAGGTTTTGTTTTTGAAAAATCTAAAAATATTCCTAATTTGTAAGAGATTCATTTATTATTTTTTGAAAACTTAATTTTTATAAGTGTTAAAAAAAATTAGTTTATGTACTTATTATTTTTACCTTTATTTTTTATTATTTTATTTGTTATTATTTTTTTATTCTATTTATTCTAATAATAAATAAATAAATGAAATCCCTTTTTTCCCTTTTTTTTTCTTTTTCTTTTTTTTTTCTTTTCATTTTCCTTCTTCCTTTTTTCTTTTCTTTTATTTTATTTACACTTACAATTATAAAGAAAAAGAAAAAAATAATTAAAAAACAAATAACAACAACAACAACTAAAAAATAAAAGGAAATAAATAAATAAAGGAAAAAAAAAAGCTTCGGAGGTAGTAAGCATACGATTTAGACTTGGGGTAGACTTCGAGTCGATTAGATAGGTTCGGGTCGAATCACGGGTCGAGTCAACTACTAGATTCAGGTCGAACTTTGAATGGATGGAAGGCAATGATCAAGATAGCTTTGCTTAGCTCCAATCAGGGGGAATTTCAAGGGGGCAAAATTGTTTTCATGGATTTCTCATTGAACAATGTAAGTTTGGAATGGGTGCCAACGAGTTTGGTGGACGTTTGGTGGTAGTTAGATGAAGTGTCAACGGGGATGGTAGTGGTTGTTATGTTCGATGGTTGCTAGGTGTTAAGGAATGGAGTAGCTTAAGGCTTTGGGTAGCAATGGAGTTGGCTATGTGGTTGGTTTGGGTTAAAAAGGGTCGGAGGTAGTGGTTCGAGAGGGAAGGGGGTCGATGGTTAAGGTTTGGCAGAGGTGGTTCGAAGGAGAGAATGGTCGGGTTTGGAAGCTTGCAAGGTAGGGAAGCTAATGAAGGTAGTGGTGTGACTCAAGGTTGAGTGGAGAGAGAGAGCTTCTGAGTGTTTGTGAATGGTTGTCGATATCCAATTAGCTCCCCCAATACCCATTTATACATGAAATTAACCAAATTAGTAAGGAAAACTCGAATCAGAGTAAATAAAAAAGCCAAATTTTAAGCTTTTTTCCAATTTTTGGAGCTTAATTTGAATGTGTTTTTATTGAACTTGGACGCATTTTTAATCTCAATTCATAGCAAGCCATGTTTAGAACAGGATTGGAGTAAGAAATCACGCCTCTATATGTGAGATTTGTGCAAAAATTAGAGCTAAAGTGGAGGGAGTAGTCCATTCTTAAGTCAAGAAAATGGGGGAAAATTGCAGGAAGGAGGAAGAAAGAGGAGGGAAAGGGAGAGAAAACGTTAACATGGTGTTGATGTAGCATCATGTCAGCCAACTCGACCACCCACAGCTTATTACGTATCATCACGTGACACGTCGCAATTGACGTAGCAGCTGATATGGCATGCCTTGTGGCTTGACACGCGACATTACGTAGCTTAACACGTAACACCACGTCAGCACACTGTCCAATCCACTAATGCCACATATCAGGACACGTAACACAATTAGATCTTGACACGTGGCAGTCCCTAATGTGATAAAAAAACAAAAAGCCTTATACATGCCTTTATCAAGATTCAAACCCCTAACCTCATGCTTAAACTAAATGCCAAGTTCATATACTTATCCATTAGATCATTGGTTTATGCTTAGTCCATATGTACAATTAAATTGAACATATAAACTAAGTTAGCCTAGATTAGATTCAAATCTAAGCCCAAGACCAATAGCTCAACTTTTAAACTTACTTTAAAATTAAAAAATCTACTCTATTAAATTGTTATTTTCTAAAATCTTTTATTTTTTTTCAATTTTTTCTATTTCTTATGATTTTTCAATTTTCTAAATTTTTCAAATTTTATTTTCTATGCTTCTTTCTAAATGTCCTATTTTTGATATTTTTCCAAATTTCTTATTTTTTTTATTTTTGTATTTTTCTTAAAATTATTATTTTTTCTAAATTTCTTTATTTTTTTTTGTTTTCTTTAATTTCCTATTTTTTTATATTTTTCCTAATTTAGGATCTATTGAGAAAATAAAATAAAATAAAGAGAGTGAAAATTGAGTATCTACAATACATATTTATATATCTATTATTATTAAGGGAGTAAGTTTGTTTTACTCCACACTATATTTTAATTTTACTACTAACTTCCCACTCCTAGCAACTACAACATATGTGTATGCCAATTATAACTATTTTTCTTCACCCACTACCTTCCATGTTACTTTAACTACTATATTTCTCTCTAAGAACTGTTCTAACTTTTTATTGAAAAAAGAAAACATAAAAAGAAATCATATGCTATTAGTACTAGTAAAAATATGCATATATGTAAGTATTTAAAATAAATGATCAATTATATGTTGTTTTTATCATAATAATAGTAATGGTATGGACATAACATATGATCCTGAGGTCTAAACCACATGAACTAACATATTGTAGATGATTGCTCTGCAATTGTATTAGCTTTGAAAAATCTTTTTCCAAAGGCTCAAAGGAAAAGTAAGATCAATAAAAAAATATACATATTTATAGTAATGAAAATTGCAAATATCAAGTTTGGAAATATATATATAGAAATGTTTAATGTTCCATCCCTTGTTTTTCTTTTTATTTTCCCTATTACATTATGGTATTAATGAAAATCTATTGAACATTTCCATCCCTGTGGAATTTTCATAAGAGAATATAGATAAAATGGTATGAAATGATCTTCGATACTATTTCCATGTTTCTATGTTTGTGCAAGTCTACACATCTAATACATTTTTTTTTTTCACTTCTATAGTATCACATCAATTCTATGTTTTCATCTTCGTTTTAGGTAAGAAACAGATTTGAAGCAATGGCAAATAAGTTGGAGATCAAACATTAATCAAATCCTACAACTTCAAAGCATCCAATAATTATCAATAAAAAGTAAAATATTCAAGAATCTGAGTTTGCCATTTTATTAGCATGCAAATCTGTAACCTTTGTTGTAGTGTTACACATATTTTCTATTGTTAATTTCTATTTGTAGAGGGTCATTTCAATAATTGGGTCTTCAACCCAATTTAATATTATGGATCAATATCTTGAGCTAGTGATAGAGCTTAGGAAATTGGCTCGATTAGGGATGTTTTAAGAAGATTTGACTTAATAAGCTTAAAACAAGGATTGCTAGAGTAGATATTCCACTCTCAACCTTGCTTGGTTATCTTGCACATGAAAGTAGACTTGGAAACAGTTCTTTTAGGCCTATTAAGGCTTTATTTAGGCTTCATTTGATTTTATTGGGCCTTAAGGAGATTCATTTGGTCTTTAAGCTTCATAATAATGATAATGGGCTTTCTTTAGCTAACAAAAGCCTTAAGCATACTTAGGCTTATATCTAAGCCCATGAAGGCAAAAGAAGAGGATAAGTTTCAACAAAGGAACTCAATCTTAACCGTCTATCTTAAAACCATCCAATGAATAAGATTAATCTCCAAATTCTATAAATATGAGACATCTCTTCCCATTTGATTCACTCAAAACATTGGTAAGCTTGAGACAAACACCAAAGTTCTACTAAAATCACTTTAAAGAATATCAAATAGACAATTCATCAAGAATAATTCAAGAACGATCAAGAATACCGAGTTCGATCTGCTGTCACATGCATAAATTCAAGATACCAAGTCCTATGCCTCTTCTTAACAACATCCTTCTACATGTAATCAGCTTAAGATGTCAATTAGGTCGACCAACATGCCTATCGCGTAAATTGACCAGTTATAACAACCCCACCATACATTATTTGGCAACTCCACTAGGGAAAGAAAGACTTAACGGAATGGCATTAGCACACAAGAAGAGCAGAAATGGCGAACACATTCAGAAACATGAGAACTAACATGAAAGGATTGAGTAAACCTAAGTGATGTAAGATACCATTGCTCCAACAACTATGTAAGCATTGAGAATCATGCAAGCACCTAGAATCATGCAAGTGCCTAAAAACGTATAAGTGCTCAGAAACATACAAGCACTTAGAATTGTGTAAGGACCTAGTGCTATTCAAGTACATGGGGTTATGCAAGCACTTAGAACTATGCAATCGCCCGCTACTGATGTAATGAACTAGCTCTTTCCCACTTTCATGCAATTCCTACTAGGCATGGCAACTACAACTGCTGCAAACATTGGTATATTACCTTGTATGACTCTACCGATGCCAGCTATGGCAACTATGTCATTGGCAAATGCTGTTACATTACCTAAGGTATGCCTACAAGGACCTACTGCTATTATCGTACCTACTAATGCATCTTCAGGGATGACTGTACCTGGACTAAGTGTATAAGTCCCGGGATTCATACCTCTTGCTATCGCCCTAAAAGACACTTAACAACATAAACAAATTGACCTAACCTTCACAGAAGGTGAAGGAAGGCAACAAGAGGACCTTGCAAACCCACTGCAACACTTGACCCCAACGCGTCAAACACTTGCAATTGAGGAAACAAGGGCCTACCTTGGAGGACCTCCTCTTCGAGGTGCAACCTGCAGTCGCTAACGACTAGCATGGTTGCACCTTGCATCAATACTCCAAGCAATAGCCAATCCTGTATTGCTGCTTCGTCCTATGTGATAAAGGAAGACATGGAGAAGTTCATAAGTCATACATAAGTAGCACCTTCTACCAATGTACTCAAATTGAAATTTTTGTACCTACAAAAGGTTATAGATATGTCTTATCCAAAATACTACACTAGTCCCATGTTCATCAAGTTTACAAAGAAGTGCAAAGGAGCATCTCCTTAAATTTTTTAGGACACTTAATGTCTATAATCTCGACGACGATTTGAAGTTGAAAGAGTTCTCAAATTCACTCCCTAAAAAAGGCATATACATGGTATGTTAACCTACCCTCAGGCTCTGTAGATTCATGGGGAACGATATGCAGAATATTTCTTGAAAAGTTCTTCAAAACTCAAGAATGAGTCATTATTACAGACATGGGACACATTAGGCAGCATCTAAAAGAGGACCCTATGGATTTCATCGAGCATTTCAAGGAATGCTCCGTAGACATCTAAGACATATGCAATAAGAAAGAGGTGGCTAAAACCTATATTCAGGGGTTGTTTACAAAATATGTCGTACATCTTGAAAATTTATCCCTTAAGTCCTTATCCGCACTAGTAAAAAATGTATGGAGAACTAATAACTCCGTCACCAAGTAAAGAGGCGACTTGGTAAGAAGTGGTAGCCATTTGTGAGTGCTGCATAAGGAGGAAGTTATAAAGGAAACAAAAAGATGAAGATGAATGATGTTACCAAATTCCCACCTTTTTCATGTCCAATGAACAAAGTACATGCCATCTTTGACCAATGGATTAAGGATGGGAATATCAAATCACTAAGGGTAAATAGAGAGCCTACCATAGAAGAGAAGAATGATCCCAAATACTGCCAGTATCATAGAGTTGTTAATAATACCGCTAAGGATTGTAGGAATCTGAGATTGATACTCTAAAAGAGACGAAGTGGTGAATTAGTTGTTGAAAATAACAACATTTGCATGATGGAGAATGAGGATAATGATAGCAACAGCAAATTAACTTTTGTAAAAGTAATTGATTATGTAATAAAGATAAAATCTTCCTGTCATTTATGTTCATCCTCTAAAAGGAAGAAATGAATTTCACTTTATTCATGAAGTGTTCTTCTTTTACACATCTTTTATGACTATTTGCACTTATATTTTGACAATTGGCTCAACCATAGTAAAAGAGAAATACATGAGCATCATCTCACCCTTTAAAGCCAACATAACCCTTTACACTACGTAGGGCTAACATTGTTTCCATAAGCCCATGATGTATAGGCGTAGCTAACATTGCCGCCCTATTAGGTGTAGCTAACATTGTCACCTGCTATCCTTTACTAATAATCTCTATGAAACTAAAACTAGAGTAGCTAACATTACCGCCTCATTAGGTGTAACTAACATTATCACCTACTATTCCTTATTGATAGTCTTTATGAACCAAAACTGACATTAGTGTAGCTAACATTGCCACTACAATCCTTAGCCACACAGTTTTATTTAAGGTCACTGTATGGTGCTCCTTAATCATGGGATTGAAGTAATCTCATCTGTGATGGGTCGAAGTAATCCTGCAGTAAGCTTGGCAACCATAACGCATTTTTGCAGAGTTGAGGTCAAAACAACCTCATCCACGAATAGTTGAAGCAATCAAATCATGATAACTACAATCGCTCAATAAAAGCATAGGCTCCTGAGAATGCAACAGGCGTAATGCCCATTTAAACAGCACTACCTCATTTACTGGTATGAATGATATATATATATATAATATAACTAAATGGAATATTGTTGAAGTTTTAGATTTCTATAAAATGCTCCAATGACTTTATTTTTCTACCAGTGCTCATAAAATAAAGAAGAAGTATCGAGACAAGCCAACTACATTAACTATATGCAATGGATGCAAATCAATGTCATGGGAGCAATAAATCCTTACAAAATGCAATATAAAAGTATATTGAAGTATGTGTTCCACAATAGTAGAATGAAAACTAGCATATCATGCCCAACTAGTCAATGATTCGAAAGAAACGTTAATCCCATCAATTTTGGAAGTGATTAAGCAAGCAAAGTCAACATTCAATACATCTACAAAATAATTAAAGAAACAACTTCTAGAAATGCCCAAACCCCGCTTCACTATATCTAAGGGACTTTTAGTTAGGGGGTAAAATGTAGAAGGTTGTTTTAATAATTGGGCCTTTAACCCAATTTAACACCATGTACCAATATCTTGATTCAGTGATAGAGCTTAGGAAATTGGCTCAGTTAGGAATGTTTTAGGGTGATTTGGTTTAGTAAGCTTAGAACGAGGACTGCCAAACTAGATAGTATAGACACCTAATTTTTTCCCTCCTTTTATTTTTCAAATTAGGTTATAGGGTCCTAAATTAGAAAAAGTTCAAAAATATAGAAAATTAAAGAAATCCCCCAAAAATGAAGAAATTTAGAAAAAAAAAATATAAAAAAAAGGAAATTTGAAAAGTTACAAAATAAAATATAGTATTTAGAAAATAATAATTTTTTAGGTTGTTTAATTAGAATATAATTTTAATTTCAATTTCAATAGTTTTGAATAAAAGGCTATTAGGTCTAAGCTTAAATTTGAATTTAGCTCAGGCTAACTTAGTCTATATATGCAATTAATTACATATATGAATAAGGAAAAACCAATAGCTCAATTAGATAAGCATCTAGATTTGATATTGCATATGACTTAGAGATCCTAGGTTCAATCCATGAAAGGTACAAAATGTATCTTTTATTTTTTTTTTCTCACTTTATTGCCATGTCCACCACATATTATCCAGGTTCGTCCAATCCAAAATTGAAAGAAAATCATATTGCATTTAATTTTTTCCATCCTTAACACGACCATGACACCTATAAATAGGGGTCTACTCTTCATTTTTAAAACACAACAAAAAACTTCGAAATACGTTAGAAAAAACAAAAATCGAAGTTACCTCTCTTTAGCACGGTTCTTCTCTCTAAGATATCATTCCCTACAGTGTTTTCACGAAAACCACCACCATTGAATTTTTCGAGCCGACTCCAAGCTGATTTGAGCAGAAATGAGCCGATCAAGCCGACTCAAGCTGATTCGAGCCGAAGTGAGCCGACTCTAAGCCGACCTTTTTTTTTTTTCATTTGTTTATTTGTAAATGTTATAAATGAGAGAAAGAAAAAAAAAGAAAAAAAAAAGGAAAGGAAGTAGTCTATTTATTTATTTTAATAGAAATAGATAGATTAAGTATAAAGTAAATAAGATAATATAATAAAAATAAATAAATAGATAAGTAAACAAAAACCGTTCTCACACTTAGAAAAATTGAGTTTTCTAAAAATAAATAAATCAATTTTCAAATTAGAATCATTTAAAATTTCTAAAAATAAAATCCAACTTAGAACCCCTTATAATCTTTTCTTAAATCAACTCAAAATGGATAAAAACGTAAACCCGGCAATTTTTCTAAAGTTAAAACAATCAACCCACTATATTTTCATTAAAAGAACTACATACGTCTGATCTCGAATAGCGAGTACATAAGCACCCGTACGTAAGTACGGAGCGACTTAAAATATGGAAAGTTTTATTTTTTCTATTTTTAGATATTTATGTAAATTAATCAATTTAGTCGCATGTATCATAGTTAGATGTTTTTAGAAATTAAAAAAGGATATATTTAAAAAGCGAAGTTAAATTCGAAAAGTTAAAAAAGTGATACCCATTTAGGATTTAATAAATTAGCCCACAAACCTAAATCTTTGGTTTTCAAAAAGCCGCTTTACAAATTGGTTTTTTAATCGATAGACCGGTAATTAAGTTATAATTAATCTACCCAATTGGTTATAACTTAACCCCTTTTCCCCATTCCAATTGGCTAGCGACTCCAAATTTTTTCAAGTTGGAAAAAACGATCTTCTTTAGACCTTAGTCGAGGGTTAATATTAAATAGGTAGAGTTTAATACTGATCGGTTTAGAAAAGACTTAATTTTATAAAAAGAACCGGGAGAGTGAAAAACCAGGCTCGACAGATAGTCTATTCTTAGCTATGCTAGGTTATCTCGCGCACAAAAAATAGACTCAGAAACTATTCTTTTGGGCCTATTTAGGCTTTATTTGGGCTTCATTTAGTCTTATTGGGCCTTAAGGAGATTTAGTTGGTCTTTAAACTTCATAATAATGATAATGATCTTGTTTTACTTCACAAAAGCCTTAAGCATACTTAGGCCCGTATGCAAGTCCATGAAAGCTAAACGAGAAGATAAACTTCAATAAAGAAACTCAATCTTAACCGCCTATCTTAAAACTATCCAACGAATAAGATTAATCTCCAAATTCAATAAATAAGAGGCATATCTTCTTATTTGATTCATTCAGAACATTAGCAAGCTTAAGACAAATACTAAAGTTCTACTAAAATCACTTTAAAGAAGATCAAATAGACAATTAATCAAGAACGATTCAAAAGCAATCGAGAACACTAAGTTCGATCGATTGTCATACACACACAATCAGGATACCGAGTTTACCCATTCTTCCTCCCATGCTTCTTCTTAATAACATCCCTCTATGTATTATCATCTCAAGACGTTGCCTAAGTTGATCGACATGCCTATCGCATGTGATTGGCCAATTACAATAAACCATACCCACACACACAGAGACTATTCAAGGCCTATATTTGAAAATTTTATTTACTCACTATTTATAAGTACAAAACCTCACTGACATTGCATTATGATTTTGACAAATTGTATTGGACTAGTTTTTGTATTTTATATCTATTTTGGTCTATGATATTTTAATACAAACATTTTTTCTTTTGCTTATTAAAGAGTTGAATAGTTAATTCCACCTCGAGTGTTTCTCTCAACAAAGTGAAAATAAAATTAAAGTTAGGTTTTGATGTTTTATTGCAATGGAAAGTTTTGGCTATTCCAAAAGATATCAACTCTTTTTCCTTTATCTGTTTAGCTAAAGAAAGGGCAATAAAGTGAGAAATGTAGTAATGAAGAAGAACATTGATTCAAAACTTAAGATTAAAAGGAATAACAATGATAATGATAATAAAAATAACAATGTTAAAAGATCCAAGAGTTTTCTATTGAGAGCACCACATAATAGTTTTATGGTTCAGGATTTTAAGCTTGGGATGATTTATGTTGTTGGATCATACTCACAACTTTTGTCTTTTTCATTTTTTTTTTAAATTTTCATATGATAATTTGTCATTTAAAAGTGTGTCATGTTTTTCTTGTAGAGTTTTCTTTTTTAATGATGATTAATTAGTTATTTGTTTGTGCTGTTATATATTTATGGTCAAAAAAATTTTATGTCACTTTTCTTGTATATAAATTTCATCAATTGATATATCTATCTTTTATTAATATTGGAGGCAAATGTTTACTTTTTCAACAAAACAAATTACTTAATCTTTTTTAGCTGATCAATTAAGTTTGTGATATAAATTAATAATTTGGTACATCATGAATTCTATTACAAGTTTCATTTAAATTTTACACACACAAAATAGATATGCATCTACTAGTATATATACATAAAACACATAACTAACTACATACTAGGCTAAACGTAGTTGTTCGATATAAACGGGCATCTTATTTTGGCACCACTCATTTACTCGAACATAGTTCTTGCTGAAAGCTAGAAAATATCCAAAAAAAAAAAATAGCAACGGAATTGGTGATAGAGTTGACAACCGACCATGGTTTATTACGTTGCCTCTTTTAATTTAATTGTGGTCCATTCCTTGTTACCGCAACTGCAAGTATCTTTAGGAAGGTTCCATGATGCTTTTACGTGTCCTATCAACAATTATTCTGTTAAGAAACTTTCTTCTAAGTTCATCCACGTGTACAGCGTTGAAATCGTCCAATCGATTCTTTTCCTATCAACCAATTGTAGCACTCCTCTATGATTGCCTTTTTGTTTCTATGCTCTTTGATATTGCGTGTCTTCCATGGTCATGCTTATATAAATCCATCTCCACACCCTAATTTCTTCAAGTGACAAAGTTCTCGCGTTCAAAGAGTGAGTTTGAATTTATCTTGCGTGTTCTCTTATATTTGGTGGAGGAGAGAGAATAAAAGCTACCCTTTAACTAATTGACTTCTAGAACTTGGAATTTTGCAGGAAAATGGCAAAAGGGTTGAGAAGTTTGAGTACATCTTCTTGGATGGAGGTAGCGCCTGCAGCTATTATATCTCCATATAGGCCTTCTAGCACTCCCGCCTTGGAGACCATTACAGAGGAGACCTCGGAGGAGTTCGATGATCAGCATTCTTGTCGGGCAACTCCCCTAGAAAGTTTCTCTTCTTTTTCTTAGAGTTGAGTGTACCAGGAAGACTTGGAAAAACATGTATCCCTAGGGTGATTTACTGTTTGTTCTGTCATATCCGACGAATCAAATGCAAATCTCTCCATGAGAATCACTTGTAAATACTGTAAATTAGTAAGAATAAACATACGATTTGCTTCAAACTACATATTAGCTGCCCTTTATCTTATTGGTACAAGCGATTAGAATCATGTTAACTTGTTCGAAAACAGTTCTTTTAGTACTAATATTTTATATGCTCGGATCAATAGTGCTACTAAGCAAATACCAATAATTTTTGGACATATTCTAGTGATCGTGGATAGTTTTCATAAAACTATTATTCACACGTTAGAATTTTACTAGTACTTATTCGCTATTAGTTTCTTCACATAACATGTTAATATCCTCAAAGCCATTCTCTTTAGTTTTTCTAGTCTAAGCATTACATTTGGAAATCTAATAAATGAGATGTTATTGGGTCAGAGTTGTGGCTCTGTTTCTAGTATACACGTAAAGCAAAAGTTGATGTTTTGATGTGTTCTAGACGGATTGAGACTCGGTCCTTATTTAAGGATGGTCTAAGTTAAAGATTGAGTCTAATTGCAGAATGGTAGTTAGAATGCATTATGGCTTCAGCAACCATTAAATTGTGTTTTATAAGCCACATCTTGTTCAGACATTCTAGAACAGAAATCGCTAATGGTCAAATTACTAGCTTTTAAAAGTTGCTAGAGAGTGAATGGTGTTTCGGATTTAAAGTCATCATATAATATTTTTGTGGCTTCACGATCTCCCTAAGGTTATTGCTTTGGATTTTCTAAGTATACTTTTTGTAGATAGGGCATTTTAGGCATAGATCTCTTAACCTAATCAAATCCTCCAAGCTTCACAACCTTAGGCCCTCCCTTATAAGCCTCGGCCATAGGGCCTGAATTGCCCAAGCCTATTAAGTACTGTAGCAGTCATAATCCATAAGATAAGGATAAAACAACCATATTCCAAATATTAGGGACACATTGAGCATGATAGCTCCACTCTCCTACACTTGCAGGAGAAGATCACTCTCGCCAATTGATTTCCAACTGCCGGCTCGACTCAACTTCACTCCACTATAAATACCAAGCCACTACCCAATGATAACTCTCTCTACACTTTGTATACCAAGCTTGTGCATTAGCTCAAGTATTCTATACTTTCAAACCCACTATTAACTTAAGTATCAGAATAGTCATGCTAAATGTTACGCCTCGAAGTCACAGAGCCGTAATAGTCCCGCCGTATAAACCATTCTATGATAGTAACTGGTCTCAAAGTACCTACCATAGACATGATCTACACAAGACATCAATGACTCCTAACTTTGGAGTAAACAATCCAATTAAGAATTTAGCCAAAGTTACAATAGTTATCAAGAACTTTAAGTCAATATATATAATTACATTTACATTCCACAGAATTTCTCAAGAAATTCTATATCAAACGTAATAGTCAACTAATTTACATATCAACTATCAGTCTTTCAATTTTAAGCTACTAAAGAGACTCTAGATATATATTATCTACTAGGCGAATTAATCCTCACACCCCAGGCTTCAAAAGAACTAACCTCTGGATAGTTGTAGGGCGGCATATTACTCAGAGTATTCAAAGATCAGGACCTGCAAAAGGATCTATACGAGTATGAGCAACTACAGCTTAGTAAGTTGAATTAGAGACTCATGAATGTATACAAACACAAACAAGATTATCAAGTAATTATTTTCATGCAATGCAACAAGCAAGTGTCATCACACAACATAGTCTGGTCCGTTGCGAAATTAGAGAAATTTTACCCACTCTAATCCAGGTTGAGGAGTTTTCATGTTATGCAACAGCTCACAACCAAACCCAAGTTTATACAATAGAGATACTGCTCCTCCTAAGACTATCCTTCGAACCAATGCCCTCATCCTCACTGCGACCTCCTCTCCTATCACTTAGTTCGGCTAAGGATGAGGAAAAAACCAATTTGTTATCCAACACTATCTTTTTTGAAGATATCGGTGTTTGGTTGGAGAATCCTAATGATTTCCTAAAGGGTTACAATGCATGACAATGCAGGGCACTACAGTCGATTAAGATTAAGTTTCATTTAAAGTGTTCAGACAATTTCACACTAATCCAATCATAATAAACAATCAATCACAATACAAATTTCAACACGAATTCAGACACACAAGCACATGCACAAACTACTTACAATTACAATCATATACAATCCTAAGTCTCCAAGTACCCTAAAATATTACTCCAATATAGTGAAGTAATAAACCTAACTTACTTGGAATTCTCGATCGCCCAATCACTTAATTGCAGGTCGATTCGTCTCCAAGTATCCTATAATACAAATACGTCTTTTTAGTACTTATACTTTGATGATACATATTCTAAGTTATAAGTTAACTCACTTCTCCATATATACCTATTATTTACTAATGACTCGCTCTACCTTAGTTCGGGGTTCGATTTCTAAATTAGATTCCAATTTTAATTCTACATTGTCTTTGACCACAAGGAATCCTAAATACGCTCAAATCCTAATATGAAATTAATCACATTAAGCTCGAATATTCTAATATCACACTGGGTCTTAATTTAGTATTCTAACCTATTTAGTACACTTTAATCCTAATTGGGGTACCAGATTTACTTTCGATGTGAGAAAATTTTACAATTTTTTATCCAATTATCTAAAATTAAATTTTGTTTCAGATTTATTATGTACTGATTTTATTATTATATTATCAAAATAAACCTAATTTTTTCATATTTATTAAAATTCTAATTCCACATATTCCTAATTTCCTACAATTACCACATAATTTTTATATTAATTACACTTAACACTCCAAACATTAGGATTAGGTTTCTACATCAAAGATTAATATCCTTAAATAGCTAATTACTTTCTAAATTAGTAATTAATCACTTAACCACCTAATTATCCCCAAATTACCCATTTTTTTAATCATTTTAGGACTAAAAAATTACTTAAAATTTTCAAAAATTAATTTAAAAAAAATGGCTTCATAGCACTGTTTCATATCAATTAAGCATTCTATAGAAAAAATTTGAGCTCCAAACTATACTCCTAAGCCTATTTATTTCTAATTCTAATCATACTCGATTTTGTTTAATTTCTTAAAAACCCTATATATACAGATATGATTAAACTAAATCACTATTTCTCACTAAATTTACATACAATAAAACCTCAAAATAATGAATTTTATAATTTTCTAGGCAAAATAAATAATTTTAAGAAATTTTACAAAATCAGAGAAGATATGAGACTCACCCGGTTCAATGACTTTTTGGCCTCCAATACCGATTTAGGTGTGTCGGCCAGTCCAGGCGGTTTGTTTGGAGTAGATTGGTGGTAGTGCTTTGGTTCCAAGTGATGGTTTGGTTCTAGGTGATGGTGATTTGTGAGTTTGGTCTAAAAGTTCTTACTGTACAGATTAGAGAAAAAATATTCTAAACCCTAATTTTCTCTCTTGTTTTCGACTCTCCCCAATTTTCCTAAGCTTCTAACTGTCCAAACGAGTTCTGTAAATTTTCTTGTTATTTATAGGGCTTTAAGGAAATTATTATGCATTAATTAGACAAGATAATGCACAAATCTTTTCCAATTTGTCTTTTGTATTGCTTGTTTTTTATTGGTTAATTTTTGTTTCTTACTTCTCTTACTACCACGACTTGATCTAGTTCTTTCCCCCTTTCCTTGACTTTTTTTCTGATTTTTCCTTAATTTTTTTTATAATTTTCTTTAATTATTTAGTAAATTTTTAGTTAATTTCGAGCAATTTAGATAATTTCGGATATTTTTTTATCTATACGTAAATACATATGAAGTACAAGTAAACATTCATAATTATTATTTATGTCATTCTATGATTTTTAGTATACATACAATCTATTTTTAATAATTCGTTAGTTATTAGATTGTACATTTCACCTTTCTAATAATTAACGAGTAATATACTTAAAATTTAAAAATTTTATAGTCTCTTATTTTATTATTTATTTTCTTAAATTCAAGTTTATGATAT
Organism: Lumnitzera littorea; assembly: GCA_024138015.1. Classification (NCBI taxonomy): domain Eukaryota; kingdom Viridiplantae; phylum Streptophyta; class Magnoliopsida; order Myrtales; family Combretaceae; genus Lumnitzera; species Lumnitzera littorea. Next base: position 26,099,953 of record JAMXBB010000002.1, on the reverse strand, counting down.
CATTTTTACTAATATTTCTAACTATAGTTTATAATTTAGGTTTGATTAGATCCTTTAATCGATCGCCCTAAACTTTATATACTAAGTTCGATCCTACAGTTACTTGGCTTATCTTTAAGACTTACACTAGACAACCTCCCAGTATCTCCTCATAGTATATTATTTTATAGGCCCATTACATGCAGCATGCAGCATCCAAAAATCTATCAACAAGAATCTTGAGATGATACTTTTCATTGTCAATAAAACATGTTTTCAACCTATATTTATTTGTAAGAAGAGGAGTTGATAGGATCCAATATTTCATAAAGATTGTGCCTCACAGGCTGTAAATAAAGGTATAACTAAGTCACATCTACTCTACAAACTACTCAAGTTCAACCAATCAAATTCAATTCAACAATTGTCAAATTGAGGTATAGCTTAATATATTTCTCAACTAATTCATGAGTCTAATAAGTTAAGAGTTAGGTTTAAATATTACCTAAATTTGAAACAAGTTTAGACATTAATATTATTTGTATTTGAAAAAAAATATTTTTTTCAAGCTTAATCAAATAAAACTTGAGTTCGTTAAGTATCATTTTAAGTTGAGGTTAAACTCACCAATTATCATTTGAACTAAAGCCATTTAGCCATTATGAGTAACTTTGTCATTGCTAGAGAAATTTATTTTGGTAATTAGAAAGAAATAATATATAAAGCATTATCATTCATAATATGCTTATTCTATCACCAAATTCAAAATCTCTTGTTTCCATTTTTATCGATCTTTCCAATTTCAAAATCAATGTTTAGATTACCTACACTCTTTAGCTATCTTATGATATTATCTTTTTCTTTATAATTTCAATTGTTAATTATACATAACTGTATGTAGAGGGAAAAAATAGAAGAAATTCATTGAAATCAAAATGGAAATGAAGAAGATCCATTTCCATGTACCACCTATTTGTGAGCCACATATTTAGTAAAGAAAAAGAAGAAAATCAATATAGGGACACCAATCCCTCTATGCACATTTAATTTATGCATTATTCAAGCTTGCATTGATTACGTGCTTACACTTTTATTATTCTTAAATAAGAAAATGCTAATCAATGCTTTAGAGTACTTATTAAGAAAATTAAATAAAAAATCTTTTATTTTATTTTATACTTACTTTTTTCTCATAAAATATATAATAACTGTTTAAAATTACAACAAGTTTACTTTTTAAACATTTAATAAGTGCCTTAACCAAAATTGTTTTAGTATTAGCGAAGTCTACCTTCTACAATTTATTCTAAGTTTATCAACACAAGCACTTTCAATTCATCTTCATTTCCATGGTTTGCTAACAATAAAGACATTGCCTTTTGGCACCATGACCCATATACTCAGTTACCTCCTAGAGAGGGAGAGAGAGACGTCGTCGGAATTTCTACATAGAGGAAAAAAAGGCATATCCTGGATTTTCTCTGCGAATACCTAGGAATCTATAGAACAAACAAACTTGAAGGGGCAAGTGGTGCAACGAGATTGTCGGACGAGCAATTTACCTTTTTTTCACGTTATTCCTATGTTCATTCCCGACCCTCCAAAGCATTTCCAATAATGTTGCGTGATGCTTCTACCTCGCCCTTAAACAAACCGTTCTTCTAAGAAACTTCTCCTAAACTAGTCCACGCGTTGCCCGTAAAAATCGTCAAATCAGTTCGCTTGCTTCCTTGAACCGACCAATTGTAGCGCTTATTTATGATTCCGCATTTTCAGGACATGTGCCCTTCCGATATCACGTCTATATAAACCCCTTCCCTCTCCGTTCCCATTCAGCTCAACAAAAACTTTTCCCGTTTGCTTGAGAAAAAAAAAGTATCTACCGTTACAAGTAATTAATATCTCCTCTTCCCTTGATTTTGACTAGGGAAGAAAATTCGAATTCGATTTAGCTTCAATAGCTCGAAGAATCAAACTAAAAGCGCGATTCTTTTGGAGGAAAGGAAAAAATGGCAAAGGGGTTGAGAAATTTGCGTAGATCTTCATGGATGATGGAGGTTGCACCTGCTCCTGTTATTTCTCCATACAAGCCTTCTAATTCTCCTGTCTTGGAGACAATTAGAGAGGAGAGCTCGGAGGGTTTTGATGATCAGCGACAGCGACAGCATTCTTAATGGGATCACAGGACTAGGAATTTTTCTTCTTCTTTTATTATTATTATTTTTTTTCCCTTAGGGTTTTTTGAGTTTTAAGAGTGTCTTTCTTGAGTGATTCCGTGTTTGGTTTGTGACCTGCTACTCAAATGGACAAATATTTGTAAATTTTGCTGATATAAATGAATATGCTCTAATTTTTTTTTTGTATATTCTTCAGTATCATCATCTTTAGACTTTTTGATCCGACTCCTCTCCTTTCCAGTTCTTCTTGATTGCGAATTCAAATTGTAGATTCAGCTAGGTAGGCAATCTTCTAAAGGTGGAGGAAACCTTATTTATGTCCCCCGAAACAGAGCAAAAGAGGATGATATCTTAGATAAGGCTTTCTTGTAATTTGTCAATGATTTCTGCCATGGGTTTGTGCACAAAGTTTACTTGATTATTTATTTTTTATTTTTCCTCTTGAAATTTGAATCTTTTCCTTTCACAAAGCGATTCTACCATTTTTTTTATCGTTTCTGTGAAATTGTCACGATACCCTCATTTCTCTCTTGAAAGTTGTAGTTAATAACCAAAGCGCGTGAATGCCATCCAACGAGTTCTCATTAGATCATCCGCAAGAATTGATAATTTTTTATGAGCCTTATTCGCTTGAGAAAGATTCATTTAGTGATAAAATACAATTCCTTATACTTGATGAAAATAAAATTATGCATTAGTGTCGGCATCAGATTCAATTTACTAGAAAGAAGGTTCAGAGATTAAGAAGGGTGTAAGAAGTTCTCCAAATGTCAAAGCTTACAATCACTTATAATACGAATTTAAGTGGGTGCTTGTTTTTCAAAACCTGGTCTTATACTTTTTCAATGGGATGATGATATGGGATTTGATAAAACCTACAAAAGTGATATACGAATATGCCCGGCCGAGGGACATGGCGTAACTGTTGTTTTGCCCCCACATGACCTGATGCTTTGAGAAGGAAAATGATGAATTCTAGGAAAAATTATACACGAATTGTCGCGCAAACCACGTGGCCTGGCCGTTTTTCCTGGTCTGACATTGGTTGATGTATCAAGGAAGGAAAATGATCATGGATCCTTTGTATCTTTGTTATAAAATTTATCTGAATACAATGCAAACCGTTCTAGTCGCCCTATCTTTATTCAAGTTCAATTGGATAGTAGTCAGGATCGAGTCCGAATTTGAGCATATACTATTTGGATAATTTGTTAAGTTCGAATATCATAATATTTAACATCGCCGGCTCCTAAATTTATTCACTTAAGATGAGCTTAAATTAGTCAAAATTGAGTTGATTTTGTATAATAATACTATATCAAGTAAAAGAAAAATATCCTTTTGAGCTCTTGCTCGTTAAGTATGACTACAAATTAAGTTTGAGAATAAAATTCTAAACACATTAAATTCAAACTTGAGTTTTATCCTTTTAAAATTCTAGTTGTAGTGGAATTTAAGTTCATAGTCCTAAGAACAACAGCGTATTCCTATCTATCTATTATTGCTAAAATTTTCAGGACAATCATCCTTGGAGAGGAAAGTAATCAAATATTACTTCTACTTCCATGTTTCGTTTCGTACAAATTTGTACAGATACAATTCTCCCGGCCATCATCATAGTCGACATCATTCAAAGGCTTCTCGACAAAGGGTCTTTATTTTTCGTTGAAGTAAAGACTCTGCAAATACCAAATAAGCAATCGGGAGAATTGGCATTCAAAAATTTGATTTCGCAGTATACCACCGTTCAGACAAAATTTTACACACACAGGCACACTATTTATCCGTAAATATGTGTATGTGTGTATATATATATATATTATCTATTAAGAGAAAATTTGGTCTACATTAAATTGATAGTTTTAGATCTTCATGGAATTGTACCTATACTGAAAACACCTTATATAGATATTAGTTTGATTTCTAAAATGAAAAAGACAAGAAAACGGAGCGCATTGTTCAAAATTATTTGGTCATAAAGTTAGTGCAGATTTTGGTTCTTAACAATGCTATTATATCGGACAATTCTCTTTCAAAAACTCCAATTTATGTGGAATGTTTGTGAAGGGTTTCGCAACTTTTGGAAATGGCTTTAGGCTCTACACAATTATTTTCAAAAGTGAAGAGTATCTAAAAACGATAATTAGTGATTGCTCTTGGTTCATCAACTGGCAATTTCTGATTGTAAGAACATAGAAACCTAATGTCAAAGCTTTAGTTTCAAATTTTTACTCAGTAGGTTAAGTTGCAAGAGGGTAACATAAGGTACTATAATCCAATTGCATTAAAAATAATTCAAGAGGCCAATGGCCTGGTTTTACATTTTGATGCTTACATTAATGGGTAGGCTTGACCGTCTCTGCCTACAAGTGAACTTTGATCAATCCTTAGTTTGTACAATTATAAATGATAGCTATAAATATTATATACAATATAAAGGAATTAAATTGCTCCGTGTGTGTTGTTTCTCTTTCTTTCTTTCTTTCTTTCTTTCTTTTTTTTTTTTTTTTGGATCATCTTACAAGTCATGTAGCCACAATGTCTCTAAACAGAGACAAGAACCAAGTATACCAATATCAAAAATATTCTTTAAAAAACCCTAAAAGTAAAAGCATGAGTAATTTGCAGATCTCAAGCCAAACGTACTGAGATTCAATATGTCATAGGACAGATAGAAGATGTTTTGAGAATTAATAAACAACCAATAACTAAACTAGAGGAGTCACAAGAACAGTATGGTAAATGGATTTTGATTAAAAACTAGAAGAAGAAAAATAGGAAATCTAATAGCACCGAAGTAATAACTAATAAGCTACAATTACAATAAACACGGGGGCAATGATTACAGCAAACTGTCAAATTCTTTCATTGGAGAGAGAGTATAGTGAAGCATTTAATTTTCGAGAATTTGTCGGTCCTATAAGCAAAACAAAGTGGAAAATAAAAATGAATAATTCAAGAGATTATCAAGACAAATAGCATCCTGTTAACAGAGATTTAATTGGAAAAATAATCACATAAGCTCTGTTGTGTATTAATTGAGCAAAGGTTGGATGGCTTGCATGAGCACTAAGGGCTTATAAAAAACATCACATGTGAAAAGAAGAGTCAATGAGTTATTTGGTATGGTTACTTCGATATTTAAATTAGTCAAGTATTGAAGATAAAGAAAGAAAATATACAAAATATAGGCAAAATATATAAATGTGTAAATGTTGTTATCAATGAGCCTCATCATCTATTTATAGAGGATAAGAATAAGACAATTATGGAAGGTGAATCCTTAGCATTAAAGGCGTGCTCCGAATTTTTAAGAGAGTGGCTAGAGATGTTACTAGGTTGCCATTCTTGTGTGGTGCTATTGGAGCTTCATGGAATGGGTTTAGCCAACTTAGACCTAAAGTCCTTAGTCCTTGGAGAATAGGAAACCTTCTTTTGGTTTGGTTGGAGGCCAAGTTGACCACTCAAGTCAAGTTGAAAAGGATTCTTCATGGCTTAGCTTCAAATCTATCAAAGATGTCTAAGTTGAAAGGAGCTCAACTTAGAACGGTTGGTTAGAATGGGTTTATGAAGCTCAACCTAATATTCGAATAGGTTAACCATGGCTTAAGGGCTCATGTCCAAAATCAGTTATCAGCAAGCTAACCCATGAAACAAAATATCAAGAAGAACGTTTGAAGAATATTAACAAAGATATCTCTTTGAGTGCTAATGAGATGGGGGTTTTAACTTTAGAAATAGTAGGACTATACTCTTATGTGTATATTCAAAAGATAATGATCAACATAAAAAAACTAGTAAGGTCTCAATATAACAGTAAATCGAGAAGTGAACCTCATCTTCAATGTCAAAATCCTTAACCTTTGAACCTACCATGGTTAACCTTGTAGTATCAAGTCATATATCAATTTCACAATGACAGATGGATGAGATCAACTATGAGCATAGGATAAGTTAGAATAATGGAGGATGCAATTATTCTAATGAACCAAGTAATATATATAAGAACAATTTTTAAGGAGGAGAATAGACTGGCTATGATAATATGGAAATGATAAATGAATTTGTTATATAGCTATCACTAATTGTAGTAGAGCAAGACTTCCATCCTAATAATCTTCTAAATCAATAGGAGTAGACATGCTGAACAATAGTGGAAGCTATACTTCGAAGGCCAAATATGGAGATGCTAGCCATCATCATGCGAACAACATTTGTGCTTAAAGAGGATATTGGACAACTCTATAGTTCCAAAACAAGGAAGAGGCAATGTCTTCAATGTTAACTCGACATTCATCATGCAAGATAGCTCTTAAAGCTAAATAGTTAATTTAAGTGGAAATGAAAACTCTTTAGTATCTTTTTATCTCAATGCTCATGGATAGTTCACAAGTTTCTAGTTATACAAGGCTAACGAAAACCATTGTCGAGGATATTTGTGGCACGAAATTTGAGAGAAAGAGAAATGTTGTAAGGGGAGTAATTAAAAATTTTCATCTAAACATGCTTATACTTTTGGAAATGAAAATGGACTCTACTATTACCTGTTCGCTTTACTATGCTCTCCCTTTTGATGAATTTCTTTATATAGATAATAAGCTACATTAAGGAGGTCCCCTAATGTTATGGATTACAAAAGGCATGGAAATATCTTTGGTTAAACCAATCAAATTAAGAGATCCACATCATCATTTAAGTTGGTTGTCAAAACTCAACATTTTTTTTTAACAATTGCATATGTTAGTAGATTGCTTAGCAATAGACTTAAATTTTAGGATCTGCCGAGACTATATGCAAATCAAATAGGAACCAATGCTTGGTATATGTAGGTGACTTTAATGAAATAGTTTATTTGTACGACAAATGAGATAGCATTGCTATCAATTCTTTTCATTAGGAGTGTAGAAAGCACATTTTGGGTTATATAGTGATTGACCTAAGCTCTATAGGACCAAAATGCTCAAGTAGGTAGAACATTGCATTGATTATTTAAGCATGTATTGATAGAGCATGAGCTAATTATAGATGGAAGTCCTTATTTCCATCTTCTTTTATTTAAGAGTTCAAAAATGGCCTTGAGACCATTGTCTAATCTTACTCCATACTCACATAAACATGAGGGAAAATAGTACACAAAAACTCTTTAGATGCTAACTAACATGGATATTACAATTTTCTTTTTTGGTTTCCTCTCAAAGAAGTCTAGGAAAGAATGATGACACTTTTTTTAGGAGAAATTATATGGTAATGTCATGTTAATATAATGACATGGCAAATCACACCCAATTTCAATAAATCATACCATGAATGGGAAAATAGAAACCGTCAACGGTCTTATTTTTAAGCATGACCTACTAAAATTGATGGTGATTTACCATAAATCAAAATTCCATTAGGTATGGTAAAATGACTCGTTGCCTTAGAAAGCCACTTTTTTAGGACTACTCAAAACTTTAAACAAAGATTTATAGTTAGGTAGAAAGAAACTTTTTGTCTTGTCCACTCTAATAAAAGAAAGCCTTACTAGACTAGTAAGAGTGAAAAAAGCCTTTAAGTGTTCATCCAAACCCTTATACACTAAATCTAAGGAAAGAATTAAGGGATTGTTCGAATGCTCTTTTGAATAGAGAAGAATCCCTATGGTAAGTAAAATCAAGAGCAAAATGGGTTTTTAATCAAGAAAGAATAACTATGTATTATTATTTCCTAATCTCAATGGAGGGGCAAAAAATAAAATTTTGGCTCTCTAGGATTTTTTGTGGGAAATCAGGAAATGGATACATAGGGGTTTGTAAAGATAAATCCATCACCAGTTCACAAATATTTTTTCTTCAGATAAAGTCCAATGTTCCATTCATAACCTAATCCTTCTTGAGCTTCAAGTGGGTCTACCGAACCAATAGATAGTAATTTTCTTACAAATGATGATTACTATCCCTTAAATGAGACACTCTTACTATTAATTCCTTAAACACTCAAAAGGAGCAAACCTTTGGGTACATTTTTGCTCTATTAGCCTATGTACTATTATTTATAAGATATTTGCCAATATTTTAGTACATAGGTTAAGGCCTTCTTTAGATAACTTAAACCACAAGATATAGAGTAGCTTTGTATTAGGTAGAAGAGTAACAAATAATATAATTTTAATGAATAATATTTTACGTAATTATTACATAAGCAAAAATCTAATGGTTAGATGGCAATTAAAATTAGTCAAGTAAAAGGGCCTTAACAAGGTTGAATGGAATTTTCTCTATTAGTTTCTAATTAGCCTAAATTCCCCTAGAGATTGGGTTAACCTAACCCTAACTTGTGTAGTCACTCTTATTGAAGTCTATTGTTATGGCTCTACTTAAGGAATTCTATCCATGTAGAGGATAAGGGGTGATCTCATCTTACTCTACATTTTCATCAAGGCAATGAAATTCCTCAACAAATTCATAGATAATGAGGTTATTAGTGAGAGATGGACACAAATAGAACTTAGGGGTGCGAAAATGTATTTATCTCGTATCTTTTTCACAAGATGGCATAATCCTTCTTTTTAAAGCATCCTTAGATTTAATGCTTTTGATTAATAGCATATTAAAGGTTTTGAAGAGTCGTTAGGATTAAAACTAAACACCTTTAAATCTTCAATCTTCGTTCACCTAATACATAAAGCTATGTATAAGCATCTTGGATATCTACTTGAAAAAAGCCTAAAACAAAAGCCTTCTCACTTTCAATCTTTGTTAGATAAATTAGATGAAAAGTTAAACAAGTGCAAATGAAGGCTTATCAACATATCTTGAAGACTATCGTCAATGATTACTCCTAGAGTTTCTTTGAGCTCACTTTATATAAGTCAATAAATTGGCTATGTGTGATGTATAAAGGATAGACCAAATTATTAGCAATTTCCTTTGGAAAAGTGATGCATATATAAAAGAATTACCTTAGATATGTTGGAACAACATCTTAAAGTCTAAAGAGATGGGAGGAAGGAGTTACCTATGAAACAAGGAAATTGTTATAGGTAAGCATTGCAAGGCAAATATAGACATCGAATCAAAGGAAGTCAACTTATGTCTTCAAATTCCTGCTCTCCTCTTTGGAAAGAGTTAGCCAAGGCACAAAATTGGGGGTATTGAAGAAGATTGTAATTGCTTTGGGGATGGTCAAACAACTAGTTCTTGATTTGACATATGGTGGGTACAAAATGACTTAAAGAAATAATTTAAGGACCAATCCTTTTCTTTTCCATCTAATTATCATTTACAATATGTTTGGAAGGGTGAGAAACTAAAAGAAAGATATAGAGATCAATGGAATCCAATGGAAACAAAAGGAAATTGTGTGTTTGGTTGGGAAGAAAATTGGATAAATTGGTTAGAAATCAATGGTAATGTTTTCACTTTAAACATTCATCTCTTTTTCTCCAAATTTGTATAGAAAACAAAGGAAATAGTGAAAATGTGACGTAATTACAAAAATAGCCTTACAAAGATAGGAAAATAAAAAAGAGGAGGATAATTTGGTCATATCATTAATTTAAAAAGAAATATTTCTACTCATTTCCTTTCGCTTCCACTTTGTACATCTAAACAAGCAGTAAAAGCTGCATTTCCTTCGTTTTGCTTTCTTTTCTTTCCATTTCCAACGATTTCTTTCTGTTTCCACCATTGTCAAAAGTTGCCAAAACATGATGTTAAAAGTTGTTGGATTTTTAAAACAAAATCAAATAAAGAGAAAATTGGGTTTTAGCTTTTAGACCTTATGGTGTAGATGAAATAGGATGATTTTTTCTTATAATAGAAACATAAGATCAACTATTTTTCCTTGTAGTATCCCTCTCCTCTAAATACGCAAGATTAAGCTTGTACACCAACTACGCAAAAATTAACATCGATTACAACTCCTATGAACTTTGTAAATTATATTAACATCCCGCTTTTTCAAATACAATAAATATACCCCTACTTATGCGTAGGTGGATGTTAGCATAGGAAGAACATTTATGTGTCATTGCTACGTATGAATTATTTACAATTTTATTCAAAAAATAATTATATATATTACTTAACTTGAGTACTAATAAAATAAAAAAAAATGGAAAAAAGTCAAAAATTTTTATAAAAGTAGGCCATTCCTTAAAAAACCTAGAATTTAAAAAAAAAATGGAAATAAAAGAAATAAAATAAGGTTTTGGTGGGGGACCTGATACGGATTGCTGGGAAGATTGACACATGGTTATTGATATCACACGAACCAAAAGAGTAGGTCCAAACCTCAAGACAATCCGAAAGCTAAATAATAGTTGAAGGTTGAGCGAGGGCACTCACGCACTAATAGTAGATATGACTCACTAATGTCTCACACAAGCTCAAACTATACTTGGTATGATGCACAAGTATAATAAAAGGTTACTCGCCACTAGTCCACGCTTAATGGTCTATATAAAAGCTCTTCAAGGTCTTGGTCCTCAATAAGAAAACATAAGCTTAAGAAGGAAGAATAATGTTTAAAGTTCGATATCACTGCTATTGTAGCTATTATATATTACAAGTATTTACATGTGCTAATTAGGGCAAGTCTTAGGTATACATAAATTACAAAAAATATTCCTACTAGAAAAAGAAAGGGCAATAGATTACAAGGGTAAAGTGGTAAATAAACAAAAAGGATATTTGACTACAAAAAAGATAGTACGGATGTTAGAAAAATGGGACATGTGTCTACTGTCCGTTCTGTGGTCTAAATGATGTTGTATGCCAAACAAAGTCGATTCTAAAACGGAGTAGGTTAGGTCGACTATACAATAACTTGGCTATTCAGGGCTTAGGAAGGGTTAGTCCAATGTGTGGCCATTCTTCTAATTGGCATCAGCTAGTTGGCTAAGAAATGTGGTAGCTCAACCTTGGACGTAAGTTAGCTCAGAAAAAGGCAGATTTAGAGCATGGCTTTAGAATGGTGCGTCAATAAGAGGTTAATTCAATAACAAGTTAGTCACCTTAGTGGTCTCCAAGATGAGATAGAGAGAGATTGGAATAGAATACCTCAGTAGGTCAGCATAAAGAATGCATTGTTCTTCAAAGTTTAACTCCCCTTGGATAGCTCAATGAATCATATGGATGAGTCCTCGAGTTCGAGAGTAAGTGATTGGTCCATGATTCCTATTATCCCCTTTAGGTTTTTTGAGATTTGGGATCAAATATGGTTCTACTTTTTGTTAATTTTCCTCGAGAACATACAGATAGAGGTCAGCACTATTGAAGGAGTCTAAGACTCCATAATCTTTAGGCAGTTCAATCCAGTAAGTATTAGGGTTGAACTTTTCGAGCACTTTAAATGATCCATCAGCTATAGGAGATAACTTGCTCTTTCTCAAACTTGAGAATCGATCTTTATTGAGGTGGATCTAAACCAAATCACTAGGCTAAAGTTCTCGACCCTTTCATCCTTTGCTTTACCTCTTGAGCTTAGTGGCAACTCGACTTAGATGTTCTACGACTTTTGGGTACGTTACCTTGATAGCCTCGAATCTTTCTATAGCTAATTGATCCTCATTCTAACTTAGAAAAGGTGTTTGGTCTAATAGAAGCTCGGGGTTGAATCCATAAGCAATCTCAAATGGTGACATGCTTGTGACACTATAGGTGGCGTTCTTATAAGTGAACTCAATTATGGGTAAGCATAGATCTCAATCAGTCATGTTCCATCCAAAAGTGACTTTGACCAAGGTTCCTAATGTTCTATTGACAACTTTGTTCTATTCGTTGATTTGAGGATAATAGGACGTACTGAATAGTAGCTTGGTTCCTAATCGCTACCATAAGGTTCTCTAAAAGTAGCTCATAAATTTTGGATCCTGATTAGACACAATTGTTCTAGTACTCCATAGAGCTTGACAATCTCTTGTAAGAAAAGAAAAGAGATAGTTGAAGCATAGTTAGTTTTGGAATAGGGGATAAAGTATGTCATCTTACTAAATTAGTCCACAACCACCATAATAGATTACTTCTTTTAGGATGCCCTCGACAATCCTAACATAAAGTCCATGCTTAGCTTAGACCATAGTTTAGTTGCCCTAAGTCGGCGTGGCTCTTGCCCCAGGTCGGCATGGCTCTTGCCCCTTCTGTAGGTACCACATGTTTGCAATACAGCTTTGACATCTTGCATCATTCTTAGCCAAAAAAATCTAGAGGCTACTACCTTATGAGTTCAATACTTGCCACAATGTCTAGATGATCCTCCATCATATACCTCATACACTAGTAGCTCTCACACAAAATAGTGGTATACATAATCTCTTTTTCTTAAATAAGTATCCGTCCTCCTTGTGATGGTCTTCAAGTATGTGGCCATCTTCACATTTGGCATAAATCGAGCCAAAGTGTGGATCCTCAACATATAAATCCTTAATCATAGAAAATCCAAGTAATTTGGTTTATAGCTTAATTAAGAAGGAATGTCGTCTTGACAGAGCATCGACCACTACATTGTGCTTGTCATTCTTGTACTTGACAAAATACAAAAATCTCTTCATAAACTCAACCCACTTAGCTTGTCTTTGAGAAAACTAAGGCTAGCTATTTAGATATCTCAAAGATTCATGATCAATGTAGATCACAAATTCTTTAAGTACCAAATAATGTTGCCAAATAATCAAAGCTCAAATTAAGGAGTAGAACTCCTTATCATATACAAAGAAGTTGAGTTTAGCTACTCTAAGTCAACCTTCTTACATCAACCCTACTCCTATGCCTAGTCTAGATGTGTCACACTCTACCTTAAATACCTTATCAAAGTTTAATAGAGCTAAGATAGAGGTAGTAGTCAACTTCTCCTTCACCTCTTCAAAACTTCTCTATTCTTTCTCACTCCATCTAAACTCAACATTTTTCTTCGATAATTCAGTAAGTGAAGCTACAATAGTACTAAAATTCTTTATAAATCAATGATAGAATGATGCCAGGATGTGGAAACTTCGCACGTCAATTAAGTAGGTTAGTACAAGCCAATCGGTGATTGCTTTCACCTTCTCATCATCAACTCATATGCTACTACCACCACTAACAACAAATCCTAGAAAGATTACTTCAAATCAACAGAAGTCACATTTCTTCATATTAGCATAATGCTTCTCAGTTCAGAGTTTTCAAAAAACTACTCAGAGGTGCTTATAGTGAGTCTTAATCAAGACTATAAACAAGAATATCATCAAAACATACAACAACAAACTTTCTAATGAATTCTCGAAGCACATGGTTCATCATTCTCATGAATGTGCTTGAGGAATTTGACAAGCTGAATGGTATCACAAGCTATTCATACAATCTATGTTGGGTTTCAAATGCAGTCTTCCACTCATCTCCCTTTTGCATTCTGATTTGATGGTACCTAGATTTAAGATTAATCTTCAAGAATATTCTTGCTCCATTTAACTTATCAAGCATCTATTCAAGTTTAGGTATAAGATACTTGTACTTGATGGTGATATAATTCATAGCTTGGCTATCCGCACACATCCTCCATGAACCATCTTTCTTTAACACTAATAGAGCTGGCATGACACATGGACTTAGGGATTCTCGGATATACCCTCTCTTCATCAATTCATTTACCTATCTTTGCAACTTAGTAGCTCGTTCAGGATTCAACTCATAGGCAGGCTTGTTTGGTAAAACGACTCTTAGCTACAAGTTTATTGCATGTTCAATGCCTCAAATCAAGGGCAAACCTTCTAGCAATTCACCAAGGAACAGGTTAACAAACTCATTTAGCAAGGTTTTCACCTTGGCTAATAGCAATTCCTCATCTGATCCTCTCATCTCTAATAACCTTCTGACCAGTAGATAGGTCAACTTTTCAAGCTCTATTTCTCTCTTTAGCTCAACTCAAGTCATCACCAAAGCCTCTTTCTTCATAATTCAACTTAGTTGAGTCTACATGTTTTTAACTTGTTCAACAATCATAAGGCTTAGCTTTACCTTCCTACCCTCATACTCTAAGAAACATGTGTTCTTTCTTCCATTGTATATCACATTTCTATCAAACATCCATGGTCATCCTGGAAGAATATGAGACACACTCATGAGTAACACATCACAAAGCATTTCATCTTGATTGTTTCCAATACTAATCGATACAGTCACTTGCTTATTCACTTGTAGAGCTCCTTTTTCATTGAACCTATGTAATTTATAAGGTTTGGGGTGGGGATTGGTTAGCAACTTTAATTAATGGACCATGAATGTAGATGCTGCATTGGTGCAATTGCTACTATCAACAATTAAGGCACACAATAATACATTTACCTTACAAACAATACGGAACAAATTCTCCCACTACTCGTCCTGTAGTGCGTAACTCACACTCACTACTCTTCTCAACACCATGGTTGCAAGCATAAAATTACCCTCTTCGCTAAAAATGATCTCCTCCTCCTTAGACTATTATGGTTGTCTAAATTCTTTGGGTTCCTTAATCTCATCATCAGTACTATCGACCTCAATGGTCAGCATCTCTCCTTTGATCACCATCATTCGTCTATTTGAAAATTATGCGACCATATGTCTAAACCCTTGATACTTCAAGCACTTAATCTCACTCGTCCTCCTTCCTAAGTTCTAGGCTTTCTCAAACTTCCTCGGCATCTCCTTCTCCTCTACTCGAGTAATTTGAGTTGGTTGAATCTCAACAACTTTACTTGGTTTCGATCGCATAGGTTTGCTCGAAATAGATTGACTAGGGGTAGGCCTATTGATAGGAGCTAAGAACCTTCCATTTCAACACCTCTCAATCCTTTAGGAAACTCGGATAGCTTCATCAAGTGTACTAATTTCCTAGTCTCTAGAACATCTCTAATCTCATACTTTAACCCACTAATGAATCAAGATATAGTTGGGTCTTCAGGCTCAACAACTTCACAATGAATCATTAACATCAGGAATTCCTTTACATACGCATCAACACTTGATCCTCCTTGCCTTTAACTCTTGTAACCTCTTGTGTCCTACAAGTAATAGTTCAAGACAAATCTTCTTCTTATGACTCATTTCAGTTCATCCCAATTTCTAACTTCACATTCTCCTTCTCTTCTTTAAGTGACTTGTAAATTCTTCCACAATAAGGTAGCATAGCCAATAAACTCCAACACTATAAGTCTGACCTTAGCATTATCAAGCACTTCATAGCACTCAAACTACTTCTTAATCTTATCTACCTAGTCCAAGTAATCCTCAACATCACCAATCCCAAAAAAACTAGGAATATACCCCCTAAATCCTTCCACTCTAGGAGCTCGGATATCCCTCTCCTTAGGTTCGTAATACTCTTCCTCTTCATCACCTACCTCCTCATCCTCTTCTTTGATCTTGTCTAATGCTAGTCTGTGTTGAGCAACTTTGTACACTCCTCCAAGTAGGGGTGGTCAAATTGGAGCATTTGCTTGGCTGTATCAACTGTTGTATCTCTCGAGCAGCTTATTAACTCGACCTCTATAAGGGTCATTTCAAGCTTATTGCCTATCTTTATTTATGATAATCACCAAATTAGTCATTAGATCAGTAAGTCTATCCAGTCATTCATCCGCAGATTAGGGCATGAAACTTCCTTGATGACCTTGGCCATTACTAGCACCATTCTCTTAGTTACCTAAGATTCCTTGGACATTAGAGTTGGACATTGTGGTCTAGTACAATAGAGTAATAGCTAAAACACAACTCAAAATTCTTTCCACAAATAACAGCAAAACAGCACTTAACACACCAACAGTGATTACAACCAACACACAATAAACCAATCGAACACTTACACTTTGTTTTGCGAACAAGAAATAGGGGAAAACAAAGCACTAAATTTTTTTGACACCAAACACTTCTTAAACTCTTATGACAACGACAAATAGTTTTTAAAACACACTTACAGCAATAGTAAATCACTCAGAGTACTAAGTAATAAAAACTTGCTTAAACGTATCTAGGCTTTAATATTAAGATGATACTAATTGCCTGGAAGATTAACACATGGCTACTGATATCGCGTGAGCAAAAAGGATAAGTCTGAACCTTAGCATGGTTTGAAAACTAAATGGTAATCAAAGGTTGAGCAGGAGTCTTCATACACTAACAGTAGATATGACTCACCAACGCCTCACACGAGCTCGAATTATATTTACTATGACATACAAGTATAATAAGAGGTTGCTCGCCACTAATCCTCTCTCAATGGTCTAAATAGGAACTCTTCAAGGTCTTGGTTCTCAATGAGAAAACATAAGCTCAAGAAGGAAGAACAATGTCTAAAGTTTGATATCACTATTACTGTAGCTATTACATATTATAAGTATTTATATAGGCTAGTTAAGGCAAGTCCTAGGTATATGTAAATTACAAAAATGATTCCTACTAGAAAATGAAAGGGGAATATATTACAAGGGTAAAGTTGTAAATAGGCAAAAAGGATATTTGATCATAAAATGGACAATACGAATGTCAAAAAAATGGGATATGTGTCTACCATCCATTTTATGGTCCAGACAATGTTATATGCCGAGCAGAGTCGATTCTAAAGCAGAGAAGGTCAAGTCGACTATTTGGTATCTCAGCTATTCAAATCTTCGGGAGATTTGGTCAAATGTGTGGCCATTTTTCTAATTGACATTAATTGGTCAGCTCAAAATTGTAGCAACTCGACCTCAAACGTGAGTCAGCTTGAAAATATGTAGATTTAGTGCTTGGTTTTGGACTGGTGCGTCAATAAGAGGTCAGCTCGGTAACAAGTCGGTTACCTCAAAGGTCTTCAAGATGAGACAAAGAGAGATTGGAATAGAATACCTTAGCAGGTCATCATAGAGAGTGCATTGTTCTTTAGAGTTCAACTCCCCCTAAATAGCTCAGCAAACCATATGGGCGAGTTCTCCAGCTTAGGAGCAAGTAATTGTTATTGACTAATGCCTATAGGAGCATTTTAGTCAAGAAAATATTAGAAACCCTTTCTTAACCCTAACAGCCCTTACCAAATTTAAACCCTTACTTAAAGTAATAGGAGCCTTTTCATAGTCTTGACTTTAGAAGCTATAAAATTCGGATCCTTGCACCTTGGATGTTGGAAATTGCAATAAAAGGGACAATTTACTACAAAAACACAAGCACAAGGTATATTAACCCTAGTAGATGTTGTAAAATGCATTTTTCCATGGAAAAGAGTGCTAAATTTAATGGAATTCATGATTTACAGCATTGTGAAGAAGTGAAATCAATTCTTTGGTGTTGTTATAGCAAGGAAACGTATAAGTACCCTTCAATTTGAAGTTCTATGTTAGTCTTATGTAAATAGAATAGATTATAGTCGATTGTTCAATGATTTGTTTTGGTGATTTGGCTAATCTTAGTTTTTGAGGAGCAATGATTGGATGTGTAGAGGTTGGGTAGTTTGCCAGGGTGGTTATTAGTGGTATTGTTTAGGTAGTTTAGAGTGGTGATTGATGGAGAAAAATGCCGTTAAAGGGGAACAAGACCAAGAACCACGACTGTGGTCATGATTGTGTTCTTCCTCAAGGGGTTGTGTTGAGTTATGCGTAAAGAGGAGAAGAAAAATTGAGGATAAGAGGATCACAACCAAGGTTTACGGCTGTGATCCTTGACCATGGTCATTCTTCTAAACAAGAACAAGAACCATGATCAAAATTCATGGGCCATAATTCCTACTTATGTACTTGATCCACCTTTCATTCCTTCTTTCATGCTTTATAGCCTTCTATATCATAAATTAAATCGATCTAAATCATCTTAGGAATCTAAAATTGTCTTAAAAACATAGATAATAGCAATTGAAACCAAGATTAAAGTAAGAGTATAGAATCTAAGTTAAGACATGAAAGAACATTTTAGAAGTGGATACTTAACACAACTTTTATGATTACCAAGTATTGATCCTAGACTTACTCTTTGTTTAGACACCGGTAATAGTAACAGTTGCTCTCTGAATCTAAGTAGGGATGCGTGTTTTCTTGTTGTGCTTGTTTAGAGTAGTTGTTTAATCGAAATTAATTCACACTTGGACTTAATGAATTTTTATGCTGCTTGTGCTTTCCTGCTTTGACCTCCCCTTAGTAAGGTCTAAGAAGGATGATGAGACATCTAGTAATCTTAGGCAACTCACTCGATAGGGGTTCCGTATAGAGATGACCAACTAGATCTAGGAAGGGTTGCTTGGGTAATGGGTATGACTCACACCAATACTATTATGTATTATATATATTAATTGCCTAAGGGTCATGAGTTACCGCAAGTTTTGGGATGCTGTAACTATGTTAGTTGTTGGCAAATAATCAAGATAATAAATGGTGTTTACTGTAGTGGTTATCATAGTTATGCATGTAACTTATTAGTGGTGTATATCATGTGCATGTGTTTATTGTGTTCCTTACTAAGCTTTGGCTCACCTTGCATTAACTTTTTGGGCACAAGTACTTGAATAGAAGTCACATGATTTGATGGTTTTAGATTCAGTTATTGAGATTACTAAGTAGGGAATAATGGCTAGAGTTCTATTGTATGAAAGACTTTAAGTTAGAACAAATGAAATTTGTTTGTAAATAATAAGTTCTTATTTAGAGCTTTATGAAATTTACTTAGATAATAGTTATTCCGATTTATGAAGAGATTAAATTGAGACTATTTGGAGATTAATACATGTATCTAAGGGGTTTTAGTGCTTGTGTATGCATGACGTACTAGTAGATAATAAGGACACTTGGTAGGCTGTAGCACTTCGGGTTTTGAGGCATTATAGTTAAAGTGGTATCAGAACAGTGGATTATGGATCCTTAGAAAACATAAGCTATTAATTTGTTGGGCAATGAGTTATGAAGACTATGGGTAAATGAAGGGATAAGCGTAGATCTATGAGGGTAGTTCTTATTAATGGTTGTTAAAGCAGGTTGTTATAGTTTAGTCTACCTAATTATCTTCCTTATCACTTGTATTACCATGTCTTTTACTTAATTCCTACTTAGTTTCAACTTAAATTTTATGCATTATATCTATTTCCTTTAAACACCTATCTCTCTTTATTGTTCCCTTCTTAGTCTCCTTGTATCCTTCTAAAATTTAGCTTACATAAGTGTATAATGGGAGAAGAGTTGGATTGGTATGATGAAGATGAAGTGAATATTTGTGTAGCTAGTCTCCTTAATTTGCTCAGTAATACATGTAAAATACTCACTAAGGAATTAGGCATAAAAGACTTAATTCATAAAAAGTATAAAGCAACAACTCAATGGTATAATATTCAAATATAATTATAGGCACATCCATAACTAAGATTCAACAATACTATCTAAATTCATATTCGATAGTGTAAATCCGCAAACAATATGAAAGTAATAGAAGAACTTTAACCTTTATAAAGAACTAAAAATCTATAGCTAGTATTAAAAAAGAAATCATAATTATTAAATGAATCCAAAAGTTTTAGTAGGCTTAAATAATAGATCAAAACGCTTCAAGTCAACCAAGATACCTTATGGCTTAACTAAAATGTACAATAAAACTGAAGCTTAGGAGCCATAAATACTAACTTTTACGTTGAGGCAAAATAAGAAACCGCTTTACTAAATTACCTATAATTGGCAATAATGCCCAAAAATTAATATATATACAGATTCAATACTGATGATAATAGTGACAAATTAAGTAAAAGATTAGTCTATAATTTGGTATTCGTATATACATTGGCACATATATACATAAGTTAGAGTTAGTGAGTTGTCCTTCTTTTATGGTGAGTTAGAGTCATGTTTAGTTTGTCGGTCACGTCAATTATGTTGGTGTATCATGTTGAGTCTAATACTATAGGTCAGGTCAAGTTGTTAGTGTTGTCTTGGTCAAGTTGGTCATATATGTCACTCATTAACCCCATATCTATGTGTATGAGTATTGAGATGTATAATATAGAAACCCCTCACATTAAAATAATTAAAGAACTAAAATAAAAAGAGATATACTATGATAACTAAACATTAAAGCTTGGTAAGAATATAACAAGATATTCCACTAATAACTAACAAGAAGATTAATAGTCTATAACAAACCTTAATGAGAGTATACAATAAATAACCATAACCTGAGTTACTATGAATGTAATAATAATAATAATAACTAAAGAAGTAATTAAGAATCACAAAGTACAATAAAATTCAATAAACCTACCAAACTCAATAGAAAGGATTCAAAGTGTATGATAAAATTTAAAGATGTAAAAGCAACAATGGTAAATAAATTGACTACAATAGAATCTACAAAAGTAATGATTAAATTAATATGGATTAACCAATTAAAAGCGTATATGTGTAAGAACAATAATAATAGTAACATCAAGACTTCCACTTACATTTTATTAATGAGTTGGGGCCAAGCACAAGACTTAAGTAGTTGAAGAGTAAAGTACAATAACAATGGAAAAGTGAGGAGACAAGAGAACTCTTAAAGTTGAATGATGGATGATAATTGGTAAGTAAAAGTTGGAGCAAACCATGGAAATGTATGCTTTTTACTTAAGACCTACAGTATTGTTTAAGACTTTGTAAGGGTTAGAAGGTAGCCTCCTTGATGTTACTTAACATTTTGAATCAATACAAATTAATGGCTAATATAGGAGATGACGTTGCAAAAGGGGGTACCGCAATTGACCTACATTATGCAAATATAACAGTAGAGAGATTAAAATGGGAAGTGTGCAAGAAAATGTGTAGATGTTAGGTCGTTAAAGTACAATTTAATAGTGATATGATCAAGTTACAAACAAATAGGAAGTGAAATAAATAAGGGAATTGTACAAAAGTTATACTTGAATGCTATGG
Source organism: Lumnitzera littorea (assembly GCA_024138015.1). Taxonomy (NCBI): domain Eukaryota; kingdom Viridiplantae; phylum Streptophyta; class Magnoliopsida; order Myrtales; family Combretaceae; genus Lumnitzera; species Lumnitzera littorea. The sequence goes on along the minus strand of JAMXBB010000002.1, from coordinate 26,078,947 downwards.
AGATTAGAGGTAGAGGTTACACATTAATTAAGAGAGCTAAGAAGTCAGTACAACAAAAGCACTAGTAGGTCAACAAACCAAGGAACTGTAAAGGAGAATTATGAGGTAGATACAAGAACTTCAATGAAGCTAAAAGGACTCGAGTAATTTCATGAACAAGGTTAAAATTCAATTTGATAATGGATAAAGTAAGTTTTTCTAACTAAATGAAAGAAGATAGATACAAATGCTAAACTCAAGAAGGAAGAGAAGTGGGAAATAGCTAGAGCTACAATCGATGATTATAAGAGTAGAGTAGAAAGAGAAATGAAAAGTTTTTAGAATTGTTTCAACATCCATGAGTGAACTCTCGAGGACAAAAGTTCTATTTGGTGGGGTAAGGGGTTGTAAAACCCAAAATTTAAAAATAAATAAATAAATAGGGGAAATAAAATAATGTTTTAGTGGAGAATTAGTATAGCATGTAATTGACTAATGCCTATAGGAACCTTACCAATTCAACAAGATAGGGTAACCAATCAAGGAAAGATTAGAAACCCCTTCTTAATCTTAATAACCCTAATCTTATTTAAACCCTTACTTAAACTAATAGGAGCTTCTTTTTTTTTTTTTTTTTGTCTTGACTTTAGAAGCTCTAAAATTTGGATCCTTGTACCCTGGGTGTTGGAAATCGCAAGAAAAGGGATAATTTGCTATAAAAACACAATTACAAGGTATGTTGACATAGAGAAGAGTATTATATTTGATGGAATTCATGATTTGCAGCATGATGAAAGAGTGAAATTGATTCTTTGGTGTCGTTACAATGAGGAACGTGTAATTACCATTTGATCTGAAATTCTTTGTTAGTCTCATGTAAATAAAATAGACTAAGGTTGATTGTTCAATGATTTGATTTGATGATTTAATTGATCTTGGTGTTTAAGGAGCTATAATCGGGTGTGTGGAGGTTAGTTAGTTTGTTGAGGTTGTGAGTGGTGTTGTTTGGGTGGTTTGGAGTGGTGATTAAAGGAGAAAAATGCTGTTCAAGGGAAATACGGTTAAGAACCACTGTCATGGTTGTGACCCTATCCTTTCCCAAGAGATCATGTTAAGTTATGCATGAAGAGAAGAAGAAAAATTGAGAGTGAGAGGATCACAGCCAAGATGCCCGTAGTCATTCTTCTATACAAGAACAAGAACCACAACCAAAATTCATGGCTATAATTCCTACCCTCGTACTTATTCCACCTTTCATATCTTATTTTCTTGCTTTCTAGCCTTCTAAATCATAAATTAAACCAATCTAGATCATCTTAAGATTCTAAATTATCCTAAAAATATAGATAATAGCAATTAAACCCAAGATTCTAGTATGATTATGGAATCTAAGTTAGGATGAAAGAATATTTTAGAAGTAGATACTAAACACAACTTTTATTATTTCCAAGTGTTGATCCTAAACTTACTCTTGGTTTAGGCACAAGTAATAGTAGTGGTTGCTCTCCGAATCTAGGTACGAAATGCATGTTTCCTTGTTATGCTTATTTAGAGTAATTGTTTAATTGGAATTAATTCAAACTTGGACTTAATGAATTTTTATGTTGCTTATGCTTTCCTTCTTCAACCTCCCTTTGGTTAGGTCTAAGAGGATTGGTGAGGCACCTGGTGATCGTACGCGACTCACTCATGGAGGTTTCATACCAAGACAACCCAACTAAATCTAATAAGGGTTACTTGGATGATAGATAAGACCCACACCAATATTATTATGTATTATATATATTGCTTATCTAAAGATCATGAGTTACCCTAAGTCTCGGGATATCAAAATTGTATTGGTTGCCAGCTAATAATCAAGATAATAAATGGTGTTTTTTGCATTGATTATCATGGTTATGTATGTGACTTGTTGGTGGTATGTATCATACGTATGTGTTTGTTGTGTTCTATACTAGGCTTCAAATCACTCACATTAACAATTCAGGTACAAGCATTTGAATAGAACTTATATAGTTTAATGGTTTTAGATTCAATCGTTGAGACTACTGAGTTGGCCAGTAGTAGCTAGAGTTATTTTGTGAGAATGACTTTGAGTTAGGACTAATGAAGTTTGTTTGTAAATAGTAAGTTCTTATTTAGAGCTTTATGAAATTTACTTAGATAGTAATTATTCTGATTTATAGGGAGAATAAATTGAGACTATTTGGAGATTAATACATATATATGGGAGGTTTTAGTGTTTATGTACACCTAACATATCAATAGATGATAAGAATACGTGGCGAGTTATAGCGCTCCAAATTCTAGGTTGTTATATTACTTTTAGATATGCATGTTATAAACATAATTATATGTATTACTTAACATAATAATAAAAAATATAAAAAGAAAAGCTATAAATTTAAAAAAAAAAAAAAAAAGCCTTAGCCACCTCAAGGTTGGGGGTGGTTGGAACAACCACAATGGTGGAAGTAAGTTGCAAAACATGCTTTAAAGTTGCATCGTTCAACCTATTGACAATGTTAGGCGACCCTTAATCATCATGAAAAAGAAAAAGGGTGGAAACCATTTAGGAAGCAATTGGCTCATGTGATTTGGATGAATTTTCGCTTATTATTCAAAATTTATGGTGATAAGGACCTACTCACCATCATTAGTGAATTGAATAACCTACTCCAAAGTAGGTTTCATGACTTGCTTCTATTGCTGTGGTTACTCTAACTATCTTAAGGATTTTTTTTTTAAATTTGTAGTTTTGTTTTTTATTTTTATAAATCTAGTTAATTAATATACAATTTTATTTATAATGTATATATATGTATATATATCTATAAAGTAAGGTCCTATTTAAAACAATAAGCCTTTTTCCTTCTTTTTTTTTATTATTAAGTAAATTAATATATATAATAATAACATTTTAATAAAATTAAGCACTAATAAGCATTTGTATAAGCAAAAGGGCATATTTATTATATTCTAAAAAAATAAGGTGTTAGTATAATTTATATCATTTTGGATTTTTTTTCTCATTTGAATCATGTTCAAAAGATGTGTCTTTAAAAAAAAAACAAAAAGAAAAAGAGAAAATAAACTAGGGAGGAAATCAAAAAACTTGCAAAATAGTAAGTTCACCATGTCTTAAATGCATTTGGTACAACTATCGATTCTCTCTTATCATTTATAAAATTCACTACAAATAAGGTTGCAAAGAAATAAAGCTGAGCTAAGCTAAGGTTTTAAAGGCTCATACTCGATACGTTTAAAATTATCAAACTCAAGTTAAGCCAAGTATTTACCAACTCTAAAAATTATAAGCTTGAACCCGAGGTTCTTAATAAATCTAAAGCTTAAGCTTAACTCATTTAGATAAACAAGAATGAGCTCGAGCTTAACCTCCTGCTCATTTATCTAAATTACAAGAATACTAATCATTGATTAAGAGTTAAGAAAAAACTTGGTTTTTATTTTGAAAACTATTTAAAGTCGTCATCTAACTAGAGTTGAGAAAAAAAGTTAAGTCATAATTAATTGGGTAAATTAGTTATAACTTGGTTATCCATCTTTTGATAAAACCATTTTTTTTTTAAACCAGATTTTTTAATCCAAGGACTAACTTTTTTTAAACCCTTAACGGGTATCACTTTAAATTTTCTGAATTTAAATTTATCTTTTACACAAAAACTAATTCTATTTACATAAAAATAAATCAAAATTATTTACAAAAGGGAAGATAAAAAGATTTTCCTATTTTAAGTCGCTCCATAAGTGCTTACGCATTCTCTAATAGGGATCAGACTTTCCGTAATTCATTCAGGAAATATAAATGTGTTGGTTCTTTTAATTCTAAAATAAACAATTGGGTTTAAGCTCTTTAGCTAATTCGTTTTTATTTTAGAAAAGGTCATAAAAAGGGTCCTAATTTTTTAAAAAAAAAATCTAAAAAAGTCCTTATTTTCAAAAGGATTTATGTATTTTATTATTCTTTTATTTTTAGAAGATAAATTTTATAAGTGATAAAAACATTTTTTATTTTATATTATTTATTCATTTATTATATTTTTTCTTTTTATTTTGACTAAAACATAAAAATAAATAAAAAAATTAGGCTTGCAGACACCTCATATTAATTGAGCTAGGTTAATAAATAAACAAAAAAGTAGAAAAATAAAAAATAATAATAATAATTAAAAAAAAATAATCATATCAAGTTATGTTATATCAAGTTAAGTCGAATTATATTAACTCGAGTCAAGTTAAGTCTGAGTCAAGTCGAAACAAGTTGAGTCATAAGTCGAGTCATATTGTGTTAAATTGAATTGAGTTGGATTGTCGAATTAAGTGACGATATGGGCTTAATTAATTTTAGGTCAAACCAATATAGAATAAAATTCATCTAATTTAGGGAGTTAAATCATATTAGGGAATTATTGAGCTAAATTGTAACGGAGCAAATTGGGCCTTGGAAGAAATAGAAGGCCTAAAATAACTAGAGCTTTTAAAAATTAGGGTAAATCTTGAAAAAAACATAATCAAATCTTTTGTATCTTTCATACAAAAGATTCGATTTTGAGCTTATAAATACCATATCGACAAGGGTTTCAAGGATGGTTTTCTTTTAACTATACTCCTACCTAAAACACCACTGCACTACCATACAACCACTACGCAACACCACATAGTACCACCCTAGCATTACTGCACAACCACCACAATCACCGCCCATGCTCTCGCCTAGCATCGCCCAACAATACCTAGCTTGTCACCTAACTTGTCACCAGCCTGTCACTCAGCATCGTCCAACAGCGCATAGCCAATCGCCTAATCTCTCGCCCAGCTTGTTACCCAACAACGCCCAATCCACCGCCCAACGTCGCCCAACAGCGCCTAGTCTATCGCCCAACACCGACAAGATCCGATACTAAGTAAATTTTCATTAATTTTTTTATTATTTATTTATTTCATTAATTTTTATTAATTTACCTTATTAGTTATGTTTTTTTATTAACTATTTTTGTGTTTAACTATAGGTTTTTTATTCTTATTGCAATTTTTTTTTTATTTTCCACTAAAATTCAGTTGAATTAAGTTTTTTTCTTTTTTTGAAAAATCATGTTTTTTTAATAAAAATTATATATTTTGACATATAGTGATTTTGAAAAATAAAAAAATCTTAAATTAGGTTTTTTCAAAAGGATTCAGTTAGTTAGGGTTTTTTTATTTAATTCAAAAAAGTTAGATTTTTTTTTGTTTGTTTTCTTAAAATAATAAATTAATAAAATACGTAAACATGGCTCAGTTTTCAATATAAAAATAACCCACTCACTAAAAATTTTATAATAAAAAAGAGAATTACAGCCGATTTGGTCCCGAATAACGAGTATATATGCACCTTCGAAGCAACCGTATAAAAAAATAAAAAAAAAAACTTTTTCCCTTATCTTAAAATTCGTAATAATAAAAAATAATAAAAATCACTTTAGTTATTTTTTATACATTTAGGTATAATTTTAGTATTTTCAAAAAATTATAAAAATAAAAACCTATCAATTTTTTAAATTTATATATAGTGATTTAGTTTTAATAGTTTAACTCCTAAACACGATTATCTGATTCAATTTTCTAAAAATTAATTTTTTATAGAATATCTACAGACTAGTGATCAAATTAGGATGTTCCCACCCGAAAACCTTAATTTATCATTTTTATCAATTGAATTGGTTGGTGACTCCATTTTTTTTTATTAAATTTTTTTTTCTTAATTTAATATCGAGTAATTTTTATTAAGTAAGTTGGGTTTAATATAGGTTAAATTAAGGAAACTAAAATAGGGCTCGATAGAGCTTCTTCCCTTTTTTTTTTCTTTCCCTTTTCTTTTTTTTCCTTTTTCTTCTTTAAATTACAAGTAAAAAAAAAAATTAAATCGAATCAAAAATATGAAACCAACCAAAAAACATGAGTGAGACAAAGCCGGAGTTAGACAGCACACAAGTTAATTCAAACACAGTCATGTGTAAAGTTAGCGGGTCAAATCTAAGCCAGCTTGTAGGCAATCAAGTCACGCAAAGGGGAAGAGAGCAGTGATTGAAGGCACTTAATAGAGGCGGTTCTAGGTGGTGTTTCAAGTGAGGAATTGTGTTTTTATGTGAATTAGATTAAAGATAGGGGTCTTATAACAGCGCCATAGTGGTTGGAGTTCGTTTGAGTAGTGGTCAAAAATTGGAGGATAGCAGTAGAGTTGAATTGTGCGATTGGTGGTTGATGGAGGTGAAAGGATGTTTGAGTCTTGGTTTTTTTACCATTACGAGCACGGCTATAGTGTTGGTTTGATTTAATACAACACAAGGAGAGGTGGTTAAGCTTAGGGGTTGTGATGGTTAGGGTTTGAGTTTCCTACGGTGGTTGAGACATTAAGGACAATGGCGGAGGCTAAGGCAAGTAACATTAGAGAGCTGTTGGAGTAGAGAATACCAATGTATGGTTAGTTTTGCTCCAAAAACACCAAGAGAGAGAGAGAACTGTAAAGAGAGAGAGGGTACTGTGTAAAGAGAGAGAAAGCTTGTGATAGTGTTTGGGAACGAAATTAAGAGTGAGTTAATGATGGTAGAGTGTCTATAATGTCCTAATTATAATGTCTCGAGCTCAATACATGCATGGAGGGTCAAAATTCGCATTAAAATCAAAAGTTCAAATTCATGGGTGTTTTATGCATTTGAATGAGATGCAATGCGATTTTTATGAAATAAAAGTTCAAAATCTGTTCTTTGCTCTTCAGTCTTACTTAAAATGACCAGAAATTAATTCGATTTTCATTAAATTGGTTCGAATCAAATCTAGGTGAACTCTAAATGTTAAGCTTTTTTTTTTTTTTTTTGTCCGATTTCGAGACTCGTTTTAACTATCTAAATGTATAAATTTAGACATCCTATCAGTATCAATCCAAAGTGCTCCATGCCATCTTCGTGATTTCACCATTATTTTAGTAAAATCGCAAAGAAAAATGGACCATCAATGTTTTTAAAGTGAGTTGTCCAAGAAGGCAAGTGCAAGAAATGCTAAGGAAAAGAAAGGAGAATCGAAGAAAGTTGATACAATCAGCCGATAATAGGCTGACACGTATCCTTTTGTAGCCAAAAAACAAAAGGTACAAAGCATCTTGTGCATGAATTGAACTCAAGATCTCTTAGTCAATTAAAGTGTAAGTCTAAATGTAGTATAATTAAGCTTTTAGATTGTACCTTGTTCATATATACAATTAAATTGCATAAATGGACTAGGTCAACCTGAGCTAGATATAATTATAAACCCAAGCCCCAAAAATTCTCTTTGTTATTTAAAACCCAAACACTTAGACTATTAAAATCTACTTTAAATTATCTACTTCTTTTCTCGCTTTCTTTTTTTTTATATACTTTTCTAAATTTTCTATATTTTGTGTCTTTTTCTACATTTTCTATTTTTTTTTTTTTGTACTTTTCTCAATTTTCTATTTTCTTGTAATTTTTTTAAATTTTTTAAATTAGAACCCTCTTTCCTTATTTAAAAAGAAATTAAAATTACAGGAAGGCAAAAATAAGATGTCTACAATATCAAATAAACCCTGAATAGACAAATAAGAAGAAACTAGTGATTATGGTTAATCGACTTCCTTGCACCTAAGGATATAATTGAATGAATGGTTATAGAGTACCTGATTTGCGCAACTCACCCAAAACCTTTATAGGATTTTGAGATGCATTATGGGATTTTAAAAATACCTTATGGGAAACTCGTTATTAAGTAAAAAATAATAAATTAATAATACAATATTAATTAAAATTTCTAATACCTAAAATAATAAATAGATGATAACAACTTTGATCACATTTGTTATTTTTTATTTATATTTATTAATATATATATCTCTATGAGATTTTTTTTATTGGTTAAAAGAAGGTGGTTATATATTTATTATAGAATAAAGAGAAATAATTATGTAAATAATAAATTTGATACAAACATTAATCATATACTTAAAATCAAAACACATAGAAAAGTCAAGATGAAACTCACATAGATTATTAAACTTATTGTATAATTATACTATTAAGTGCACCATTGATGCCGTGATAAGATATATAAGATAAAGATGATACAACAAATGGATTCCTTAGTCCTCATCATGTTATTCATGATCTTTAAATAATACAAATCAATTTCTTATGTAATGATTAATGAAGGAAAAATAGTTATTTGGTAAAAAAAAATAAAATTTATAAAGGAGTCTAACGGATCTAAAAGTGAGTACTCTATTAAGGTAGAGTGATGGATCTTGGGTATAAAGTCAAAAACTCTATAAGATTTTCATCCAAATTTGAGAACTCTATTAGTGTAGCAAGACGAGTCCTAGATTCATATGACCCATTCCAAACCTAGTCTATTCACATCCCTACTTGTACTTTGACTTGTTAATACTCTAAATTACTTGTTTACCTTGATTTTTTTCCTTTGGAATTCTATAATATTATCTTGTTTAATTTTTTATTTTCCTAACATATATACCCATCATACCTTTTCAATCACAAATAAATTGAATAATAACAATAATATGAAATTAAAAAGAAAATAGTGAAAAGAAAAATGCGATTTAACGTTAGTACGATCTCACCCGTCACCAATCAAGTTGCATGGTGTAGATACCTAATTTTTACCCCTCTATAGTCTTAATTTTTAGTTTTACAAAAAATGGTCCTAATTCAAAAAATAGAAATAAAAATAAAAAATTTGAAAAAATGATGAAAATACAAAAAAATGAAAAAAGAAAAAATATATAAAGATTTTTATAGGAAGAAAATTATTTTATAGTCAATCGTTTTAGTTCAGCTTAGTTCAAAAAATTATTTTAGGAAATTGGGTAGTTTAAGTACAATTTAATTGTATTAAATGTCAAGGCGCAGACCAACGATCTAACAGATAAGTATTGGAGTATTTGAATTGGATTTAATTTGAGGTCTTAAGTTCAAGTCTCGCCAAGCATCTATGTCTTTTGTTTTTCTATATTTTACAAGAGCGAGAGAAATAAACGGGATTCATATCTAATTAAAATCATTTGAATCTAGTTTGATTTTATTTAATCATATTTGAATTAATTCGGATCTAGTTTAATTATTTAATTAGATACAATAAATATGATTTAACATGATTTTGTTTGGCTTATATAAATACACACATACAATCGAAAAGAAAAAAAAAAGTTGCAATCCACTTTCACAACTCCCCTGTCCAATTTACTCTGTCATTCTCAATCCAAACATTAATCGAGGTCCACAGTCGCTGATCAGCCCACTTACGCACATCAATCCACTTTCCCTTACGAACACACAACAGCCAATGACTCTAAAAGAACCCCCTGACCAAAAGGCCACTACACTGTCTTGAAGCCTACGGCCGCAATCGCGATGCGTGCTCACTCCAACAGTAGTAACAATTCCATCGTCGTCGGCCAACACGGACATAACACAGAAATCAGAGCCCAACAGCATACAATCCAAGCACAAGTACGACAGCAGGCCACCAACCAAACACAATCTCCTCCACCGACCAGTATTGTGCAGTAATCAACCTTATAGCAACTACACTTCATCCTTGCCAAACAGCTCCCAACGTCCAGCAGTAGTGTGCGCCACGCTCGCCTAACTGACAATAGCCATGACAACCCACCCCTGACAAGCAAAGCTTCTAGATATATGCCGCACCTAATCCCTATCCATGGCCAGCGAACAAACATCGACGACACACAATCAGCCAACTCCCCAACGTCCAAGTCCCCGCTACTGCAACAAGTCCATGCCAAGCTACGCTCACATGGCCATTGTTGTAACTACTGTCTAGATGCAGCACTCAGCTGAAACACAACATCCATATGCCTACTACAACATGTAGTAGTACACGCTGTCCATCGCTGCACCGTCTACTGCAAGGACACTGACTCGCGCTGCGATAGCCGATATACGCCCATAACTACGGTTCCACCCACACAGCAGTACACGCTGTCCATCGCTGCTTCGTCTGCTGCTGATTGCGACTAAGCTCTCAAATTGTCCTCCAACTGCACGGTGGACACAACCAAGAAGTTCAGCTTTACTGGAACATGAACAGTGACTTCAATACACATTCCAACTGCAGCTATCCCCTCTCCTTCATTTAGCAGCAGTCACGTACAAGCCCTCAGATCAGAACACTACCATTATAATTGACAGCAGTGATAAGACCTAACAACACAACAACTATCACCCATTCTCTTACCCAACACTATCCCACTTCCATATACCTTCACCATCTACCGTATAGCCACGTAGACACATAATATAACAACTTCACATTCGAGCACGTCCACAACAATCACCCATCGCGCTTCACTACTACTATTTACGACACGCGGTGCCCACTGCATCGCTCGACGCACATCCATACTCTACATCTACGGCAGCACTGTACAACCGATATTGATTCAGGTATTTTTTTTTTCCTATTATTAAATAATATATTATATTATTATATCATATTATATTGTTATTTTATTAGAATTTTAAGTGATTTAGCATAGTTTATGTAGATAATAATTTAGGATGTTTCTTTAGCATTAATTTTCTTTGTAATATAGATTAGGTATACTATATTGATTTAAGTGAATGTCTATTTAATAAGTAATAATATGGATATAAAGATATATAGATATTAGATAAGGAATTGTTAATTTGAATTTTATGTTATCTATTAGTATACATAATATATGCTATATGAATATGTCAGCATTGAGGTTTTAGTTTCAGTTCTTATACAAGTGTATTATATGAATTATTTTATTTTTGGTAAATAGTTGTATATATTAGTTTAGAGATTATTATAATTGGTCATTTTTTTAAGATTTGGTTTTATTTAAGGATTTGTTATATAGAAAGTTATTTTTCTTTAAATAGAAACTAATAAAAGACCTTTTTTAAAAATAGAATTGTTAAAGCATTTTTTTTTTTAAACAAAAACACTCAAGAGTTAAGGCTCTTTAGATTTTATTTGAATAAACTAAATTGGTAACAATATAAATTCGGTCAGTTTTCAAAAATTAAAATCAACCAATACACTAAAATTTTCAGAGAGAACTATGATCGTCTGATCCCGGCTAGCGAACACGTAAGTACTTTCGGGGCGATAATAAAATATGTAAAAACTTAGGTTCTTTTTTTTTCTTTTGATTTTTATTTATTTATTTTAAATATTATAATTAGAAGAATAATTCTAATTTCGGTAAATAAATAATAGTACCCGTTAGGGTATAATAGGTTAATTCCCAAACTCGGAACCCTCTAGTTTTTCATTCAAATTGAAATCAAAGACTGGTAGCCAAATCATAATCAATCTATCAAATTGATTATGGTTTATTTCTTTTTTCCCGACTCTGATCGGATAGCACTCCAAAAATTATTTTCAATAAAAAACCGGAATTTCTCAATTTTTTTAGTCGAGGATTAATATTAAATGGGTTAGAATTTAGTATTAATCAAAAAATAAAAAATTAATTTTAGAAAATAAAAAATAAAAAAATAAAGCTCGGCACATCATATCCATTGCATTGAATTTTCCAGGGAAACAGAGAAAGCACCGACTTTATAATGTATCTAAACAACATGTATTATACAGCAAGTCCTTTCTTTACGGTATCAAACAAATCACGAGAAACCGCGTTTATTCTCTACTTACGCTCCACTTGCTTCGGATGGCAACAAAACCAACCCAGCTTCCTGGCAATGTCCCGTTTAATTTCTTTATTAACAAATAAATAATGGCAAGAAATCCCCACCGTCGATATGATTACATGATAAGGTTGGTGTCTCTTTATAAAACCCCTTTCATTCCGTAAATTCTGTATCAGCCATACAAGTAAGCCATTCGCTCAAACACTGAGTCTCTAGAATCCTACAAAAGAAGAAAAAGTTACTAAAAAAACTCCAGATAAACAAAACCGTAGAACACCATCTTCCTGTTGTCGCCAAAGTTTATCGAATAACCTGTGCAAGTTTGAAAGACAGAGCAAGCAATGGCAAAAGAGATGATTGTGAGGGATTTGAGGAGTTGGGTTCTTGAGATAGCTCCAGAACCTGTTATCTTTCCTTGTAGAATTTCTACTTCCCCTGAGTTAGAGACAATTGAAGAAGATGAAGATGAAGACATTGAGGATTAACAGCAAATTGATAAATTTTTTGTTAGTTTTTAGCTGTTTAAGCCCCCAACGATCTTCTAATACGCCGGGCGTTGGCACAAGTCGTTTTGTTTTATTAAAGCTGTAAATTGTAATGTTTGAGATGGTATGCAGTGGTGGTATGATTTGCTTCTGATTTGTTTGAAAAGCAGTGAAATTCTTTTAATATACCTGAATATTATTTGATTCCAATTTTGTCTTTGTCTTTGTCTTTATCACAAAAGAAATTAAATTTTTAACTTTCCTGAGCGGACACATGTTGGTTGAGTTTGTAAGGACATGGCACAATCTACTCAAAAAGATTTGAGTTGGAACGTAAGAAGTTAATTATAAGCGATTTATAAATATTTTTATAAGTGAATTATAATCTCAAAGTATGATTATATGATTTATGATGGTAATCAATACCAATACTGTTCGAAGTTTTTGTCAATAAAGAAAAAAATAAAAAGGGTATTCTTGCAGTTCGCAGAGTGAATGGTAAAACAATTCCTTAATAGAAAAGTAAAAACAAAATGAACTTTTTGTTGTTTGAAAAAATGAGAAAAGAAGAAAAAAAATAATGCCTATAGGGTAAGGAGCACTGCTTTCATCGACCATATAAGGGTGACCAAGGGCTCAATTGATTCTGCACTAGGCTATAATAATCGAAGTCGATCATGCAGATCTCCATATTAGGAGTTCCTACATGGATTAGCATCCACTTGTAAGAAAGGCCATCAAATGCTTGTTTCTGAAAATAAATATGTACATCCAAAAAAGCCATAGAGATTACTATTATAATTATACTTTACAAGCGCAAGCAATTCTGACACATTCTTTTTAAGAAAAATTGTCCTGACAAAAATGCCCATAAAACATCCAATAACCAAACCAATTAGAAAATTCAAAAATGATAAATAAGCCGAAGTGGATGTTACAAAAATAGCACCTACTGATTTGGCTGCAATTAATAGGTAACATTAAAAGTATAAAATATTACCACTTGCTTGAAGGTACATAAATTACAGATCCAGTTGTTCTTGTTACTGTTTTCGCAATGAATACTTCTAAATAAGTATAATTGCTTATATTATAAATGATACTAGGCATAAGTCACTATAACGTGATTTAAAAATAAATCTTAAAAATACATTAATTTTTTTTTTAACACAACCAAAAAATACACCATTACTAAAAAATGTAAAAATTTAATAGATACAATTTACTACTAAAAACTATAACGTGGGACTAAAAATTAAGTGCAAGAAAACACATTTACTTTTATTTAAAAAAAAATGTGGCTTACTTTTTAGAAACACACATGTTACTAATTGGCTGTTAAATTTTTAAATATCCTAACTTGGCATATTCTCTATTGCAATGAATATTCGTCGAACGATGCCACAAAAGCGCCTGGTGACGCAAGCAATATCTATCATAGATCCGAAAATCTTCCCACCTATTGTCTTTTTTTCTTATATTATATGATGTCAAATCAATGGCAAAGGACACAGTTCACGTTTTGCTTGTTCTCCACGTGGCAATAAGACTAGTGTAGGCTGTGGCTTCCAGCAAGCAATTCCACGTAATAATAATTTCACATTATCGATTGTGATTATGATTATCGGTCCAGCATTCATCCCTCCTTAAAAAATCCATTTCAACACCTAACTTTTCCATCAACCCTACTGGCAAGCCAGCCATCATCATCAGATACAAAATCTCCATACTTACGAAAAAAAAAAAAGGGCACTATCGTAGCAGAAGTCTTCTTCGAGAATCAAACTAACCATCTTCCCAATTGTTGCTAAAGTGTGTAAACGAAACAAAACTTGTGTTCTTCGAGAATCAACCATTAATTTTTTTTTTTCTGATTTTTAATTGGTCATATTATATACATGTATAGATTTGTTTGTGTTCCAATCACTCATAATGCCCTCTATTACATGTGAAATCAGATGAGATATCTCGCATAATATTTATTTTCCCCGAATTTAGGAAGAAGGAGGGGCAGGGGCCTTGTTGGGGGTGGGTTGTGGTGGGTTGGGAAAGATGGCTATTATGATATCAAGATAAAATGGTGTTTACCGGTAAACACAAAGACTAATGAGAGTAGATTTTGAAAAATTCAAAGTAGTCTCCCATTTCCTTCTTCAATTGCATAAGTTAGCTTGTGTTGGAGCTAAGTGGACAAAATTTTCAAGGGATATTGTTAGTTCTCTATTATAAGTTCATCAACTCTATCGTATGCATATTTTTTATTTACATTTGTAAGTAAATATATATCTTTTATACAGACCGTATGTTGCGAGATCTATCTTCTATTTAGCTTTAAGATAAATTATTGCATATTTAAAATTCTATACTTAAACATTTTATTACCAAATATTCCACTTGGCATGATATAAGTGCTTTTTATATCTATCCTTTTATTGCCAAATGACCATAGCCAAAAGTATAATTCGGTATACTAATTGCAACTTAATATGTGATACGAGGCAAGCGCACCTATCAATTTTAATATAGTCTGATATGAGTCCGAGTCGATCCCTCAGAGATTTTGAGTACTAATATTAACTTTAGCTTTATTATCTAATCGGAAAATTATGTCAAGTTGAATGAATTAAAAATACTGAAATTAATAAACTAAACTACTTATGAGACTTAATTACGCAAATTAAAAAGCAATAAACTACGAACGACTTCAAGTATGCAATAATGTATTTAGGAATTATTTCCCCTAGTGTTTAACACGTAACCTTTTAAAATATATTCAATTTAGTTTCTATAATTCTTGACCGGAGGGATTCACAATTAAAGCTAATATCTTTCTCAAGCATATTAACCCTAATCCTAAATTATTTACTGGAATCTCTTCACTTAGTAATATAACTTAGAATTGCATTAATGTATAATGAATTCCCATACAAACAATCAACTTTCCGGAAGAAACATGTATCTTATCTCTAAGTATACATGTAATTCTCTCCAATTATGTTAAGATCTAATTACACATGCAATTTCTCAATCAACATGCATAATATCATGTATTGACACTCTAGAATTATCAATCAATAATTAACGACATAATTGAATCAAGAAAAGATAAAAACTTTCTTGAAATTATAATTCAATCCAAGGGTTATATGAAACCCTAGGTTCCATAATCCTAAATACTTGAATTCTAAGCTATCATAACGAATCTAAAAACGAGTTTCATCAAAAACATAAAATAAAGCATGAAAACCCCTCTTGATTTGATGAACAATCTCTAATCTTGAAATCGATGTCGTTATCGCTTCTTGATGTTGTTTCTCCTTAAGTCTCTTCTTGTCTCTTGTCTCTCTTTGTTTCTGTAATGTCTCTCTCTCTTTTGAACCCTAAGATCCCCTTATATATGTGTATTACACGGATTTTATTTTCGTCACCAGACACGGCCTGGGACATGGCCGTGTCCTCAGGTCGTGTAACTTTCTGCACAAAGGCAAAATTTCTGCACAACTTCAAAATTTCAAAATTTCATAACTTCTTCGTTTGAACTCGGAATTGAGTGAAACTTGATTCGTTTTCTTCGTTTTCGAGCCTAGAACGCGTTTAAACCCTGAAATCAACATTTTACTCAATTAAGTATCATTTTCTTTAAAGAAAACCAAAAATGTACGGGAAATGCTATAAAATCACCATATAAAATATGTTTAAAATTACAGTTATCAATATGGTAAAGCAATTGCCTAAAGATGAAAATATACTAAGAGTAAATATTTACTTCATGAAATATTTTATCGAAAAAAATACATATTCTACTATTTATTTCACTATATTAATCACAGTATTAAACTGAGATATCATTAAAAATACTAATATATTCTTATTTGATTTTTCTAAAAAAAACAAAAGTCATAGTCGAGGGTATGATTGTTAATTACTTGAATTTTTTATTTACAAAAGGGAACAACTAATCCCTATAGAGAGGAAAAACGAGTGACTCAAAATAAAATCTTTTTAGCCAATTTTCAAGTAAATAAGGTAATCAGAAAAATTTCACAAATAATTATTCTATTTTTTCTCTATTACATCTATTTCTTCTTTATTGCCTCCATGGGAACAAGCCTGTGCAAATAGCAATCCGAAAAATATGATCGAAAATTCTATGAGTTTAGTCCATTAAAAAAACTGCATAAGAAAGGCGTGAGTTTACCGGATGTATATATTACAAAATCAACACTTATTCAATCGTGCAATGAAGGCTTGTTAGGCGACGCAAGCAATATCCATCTTACGTCTAAAAAATTTTCCCACCTATTTTCTTTTATTACATATCATAGTCATGGTATCACGAATGCTGTTTTTTATTACATCACATGGATCTATACCTCCAAAAATGACTTTAGGAGATGCATACACGGATTCACATTCTTACAACTCGACTCTAAAGAACCGATTCCATTTGATTGTGTAATTGTATTTCACATGAAATATTGATTAATTAAATATGTGATTGTTGTATGCATTGAGTATTGCATTAGAACTATTCGGTAAGTATGTAGTTTAGCAAATATGTGTGGTTGCTTACAATGATTATGTATTAGGTTTTATCACTTACCTATTAATGTCATTTCAAGTTATTGTGGAGAGTTTGATAACTACAGTAATATTGGATTTGATTTATACTCTGGAGGAGGGAACGACCTTAATCCCGCTGAAGAGGGTTTTAATAACTATTATTATTGAAAGGACTATTAAGATTAAGATAGATTTAGTAGTTTTCATTGGTTTTTAGACTATAATTATTAGGACAGCTCACATATAGTTAAACTTTGAAGAATTTTTCCTTGTTTTCCATTTGTTAAAAATGTCTTATAACGAAACCTCATCAATAAGAGTTTTGATGGACTAACTGTGAGATTAGCATTTTAGCAAATAGAATCTTAGTATAAAAAAATTTAGGATAGCTCAAAAGCATGTTAGGACCACAAATCAATTAAATGACCCATTTAAATACTCGAAACAAAATAATAAAATGTAAATACCAGTTAAAAAATTTTGAAATTTTGAAATTTCATTCATCATCCATAAAAACAATAAATCGTAAATACTCGAGGTTTAAATAATGAGATCTTGGATATAAAGTGTTAATAGTGAAATTTAACAAATTCACATGAAATGACATTTAGAATTAAACATATATATATAATATTAAATTACCTAACTACAACCACAAAATCTAAACTCTCATTTTAGGTGTTCACATAACCGATTCGTTTAGGCTCAAAAGTTAAGATTAAGATTAAGATTCCAAAAGTTAGTCAACTTATGCTCATGAATGTAGATTTTAAAAATAGAATACAAGAATGTCAATATAAGTTAAATCGTTAAACTAACGAATTGATTAGTTAATTATTGGGATCACATAAATCTACAACCAAAATTAATGAAATTGGGCGGATAAATAATAAATTTAATAAATAATATAAAAATATATGTAACAATAATAATTAAAAATTATAGGATAGTATAATTAATTATCAAGTTAAGTTAAGTTGTAGAAGCTTTAACAAAAGCTAACCACTAATCTAAGCATTAAATATAACATAAGATGCTCAATTAAATAAATAAATAGGTGACCCATTATTTTAGAAATCCAAGGATTATAACTCATGGCTATGAAAAGAAAACAAAGATTAAAGCCATGGTTTTAAAAACCCATAGATTTAAGCCCATGGTTCCTATGAGATAAGAATGACAAGTTTTAACACTTATCACTTAGGATAATTAAGGGAAGGATAAACATTGGCCATGCAAGCAATCGTTCAACTAACTCAACTATTATATAAACATACCCCTATCTTCATTTGGAGCTTTTGGCCAAAGTGAATTATTAGGAAGAATTTGGAGCTCAAAGAGAATTTTAGGAAATTCTAGAAAATCAAAGAGAATAATAGGAAAATTAGAGCGAAATATGTATGTATGTAGGATACGGACCAACTGTCAACCTAACGACAAACAACCACCATCACCTAACACTGAAGGTAATGCAATGTTGGATTGACAAAGCCACCACCATCGCCAACCACAAAACTCTCTTGCATTAGTGAATTTGATTTTGCACCCGTTTTTCAAGAATTTGTTAAAAATATCAAATTTTATTCAAAAATTCTAGAAAAAATTTATTCATGTATAATTTTAAGTATATTTTTATGAAAAACTATTATTTTTGTAAAAATATTTTATTTTATATATCACCCTTAAGAAATGGACAATTCAGAATCGATTTTCAATTTGATTTTCAAAAGCTTGAACGATGTAATTTTCTTAACAAATTTTTTTCTATAAATACCTTATTACATATATAAAATTGCTATGTTAAGAGTTTCTCTAAAACTTTTCATTTTATTAAGTTTAATTCTTAGCTTTTAAAAAACCAATAAGCTAAAATTTAAGAAAAATCCATTATTTTTTACATGATTTTGTCGACTCTGATTTTCCACCACTTTTTGAACAATTTTTTGTTACATGCAATGGATTGATCTTGATTTTTAAGTAGGAATAGGGGATTTTATAACAAAAAGGCTTTTTTGAAACTAAACATTGTGATTTTTACTCCAGTGTTTATGTGGATTTTCATTAAGTTTTTAAATTGATGGTTTTTGTTGGAAAATCCCTAAAAATCAATAGTAAATTAAAGATTTTAATTGCTATGCATGAAGAATTTTCACATTGAAAACCATGATTTTTCAACTTAATATATGTATTTTAGGTACGTTAATTGATTGGGTGTGTTTAATATTCTTTTTGATTGAATTTCGAGTTATACATGCCGATATGAAGGAGTTTTGAGGTATGTGAGTTAATATTGGTGGAGTTCGGGCATGGTTAGGCATTGACAAAGTAAATAAAAGTGTGAAAAATGGTGTTTTTGATGAGTTGGGGCGAATGCTTATAGAAGGTGTTGTAGCAATTCTAGATAAGCTAATTGATGAGCTAGTAACAGTAGAAGCTTTTATGGATGCTAGTGCAAACTGCTAACTTATAGAAGGTAAAACTGCTAACCTATAGAAAGTATTGTAAAAGCTTCCCTAAGCAAGTTAACTATAAGTTACTACTATAGAAATTTTAGTAGAAAGTTTCCTAATATAGAAACTATAAATAAAATTTCTATAGAAAATTATGTAAAAGGTCTATTTGATAAGAAACATGAGTCCATAAGCTAGTAGATGGTCATATAAAAGGTTTCATATTAAAGAATATGAGTTAAAATATTAGTAGAAATTTAAGGAGAATGTCCATTTGACAATGAATGTAACTAAGGACTCTAGTAGAAGCTTGAGAAAAAGGCACCACATACTTAGTAAGTCCTAGTAGAAAGTTATGTAGAAGGCACTATAAACTTAAGAAACCTAAACCTAATAAAAGGTTTAGTAGAAGGTTTCAATAACATATATAGAAGTAATAACCCTTAATACCTATAACCAACACTTAGGGCATAATAAAAAAATGTTTGGCCTAAACAAAAGTATACTAATTAAATACTCTTACTTCAATAAATAGTATTGAAACTAAAATATAATTTACAATAGATGGACCATTGATGACAAAAGAACCGAGGTATATGAATTACAAGAGCGAGTTGAAATCCAAGTAAGTGAAATTAATGCTCAATGGCATTATATACACTTGCTTGTAGTTGTAAAGTAATTGGTTATGCACATGCGACATGTGTACTTAAAAATTATTTGTTATACTCTCTGATAGTTATATAATATGTTATGATTGCTTTGCTATGTTTTACTTCCTGATTTGAGTATTTGCAATTGGTTGGTCACCTCTAAATTGGAGTAAGCTAAAATTGGGACATAAACACTAATCGAATGTGAATTGCAACCCATTAGGGGAAGCGATTAGGATTTCTGATCGAATACCGACCTTTCAAAGAGGTAGTTGTAAGCTCCAAAAATTGAATTTAGGACAACCGAGCTTAGATTTAGGGTTTTTAGGGAAACTTATCCAATTAAGCCCAAACTTTACAATTAAAATAAAAAAGTTAGTCGAGATATTACAATGAAGTTAGATTTTAGTAATAATGACCCAAAATCCCAATTTTGCCCTTAGAAGTTGGAATATTTAATATAACACTAAAATGTTTAAAACTCCTAAAATCGAACTTAGATTGCAACGAGAACTTAGAGATAAGTTAATCGAGCTATAAAATGAGATAATATGGTATAATTTACTATATAAAAATATACGTAATTTTATGAGTATACCCGGTATAAATAATAATTATATCCATAAATTAACCCTAAATTATGTAATTATATATTTATTGTGTTAAATTCATGAAATTAACTTTAGAACATATCCTAAAAATAAAAGATATGCTAGAAACTTAATTATATAAGTATAGTTACATATTACATGTGATATTCACAAGGAATATATACTCGTATATTAAGTAAATAATTAAGTATTAATAAAATATACTCAAAATACCTAAATAATTACAAAATATTATTCAAAAGCCTTCCAATTGCTGATTCACACCTAGAAATTGCTGGAAATCATCAAAGCTGGACAATTGTTGAATCAAAAGGTGAATCTACAAGCAAATGATACCTCCTACTTGCAATTAATAGAGAAAAAAGCAAGAAAAAATAAATAAATAAATAAATAAAAAGGAAACCGACCTAAACCACTATAAATCTATTGAACAACATCATTTTTCATCTTTGAAACTAGAAACAATAGAAAGAAAAATTAGAAAAAAAATCGTAGAATATAAAAAGAAATTTAGAAAAAACAGGGGAAATTTCGTGAAAGTGAAAAACCCTAACCTAGAGTAGTTCTGCTGTGAAACCCAGCCAACCCCACATGATCCACCCACCGCGCAAGCCGTCTAACAACTACCCAACCACCGCCGGCCACCGGAATACCCAAGAACACTAAAGTCAATTTCCTGCCCTGTTTTTCAATAATTTCTTAAAATTAGTAAATCCGCCCAGAAAATTATGAAAAAAAAATTTTACTTAGGTTATTTTAAAAATGCTTTCATGTGATATTTTTATTTTTGAAAAATTCATAATATTTAATATACTTTATTAAGAAATCTATTATTCACTCGAATTTATATTTGTAAAATAAATGTATTAAATGATGTTGTTTCTAGCTAAAAATTTTTGTGTAGGATGTGTATGATTTATAGATAATTGCTATGCAACCTAAATTTTGATTTGAATATTTTTAATATTTATTGCATTTTTAGGCTTAAAAATAGCTCAAAAATAGGCTGAAATTATGAATTTAATAGGAAATTATGAAATTGATTGATGAAATGGACATGTACTGATCTTTAATAAATAATAATAGTATTGAGTCAGATTGAAATTAATTTGGTACTAAAAGAATCATAATTAAGTAATTTATGATAATTTAGGGGTAAAATCGTCAATACGAATATATAGGCAATAGGTCGGCAAATTGAAACCCTATATTTTTAAGAGTGTATAGAAATTTTTGGAGAATTATTTGGTAACCCGAACTATTTATTACAAATTTATTAAGTAAAATAGCTTAATTTGCAAGTCGGGGTGTATTTGTAATATTAATAAGCTAAAATAAATTAAATAGTTAAATAAAAACTATATGTGGGAATTGCTAATCAGATTGGATTAAATGGATATTTTTATTATATTTATTAATACTTTTTGATTGAGATACACTTTAGATATATTAAGATTGGATAATACTTATATTGTAACAATATATGAACAAATTAGATGAAATACAATTTAATATAATTATGTATAATTGTATTAAAAACTCAAACTACCCGTTAAAAGCCATCTCTAGAAATAGGACCCGTAAAACGTATCGTTAGATCTATACGAACCTAATGACACTAGTTTTATTAAAATCGGACGACCTTAAATAATTTAATCTATAACTTTATCATATTCAAGAATGTACATATTTCGGTAACCTTACCGGAATTAAAACATGAATTAATAAATAAAAAATACGTTTCGATACAATCGAAATGATATATATATAATATGTAATAGTATATATGATGTACAATATCAACAATTAATAACTTAATTCGATATATAGCAATGACTGTATATTATGGAAATAATATATATATATATATAACCATTAGAGATTAAACCCTAATGTTTTCGTAATTATTACGAAAACTAAATTTGGATCTTTTGTGTAATTAGGACCTTCTAATATAAAGACGGTTGACAATTCAAGTCAGCAATAGCGAATGTCTAAACAAGTAAGTTAAGATTGTGGCTTCACCACTTGTTTAAGTACTATTTAAAGTATCCGGAGACCCAAGAGTACTTCTGGTTGTGTTTGTAGTTAGATAATTATGTGCATACTATGTGTGTGAATGATACTTAGTTGTGACAGGAGTTTAACTCTTTGGTATGCTGTTCTGCATATTTGCATGGATTCTGTATTGTGCGAACTTATTGGTCACCCCTGATTAAAACTAAAGGTTATTCAACTAAAATGAAATTGGACATGCATAATCACCCGTTAGGGGAAATGATTAAGAGTGTTAGGCCAAATACCGACTTCCTTCGATGAGGATAGTTGAAATGGTCCTTTCCCCATCCTTAGTCGAATTAAGTGACAGGCGAGGAGGTCACGGCGGTTAGGGGCCATGGTTCGAAGGCGGTCATGGGAGGAGGGTGTTCTCCATTGCATAAGCTCGGGTTTGGTCTGACTTGAGTCGCGATAAAACTCCTCAATCCGAGTTGAAGCAGATGTAATTTCTCTAACCTCACAATAGACCGGATAACACTGTGCGATATTTCATTTATGATTGCATTACATTTCATCATAATTATTAACCTTATTTGTGATTGTACAGTACTCTTCTGACTCCGACCTACTTTCTGAGCTAGTTGTGCTCACATCCCTACAAACTCTTTTGCAGGTGTTGAGTAAGAACAGGATGTTCAAGTACCATCGTTCTCAAGTTAGTGTGCTGCTGTTTGGAAACGTGAGAATCGAGGAATCAACTGAGCCCAAGCTTTTAACTTTGTCTTTAAGTTTTGAGGAAACTAATTGGGAATTCCTTAGGAGCCCACTAGTTTCCTAACTTATTGTATATAGACTGCAAAACCTGTAGTTTTTAATAAACTTTGATTGTAAACTTTACCTTTAGATGTAAAACATTTGTATAAATACTGTTGTGGTACTAAAAAGCAAACCATATAGAATAAGTATTTTGTAAAAGCTCTACTACAGGTTTGGTTATTAACAGGTGTCAGAACAAACGTTTCAAGCTGGTTGAGTTATGCGCCTTGTGTGAACTGTATTTACAATAGCAGCTGTAAGGTCAGCTTCTATCTTAGATTAGTTTACACGATTACGACTCTTCCTGTTCGGGGCATAACAGTAGCTATAATTGGCATTCCCCCACCTTTAAGGCCAAACAAGTCTGGGTTTGGTTGGAAGGCATCGTGGCTAGAGCATGCCTCCATTATGCAAAAAACCTTCAACCCGAGTTAGAGCGAACGCAATTTCTCTAACTTCATAATGGATCAATCAACATCGTGATGGTATATGCTTATTGCATGGCATCGCATCTAACTAATTGATTGACAACCCTCTTTGACAATTGTGTTATGTATGCTTTTGTCTCCATCGTCTTACTAAGCGGGGGTTGCTTATATTCCCATAGTTTTTTTTTTTTTTTGTAAGTTTAGAAAATAGATACCAAGATCACCCAATTCTTAAGCGTACAAAAGATGGGAATAGGTTTGGAGTGAGGAGCAAACAGATTGGAACATTCCTTTTGTCTTTCATTTGGAATCAACTAGGCTATTTGAATGACCTAGATTAACTTGTAATATTGTATTTATTGTAAAAATGATTTTGGATTCTTTTATTAACTTTCTTGTATAAGAATGACAAGTAACTTTTATTATTTTTCAAAAGAATTATATTAAGCAAATTTCTAGTTTTCAAGAGAAATATACGAATTAAATCTTTCTATTTTACTTTAAATATTAAACCCAAGATACGTCAAAGTTGCATAGTCGTATGTGCCTTATGTATACCACATTTATGATAGTAGCTGAGTAGTTAACTTCTGTGACAAATTGGTGTACATAGTGGGACTATTATGACTTTTCCACTTTCGAGGCATAACATTGATTATATTAAATATGTAGATAAGTAATTATTTTCTATACCTCACATGCAGATATCGCAACTTGAGCATGTGACAAAGTTGTTGCACCTCAATTTGAAGTGTGACAATATTATTGCTCCTATAACTAATAATGTATTGAGTTGAACTTTTTGGAGTAAAAACGCAAGGCAACAAAACTTTTTTCCATTGTTGTCTTATTTTCTCTTCAATTTTTTATTTATATTAACTTATGTAACATAGTAATGTCATATTTTACTAAATAGCGACTTAACCTCCAAATTTGCACAAAAAGTGGTTTCATGCTTGTTATGGTAGACAAGTGCTCAATCTCAAAAGATATAGGTATTTTGAGTAATCGAAGTTTCTTAAGGTAATCTAGTAATTTACCTTTCTTCTTATGTTAATGTTATGATAATAGCAAGCTATTAATGATTAGTTTTGGACATAAGCTCCCAAATTCAAGTCAACCTCTTTAACTCACAAGTCGACCTCCCTTAACCTTAAGTCAAACTCTACAATGCCTAAATCAACCTCTCTTGGGTTAGATCCTATGGAATGGCTCTAAGAAGAGCAAAAGTGACCTTTATTCTCCAAAAGTCATAAACCCATTGGCATAGGTCAGCAACACTTACGTATCCCATGATTAAAACCCGTGTGCCTATATGTATGATGCCAACAATGCATTAAATACGACACGATGGACAGAATCCCCTTGTGAAGGCCTGTACGACCGAAAAGGGATCTAAACATCCTTGATCACTTGAGCTCTGACTTGAACCAAATCAAGTAAGCTCTATCTACAAACTCTTTCCTTCATCTTTATCTAAATTATATCATCCTCCAGACCACCAACCACCATATAGCATGTATCTTTTGGCATGACATTCTAGAAATATACTTTACTTTTCCATACAGAACCCTTTTTAATACATTTCATGTATTCCAAATTATAAATTACCCTTTTTGTCTTTTCCATATATGTTTGTAATACTAGTGGAGCTAGTATATAAACCCTATTTGTTGTATGCAAACATCATCGATTACCATATCAAAACATTTTAAGTTTCCTTTATGAGCAACCCTAATGTTCTCATTTATCCTTTTAACTTTTATCTATTCTCTTTAGTAAGAAATAGTGGCAAGTGACTATATAATTCGAACTAGTGAGTCATATCTAGCGAATTGTAACTTAAGTAAAATCTATTAATGTGTTATATCTAGTCAGTAGCTGCTCGGATTTTTGTTAATCTTCTTTTTACTAATCTTTTAGAAATGTAGATAACTATTTAGATTAAGAGGAGAAGTTTAAACATGTTTTTTATTATTACTAGTATGAGAACCATGAGAAAGTGAGAACTATTGCTATAGAGTTCTCAAGATATGCCGTAGTGTGGTGGAAGAACTTGCAAATCATGAGGAGACAAGAAGGATATAAGGAAGTTAACATTTGGCTTTAGATAAAGAGGATTATCAAAAACAAGTTCGTACCAGATACATATCTACAATATACTTTTGCTTAGCTTCAAGAGTTGAAACAAGGAAGCCAAAGTATTGACAAACATGTTCAAGAATTCTAGATACTCATGACTCGTTGTAAAATGGATGAACCATCGACCCGAACTGTATCTAGATTTCTCATCGAATTGCGAAGCGACATTCAAGATACCATAGAGCTTGAACAATTTACTACATTGGATAATGTTATAAGAATAGCCCAATGAGCAGAAAGACAAAGGAGAAATAAGTCAAGCTGACCTATGCAATCAAGCTAACTCACTTAAGGCAATTCCTAAACTTAATACAATGCCAAGCCAACCAAAAGGACAAATGTCCCAGGTGAACAGAATGGCTAAACAATTGATGGCAAAGTACCATTGGGAACTCATGAGAAGTAATAAGGATCTAAGAGGAAGACGATCCATTTCAAGTACTTTAAATGCTAAAGGTTTAGGCACATGGGTACTCATTGTCTAAACCAAAGAACCATGATTGTCAAAGGAGATGTCCCTAAGCTCGAAGTGGATAATACTGATGAGGAGCCCTAAGAAGAGGTTGCCCTCAAAGAGAATACGACCTAAGAAGGAGAGCTTGTTAAAGAGGATATGTTTGCCAAAGATTTGGACAAACTAACCTTGGTTGTCCAACGTACGATGACTATGGAACCCTTTATTGAAGAGAAGTGAAGAAAGAATTTATTCTACATAACTTGTAAGGTAAATAAGCAAATTTGCACATTCATTATCACGTCCTAAAGTAGAAGAGTAGTAATAATTTTGCCGTGCAAACTATTCCAAGATATAAGTTGACCTTACAACTACTATCTTAAACCTAATTTACATAAGGTATCCACAACTAACCTACTTTGAAGTAAACAATTCATAAAATAAACAGGTTATTTACTTAAGTATGAAAAATATGTACTTATTATTGTTTTATTGTTGTTTTGATCACTCTTGTTATTGCATTTAATTAGAAATATTGAGAAAGAATTGCATATTATCCTAAAACTCAATTCACCCCCCATCTTGAGTTTAACTTAGTGTTCTTCAATGCATTCTTAAGTCTCCATTTCGACTTACCAAGCTGTTGGTTACTTATACCCTTATAGAATTTCTTGCAAATACTGACTAAGATGCTGCCCTATAACTATCCCTAGGTTAGTATCTTTTTGAAGTGTTTTGGAAAAGTGAGAATTAACTAGCTGAACAATCGAGTCTTCTAGTGTTTTATTAGTACTCTTAGGTTTATATACTGGTCTTGTAATACTTTACTTATCAAATTAATATGGCATGTAAATATTTCTTGGGATTATAAGATAGTATAAGTATCTTTATATAAATATGACTTAAAATTTCTAATTATATTTATAAATTTTATCTATAATTATGAATGAGCTATTTACTTCAAAGCGAAGAGTTATTGATGCCTCATGTAAATCATATCTATGATAGAGACTATAAGGTCAGTTTCTATCAGAGGTTGGTTTACACAACAGGACTATTACAATTTCACCACTTCGGGGTGTAATATTGTTGACAAGGTATACATCGGTTTGGCACTTGACTACTAAGAGATGTATAGTTACTTAACTCAGTATAAGGAGTTGGTCGGTAGTAAGAATTAGCTCGACCTTGGCAAGAGTTAGCTGGAATAATAGAATTTGCTTCACCAATCCTTTAAGTCCATACACTCAAGGTCGGGTTAAATGTCAAGTAGCTTAATTCATATCACTCCCTCCAAGTTGATTTGGATTTAGGATCAAATCCAGCTGGTCTTAGCTCAATTCTTCATCAAGTTGGTAGAGGTTGAGGTTAGTAATGTTGAAGGTGTCAAATACTCCATAGTCATCGGGTAATTCCAATCAATAAGCATTATCATTGATCTTTTAGAGTATTCTGAAGGGACCTTTGTCTTAGGCAAACAACTTATTCTTTCTCTTATTCGAGAACCTCTCATTGCTTAAGTGCAACTATACCAAATCACTAAGCTAAAATTGTGCTGACTTCCTTCCTTTACTCCTTTCTTGCATTTTCTTGATAGTTCAGTCAATTTGTCGAGTAACTTTCTCATAGATCTGTTACAAAGACTATGCTTGGGCTCTTGTGTCAAGGTCTTCTTGTTCAGATACGAGCACAAGGGTATGGTTAAGGGGCAGTTCTAGATTGAAGCCATATATGACTTCAAAGGGTGTCTGCTTGGGCATATCATGTACAGTACGGTTGTAAACGAATTCCATCTTAGGGAAATAGACATCATAATCAGTTAAGCTCTTTGATACGAGGCAAGCGCACCTATCAATTTTAATATAGTCGGATATGAGTCCGAGTCAATCCCTCAGAGATTTTGAGTACTAATATTAACTTTAGCTTTATTATCTAACCGGAAAATTATGTCGAGTTGAATGAATTAAAAATACTAAAATTAATAAACTAAACTAATTATGAGACTTAACTAAGCAATTTAGAAAGCAATAAATTACTAACGACTTCAAGTATGCAATGATATATTTAGGAATTATTTCCCCTAGTGTTTAACATGTAACCTTTTAAAAATGTATTCAATTCAATTTCTATAATTCTTGACCGGAGGGATTCACAATTAAAGCTAATATCTTTCTCAAGCATATTAACCCTAATCCTAAATTATTTACCGGAATCTCTTCACTTAGTAATATAACTTAGAATTGCATTAATGTTTAATGAATTCCCACACAAACAATCAACTTTCCGGAAGAATCATGTATCTTATCTCTAAGTATACATGTAATTCTCTTCAATTATGTTAAGATCTAATTATATATGCAATTTCTCAATCAACATGCATAATATCATATATTGATACTCTAGAATTATCAATCAATAATTAACGACATAATTGAATCAAGAAAAGATAGAAACTTTCTTGAAATTATAATTCAATCCAAGGGTTACATGAAACCCTAGGTTCCATAATCCTAAATACTTGAATTCTAAGCTATCATAACGAATCTAAAAACTAGTTTCATCAAAAACATAAAATAAAGCATGAAAACCCCTCTTGATTTGATGAACAATCTTTAATCTTGAAATCGATGTCGTTATCGCTTCTTGATGTCGTTATCGCTTCTTGATGTCGTTTCTCCTTAAGTCTCTTCTTGTCTCTTGTCTCTCTTTGTTTCTGTAATGTCTCCCCTTTCTTTTGAACCCTAAGATGTCCTTATATATGTGTATTACACGGATTTTATTTTCGTCACCAGACACGGCCTGGGACATGGCCGTGTCCCCAAGTCGTGTAACTTTCTGCACAAAGGCAAAATTTCTGCACAACTTCAAAATTTCACAACTTCTTCGTTTGAACTCGGAATTGAGTGAAACTTGATTCGTTTTCTTCGTTTTCGAGCCTAGAATGCGTTTAAACCCTGAAATCAACATTTTACTCAATTAAGTATCATTTTCTTCAAAGAAAACCAAAAATGTACGGGAAATGCTATAAAATCACCATATGAAATATGTTTAAAATCAGAGTTATCACTCTTCTTACTATAGGTCGAGGCAATGATCCTAAAATACGATTAACCACCTTTATTTGACCATCGATCTAGGGGTGACAAGAAGTACTAAATAGTAGTTTAGTCCCCATATGACGTTAGAAGGTCCCCTAAAAATGGCTTAGAAACTTTAGATCCTTGTCTAAGACTACACTTCTTAGTATATCATGTAACCAAACAATTTCTTACAGAAGAGAAAAGCAATAGTCAAAACATCATTAATTTTAGAATAGAGCACAAAGTATGCCATCTTATTAAATCTATCTACGATGACCATTACAGAATCTTTGCCTCAGGTAGTTCTTAGTAATCCAAAAACAAAATCCATGCTCAACTCAGTATAAAGTTAGGTTAGGATAGGAAAATGTATTACTTTCTCTTATTCAGCTCGGCATTTGGTCTTCTTACAAGTAGCACAACTCTCAATAATTCGATGCACATCTCATCTCATCTTCGGCTAAAAGAATCGTCAATTCAACAACTCATACATCTTTTCCTCTCTAAAATGGCTAGAAAGTCCTCCATCGTAGGCTTTTCTCACTAGTAGCTCTCTAATTGAACAAGTAGCACATACAATTTGCCACTTCGAAACACATAACCATCCTACACATGGTACTCAACTACAACACTTCCTTCAATACATTGTCCAAATATATGACCAAAATGGGGGTCCTAAGGATACGGCTCTTCGATACTCGCAAACCCTAATAGTTTGGTCTACAATTCAATAAGGAGAACATGTCTTCTTGAGGGAGTGTCAGCAACTAAATTATTCTTGCTTTATTTACACTTTATCACAAAGTTGAATCCTTGTGGGAATTTAACCTATAACGCTTACTGCTTTGACGGCTTGGTATGACTTCTAAGGTACCTTAAGGATTCATGATCTATATAGATGACAAACTCTCCAGGTAATAGATAACACTACCATATTTAAAGCGTATGGATAAGAGCTAAGAGTTCTTTGTCATTTACTTAGTGGTTCAATTGGAGTCCTCTCAGCTTCTCACTATGGTAAGCAATGGTTCGGCATTCTTACATCAAGATAGGTCGTATCCCAATGCTTAATACGTCACATTCTACCTTAAAAACCTTCTTGAAGTTGGGTAAAGCTAATACTAGTGCGAAAGTCAATCTTGCATTTATTTCAACAAAAATTTTTCCTCTCTCTCGATATTCTTATTCATCAACTCTGTAAGGGGTGCAACAATGGTATTAAAGTTTCCAATGAATCTTCGATAAAAGGATGTCAATCCATGGAAACTTCTCACTTAGCATAAGTGGTTGGTGTCGACCACTCAACAATATTCTCATCATTGACTCGCAGACCGCTTCTATTAACTACATAACCTAGAAATGCCACTTCCTCTTAATAGAAACAATACTTTTGTGAATTGTTGAATAACCTCTCGACTCGGAGGACATTAAGCATGATGTGGAGATGTTTAGAGTAACTTAGTAGGTTGGCACTATACATAAGGATATCATCAAAGTGTAATAGACACACTTCTCAATCAAGTTTCTCAACACATAGTTCATCAACCTCATGAATGTGCTCAAGGCATTTGATAGGCCAAAGTGCATTATCATTCACTTATAAAGTCTATACCTTATTATGAAAGTAGTCTTTCACTCGTTTCCTAGCCTCATCCAAATTTAATGATAGCTAGACTTCAAATCAATCTTGCTGAACAATTTGATGCCATTCAGTTTGTTTAACATGTGATCTAGCCTCAAGACAAGGTATCTGTACTTGATCATAATCTTATTAACAGCTTTAATGTCCATATACATATGTTAAGCACCATCCTTCTTTGGCACAAGCAATGCAAGTATAGCACAAGGGCTAAAACTCTCTCTCACATATTCTTTTCTCCAACAGCTCGTTGACTTGTCTTTGGAGCTCTATAATTTGCTCAAGATTCATTCTAGGAGTTGGTTTGTTTAGCAGGACAGTACCAAGTATCAAGTCAATGCGATACTCTATGCCTCAGAAAGAGAGTAATCCTCCGATCAATCATTCGGAAAACAAGTTAGCATATTCATTCCGTAGCTCCTTCACCTTAAGGGGTAGCTCAAGTTGGCATGTCAACCTTAATGGCCTCTCATAACTCAGCTCTACTCAAAAGTCTTCTTAGATCCTCAAGCAAGTTTAGCTTAAAGCTTATTAACTTGATTCGGCTTCAAAAGATTCAAAGTGATTTTCTATCAATCTTTCTTGAACATACAGGTTTTCCTAAACTCATCATGTATAACTCTCGTGTTAAAAAGCCAAGGTTTACTTAGCAGAACATGAGACGTATACATATGCAATATGTTACAAAGAATTTTATCAAAATAGTTTCCAATTGAGATCGACATCAATACTTGTTGAGTGATATATAGTGCTCCAATCTCATTCAGCTAATGTAGCTTGTATAGCTTTGAGTATGAGACAATCGGCAACTTGATTTTTTTATCTAAGTTAGTAGATGTCATATTGGTATAGCTCCCACTATCTACTATGAGTGTAAGCCTCATAATCAAGTATTCGGGCTTCAATATGTAAAATTTAGGGCTATTAAGCAAATTATCCGATCGAGCCCAAATTTTACAATAAAACTAAGAATATTAGTAAAGGTAATCTTGCGAGTTTGGATTTAGGAAAATAAATAATTAAATATTATAACATTAAGTTATATATATGTTATCCATTATTTATTAAAAATGCATAAAACGAGTTCTAATAATTAACGAATCGATAAAGATAAATTATAAGCATAGTAAAAGTCATAAAATAACATAAATAATATTTAGGAGTATTTATTTATACCATAAATGTATTTATATGTAGGTAAAAATATGTGAAATTAATTAAATTTCTTAGAATATGCTAAAATAATGCTAATTAATTAAAGAAAATTCATATAAATTAAGGAAATTCAAGAAAAATTCATAAGAAGTATTGAAAGGTCTGGAAATAGGCATAACAAGCTAAAAATTAAAGAAAGAAAACTATTCAATAAAATTAAGCTAAATAGAAAGTGAAAAAAGGAAGAAAAAAAAGGATACATGGTATAAATTAATTTAAGATAAAACCTTAAACACTACTATAAATTTAGCAAACACTCATCAAACTTCATTTTGGTTAGTTTGAAAACAAGACAAATTAGAGAGAGCTTAAAAAGAGATGAGAGGGTATTTTTATTAAAAAAATCACAAAATAGTGTGTATTTAAGGCTTATCAGGTAAATACACAAAGGCGATGTAAGCCCCATAGTCAAGTGTTCAAAAGTCAGTACGTAAAATTTAAAGTGCTCGAATAAGTTATCCGATCGAGCTCAAATTTTACAATAAAGCTATAAATATTAGTAAAAGTGATTCCGTAAGTTTGGATTTAGAAAAATAAGTAATAAAATAATTAAATATTATAATATTAAATTATAAGCATATTATCTGTTATTTATTGAAAACATATAAAATGAGTTCCAATGATTAATGAATTGGTAGAGATAAATTATATGTAATTATATAAATTAATAAGAAATAAAATGAAAAGTTTAATGCTTGAGAGACACTTTAAAAATTATGAATTATATAAACTTTCTTATAATTAAGTTTAACTTTCGTGACTAATGTAATAAAAAAATTAAAAGAAATAACCGTATGGCTTTAATCTTAAATTAAGCTCATTTATATATACGATTTTGTTAGATTATCGAGTTTATTAAGTTGAACCATTATAACATAGAGTTTCGTAATTTTATATATAACTTATAAGGAATTTTTTTAAATCAACTACGCAATCTTAATAATTAATATTAGTGAGTAAGATTATATATAAAAGATATATATGAATAAGTGGCAAATAATTAACAGAACCTATCCATATATATATATATATATATCATATATTAAAGAAAAGTGTATTTAAAGTTTTATCTTGAAATGTAAGATCAATAAAAAATTAGCTCTAAATAATACCAAATGGTAATATAAGTCCCCCAAAAGTTATAAAGAATAGTTTTATAAAAGTTTATCGAATTAAATTTTCATTAGCATAGAATAAAAATTTTATATCAGGTGTATAATATAATGTTATACTATTTTTGAAATATATTGTAGAACTTAATAAATAATAAATCATGATAAAATTACATTCAAAATATTATGTAAAATTAGAAGGAAAAAAAAAAAAACCTAATCCATCTTAAGTTAGGTGGTGAATTTTCCACCTACACTAATATAGCTTTATAGTCATTTGTAAAGAAAGACAAGAATTAGGTGAGAGAAAGGAAGGGAGAGAGAGAGAGAAGAGAGGAGAAAAGGAAAGAGAGAGAAAAGAAAGAAAGAGAAGGAGAGAAAGAGGGTAAAAGAAAGAGAAAGAGAGAGAGAAAGATCTAGAGAGAGTGAAGAGAAAAAAGGAAAAAGGAAGAAGAAAGAAAAGAAAAGAAGAAGAAAGAAAGGAAAAGAAGAAGGAAAAAAATTAGAAGATCCAATTTTTTTTTAGATATTTGATATTTTCAAGCAATCTTATTTTCAAAGTTATAAGTATTATTTTATAATTGTTATATAAATTATGATTTAATGTGTAATTAGATATCTTGGTATGTTATTTAATGATGAAGATATTTGTAGTATTACGGATGTAAGATATGTATTTTAAGTATAGATTATGTAAAATATATAATATGTATATATAGGAAACTGAATAAGTTGGAAATATTATGTTAATAGATAATATTATAATATTAAAAACATCATATAAATCTGATATAAAATATGTATTTAAATAAATAGGTAAAAAAATGTAAGTTATTATCACATTGGGAACAAATTCGGTAGTTAAATTAGGAGTATAGTGTATCGTACAGACTAAAATATTGGTTATGAGCTAGATAAAAAATTTATGATACTCAAATATAGTTAGATGAATTTTATATATTGGTTTGGAAAGAGTTCATAGAGTTTATATATGAAAATTGAATTAGAAATTAATTTACGATTGGTTCAATAATAAATAATATAAAATAAAGATAATTGAGTAAAAATTTTAATTTAAAGCTTATATATATAAGAGTATAAAAGCTAAAATGATATTTATAATATATGAGTGATCAACGATGATCTGACCCTATAATAAATTTGAGTGAGCAGATCGAGCACTTCAAGTAAGTTGGGATCAATACACAACTATATTTCAAAGTATTGTTTCATAATGCTTAGAGGCTTAAGGTTATATTTATTTGTGTCTGTAGATAGTTTGATTATGCACATGCCTATGTGTGTATGATCTTTAATGTATTGTGTACTATTGTTTTGCTGTATTGGTTTACAATTGTTTTATATTGCGTGATATAGAATGATCACCTTAACTACACTTAATTAAATATATGACTTGTAATTTTAAATTAGACTAGTACGACAACGCATTGAGGAAAACATTTAGGGTTCTCCAACTAAATATTAACCCCTTCGAAAGGGATAATATTGGAAAATGCAATTAGTCCTTTCTTCATCCTTAATGAAACTAAGTGATGAGAGAAGAGGTCACGGTAAGGGTAAAAGCAGTGGTTCGAAGGTAGTCACAGGAGAAGTAGTATCTCCATTACATAAATCTGGGTTTGGTCGTAAGCTGTTGAAATGTACATTAAACTCCTTAATCCGAATTAGAGTGGATGTAATATCTCTAATCTCACAACGGACTGAATAATGTGATGCAATGGCATTTACTTATTATGTTCAATTAAAATAATTGGTTGATAACCCTATTTGTACTTAATGTATAGTTTTAAGTCTCCGTCCCAACTTACTGAGCAATTGGTTGCTCACATCTCTATAGATGTTATTGCATGTTCTAGCTAGAAAGTGGCTATATAACTACCTTGAAGCTAGTAACTACTAAATCCTAGAGAGTGAGGAAATAAAATTGAAGAACAGATGCATTTCTAAGGTCTTAGTTATTACTTTAGAATCTTCCATTATCAAATAAAGTATTACATAAACAAGATTATGCTACGAAATCATGTAAACATTAATTGTAATATTTGAATCCTAGTATATATTTTCATACTTTCTTAGGTAAATAATCAGTTTAATTTGTAAACTATTTACTTCAAAGCGGGTTAGTGGTGAACACCTTGTGTAAATTATGTCTAATATAGTGGCTGTAAGTTTAGCTTCTATCCTAGAATAATTTAATGGCAAGACTGTTATAACTTTACCGTTTCGAAGCATAATAGTTTTAAGTTGATATTAGAACATAGTTCTAGTAAACTCACTTTGAAGTATTATAGTTAAAAGAAGTAGACATTATTAGAGCACATTGAGAGTGGGTAGTAATAAGTAAATGGTAAATGAGTAGTTAAAAAATGTAGACTTCTAGTATTTGTATATCTTATTGATATAAGTAAATGAATATATGATAATAAAATCCTACTAACTTTCCTTTATATTAACTTACAAGACTATGGAAATAAACTTATGACTATTTAGTTATACTTAGAAGATTTAAAGAGACGTAAAGAATATTATAGTACCTAGCAATAGAAGCTCTTGTAGAACCTTAAGTAGAAGACTATAATGTATAAATGAATTTGTAAGACCTTAAGTAGAGAGTTGGCGAAGGCTATTTTCAAAAATTGTAGAACCTTTTTGTAAAAGGTGATGTAGAGCCCTTAAGAAGGAAAGCAAGTAAGACCTAATAAAGAGAACTTTATAGAAGCTTCTGTAGACAGTTAGGTAAAACCTTCTATAGAAGGTGAGATAAAACTTAACAATGACCTTATAGAAGTTGTTAGAAGATAACCAAATAATAAAACCCAATGGAGTAAGAATTGCAAAAGCTTAGAAGGTTGGAATTAGAAGTCAAAGACAATATAATTCTTATCCCATGTAGTTTTAAGAACACATCACTAAGTGGAACGTTGTTATTGAGTATAAATATAAGAGCGAGATGGATATAAGATAATTAGAAATATGATGAGATTCTTAAATAGATTGGATAGGAAATAGACTTAGATGAGACTTAGGCAAAACATGAGTCAGATTTTAAATAAGATAGAGAATAGAAGTTTAGATACGTGTACAATGGATGAGTCAACAAATGTAGTGATTGATAAGCCAAAATTAGAACTAAAAGCAATAAATTGGGCTAATTTTATTGTTAGATCAAGTATACTGATAAAGTGGGTGAGAGTCGCTACTCACTTAGATAATTAGAAAAATTGGTAGTTTTGACATGTATCTACATTAAGCTTCAAGAATTCGTCTAAACACTTTCCATAAAATCACACATACCCTAATAACTTCCAACTGAGAAGAGACTCTTTTATTAATCTAATATAATTAACTTCAACCATATTAGATTTTCAATATTAGTAGGGTACATCATAAATTCTAAGTTAAAGAGATCTATTGCTTATATAAGTATTTATAATTATGAATTTGGATATAATTAAGATTGATGTCTGTTTCTATATATATTATATAGTTGGGAATCTAGATGCAATTGTTGGAAATTGATGTAATTTAATCATGAACAAAATTACATCTTTCAAAATAATTTCGAAACTATAATATGTATGACTCATACATGATGTATTATATTTTGTATTACTATGTGTGGAATTTGAAATTAATAAAAAGACCTAACATGTGCAAGGAACAATAAGTATCTACCATATATACCTCATACAAGAATTTGTGTCTTATCTTTCCCCTTTAATTGGACTTTGTGCAAGTAGTAAATCCCATATAACTAATGATTCATTTATTCTTCATATCATGGTTAAATATATTGAACTATTTATCATGAAAGTTTTCAATAGAGACAAATCTACACTTTATCTTATTTAAACCCATGAATCATGTGTGTATGTATATATACCTATATATATGCTGGGTTGATTATAATTGATAATTCTAACTATAAAACCTAATTAAGATTTAGAATGGAAAAAGATAGTAAACTACTTGAAGCCAACTCATACATCAACGCCCACCCTTTTAATATATAAGATGAACCTTAAAGAATATCCCTCGTCATCTCTTATATTACGTAAACCTAGTTATAAATAAAATAGAGCCAAGTCAACTAGCTATCATCATTCTCTTCCTCTTAACCTTGTAAAATAATCCTTCATCACCCTCACTATTCACATACCTACTCATAAGAACCAAACTTTACTCGATGAGCATCATGATCGAATCCCTAAATATCTTGACAACGATGTAATCAAACAATGACCCTAAATTTAAGGATAAAACTAAATCTTCAAAATCAAAACCCCAACCCAAGTTTATACGATGAAGACATTGCTCCCCTTAAGACTATCCTTCAAACTAATGCTCTCATCCTCACCGCGACCTCCTCTCCTGTTACTTAGTTCAACTAAGGATGAGGAAAAAACCATTATGCTATATAACGCTATCTTTTCTGAAGGTGTTGGTGTTTGGTTAGAGAATCCTAATAATCCCCTAATAGGTTGCAATGCATGTCAAATTAGGGTATTTAAGTTTATTAGGATTAGGTTCAATTTAGAGTGTTTGGATAATTCTACACCAATTCAATCATAACAGTCATCAAACACAACACAGATTTCAATACGAAATCTAGTACGTAAGCACATGCATAAAACTACTTATAATCATAATCATACACAATCCTACGTCTCCAAGTACTCTAAAATAGTACTCCAAAATATGATGAAGTATTAAACCCAACTTACCTAAAATTCTCAATTGCTCACTTAATTAATTGCGAGTTAACTCGCTTCCGTATATCCTATAATATAAATATGCTTTTTAGTATTTATACTTTAATGATACAAATTCTAGATTTTGATTTAACTCAATTCTCCTTATATGCCTATTATTAACTAACAATTCATTCTATGTTAGTTTAGAGTTTGGTTTCCAAATTTGATTTTGGTTCAAGCTCTAAATTGATTTTAACTACGAGTAAATCCTAAAATATATTTCAAACCTTAATGTGAAATGAATCACATCAAACTCAAGTATTTTAATATCGTACTAAGTCTTAATTCAGTATTCTAACCCACTCGGTACACTTTAATAATGATAATTATATAGATGTAATTAAACTTAATCACTATTTTTTCCTAAATCTACATACAATAAAACATCAAAATAAAAAAATTCATAATTTTCTGGAATAAATTAATAATTTTAATAATTTTTGAAAAATCGGCTAGAAAATCGAACTCACTAGTTTCTTGGGCTTTTGGCCACCAACGCCGATTTAGTGTATGTTGGCTAATCTAGGCATGGGTTTTGGAGTGGGCTAGTCATGGTGGTTCGATTCTAAGTTGTGGTGATTTATGGGTTTGGCTTAATTGCTATAACTGTACAAATTTGTGTAATTTTTTGTAAGACCCTAATTTTCTTCTAAATTTTGGTGCTCTCTAATTTTTCACAACTCAAAACAGACCAAATGAGCTCCTGTAATTTTTTGGCTATTTATAGGGCTATAAAGCAATTCTTATACATTAATTAGACAAGACAAGGCTCATATCTCCTTCTTTTTACCTTTTTAGGTGTTTAATTTTAATTGGTCTAATTTTTTTCTTCTTTCCCCCTATTGTCACAACCTTACTTTGGATTGTTCTCACTTCCTTGATTTTTTTTTTTTTCATTGATTTTTTATAATTTTATTTAATTATTTAGCAATTTTTGGGCAATTTAGGTAATTCTGTGTATTTCTACCAAGGCGTAAATACATGTGGAGTACAAGCAAATACTTCTAAATATTATTTAGGTCATTCTATGATTTTTTAATATGCATATAATTTATCTCTAGCGATTCATTAGTTATCGGAATGTATCTTACGCATTTTCGATAAATAACGAGTAATATACTTAAAATTTGAAAATTTTATATTCTCTTATTTTATTACTTATTTTCTTAAATTCAAATTTACAAGATTACTTTTACTAATATTTTTAGTTTTGTTTTATAATTTAGGCTCGATTGGATCCTTTAATTGATCACTCTAAACTTTGTATACTAAGTTCGATCTTACAATTATAAGACTTATATTTAGGCCTTACAATGTGGAATTCGGACAACACTCTAGTCTCCACAGACTTATAATACCTCTAACTAAGGACTTCACACCACTTTATTAATTTCTCAACTTAATTCTCCAAGAGATATACAAGTTTACACAATCTCTTTTACACACAACTAACTCAAGTATAGTGCTTTTCTCTTAAAATTGCAAATGTAAGGACTTTGAAGCACTATAACTAAATCTCTTTTTGTTTGATTACAAGTAAGTGTATAAGAGACAAATGAGAAGTAAATAAGCTAAAGAATATAAGAGAATATCTTTTAATTACAATAGAATATCATATCTTAATTCCCTTTAGTTAGGTTGTTGAGCATTTATATCAACTCATTAAATTCTTCACGTTATCACATATTAAATGCTCCAACAGCTACTTAGATCAAACTTACCGACATGCCAGTATCTAACTCTTACTAGCAAGCCGGTAATAAATTACATTACCGACATAAACACCAACAAGTGAACCAGCATGCCAACTTCTTCAAGCCAGTGAGCTTTTCTTTGTGTTTTTTAAGATTTTACACCGTCAGCCTAGTTCTTCCTTAAGCTATCATACTAGTAGACTAAATATCACTTGAAAATATTTTTGACAACCAATAAACAAATACACTTTGCAATCTATCTTCAAGATCATTTGATCACCACTCAAAAGAATAAATTTTTTATAGAAATAATTGATTTACTTAATTATTAAGCAAATTAATCAATCTTATTCAATTATCTTAATATGGTCAAATAGAACTTAGTTTTAATCATTCACTTTTTGTTTCGTTCTCATTAAAATCAATTAATGAACCCTAAGTTCAACATGCATAACAAACAAAAATAGGGTTTTCAAACTATTAATTAAATGCAATGCAATCACGCAAATACCATCAAATAACGTGGTTTGGTCAGTTATGAAATCAAAGTAATTTCATCCGTTCTAATTTAAGTTGAGAAGTTTTAATCATAGTTGTCAAAATTACGATTTTACCTTTGATAGAAACTTATGTTTTTAACAAAATTTATCAATTCTACATCTTTGAGTTAAATAGACTAAAAAATTAAAGAAAAAAATAATACAACTAACCTTTTATAAGCCATAAACTATTAAAGTATTACAACATTCATACTATCTTATTCCAATTTTTTATGTCTTTCTTTATCTCTCAATCTCTTATTTTATGTTCATAATTTTTATCTAAGTTTCAGCTCTAATAACAAAGTGTATAAAGAAAACTATATACTTTATTTTATACCGTCAATAACTTAAAATAGGTTAAAATGTTTAGTTTTCTTTAATTTATAGCTTTTTTTAAAAAAAATTAAGAAAAAGTTTAGTTTCGGCTTTATGTCCTTCTTCCAAACATATTAGATTATATATTAAAAATTTTTATGAAAAAAAAAATTAATTTCTTCAATTTTTTTTTAAATTTTCATCATGTATTTCAAGTTTTGAATAACTACTATAAATATATCTATAATTTTTTAAAGCTATTTTACATAAGTTGTAAAAACTTACATTTCTACGTTTTAATTTTACATACCTTCTAACGATTCTAGGTAAAATTGAGAGTTTAACAACCTTGATTTTAATGTTTATACAATAGCTCACAAGCAAACTTAAATTTATACAATAGAGACACCGCTCCTTCTATGACAATCTTTCAAACTGTTGCACTTATCCTTACCGCAATCTCCTCTCTTGTTACTTAGTTCGACTAAGGATGAAGAAAATACTATTATGCTATCCAACACTATTTTTTTCGAAGGCATTAGTATTTGGTTGGAAAATCCTAACAGTCTCATAAAATGTTGTAATGCATGTCTAATTAAGGTATTTAGGTCGCTTCTAATTAAGTTCAATTTAGAATAATCAAATAATTTTACACCACTTAATTCACAACAAACCACTAAAACACTACATGAATTTTTAGCAAGTAATTAGAGACATAAAAGCACATGCATATATAACTTTCTACAAGTACAATTGCATATATAACTATCCACAAGCACAATCGCATATAATGCTATGCCTCTTAGTACTTTAATATAATATTCCAAAATATAGCGATATATTAAACCCAACTTACCTAAAATCTTCAATGCACGCATTAGATTTACCGTAAGTCAACTCATTTTTGCATCTCTTATAATATAAATATTTTTTTAGTATTTTTATCCGTGTGATATACAAGCTTTAATTTATGATTTGACTCAATTTTTCAAATATATATGTATTATTTATTACTAATATATTCTAAGCTAGTTTCGGAATTAGTTTCCGAATTCATTTCTAATTTAAGTTTTAATTCAGTTTTCGATTACAATGTTATATAAGAACCCTAAGAACACAATCTGAACCATAATGTAAAATTAACCACATTATACTTAGTTATCATAAATATCACTTTTGGTCTCTAACCAATATTCTAGTCCATATGGTACATCCTAATCCTAATTTAATTATCAAATTTACTCTTGATATAAGAAAAATTTATATTTTTCATATAATTACCTAAATTTAAGTTCCATATCAAATTTATTGTGTTTTACTATTATTATTATATTATCAATTTTAACATAATATTTTCTACCTATTATATTTCCAATTTCATATATTATTAATTTACATATATTCACTACATAATACATATAATAATTACATCAGACACTGTAAATACGAAAAATATCATATTACATTAGATATTAACATCTTAAAACACTTAATTACATACTAAGTCAATAATTATACATTTAATAACTAATTTAGCCCAAAATCACTATTTATATATATATATGATTTAAAGGCTTAAAAATTAACTAAAATTTTTGAAAATTAATTTCCTAAAAATATCTTTATAGCATTATTTTGTATACTCTAAATACTTACACAAAAATTTTGAACTCAAAATTATACTATTAAAGTTATTTATTTCTAAATAAAAAATAAGCTCAAGTTTTAGGATTTTATAAGCACCGTATATTTCTAAATATAAATTCATCAAACTAATATTTTCCCATAAATCTACATACATAAAAACCTTAAAGTACCAAATTTCATAATTTTTTAAATACATTTAATAATTCAACTAAATTAAACAAAATCAGGTTAAAAATCAAACTTATATGTTCAATCAGCTTCTGGCTACTAGTGGTGGCTCTATGTATGTTAGCAAGGTTGGGCGATGGTGGTAAGGTGTGGTGGCCGTTGGCCGTTGGTTGTAGGTTCTCTCCCTAAACCCTAATTGCATAATAATTTTGCTAATTTTTCTAAATACACTTAACTTTCACTAT
This sequence comes from Lumnitzera littorea, assembly GCA_024138015.1. Lineage (NCBI taxonomy): Eukaryota > Viridiplantae > Streptophyta > Magnoliopsida > Myrtales > Combretaceae > Lumnitzera > Lumnitzera littorea. The sequence continues at coordinate 26,036,204 of JAMXBB010000002.1, read as the reverse complement.
TTGGTTTCTTTCTATTTTTCTTTGATGATAATCTAACCAAATGAATTGTGATGAGTAGTTTCTAATTTTATAGTGGGGTTTAAGGCTTCTTTTTGGGTTTTAGATGACCATGTGTCTCTTATCCGCTTCCTTTTTAGCTTTTTAGTTAGGTAATTTTAATTGATTAATTGTGTTATTGTTAATCCTAGCTTGCCATGACTTAAATTTGGACAATTCCTCACTTTTTCCTATTTTTCTTGCTTTTTCTTTGATTTTTTTATGATTTTTTTAATAATTTTTAAAATTATTTAGTATTATTTTAGCATATTTTTGGGTATTTAAAGTAATTTCGAATATTTTTACCTATATTTAAATAAACATATAGTATAAGTAAGTACTACTAAATACTATTTATGTTATTTTATGATTTTTAGTGTATATATGATTTATTTCTATCAATTCATTAGTTATCAAAACTTGTTTTACATATTTTTGATAAATAACGGGTAATATGCTTATAATTCAATATTATGATATTTAATTATTTTATTACTTATTTTCTTAAATTCAAACTTACAAAGTTATTGTTACTAATATCTATAACTTCATTGTATAATTTAAGTTTGATTGAATAATTTATCTAATTATTCTAAACGTTACGTATTAACTCCAAACTTCTAATTACAAGACTTATAGACAGTCTAACCACTTATATATCTGCTCAACCATGACCATATCAACCCTTAGCTAGGAAGTATTAGTGCTGAGAACCCCCAACCACATTTGCATCCACATCTTCTTGAGAGGTCCTTGAGATCTGCTAAGTACCCTTGCTCAACAAATGCTTAGCCTGATCGTATAACTTATTGTTTCTGCTAAATGTACCTCTAATGACTTAATGCCACTTGTCCAGTCCCCTACGTGAAAGATTCACTCTGCCAATCATTGATTTCTTTGCATTTTTATTTATATCCTTTTATTATTCCTTATACGTTACTTCTTTTGGATAATACCATTTTTGTTTTTTCCATTTTAGGTAGGTTATCCTAATATTTCAAGTATAAATACCCTATTGTAAAGACAGCTACATCATCTTATCATCATAGTTTAGAATATTGAATACAGTTCCTTTTGTAAACATTGCTCATAGCTTATTCAGTTACTTCACTCTTATCCCAACCCTTAAATAAGGCTAAATGGTGAGTAACCTTATTGAATCAACTCGTACGTTTATCTAATTGAGTCGTGAATTCTCGAAAGTTTCTTGATGCGTCATATCCTTGAAGCTGTTTGAAGGTTTGCTTATTTACTTTTGTTATTGTTTGCGCATTTACCACTTTATTTTCAAGCTTGAACCCACCTTGATACCATTGCCCTTGTCGGCTCTCACCTTAATATATCAGATGCGATCATACAAGGCATTAAATAAGGGGACTTCTTTAGGTCTTTTGCAAGAAACAAATCCGGTAGCTTGGAGGAGTTCAAGAACGAAGGTAAGAAGTACATTGCCTAGAAAACAATATATAGGCGGAAAGGGAGGCAAACCAAGATAAGTTTGATAAAAAGAAGGACAAGCACCTTACTAAAGAGTAAGCCCCAAGGATAACAAGGGGTCTTCTTTACAAGATAGATAGAAAAGATCAAAAGCTCCCCTTTTGAGCCTTCTAGAGCTTCATCCCCCTTAATAAGCTGACGATGGAAATTTACATGGAACTCTATAGTAGAGGTATATTGCAAGGCTTCATGGATGAGATCTAACTCGAACCACAATAACTCCATAAGTACTGTCACTATCACAAAGAGTGTGGGTACAATATTGACAAGTACTTTCAATTAAAACTCAAATGAGCTCTTTTATCTAAACAAACTTAAGTTCGAGTTAAAACTCAAATTTAATTTAAAATTTTTAAATGTACATCTTTAATAATTTTTTAGAATTATATTAGTTTTATTCATATATTCTTAGTTTATATTTTTCAAATGTAATATGATTTTTAATATAATATATCAGTTCACAAGCTGATTTATGAACCTACTCACAATCTAAATCGCATGTCAACTTATAAAGGTAGATAGGAGTTCAAGCTTGACTTATTTAAATAGACGAGCTTTAATTGAATTTAAAATTGATCTATTTATGAATTGAGTTTTAGCTGAGCTATACCTAATGCAAAACAAATTCAAATAATTCAATTTACAGCCGTTACTGCAAATTACATATAGATATCAAATAAACGCTGGACGGACATACATCTGATAGACAAATAAGAACAAATTAGTGATTCTGGTCATCTGGCTTCCTTGCACCATGACTTGTTGATATTCCATAACTACTTGTTTTCCTTGAATTTTTTCTTTTCAGGTTTTATAATATTGTCTTGTTATTTATTTCTTTTCCAAACAAATCCATAATATTATCTTGTTAGCGCAACCTCACCTGCCAGGTTGTCGCCGAACAAATTGCATGAATGTCCATTGCACAGGATGTTCCAGTGAAACGTTGAAAGCACCAGTGACTGAGTAAATGAGAAAAAGATTTGTAGTGCATATATATATATATATATATATGTGTTTAAAGAATATGTGACGATATAATAATATTCTTTTTAACATTTGATGAAAATATGATAAATTAGACAGTTTTTCAATTACATTTTAAATATCCATAACTTTTGATCCGAAATAAAATTTTCTTATTATTATATATTTTTGTAGACTAATTTTAGAGCACTATAGCAGAAAAATTATAACTTTTAATCGATATTTCAGAAATATTTTAAATATAAATAACCTTTTTCACATCTTTTCTTATTTCGTTAGGGATAAACACTTAAAAATTAATAGAATTTCGATTGTTTTCCTTTTTTTTTTTCCATTCCCCACGTCAACGTTACTATTCTTGCCACCGGCACGAATCCGGATTCGACACTATCGAGGGGCCAAAAAAGAGTATTATACTATCATGGACACGGTGATTAGTAATTATAAAACCCAACAAATGACAAAAACCGTGTTCGTACTTCGCTTTTCCACGTGCTTCAGATGGCGACTAAACCACCCCAGCTTCCTGGCAATGTCCCGTTTAATTTCTTTATTAACAAATACATAAAGGAAATAAGGTTGGTGTCTCTTTATAAAAGCCCTGTCATTATATAAGTTCTGTGTCAGCCTTACAAGTAAGCCACTCGCTCAAACACACAGTCCCTAGAATCCTACAAAAGAAGAGAAAGTTACTAAAAGGACCCTCTAGATAAACAAAACCGTACAACACCGTCATTCAATTGTTGCTAAAGTTACAAAGAATAACCCCTGTAAGTTTGAAAGAGAGAGCAAGCAATGGCAAAAGAGGTGATTGTGAGGGATTTGAGTTGTTGGGTTCTTGAGATAGCTCCAGCACCCGTTATCTTTCCTTGTAGAATATCTAGTTCCCCTGAGTTAGAGACAATTGAAGAAGATGAAGCTGAAGATGAAGATGAAGACTTCAAGGATCAACAGCAATTTGATAAATTTTTGGTTCGTTTTTAGCTGTTTAGGCCTCTAACTATCTTCTGATACGTCGGGCGTTGGCACAAGTTTTGTTTTGTTTTGCTAAAGCTGTAAATTGTAATGCTTGAGATGTTATGTAATGGTATGAACATCTTCTGATTTATTTGAAAAACAGTGCAAATCCTTTTGTTAGATCTAAATATCATCTGATTCCCATGTCTTGTGTTTGTCGCTATCACGAAAGAAATCGAAACTTTTAACTTTCCTAAAAGCATCTTTATCCTCTAGAACCTCTATAAGTAAGTTTTTAAGAAATTTTATCCTTTAAAAAACTTTACATTTTATCTCTAAATTTCTTAATATTTTTTTATACTTTTTATGGATCTAAAGTAATCTTTAAAGTAATATTTTTAATATTTTATAAATATAATTTTAATATCAACAAATATACTTTGGTATATTTTATAAATATTATTATATTAGTAATAATTTAAATAANCATGACTACGATGCAACAAAATATTTACAAGAACCAGCAATATCTTGTTACTTTAACACAAGCAAATTTTCTTTCAATTGATAGGTTCTTGATTTTGTTAAATTGTAATACTTAAATATTATTTTCTACCAATTTTCTATTCTTTTTGTTTTTCAACTTTGAGAGTAAGGTTGATTTCATGTAGGGAAGAAATTGTTACAATTGGAAAAAAAAAATAATACTAATGGTATGAATGTAAATGATTAGTAAATTTAGCAATTCTAGTAAATTGTAAATAGTAGTTTTAGTTGTTGTAAAATAGTCTTAGTAATTGTTTTTAGAGCGAAAATTAGATAGTAGTAACAACAAGATCCTAAATCATATATTTCTATACATAGTGACATATTGATGAAAATTATATAAAAAAATTTTCAACCAAATTCTTAGGTACCTCTTTCTTTAAAAATAAGCAAAGAAATAGTGAATTATGGGTGCTTACAATTCTTTATGCTTATCCCGATTTTTGCTATCTCTCCCTAGTTTAACCATTATAACTACTTTTCAACCAACTCTCTAACTTCTCAAACGTATGACTAAGATTTAAATCTCCAGTTAAACTTAAACTATCTAATCACAACTAAATCACTCTACTAGAGACACTTGACTCTCCAAAAGCAAAAGCAACATAATAGTCAAAAACTCCTTTAAGAGCTTTTACTAATTATAGTCTTGCAAGTTATTCTTTGATACAATTTGCTAGCAAAGCTCAACCTTGTATCTAACTAGATTATTAGATTTCATCAATAAAATATTTCTTCCTTAGAATTTCAAGATAGCTCTTGTCAATAGTTGCTAGAGCCACCTTCTTGTATAGCTTCGACATTCCAAAATTTCATTGAAATATATATATTAAAAACTAGCACACCTTCGAAAATTTTTTTTCCTTAGGTTCAAAATACATTTCATTATAAACAAAAAGTAGTTGTGACAAAATTTGACATATTATTTAACAAATATTTTTTATATATACCAATTGAAAGATAGTTAGATCTCTTACCCAAATAGTTTTTTATTGATCTAAATTAATAAATTTAATAAAATATTATTTATTAAACACATATTATTAATAAATAATTAAAAATATTAATTTTTTTAGAAGAAATATTGGTGCTCTCCATGAGTTGCTTCCTCTCATACTTAAGAAGAAGGCACGAGGTAAGAATTTAAGTAATTTAAAAAGCTATTGGGTTTACCTCAAAAGTTTGCTAGGATTATTTTGGAAAAACATCTTCGATATAGTTATATAATCATATGGTATAATTATTGCTAACTAGTATGACATAATTGATTAGTAATGTTGTTAATTATGCTTTACATGGATCTATGGTGTAGGTCTACATGTAAATTGCGTGAATTTTACATTACCAAACATATATCTATGATGTGTGTGCAAAAAATAAAAATAATGGTAAAATAAAATTTAAAATATAAAATGATTATTAAATAAAACTCTAACAATTCATAATAAAAAAAGAGGTCTCTTAGACCAATTATATGTTAGTATAAGAAAATAAAAAGAAAAGAAAAATTACATTTCAAAGTTATTATCAATATAAATAATGATAAAATTTTCACTTTTTGATTCATACCTCCAATTTGCAAGTTGTTATACATTTATTTAGAGTAAATTCTATCAAATATTATCTTTCAAAAATAGGGGTATAAATTGAGTTTATTGTAAATTTCATGCTATTACTATATTATCCCATATTAGCATTATTAATATCGTATTTAAATATCTTAAATTACCATTGAAACATATCAATTTTTATTACATATTTTATGGAATAAAAAAAAGAGTGACGATTATATAAAACTCTATTCGCTTTAACAATATAGATAATAGTTTTAAAGCTGATGCTTCATCTTACCCAAAGTTTGATAGAGACATCATAGAGAGACTCCAATATTTGCCCTAAGTTCGAGTTGACAAGCTTTGATGGCCCAACCAAAGGGTAGTGTGACGTGATCGTTAAAAAATTTATAGCAGACATCACCCAACAATAGTCCTCCCAACCATCCCATATGCATCTATTAGCCTTTACTATATCACCAATTCACCACAATCCTTTATTCGACACCATACAATTATACATACATTCAAGGGGCTTAATCTGGCCTTCTGCATTTGAATCTCTAAAAAATTCTTATTTTAACTTGATAAGTTTCCATGATTTAAATTATATAACTTGCCTTTTTAGATTGACTATACTATACATTGTTAGCTTAGAGTATCTTAATAAGGGTTGCTTGGTACGTAACATGCTAAGCACCCTCTCTTCCTTTATAAGAGCATCTTTATCTTAAAGGAACTTTGAAAGTTTTTAATTTTGCCACATCAACTCTTTTAGAAATTCTACACTTTAAACAACTCTGCATTTTATCCTTAGATTTCTTCATCGGAATTCCTTAATACTTTTTTATACTTTTTGTAGGCCATATAGAATAATATTTAAAGTAATATTTTTAATATTTGTACATACAATTTTAGTATCAACAAATGTACTTTTGTACATTACAATAAATATTATTATATTAGTAATAATTTCAAATAATGTTATATTTTTACAATAACTAGTATTTTATTTGAATGTTATTAAAATATATTAAATTATTACATTGAAAATCATAAATTAAATCAAGAAAATATTACCTTTAAATGGCTCCAAGTATTTACAGAATTAAAAAAAAAAAAAAAGTGGAGTTGGAGACGTCCTCTGTCAAAGAAACATCCCAACGATAATGAACGCAATGTATGCCATTTTGTTAGGCGGGCATTCCTTCACGTCGGAGAAGAAACCCGGGATATTAATGCTTTTAAGAAAAGGGTTACTTAATATATAGACGAGGTAGTTTGGTATACAAAATGAGTTTTTAACGAATGCATAGGGTATACGTCAACAAAAATTGATTGATTTTTTATGGACAAATCACAATCTAATAAAAAAAATTTAGTCCGAGTTGATAAATAATTTATAAGTACTTTTATACGCAATTTATGGTCTCCATGACCTATGGTGGCTATCGGCACCAAGATCGCCGAAGCTTTTTCCAATCGGGAGGGGGCGAAGGGAAAAAAAAGGCTATTGTCGCCTTTCGCGGTAAAATGATTCCTTAAAGTTAATAAAAAGGTAAAAAGGAAATGAGGTTTGTTGTCCGAAAAAAAAGAAAAATTGCCCATAGGATGAGGAGCACTATTTTCATCAACCGGACAATAGTGCCGAAGAGCTCAATTGATTCTGCATTAGGCTATAATAATCTATAATAATCGAAGTCGATTATGTAGATCTCCATATTAGGAGTTCGAACATGGATTAGCATCCACTTGTAAGAAAGGCCATCAAATATTTGTTTCTGATAATAAATACGTACATTTAAAAAAACATACAGATTGCTATGATAATTGTACTACAGAAGCGTAACCAATTTTGATACATTATTTTCAAAGAAAGATAAACTTGACAAAAATGCCCATAAAACATCCAATAACCAAACCAATTAGAAAATTATATCAAGCTCTTTTTAACCAAATTTAAATCCGATCAAATCGAATATTATAAGTAATACTAAGTAGAAATTGTTATAAAACTATTTAAAAATAAGTTTTAAAGATACATTTATTTTATTAACATAAGAGGAAAGTACACTGATATAAAAAAAGTGTGAAAATTTGATATGCACAATTTACTACTAGAAAATACACAATGTTATTTGAGATTAAGTTAGAAAAACATATTGATTTTTTTAAGAAAAAAAGAATATTGAATTTCTTATAAGATTTAATCTTAAATTATCTAGGGGATCTACTTTTAGGAATACCAGTGTATTATTAAAAGCATATTTATAAAAGATATTTGATACAAATTTCTATATCAAATGTTGCATGTTCCCTTATATTTGCTAAGTGTCGAGGGTGCTTAATTGGCCTAAGTTACTTCCCAATTAACTCAATTCTTCTCCCCACTTTCTGACATGTGGGGCCATTTGGCCCTTTAAAATGTGTTGGCTAAACTTTTTTTTTTTTGAGAAAAGTTGCCGTTTAAGATACAAAACAAATCAATTGCAATATATGAAATTAACAAAAGTTTACTGCTTGCATGTCTCAACTTTGCAATTCCAGTTATTTATTACTCTAACCAGGAATTTCGTTGCGTTCATGCTTTCCCATCCAGTCATTTTGCTTTCAACTTCCGAATTCCAGTGTCGTTGCGTTACTTTCCGGGAAAATATTTATTATTCCATTTTTTAAAAATTATTGATGCTCCTTTTTTAATATTTTTTCCATAATAAAAAATAAATTAATATGTAATATTAGAAATAATTTTTTTTATATTTGAAAATGTCTAAATAATATTTTATATATTGAATAGTAACAACAACATGGGATCCATAAAAGATTTTTAATAAATTAAAAATAACTTTAGTGTGGTATTCTTTTATAAAGTAGAAAATTATTTTAAAAAATGAGTTGTTTAAAAAATTGATGAAGCATAATAAGAACCTCACTAATTACCTTGTTTCTAAACGTGGTCTAATTGAATCGTGCATGTGATTAGACCTGTCAAATATTTAAATAACCCAATTTGGCATATGCTGTATCGCAATGAATATTCCTGAAAAATTTCCCACCTGTTGTCTTTTTTTCTTTTTATTATATGGTGTCAAATCAAGGACGAAGGACACAGTTCACATTTTGCTCATTCTCCACATGGCAATATGACTACCGTAGGCTGTGGCTTCCAGCAAGCAATTCCACATAATAATAATTTCACATTATCAATTGTGATTATGATTATCAGTCCAGCATTCATCCCTCCTTATAAAATCCATTTCAACACCTAACTATTCCATCAACCTTACTGGCAAGCTACCCATCATCATCAGAAACAAAATCTCTATACTTCCGAAACAAAAAAAAAAAAAAAAAGACACATTATTGCAGCAGAAGCCTTCTTTGAGAATCAAACTTACGATCTTCCCAATTGTTGCTATAGTGTGTAAACGAAACAAAACTTGTGTCTAGCTTTGGGATTTTTGGGCTGGTAATGGCGAAAGAGATGATAGTGAGAGATTTAAGGTGTTGGGTTCTTGAAGTAGCTCCAGAACCTATGATCTTTCCTTGTAGAGTATCAAGCTCTCCGGAGTTAGAGACAATTGAAGAAGATGAACATGAAACTGAAGATTAGTACGAGCATTGATTGCATTTAGCAGCCAATCTATGACGACGTTTTGCTAATTCTTTTTGTTAGTTGTACCTGGACAGGACAGTCTTATGTGATGTCCGGTATACAGGCATATGCGTGAATGTGTCAAATCATATAAATGGATAGATTTATTTGTCTTCCAACGAGTCATATTGCCTTCCGTTCCATGTGAAATCAGATGAGATACCTTGCAGAATCTTTATTTTCCCCGAGCTGAAAAAAAAAAAAAGAAAAAAAGATGGCTATTATGATTTCAAGATAAAATGGTCTCTTTACTGGTAAACACAAAGACCAACGATAAACAATGACAATATATTTTGAAAAAGTAGAAGGTACTCTCTAATTTTCTTCTTCAATTGCGTAAGTCAGCTTGTACATTGGCTAACCGGTTAAAATTTTCGAGAACATTTGCTTTTCCTGTATTAAGTCAAATGGAGGATGATGCACATTAAGGCCGTTTTTAGTTCTCTCTTATAAGTTCCTTAGCCTTATTATAAGTGTATTCTTTATTTGTACTTGTAAGCCAATATATATCATCCATATGTACCGTATATTGTGACGTTTATCTTTTATTTAATTTTATAAGCAAACATTATATATTTAAACGCTTATCCTTACCTTACACCATTTACTTTTTTTTTTTTTGTACTTAAACCTTTTATAACCAAATATTCCTCCTTGGTGATTGCTAGGTGATAATAGCCAAAAGTATAATTTGGTGTACTAATTGCAACTTAATATGGTAATGCAACTACCAAAAATTAAATTGTATCCATTAATTATGTAAAGTCATAAATGTAATAGACAATGCTCTTTCTAAAACATTGTAACGAAGACTCATTTATTAGTCATTCCCAATTTATTTATATGATATCCTATGAATAAGTGAAATTTCTTATAGATTATGAGAGATATTTGATATTAGTTTATAAGATTATAATTATAAATATCATGTCAACATAAGTCTAAAACTTTTGAGTTAAGTGAGTAAAAGAATCAATTAGTATTTGTTAGCTTAGTTATAATCAACGTTACAAATGGTATTAAAATCAACATTCTAATAGTAGGTGCATGATTGAGGTTTGGCTTTAGTCTAGAAAAGAGATCCAAGAAGGGTAGAGAGTATCGTCAAGGTAGTAACTCCTAACATGATTCCTAAATGACATATAAGTAGAAAGTAGCCTAAATTGTACACTAAAACAAGGGAAGAATTAGGCCCAATTGTAGAGGAGTGGGGATAGGGGATTGTGATACGCATAATTCAGTGAAATTTTATATGGATTGTAGGAGAAATTTGATATTAGTTTATAAAGTCATAATAATAAATATCATATCATAAGAAAGGCTTCAATGGTAATAACACGCCACATTGATCGATAAGTAATACGCAAGTACCAGTAAAATTTTAATACTTGAAAATATAATTAGTATTTTTTGAAAAAATACATTCATTCATTATCATGTGTCAAAATTTGATTAGTACTTGCACGTCATTCATCAATTCAAGTGATATATCAGTATCATTGAATCTTTTTTTTCTTATCAACATAAATTTAAAACTTTTAAACCAATTGATTGAAAAAACTTATTAGTATTTGTTGACTTAGTTGTTCACTATTTTTGACTTAGGACACTATAATTTACCTTTTGAAATAATATAAATAGGGAATAGAAATATCTTTTAAAATAAATATTACCAAAAATAAAATAGAAATTTATAGTTTAATATTTATTTCGTATAAACTTTTTATTATAGTAAATACCTTTTCCAATGTTTACTTCATTCATTAATTACAGCATTAAACTAATAATATTATGCAAAATACCAATATATCTGCTATATAAATTAATGTAAGATGGAAGCTAACCCTATAGTTGTTGTTATAAATGTAGCCCATAGAAGGCGTACTCTACTTAATTAGCTCAAAGTATCTATTCTAGCACCCGTTAATAACAAAACTCATGGTATAACTTTTCAAAATACCTGCTTAAAATATCCTGTAATTCAATTTTCCATAACATAGTAGTATTTACATAAGTATTTTTATATCAAAAGTTCCAAAGTTCATAAAAAGTTTGCAAAAGCCATAGGTTTTGATGTTTATGTACATCAAAGTAGAAAACTAATGAGTGTCCTAAGATATCTTAGTTAGTTTCCTAAAAAACCATAAGATAACCAAAACAAAAATCAAGCCCTTGCAAGTTTTCAAGTTCCCTACTCCCCCAACCCAACATACACTAACTTGAGAATGGTTATAATGTTGTATCCTTAATCCTTAATCAACACTTGTAAAAGAGTATAAATACAACTAGCTTAGTAAGCGGAATGAAGACAAAAGAGAACATCAAACACAAACATAGTTTTCAAACATTAGATTTTAAGGAAATGCGATACAAACAATCAAATGAAACATTGTATAATATTAATCGATTCATTTTGAGATTAGAGAAATTACATCTGAGCTAATTTAGATTAAAAAGTTTCAACGCAACTCAAATTAGACTAAACCTAAGCTTGTACAATGGAAAAAACCTTCACTCCAAGACTACCTTCGAACTATGTTTCCCAATTTTACCACGACCTTCTCTCCCATCACTTAGTTTGATTAAAAGTGGAGAAATAACCATTTCAACTATCCTCATTTAAAGGGTTGATATTTGGTTTGACATATTTAATCATTTCTCTAGTAAGTTGTTATGCACGTCCAATTAAATTAAAGGTTAGTCTTTATTTAATTCTTGTTAAGGGTGATCAAAACATTAATAAGACAAAGCAAATCGAGCATATTTATACAAAGCAAATCGGGCATATTTATACAAAGCAACATTCCAAGTCCACAATTCAAGTAAAGAATCACACACAAGGCATATGTACATTCAACTAAGTTATAAATACAACCAAATGCACTCCCACTTCTCCAAGTACTCTAATACAGTACTCTAACATATTATGATGTATAGATTCCAACTTACTCGAATTTCAATGTTTCACAGCTCCTATCTATGGCTCAAATGTTCTTCGTTTATCCCTATACGTACACAATAGATTAGTTTTAATCCATATTTAGGCCTTGAATTAATAGTAATCCATTCATTTTTTATGATTTTAATTGTTTTGATGTAAGTTTTATAATTTATTTTACTTACAAGTTAGGATTTTTTAAGTGGTTCATTAGTTTTTATAAGTTATTTTCGGCTATAAAATCCTATAAATTACCCTCTAATTTTAACTAACCTTAAGGTCCTTATGATGTTACCACCTTCTAATTTAGCTTTTGAATTCCTCTGTATTTACATTTCTCTTTTAAAGTTCAATATGATTTAGCTTCTGAGTAAAATCCTTAGTATTTTATTCATTCAAAATTCTCTTAATTATCTTCTGTATTTAACTAACTTCATATAATTAAATAATTTATTCACTTTTCCTCTAACCATAGCTAGGAATAACGCAAAGTAACACTTCATTCATTACTATCCAGCTTCATTACTTCCCAACTTCTCATATAACACATCATAATTCATCAATTCTTGTAATTTATTAAGTAGACAAGCTACTAAACTACACATATAAAGGCAAAATTTTGACTTTCTATGGCTTCTTATTGTAAAACTTAATTCCATATCTCTAACATATTACAAATACTCCACTAAATGATCAAACTCAAAATCCAAGTGAGGTCATTTAGGGAAAGTATACTAATTGTTACTAAAACACTATTTTAAACGTAAATTAAGGCTCAAATATTCATAAAAAAATATAGAAAATAGTTTTGTAAAAAATATTTTCATAGAATTTTAATATAAATATAGAAAGTTTATAGAGAAACTTTGAAGTCAAAACTACATCAATAAGACAATTTAATTCAATATAAAAAATAGCTCGGTTTTACCAATTTCTTAAGGATATATAATATAACTACTAAATTTATGCAAAATAATATTTCTTTTCTTGAATTCTATACATAAAAATATTTACGAATAATTTCTTGTAGAATTTTTTGAGTAGATTTAATATTTTTAATAATTTATTAAAAATGGTACTAAAATTGGACACTTATCAGATTCCTTAGCTCCAGCCACCAAAGCTTCACCACTATTGTCAACTAAGTGGGGTAGTTGTTACTGCTCCTCCTAGTGGTGGTGGCTAGTTCCCAGTAACCTCGTAGACCCATGAACACTCACAAACCTAGATTTATAATCTAATTTTGTCTATTTTCTAGATTTTGTTTCTTTAACTTTCTAAATCTAACCTTATTTTTCCTACATCTTGCTTTGCATGTTGAAGTTCATGCAATGTTTTCCTAGATTTTTAAGAGAGCATTTTAGTTGTTGAATCTTGGTTTTTCTCTCTCCTCCATGCAATTGTGCTTCCTGTACTTAATTACTAAGGGTTAATTGACATAATCCTTAAGTTAACACCTGTTTCTAAACTTACATGCCTAAATTAAGGATTTCCTAGCTATCCCATAATTTTTTATTAATTTTCTTGGCTCATTTTAGCTTAAATTGTAATTAATCAAATATTTTAATTAATTATGAATATATAATTACACACGATAATTACATTTGGCATGTATATATATATTCTATATATCATTCTATGCCATATAATAATTTTATTACATATATAATTTATCTCTCTAAATTCGGTAACTATCGAAATATATACTGTGATTACATTAAATATTAAGTAATATAAAAAATTTCACTATTTTAACTATATTATTATTATTTTATTATATTTTCGAGATTTGAGTCCATAGAATCTTATTGATTAATGTCTCAAGTCCACTAGTAAATTTTTAACTCAATCACTTTAGTTTAACCGATGTCCTAAATTACTCATTGGGTACTAAATCACAAGAGTACGGGGCTTACATTTGATCATTTTGAAAAATTAAGAAAGATCATATAACTTTTCTTATTATAAATTGCAGGTGTGATTGTTCACTATTTAAAGGATAGCTGATTAGGTAGCCTCAAGCGTTAGGAGATTGATGTGTTCGAATGATTGGTGTTGTAACACCTTATTCGATCTCTAGAGGTTACTCCTTTTGGATTTTTTTCTTTGTATTTTAGATCATTAAGTTAATACGAATAAAAAAAATCCTTTTTTAATGTAGAGAGGGAATAAAAAATTCTACATTACAAAAGGGAAAAATTAATCAATAATAAAAAAGTCACTTGAAATAAAAATTTCTTGACTAATTTTCATGTAAATGGGCTGTGGAGAAGTCAAATGAGAACCAACTCATGAAGTTAATAATGATAGCTATCCAGCAAACATGATCGAAGATCTTATGAGTTTAGTCCATTAAAAAGAATTGCATAAGGCGCGAGTTTACAGTACTTATACGGTATACATTATAAAATCAACACCAATTCATTCGTGCGATAATGAAGAGCTTGTTAGGTGGCACCTGCAAAATCCATCTCAGATCTAAAAATTTTTCCCACCTATTGTTTTTTATTACATATCACAGTCATGGCATGGTGCTGTTGGGCAATGAAATTATCTAGTCCACTGAGTGAATGAGTGAGTGAGTGAGTGAGTGGTAGATACTGGGCCATCTTGTCAAATCCATGACGAAGGACACTCTTTACATTTTTTAATTTTCCACGTGCTCCGCATGGCAATAAAACAATCGTAGCTTCCCCACAATTCTACTTCTAATTCCTTTAATAATTCATATGTTTATTTATGATTGCAGATTATTATCAGCGTTCAAGCCTCCTTATAAAAACCCACACAACACCTAGCAAGTCACTCATCAAATATAATATCTCTGTTCCCCTCGGAAACATAGAGAAGATTGTAACAAAACTTTGGGTAGCTTTGATGATCTGAGCAGGGGATGGCAAAAGACATGACGGTGAGAGATATGAGGTGTTGGGATCTCGAAATAGCTCCGGAACCTGTAATCTTTCCTTGTAGGATATTAAGCTCTCCAGAGTTAAGAGATAATTGAAGAAGATGAAGATGAAGATGGAACTGAAGATTAGTACGAGGATTGATTGCAATTAGTAGCCAATTGTTAACAACGTTTTGCTAAATCTCTTTTTTAGTTCTAACTCGACTGGACAGTCTGATGTGATGTCAGTATAGGCATAGGCACGAATATTTTGTCCTCTAACCTGTAAATGATGATGTTTGAGGCATGTACCACAGTTTTTTTTTTTTTTTCTTGATTTTTGATAGAGTTGGTCAATTATATAAATGGATAGATTCCTTTCCCTTCCAATGAGTCATATTGCCTTCCGTTACATGTGAAATCAGATGAGATATGCTGCCGAGTCTTTATTATTTTCCCCGAATTGGAAAACTGAAAAAAAAAAATAAAGGGATGGCTATTATGATTTCAAGATAAAATGGTAATTTAACGGTAAATACAAAGTGTAAGGATAAATAATGGGAATAAAAGTAGAAATAATTCATCAAGAATTCGAAATTAGTTGAGCGCATTGTTCGTATTGAAGATATTGGTGAATATTATACAGCACTGTATTCTTATTCTTCTCATTTTGTTTGCACAATTAGTTTAGTTTAGTTTAGTTTAGTTTTTTTTTTTTTTTCTCACATGCACATTAACATGTGATTCCTCTTATATATATAAAACCCTCGTATAATAACGTGCTAATTAATCCATTTTCATTTTCTGACGCTCACAAACTGTCTCGTTTCTTTGTTTCCATTTGCTCTGTTTGTACATGGTGAGACCCTAAGTCATATGAACTCATCTTTGATCTCTTCACATGGTATCAGAGTGGAGATCTAGTCAATTCTCATAAGGTTTTCCTTTATCGTCATTCTTTTCCTTGATTTACTAGTTGATTATTCAATCTTTGTTCCTTCGTATGAAATCACTATGTATGCTGATTTTGGTTACAATGATCCATTATTTCTATCTTCTTTGAATAATCTAGGTACTGTAGTTACATTTGTTATTCTCAATAGCTCCAATTACATAAGATAAAACTTGCCTTAGCAACTAAGTCAAAATTAGGTTTTTTAGATGGCACTTGTGTAAAACCTAAAGATAAGCTTATGGATCTTTAGAGATGGCTTAGATGTGATTCAATGATCTGTTGCTAGATCTTGAACTCAATACAAAAGGAGTTTTCTGAGGGATTCATTTATGCTCAATCATCCAAAGAGCTATTGCTGTGAACCGTAGCTAAGAACAAACAAGGCCGATCGCTGAATAGATCTAAGCTTGCAGAAAGCTCGAAAAGAGTCAATAGGGAAATATACAAAATGGTGAAAGTAAAGGACGAAAACAGTAAGCAAAACCCGCGAACAATTCCAGAAGATATGACGCACCAATGGAACTTCCAAGGACCCGTGGTACAATTCATTGTGATACACGAATTGGTCCAATGAGGTTACTCGCCAACTAACCTTGCTTAAGAGGAAGGATAAAAGTGATGTCGAGAGTAAACAACAGTGTTCACGTAAAGAATAAGGTACTCAAAAGTGTATTGAAGATTATCTGATCTCTTATAATTATAAGTATAAGGATATTTATACTTGCAAACTAGGGTAACTTGCCCAAAAGGGAAAAGACAAAAATAACATTTCTTAAGGAAGGCAATGTACATGTTATAAAGGGACAAAAATGAATATATAAGAAAAATAATCATTGGTGTTACAGATTCTACATGTGATACTGTACATATGGAGATCTGGCATTAGCGAGGTCAGTAGGAGATGCAAACAAAAAGTATGGATGTATGTGTTTATCCAAGTAGGGATGGCCTAGTTAGTCCGGCTTTCTCTCTTAGCTTCTTAACAAGGAAGAGGCCGAGTAATTGGTCGACTCGACAATAGAGAGTAATCATTAACTCGGCATACTACATAATAATGGGCGGTCATACGGCACAACATTAGAGGTAACTCGATAAGGAAGTACTTGGCCTTGGTAGGGGTTGGTTGAAACATAAGGATTCATCGTCCCAACCCCTCTAATCCTTAAGCTTGGCTGTGAGTCAAGGGCCTCATAGCTTAATTCCTATCATTCCCTTCGAGTTATTTTGGATTTGAGATCAAATCTAGATGTTGTTCGCTCAATTCTCCGTCAAAGTGATATGGACTAAAGTCGGCGATGTTGAAGGCATCAGAAACCCCATAGTCTTCAAGTAGTTCTAACTTATAGACATTATTGCTGATTTTCTGGAGGATTCTTAAAGGTCTTTTCACTCTTATAGATAATTTATTTCTCCTTTTGTTCGGGAACTGTTTCTTGTTGAGGTATAACCATATCAAGTCTCCCGGCTGAAATTGTTTTGCCGACTGACCCTTGGTCTTTTCACGTATTTTTCTAACAGTATGGTCGATGTGCCGAGTAACCTTATCATAAATATGTTGAAGGAATTGTGCGTTGACCAAGGGGTCAGGGTCCTCTTGCACAAGTGCAGATACAAGGGCATGGTTGAAGAGCAACCCGAGATTGAATCCATCGACAACTTCGAAGGGGGTCTGCTTAGTGGTGTTATGTATAGTTCGGTTGTAAGCAAACTTAACCACTAGCAGGTAGACATCTCAATCAACTAAGTTCTTGCCGATTGCAATTCGGAGCAGTGAACCCAAAGTACAATTAACCACCTTTGTTTGGCCATTAGTTTGGGGGTAACAGGAGGTACTGAAGAGTAATTTGGTTCCTAGCTGATGCCATAGGGTTCTCCAAAAATAACTTAAGAACTTCGGGTCTCTATCGGAGACTACACTCCTCAGCATGCCGTGTATTCACATAATCTCCTATAAGAAAAAAAATAAGCAATAGCTGAAGCATCGTTAGTTTTGCTACAGGGTACAAAGTGTGCCATTTTACTAAACCGATCCACAACGACCATCACAGAATCTTTTCCTCGGGTAGTTCTTGGCAATTCAAGAATAAAGTCCATGCTTAGTTCAGTTTACGGCCTCGTCGAAATAGGTAGGGGCATCGCCTTCCCTTGTTCAACTCGATACTTGGCCTTTTTGCACGTAGCACAACTTTCGACTACTCAGTGCACATCTCTTCGCATTCTCGATCAAAAGAATTGGCCATTCACTAGTTCATAGGTCCTTCTCTCTCCAAAATGTCCAGAGAGTTCTCTATCGTGAGCTTCCCTAATTAATAATTCCCGTAGGGAACAAGTTGGTACACACAGTTTTCCTCCTTGGAACAAATAGCCATCCTGCACATAATACTCGTCCACTGTTCTCTCGTCCACGCATCTCAAAATTATTGGTCCAAAGTGTGAATTCTCAAAGTACTGTTCTTTAATACTTACAAAACCAAACAGTCTGGTTTGCAATTTTGATAAGAGCGCATGCCTCCTCGATAGAGCATCTGCAACTACGTTGCTCTTTCCTTGCTTGTATTTGATCACAAAATTAAATCTTCAAGGAATTCAACCCATCTTGCCTACCACTTAGATAGTTTGGTCTGACTTCGAAGGTACTGCAGTGACTCGTGATCAGTATATATGACAAATTCTCTCGACAATAGATAGTATTACCACACTTGCAATGCTCAGATTAGTGCCAAGAGTTCTTTATCATATGTGGAGTAATTTAATTGGGGTCTTCGGAGCTTCTCACTGTAGAAGGCAATTGGTTGTCCTTCCTACATCAGGACAGCAATTATTCCAATGCCTGATGCGTCACGCTCTAGCTCAAAAATTTTATCGAAGTCGAGGTGTACTAACACTGGGGCAGAGGTCAACTTCTCCTTTACCTCAGTGAAACTCCTCTCTTCCCTTTCTTCCCATCGGAAGTTGATGTTTTTCCTCGTTAATTCAGTAAGTGGTGCGGCAAGGGTACTAAAGTTCTTGATGAACCTTCGGTAAAACGAAGCCAATCCATGGAAACTTCTCACGTTAGCACAAGTAGCAGGGGTCGGCCATTCAACAATTGCTCAAATCTTCTCATTCATCAACTCGCACGCCTTCTCCATTGACTACATAGCCTAAGAATACCACTTCGTGCTGGTAAAAACAACATTTCTTTAGATTGCCAAATAATCTCTCGGTACGGAGAATATCTAAGATTACTCTAATGTGTTCATAGTGACTCAGCATGTCAGCACTATAGATCAGGATGTCATCAAAGTATACTACGACATACTTTCCGATGAGATATCTCAGTGCATGGTTCATAAGCCTCATAAAAGTGGTCGGGGCATTCGACAAGCCAAAGGGCATGACCATCTGCTTGTAAAGCCCATGTCGAGTTTTGAACGCAGTCTTCCACTCGTCTCTTAGTCTCATGCAGATTTGATGTTAGCCAAACTTGAGATCAATCTTGCTGAAAATTTTGGCTCCACTCAATTCATCCAGCATGTCTTTTAGTCTCGAGATCGGATACCTATATTTAATCGTGATTTTGTTTACCGCTTAGTTGTCAACACAAATCTGCCAAGTTCCATCCTTCTTAGGTACTAGAAGTGCAAGCACAGCACAAGTGCTAAGACTCTCTCTCACGTATCCTTTTTCCAGCAATTGACTAACTTGACGTTGAAGCTTAGAAGCCTGCTTAGGATTCATGCAATAAGCTGGCTAGGCTTACTCGATAGTATAGCGCCGAGTACTAAATCAATACAATGCTCTATACCTCGGGTCGGGGGCAACCTTGCTGGCAACTATTTTAGAAACAAGTCAACATATTCATCTAATAGTTCCTTCACCTCTTGGGGTAAATCATTTCACTCCTTCATTTCCAGTAGTCGCCTAACCAACATGAGGGTCCACTCATTGGCGTTAATGGCCTTTCGGAGCTTAGCTCTACTCAGCACTAAAGCCTTCTTCGATCCGTAAGCAAGTTTCATCTATAACTTGTGAACCTTTCTCTATGGCATCAGATTCAACGTGATCTTCCGATCGTTCTTCTTGAACATGTAGGTATTCCTATAACCGTCATAGATGACTCTCCTATCAAACAATCATAGTCTTCATAGCAACATGTGGGAAGCGTACATAGGCAGTATGTCACAAAGAATCTAATCGGAGTAATTTCCGATAGTGATCGTTCGTAGTACTTATCGAGTGATGTATGTTCCCTTGTCACTTAATCATTGCAACTTATATGATTTCAGATGCTCAACAGTCGACAACCTTAGTTTTGAGACGAGGTCAGCTGATGCCACATTGGTGCAACTCCCATTATCCATGATGAAAGCGCACGTCTATTCATTCACCTTATAAGTGATATGAAATAAGTTTTCTCTCTACTCCTCCTCTCGTGAGGGCTCCATTCTCATAGTGCATTGGACAACCATGGGTAACTAGTCCAAGTCCTTAACATAGATATCTTCTTCGATCAACTCTTTCTTGGCATTCTTATTCTTGGCAGGAACCTCCTCTTCCTCAGGTTCTTCATCCGTATTCTCTACATCTAACTTTGGGGTGTCTCCCTTAATGACCATTGTCCTTCGGTTTAGGCACTGAGCGGCCCTATGTTCAAACCCCTAGCACTTAAAGCATTTGATTTGGCTAGTCTTCTTGCCAAACCCTTACCGTTTCTTATACGTTCGGGTTGGCATTAGATCTTCGAATCAGCTTTTTTGCTCAACTTTGACATCTATCCTACTTCTCAGCTCAGTAGTCAATAGTGTCTGATTACTTGCCTATCTCGGTCGGCTAGTCAGTACTCTAGTCACTACTCGCTTCTTCTTTGCCTCTTTACCCGTTGGCCAATCCTAACAACTTCATCCATTATATCAAATCGTTTGAGTTCCACAATGTCTCGGATGTCTCCTCTCAACTCAGTGACAAACCTTGAAACTGTTCAAGCAGGTGATTCCTCCACTTCACATTTTATCATAAGCATTTAGAATTCTTGAACATATTCATCAACTATTCAGCCTACTTATCTCAGCTCCTAAAGTCATGTGAAAGTATCTTAGAGATATGTTTCTGGCACAAATCTGTTTCTGAGTACCTTCTTAATCTCGGGTCAAGTATTAATCTCTCGATACCCTTCTCTTCTTATCATGGCCTGAAAATTCTTCCATCACACGACGGCATATCCAAAAAATTCAACAGCAACAATCCTCACTTTCTCGTAATCCTCATACAGGTAATAATCAAACACATGCTCCACCTTCTCTTCCTGATCCAGGTACTCATCGACATTCCCAGACCCATTGAAACTCAAAATCCGAAGGTTCACATGGTCAGATGCTCTAAGAACTCATACACGCTCCTCTTCAAAATACTCTTCTTCTTCCTCATCAAGCTCTCTCAGGTCCATCCTTCACCTTACTCGTCTGCTAACTCCTTCACCTCGAAATAGTCAAGTTGGATTCTAACCTCTAACAAGTTAAGCAGCTTATGGAGTATTTTGCGTGGTCTCAATGGGTCGGCAAGACAATGCATGAACAACTCAGGTCAAATCTACCAGGAGATTAGCTACCTCATCAAGCCTCTCGTCAGTGTTTCTAGGAGTTTCCTGAGATTGACGCCCATAGTGGACAACTCCACTATCATTACCGATACCAACATTCATATTTAGGTCTATCATTTTTCCTCTCAAATTTAGAATTTAAATAAACACTTCAAAAAGTGAACAACTAATAATACCGCAGTTAAATGAACTCAATAATTGACCCTGTTTCAAACAAGCAAAAACAGAGTATAGCAAAACTTAGGAAGAACTAACTACAGCTCACATAAAAACTCCACTTTAATGCCAAGATGTTGCGAACCATAACTAAGAACAGACAAGGCCAATCGTTGAACGAGTCTAAACTTACAAAAAGCTTGAAAAGAGTCAATGGGGAAAGATATGAAAGGGGAAAGCAAAGGACGAAAATAGTAAGTAAAACATACGAACAGCTTCAAAGGATATGACGCACCAATGAAACTTTCGAGAACTCACGGCACAATTCGATGTGATATACAAATTGATCCAATGAGGTTACTCGCCACCTAACCTTGCTTAAAGGAAAGGATAAAAGTGATGCTGAGAGTAAACAACAATGTTTACGCAGGGAAGAAAGTACTCAAAAGTGTATTAAAGATTATCTGATCTCTTACAACTATAAGTATAAGGGTATTTATACCTGCAAACTAGGGTAACTTGCCAAAAAGAGAAAAGACAAAAAGAACATTTCCTAAAGAGGACAATGTACATATTATAAAGGAGCAAAAATGAATATACAAGGAAAATAATCATTGGTACTATAGATTCTACATATGATACTGTACACATGGTGATGCAACATTGGCGAAGTCGTTAAGAGATGTAAATAAAAAGTACGAATGCATGGGTTTGTCCTAGCAAAAATGGCCTAGTTAGTTCGGCTTTCTCTCTCGGTTTCTTGGCAAGGAAGAAGCCGAGTAATTGGTCGACTTAACAACAGAGAGTAATCGTTAACTTAGAATACCACAAAACAATGGGTGATTATACAACACGGCATTAAAGGTGAGTCGGTAAGGAGGTACTCGGCCTTGGTAGGGGTTGGTTAGAACATAAAGATTCATTATGCCAACTCCTCTAGTCCTCAAGCCCCACTGCGGGTCAGGGGCTCCGTAGCTTGATTCCCATCAACTATAGGATGATATAGCAGAGTAGTTTGGATAGACCAATGGTCCTCTCATATATCAATCGTAACATGATATTTCAAATTTGAGATAAGGAACTACTTCAATAACAGTCTATTATAGTAAACTGAAGAAGTTATGGGATGAGTTGTCTAGCTTAAATGGTCTGCCTAATTGTAGTTATGTTGTTGTGGAGAAATTTATAGAAATTGATAATAGAAGTCGCCTCATGTAATTCTTGATGGGACTTGATGTTGTATATGAGACAATTAGAAATCATATACTTTCGTTGGATCCACTCCCCAGTATTAATGAGGCGTATTATTTGGTGGTTCTAGTAGAGAAGCAAAAGCAAATGTCTGGAATAGTTGCATTTATTGATGAAAGTCCTACATTTGTTGTCAAGAGTCAGTCTAAATTTAATTCTTTTGACAATAGAAATAAGCAACCGAAGCACATGACTTGTACACACTGCAAGAAGACAGGTTATACTATTGAAAGTTTTTTTGAATTGATATGATTTCCTAAATGGTACAAGGGACCTAAGGATAAAAGAGTTGTCAAATTTGCTGGTCAAATTAAAATTTCAAAGGAAGTCTATGATTCTCCTTTCAATGATAAACCACAAATCATAAGCATACAAAATTAAGGAAGTTTGGCAGATGATTTAGACTTGGCTACCAGGGGTTACAATGAAGTTGTTAAACTCTTGAAGGGAAAGTTGGTTATTGATGCTAATTTGCCTTCATGTTTGAATTTTGTAGGTCAATGTACCTCACTTTTGTCAAATTCTTTTGTTCCTTCTTATAACAAATTAGATAATAATGTATGTGATTAGATAGTGGACATTGGTGCTTCAAATCACATCACTTCTCACCTATACATTTTTTACACTAAACATACACTTCATAAGCATATATTAGTTAAACTTCCAGATGGGACTGTTAAAACAATCAAAGTAGTTGGAAGTGTCAAGTTAACTAACTAGATTATACTAAATAATGTTCTCTTTGTACTTGACTTCAATTGCAATTTGTTGTCTATTCATCAATTGCTTAAACATAACAACCTGATTGCCACATTTTCTTCGAATCTTTGCTCATTTCAAGACCATGAATCACTGGATATAGTTGCAAAAGCTCAAGTCTAAAGTGGCCTATACATTTTCCACTCAAGCATAATAAACACACACTAGACTTCTAATTCTAAGATAGCATCTGTTGTAAATAGTACAACACCTTGTAATGATATTCTTTCATCCTTTGAAATAATGCATATGAGGCTTGGACATATAGGCCATTCACAGTTTAAACATGTTTCACCTCTTCATAATGTTTCTATTGACACATTTCATTATAATACTTATTTGTATGCAAAGGCACATAGATTTCCTTTTCTCATTAGTAAATCACGTTCATTACATCCTTTTAATCTTTTGCACATAGATTTGTGGGGACCTTATATTATACCTTCTACATCTAGTGCTAAATTCTTTCTTATAATAGTTGATGATATGAGCCATTATACTTAGACTTTTTTGTTAAAACATAAGTTTCAAGTTCCTTCTACCTTGACTTCTTTCATATCATATATAAAGAATCACTTTGATGGTTGTCCCAAATTTATATGCACAGACAGTGAGGGTGAGTTTCTTTCTTTAGAATATCAACATTTCCTACATACTAATGGCATTATTCATTAATAAACCATGGCTCATACCCCTCAACAAAATGGGATTGTGGAGAGAAAACATCAACACTTGATATTTCCTAAGCCCTTAGAATATATGCTAATCTACCAAAAGCCTTTTAGTGAGTGTATTTTGACTACTACTTTTCTTATCAACCGTATCCCAATGCAACACTTTGACTAGAAAACAAGCTACGAACTTCGTTTTAACCAACCACCTTCATATACTGATCCTAAAGTCTTGGGATGTTTGTGTTATTCAACTATTGTAGAAGGCAAACATGATAAATTTGACACTAGATGTCATCATTGTATATTCTTAAGGTATCTACCAAATAAAAGGGGTATAGATTGTATGATCTTGACAAAAACACTATATTTCTTAGTCGTGATGTAGTTTTTTTTAAAAAAAATCTTTCCTTTCCAAGAGAGCAGTGATTCTAATGTATCTATCCCTGTTAATATGCCCCTGTTTCCAACTCCTAATACATCAAATTTTTCTCTTGATTCTAAAGAGACAGCTTCTGTACCTGCCACTATACACACTCCTATACTGAGATGATCTAAGTGTATCGAAAATACTCCTAGATGGTTAAAAGATTTTGTGTAGAATGTGTTTTTAGTTACATCTAAGACAGCACACTTATCTAATAATTCATCCTCCAATTTATATCCTTTGTTCACTATAGACAACTTTAAACACTTATCCAAAGATTATGTGATCTCGTTCGCTAATGTCTTCACTATCTAAGAACCTTGGAATTATCATGAAGCAAAAAAGGATCCTAAGTGGGTGGAGGCAATGAATAATGAATTGCTTACTCTTAAATCAAATCGTACTTAGGAGTTAACCTCCTTACCTTCGAGTAAAACAACAATCAATTTTAAATGGGTTTATAAAATTAAATATAAACATGATGGTTCTATTGAAAGGTACAAGGCTCGCTTGGTCGCTAAGGGTTTTACATAAATTGAGGGCATAGATTATGTCCAGACATTTTCCTTCATAGCTAAGCTAGCTACTATTCGTGTCTTACTTACTATAACAGCATCTAAACATTAGATTATACATCATTTAGATGTTAATAATGCCTTTTTACATGGTTTTTTAGAGGAGGAACTCTATATTAAACCTTTGTAAGGGTATTCTATGGCTTCTTAAGAGCAAGTGTATAAGCTTGTTAAGTCTTTATATAAACTCAAACAAGCATCTCGACAATGGAACCGTAAGTTTACAAAATTTATGGTCTATTTAAGTTTTGAGCAATCTCACAATGATTATTCTCTATTTACTAGATTTAATGGTGATAAATTCCTGGCTTTGTTAATATATGTTGATGATGTGTTGGTTGTAGGAAATTCCTTATCTGCTGTTGAACAGGTTAAGAAGTCTCTTCACGATGCTTTTACAATTAAGGATATGGGTAAGATTGGGATAGAAGTATACAGAACTAATGCTGATATCTTGGATGATGTTGGATTAACAGGTACTCAACCAATCAAGGTACCTTTTCCACCAAATACTAAACTGGACAATACTTCCAGTATGGTTCTCATAGATTCTTCTCTCTATCATCAACTCATTGGTCGATTACTCTATTTTACAATTACTAGACCAAATATTATGTATGCTACACAACAACTAAGTCAGTATGTCTCTTGCTCACGCATTCCTCACATGTGCCTTGCTCTTCATGTTCTACATTACTTGAAAGGCACTCTCAATGCTAAGCTATTCTTTTCAGTAACTAGTTCTTTGAAGTTAATGGGCCATTCCAATGTTAATTGGGGACCTAGTTGTTTGGGTTACGAGTCTTTATCAGGCTATTATGTTTTCCTTGGTTTTTCCCTAGTTTCTTGGAAAACAAAAAAGTAAACTACAGTATCCACTTCCTCAACTAAAATGGAATATTATAATATTGCTTCTCTTACCAAGGAATTGCTATACGTATCTTATTTGCTACGTGATTTGTGTTTGCCTCTTTCCCTGCTTGTTCCCTTATATACTGACAGTCGAGCAACTCAATTAATGGCTGAGAATCCATGCTTCCATGGTTGTACCAAGCATATAGAGGTTGATGTACACTTTACTCGTAATTACATCTCTAGTGGCTTTCTCCACATTTTTTATGTTTCCACTCGAAAACAAATTGTAAACATTATGACTAAAGCTTTAGGCAAGTCTCAGCTTCTCTATTTTTCCTCTAAGCTAAGACTTTTACAAAGTCTAACTTAAGGGGGGAGGGTGGTATTAAAGATATTGGTGAATATTGTATAGTACTGTATTCTTATTCTTCTCATTTTATTTGTACAGTTAGTTCAGTTTGTTGGTTTTTTTTTTTTTTTTACATGCACATTGAAACGTGATTCCTCCTATATATAAAGCCCTTATACAGTAACATGCTAATTAATCCATTTTCATTTTCTTACCATCACAAACTGTTTCTTTTCTTTGTTTCCATTTGCTTTGTTTGTAAATGGTGAAACCTTAAGTCACACGAACTCATCTTTAATCTCTTTATAGTCTGCATAATTTTACTCTCAAGCATAGTAAACTATGCTTTTATTTCATATTATGAGAATATATAACTTTATTATTTATTTTCAGTCACACGAGCACATTATTTTAGTTTGGCTTTTTTTCCCTCAATTACACCACATATATATATATATATATATATATATATATATATTAGTATGTGGCTTAAGGGCATAAATCTCAATAAGAGATCAATATTAATGTATGAAAAATTTGTCAACAACATTGAACAACTCACTATTCTACACCATTTCTCTTCTTGCCAAATATACGCTTTCATGGAATTGTTAATGGTAATTTCGAGATTATTTATTTTCGAATAGTATCGGAAATTCAAGGTACTCTCTGATTTTCTTGTTCAATTGCATAAGTTAGCTCGTATCAGGCTGTAGTTAAACTTTTCGAAGGACATTTGTTTCCAAGTGTAAAACAAATGGAGGGTGATGCATATGAAGGAAGATATTAGTTCTTTATTATAAGTTTGTTAGATCTATCATGATGCACTTGTAAACAAATATATAACCTCTATATATTCCACATGTTGTAACTTCTATCTTCTATTTAACTTTAAGAGTTATTTGTCCCCACCTTATATCATTTATTTGTTCTTAAAATGTTAAACCATTTATTATCAAATATATTCTATCCGGCATGAGATGAGCCTTCTTTTATTATCAAAAGTATGATTTGGTACACTAATTGCAACGTAATATGGTAAAGCAATTGCCAAAAGATGAAATTGTATCTATTAGTTATGTAAAGTCATAAGCCTAATGGACAATTCTCTTAATAAATCATCGGAAAGAAGACTCTTTATGAGAAATTCCTGGTATATTTACTTTCTTGAATAAAATCGATAGAGATAAAAAAAATCATACTTTAAGAATAAATATTATAAAGAATAAATAAAAAATTATATTCCAATACTTACTTTGTATAACTTTTTATTGTAAGAAATACCTACTTTAGTATTTATTTCACCTCAATTAATTGCAATATTAAGCTAGAATATTGTTAAAAATACCAATATAACCTTATCTAATCTTCTTGAACAATAACAAAAGTCATATGTGATGGTATCATCGTCTATCATTTGAATTTTTTATTTCTTACAAACAGAGAGTAAAAAATTCTATATTACAAAAGGGAACAACTAGTCCTTATAAAGAGGGAGAAAAAAATCACTTAAAATAAAAATTTTTAAACCAGTTTTTAAGTAAACAAAGTAATAAAAAATATTTTATGAATAATTATTTTATTTCTTTTCTATGGGCATGGAAAAAAAATGCGTAAGAAATGCATGAATTTACAGCACGTATACGTGACAAAATCAACACTTACTCAATCGTGGTTAGTTGCACAAGCAACATCTGTCATAGATCCGAAAATTTTTCCCACATATTGTTGTTTCATTATATACCATAGTCATGCCATTATTGGGCAATGCATTTGTTTAGTCCACTGAGTGAATGAGTGGCAGATAATTGGGCCATCTTGTTTGGATTTTTTTGTTTATTTTGCACATGACTCCGCATGTCAATAAAACAGCCGTAGCTTCCTCACAACCCCGCTTCTAATTTCTTTAATATAGTAATAACCTCATACGTTTATAAATAATTATCAGCATTTTCATGCCTCCTTATATAAACCCATTCAGCCCCAGACATTTTCATCAACGCACTGGCAAGGCACTCGTCAAATACAACATCCCTGTTCCCCTCAGGAACGAAAAAAAGATTGTAGCAGAACTTAGGTAGCTTGCAAGATCTAAGCAGACAATGGCCATAGACATGATGGCGAGAGATATGAGGTGTTGGGTTCTCGAAATAGCTCCGGAACCTGTAATCTTTCCCTGTAGAATTTCAAGCTCTCCAGAGTTAGAGACAATTGAAGAAGACGAAGATGAAGCTGAAACTGAAGATTAGTGCGAGGATTGATTGCACTCGGCCAATTCTTAATAACGTTTTGCTAAATCTTTTTGTTAGTTGTGCGTGGAAAGTCTTATGTGATGTCGGTATAGGCATAGGCACAAATGTTTTCTCCTCTAACCTGTAAATGATGATGTTTGAGGCATGTACGACCTTTCTTTTCCTTTCCCCGATTTTTTATAGAGCAGGTCAAATTATATATATGGATAGATTCATTTCTCCTCCAGTAAGTCATATTGCCTTCAATTAGACGTGAAATCAGATGAGATATGTTGCAGAATTTTTATTTTCCCCGATTTTTTTTTTTTTTTTAGAAAAGAGGGCTATCATGATTTCAAGATTAAATCGTCTTTACCAGTAAATGCAAAGAGTGGTGATAAAAACGATGAGAATTTAAAATTAGTTGAAGGCATTGTCGGCATAATAATTTTTATCCAAGCATAGCAAACGGTGCTTTTATTTCATACTAAGAGGATATGTAACTTTATTATTTGTTTTCAGTCTCATATGTGCGATATTTTAGTTATTTCTTTTTTCCAACTACATCGTAATATTATAATATGTGCGGTATGGGAATAAATTCAACAACTCACTATTCTGCATCATTTCTCTTCCCAAATATAAGATTTCATGAAATTGTTATTGGTAAATTTGAAATTATTTATTTTTCAATTGTTTCATAGATTTAAGGTATTTTTTACTTTTTTTTTTTCTCAATTAGTGTCGTAAACAATACCTAAACTTTTGCATAATATACAATTTACAATTTATATTTTGAAAAAAAACAATTCGTTACTTTTTTAAAGTTTTAATGATTATTTTTGTTATCTAAACTAATCCTATTAAGTTCGTTTGTTGTTATTGATATAAAGGCAAATTATGAATTAAAGGTTCCGACCATCACAAGACTAAGGGTGGCTAAATAGCCACCTGTAGAGAGTTGCGAAACCCACCGCTATACGATTGCAAGCCACCCTCAATCCTCAAGTTGTTGGAACAATGGCTAAGGTGAAGTGAGTCATAATCCACTTTAAGAAGTAGGTTGTTTAACCATTGATAACTATGATCAATTCTGAATTTGTTTTTATATTCACGTTAGTAAACGGATTTGAAATGGTTAGTTTAGATAGAAAAAATGATCACGAAATCTTTAATTAGATAGCAAATTGGTTTTTTTTTTTTCAAAGTATAGATAATAAGTTGCATAATTTTAGCAAATTTTAAGTATAATTGATAACATTAAGCATTTTCTTCTTCTATTGCATAAGTTAGCTTGTATTGGGCTAAGTGGTTAAGATTTTCGGAAACGTTTGCTTTCAAGTGTACAAATGGAGGATGATGCATACTAAGTATGTTGTTGGTTCTCTACTATAAATTCGTTAGCCCTATCATAAGTGTATTTTTTTTTCATTTGCATTTTTAAGCAAATAGATATCCTCTGTATGTACTAGATGTTGTGATGTCTGTCTTCTGTTTAACTTTAAGAGGAAACATCATAATATTAAGCATTTATCCTTATCTTATGACATTTAGTTGCACTTAAACATTTTGTTACCAAATATTCCACAATGGTCAAAAGTAGAATTTGATGTGCTAATTGCAACTTAATATTCTATTATAGCAATTGCCAAAAGATGAAATTATATCTATTAATTATATACAGTCATAAGCGTAATGGACAATTCTCTTTTTTTTTTTTTCAGATGATTACAATAGGAAAAAAGAATTTAAACTTAATCCATCGCACTTAAGAGACTAGTATCTATACCATTTGGCTACAAGGCCACTAGCATAATTCTCATATTGAATCATTAGAAACAAGACTCGTTTATAATCTAGATATAGTTTATTTACTTTCTAGAATAAAATAAATAAAGAATAGAAAAATTATACCTCAAAAATAAATAATACCAAGAATAAACTAGAAAAATTATATTCCAATATTTATTTTTTATAATTTTTTTACTATAGAAAATAGTTATTCTAATATTTACTTCACTTGTTAATTATAGTATTAAACTAAAATATTATTAAAATACCAATATACCCTTATTTGATCATTTTGCAATTAACAAAAGTCATATAGCTTTTCTTATTAATTGAGGGATTAACTCTTTATTTCATTTAGAGAGGGAGTAAAATATTCCATTTTACCAAACAGAGCAATTAACCCCTATAAAGGGGAATAAAAGAGCCAATTGTAATAAAAATTTTCAAACTAATTTCAATTATACGGGGAGTGAAAAAAAATCAAACGAAAACAAATTCATGAAGTTAAATATTATAGTAATCCACCAACATGATTAGAGATTCTACGAGTCTAGTCCAACAAAAAAATAATAAAAAGACGAAAATTGCATAAGAAGGCCATGAGTTTACAGCGCATAAGCATTACAAAATCAACACCTAATCGTGGGATGAAGGCCTTGTTTGGTGATGCAGCCAATATCTATCTTAGATCTGAAAAATTTTCCGAAAATGTTGTTTTTTATATTATATTATATATATATATATATATATATATCATAGTCATGGTATTATTGGGTAGTGCAATTACTTAGTCCAATGAGTGAGGGAGTGGTGGTGAGTCATCTATCAAAATCAATGACAAAAAGGGTTTACATTTTTATTTTCCACATGCTCCGCATGGCAATAAAACAAACCGTAGGTTCCTCATACCTCCACCCTTTTAATTCATTTAATAATAAATACATGTTGTTTATTGTGATTATAGATTATTATCAGCGTTGAAGCCTCCTTATATAAATCCATTCAACACCTAGAATTTTCATCAATCCATTGGCAAGGCATTCATCCAATACAAGAGCTTTGTAACTCTATAGAGTACGTTTAGAAAAATAGCACGAAAATAAAGTATTCAAATAAATTTTACAACAATAGTATAGTGAAAGCGCACGTGTGTGCAGATATTTTTTGTACTGAAGGCATAATCCTTGGGCACACCTTCAAAGGTTACTTGTTTTTTATACCAAAAGCACGATCTTTGAGCACGTTTTCAATGTAAATAAGAAGGCACGACCTTTGGGCGCACCTTCCATCTAAGCCCCCCTAACTATGTACTTTCAATCTAGTAAGCTAGCTACTTGTTCTACCCTTAAGTTTTAAACATTTTTCTTAGGCGTACCTTCAGTGTAATTATTAGAGCGCAATTCAAGCATGTGCCTTCTTAGTTTCCACCTAACATTTCGCTTATTTCTAACAATTAATCAAATACTATTCGGCCTGTCTTGTATTCATTATCCTGAAATGGTGTAATATCATATCAAATCAGTTCTATGAGTTGGGAATGCTGATGCTTTTTTTTTTTTCATTTAGTCTATTATCTACAAAAGGTATTACCAGAGTAGGTCAGCTAAAATGATTCATTAAACTACCAACTGAACCTATGAAAAGCAGGTATAATATATATATAATAAACTATCAGTAGTAAGTGAATAACAATTCAATATGAAACATCATTTATAAAAACCATTTATAAAGTGAATAATAGATGTTGAGAATACATAATAATCAAACTAGATAATAGAAAGGTGGTTATTTACAAGTATTTCTTCCTAAATCTAGTTAATTATTCTCCAAAGCGAGCTAGTAATGATTGCTTGTAAGTGAATGTTCTCTTCGATGGTTGAGGAAGAGTATCGGTGAACTCTCTAGGAGGAACTAAAGTAGGTGATGACGGTGGTAACTATGTGACACCCTTCCCTATGTCTAACGTTTGAGACTAACTGGTACAATGTTTGCAAGGAGCTAGTGGTGTTTGCTGTGGATAAATCCATCCATGAGTATTTAGAGTATCAAACAAGGTGTAGTCGAAATTGGAGGCATTAGTAGGTAGTGGACTGCTATTGATCTCACTCAAGTCAATGGAATAGTGAGATCCCAATGCCATAGCATCATCTCCTTGTCCTTGACCACGTGCCTATCCTGGTCAACATCCTCTCATGTGAACTCTAGCACCCATACACGGTCAAGGGGCAGGTATGGGGGCCAAATCAACTAGCTGATCAGGAAATAATATCAACCTGTTGTGCTCCTCAAGATGGTGAAGGCCATTGTTGATGATATGAAGAGTAGTGTCAAAATCATCTGCTAGCCTCACCCAACATAAGGTATCCGCTTGTATTTAATGAAACAGTTAATGTTAGGGTCATACACTTTACTTTGCGAAAAACCATAAGATAAGTGGAAAGAAGGCTTACCGAGTGTCTCATCACTGCCCATGATGAGTGATGTATCAGTATGTATGCTCTCTATACTAATCGTAGTAAGTCGGATTAATACCCTTTGGTCCCTCAGGATGAATAACCCACATATGGTGGTCTACCCAAGTTGATGTATATCTCCAATGTGTGACTAACCAATCTATATCTGTCATATCCCTAAGGTCTATATGGTGTAACTCTTCACTTGTGTTAATATCTATTGGTATGGTTTGGAAGCTTCTAAATTGTCGTATGATATGATCAGGAAAGTAGAACTTGATAATTTGGAAGTAGATCAATGGTACCTTGACCCTCCAAATAGCTCAACTGGCATTGTAGAACGAGGGTAGGAGATCAATAAGGTCATTCAGATATGACTCCCACACAACCTACAATGCATTTGCAAGGAAAGTACATTAATAATCTATATATTTTTAATCTAGATCAACTTCAGAATTAAAATTGAAGAACTACATACATGTCAACTTGTCTGCAAATCAAATGTAGTCAGTGCGCATGATGGCTTGGGCGCACCTTCAATGTAAACAAGAAATTGCAAGTCAACCATGCGCCTTCTATATTAAGGAAGGTGCACATCAATAATGCGCCTTCTATATTAAGAAAAGTACATGCCAGTCATAGGCTTTCTTTATTAATGAAGATGCATGCTTGAACTATGCCTTATAAAAATATTTTTGTATTGCACACATCTTCAATACAACCTGTGTGCACTTTCACTACACCATTCATGTAAAATTTACTTTGGATATATTATTTTCCGAAATTGACCCTATAGATGAATAAAACTCCCAAATACAACATCCGTGTGCCCCTTAGGAAGGAAAAAAAAAAAGGAGATTGTAGTAGAACTTGGGTAGCTTTGAAGACAAGATCTGAGCAGGTAATAGCAAAAGACATGATGGTGAGAGATATGAATGGTTGGGTTCTCGAAATAGCTCCGGAACCTGTAATCTTTCCCTGTAAAATTTCAAGCTTTCCAAAGTTAGAGACAATTGAAGAAGATGAAGATGAAACTGAAGATTAGTACGAGGCGCGGCCAATTTGATACAGTTTTGCCCTATTTTCTTTTTTAAGTCTAATTTTTTGGCCACCAACATGTAAATGATGTTTGAGTTGCGTACAAGGATGATCTTCTTTTATTACCCAAAAAAAAAAAAAAAGGACGATCTTTTATTTTTTCCGGATTCTTCATGGATTCGGTCAAATTATATATACTGACATATTTATTTTTGTTCCAATAACTCATATTTCCTTTATTACAATTGAAATATGACGAGATATGTTGCAGAATTTTTATTTTTCTCGACAAAAAGGAAAGAAAAAAAAAAGAGGGTTACCAGGATTTGAAGAATGATCTCGATCAATATTTCTTCAATTTGCTTCAAACAAGAAATGAGTAGAAACTTGAAAGCATTGTCGGCAGAACTTTAATTTTAAGGCATTCAGGGAAACAATGCTTTTATGTCGTTCTGTGAAAGTATGTAAATTTATTATTTATTGGGAAAATTGTAAATGCAACGTATATATTTGCATTATATGTAGTTAATTTTGTCCTTTTCTTTTCGGTAAAACGGAAACTACATGTAGATTAATTACATTTGAGCATCATTATACAAAATTGCTCTTATAGGTGCATGCACCTGCGCAGGACACAAAACCGAAGCAGCAACAAGAGGTACTCTAGTCCAACGAGTTCAATTAACACCAAGTACATCATTTATCAAAATATTTACCAGATCCCTAGGAACATTTTCAGAAAAACTGATAAGAAACGGATCTATTCGGTACATATCTAACTAACCAATGTTTCTTTCCCTTTAGGATAGCTTCAATTCTCCATTGACATAAGTGAGAGATTTTTTTCTTGCAAACATTTAACACATGACAGTACTTAAGCTTTGAATCATGACTTGAAGAGCACTTTAGTTTGTCTATATTTGAAATTGAGAATTCAGACAATTGAACTTAAATAAAAAGGATACTCTTTAGACTATTGATGGTCAATTTTGGATATGAGCCCTTGGCCCCGGGTTGACCTCCTTATCTCAAAGATTGAGCTCCCCAACTCTCAGGCCAATCTCCCTTGACCTTGGACCAAACTTTCCAATGCTTAGGCCAACCTCTCTCAAACTTATTCATCTCAAATGGCTCTAAGAAGACAAGACATGACCTCCTTACCCTCTAAGTCATAAACCCATCAATATTGCTCAGCAATACTCACATGCTCAGCAATACTCACATGACTTGTGATGGAAACCTTGTGCCCATCTACACAATGCCTACATTGTATTAAATACAACACAATGGAAGAACCCCCTATAGTGGCCCGCATAGCCTAATCGTATGGCATCTATAAAGCGTTAAATTTGAGAAGGAAAGCACAAGGCCTAAAGCAGTAATATCCTGACCACATCAAAGGATCTTACTAATTCTCAATACTTGGGACAAGATATGCGAGGTTGCATGTTATGAGTTGATTGGAGCTAGAGATCCTATCTATAACTAGTCCAATTGTCTCCCCCATAAGAGTAGCATGCAAGTAAGAAAACATAACCTAGCACACCTTGTTGAAATCATCTCTTACTCTCTTATTCTCTCCACCTCTTAAAACTGAATTCAGTATCGGAATGATCCCATCAAATGACCTTTAGCTTTTCTACTTAATCCTGGCTGTTTTGTAAATTACTCCAGCTTGGTTACTTAGACTCGTTAGACTCAAGATCTCTTATCTTGTACTCTTATCGCATCCTCTCAAGGACCTACTTATTCGATTATTCATCAACTAGAATCTTTAGACAATAGACTTCTATAAGATCACTTTTCTCTTTACTTTATGTGTTTTTTTGTTATTTTAGTAATTTTTTATTATTTGGGAAAATAGCAACAAATAATCTGAAAAGACCATTTTTTAAGAATTTTGTAGTTTAAATCCTCAAAATCATCATATGTAGAAGGCTAAGCATAAGTATTTGCAATTTATTGTCACACGTGTACATTACTTTACACGTTCAGAACAAGATAAAGCTCTTTAATCTCGTATGTCTTTTGGTTAGTTGACTGAGATGAGCTCCATATTTTGCATCTTTTCTCTTGTTACCGAGTACATATATGCTTTCATGGGATTGATGACAGTAGACATGGTAATGTTAATTTAATCTTCCCTCAATGAATACTTTTGTTCTTGTTCTTTTTGTTTAATTTAATCATTTGTGCAGATTGAATTGCTGTTAGCGGTGAAAAAAGGATGAATTGTAGTTTTTGGATTGTTAAACCTTCATCCCAGTTGCTTTGCTTAATCTTTTATTCATAGACTAGGTTTCTTTCTCCTTCTAATGGTCTTTCATAAATAATATTCATCACTTTGGACTTATGTTTCAGATTTTTGGATTCCTTGATAATGGATAGTTAAAGTTCTATACTTCGTCATGTTAATGGTCATACTGACGAGTTCCAATCCTTGTATATGGCTAGATATGATAACCCAGAGATGACAATGTCAAACTCCCTCTAATAGATCTAATTATTTTGATACAGGAAAGCAGAAGCAGAATTTAACTAAAGGTGTGGACATCATGCATAAACTTGCAAAATTTAAATTAAAACAGAAAAAAAAAAAAACAATTTAAACAAGCGAAAATCATCCAAATAACAAGAGTAATTTTAACCTAACAGCTTTTCCGCTCCAAAATCATACTGAACTCCTGATCATCGCTTGATTTTCCACTACCAATTGTTTGTTTGCCCCTATCTCTATATGTACTTGCTAAACACAATTCGGTATCAACAGTAGGATAATTTTCGTCCTTTTTCTTATGTATATAAGCCTTTTTCATGATCTTAATGCAAGATTTAGCAACTTACGGGGAAGAAGATAAGTTGAATGCTCTCCAACACGATTTCCTATGCCAACAATTCGATTGTCCCATCCAATTTTAACGTTGGAGTGAAACTTCTTCTTCGTGCGGGTGCTTTCGCTTGAAAAATTCTAAGTTTTATAGCCTTAGCCTATTGAGAAAATACCGATAATTGATAAAAGTATCAATTGAGAGTAACTAACAACTGATTTGCAAAAAGTGGATATCCTCGTAATATCAATGAAATTTTGATGTTCTCGTACTATTTATAAATTTTTTACGACTTCACATCACACGATAAAAAATAATATCATACTAATCTTAAAAGGAATTTTATTCAATCAACATATTATTTATTGAAAACCTGAATTAAAGGACTATTTATAGTGAAGTAAGGTCAAATACGAGCTCGAAGATATAAACTCAAACTAACCACTATTAATTGACCACCTAAAAAGATAACAACCAAAGAAACTAATTCAATCTTATCAAATTTGAGAGACAAAAGGATAATAAAAAATTATATCTAACCTAAAAGATATAAAACAAAATAATGATTTCAATAAAATAATTAAATATGAACATCTTCATACACTATGGGTCAATAAGGTTAACATGAGCTCCTATGCATGTATAGATGGTTTCCATCATATTTAGAATGGAGTAGATCTAATAAAATGAAATTAGGAATTTATGAGTGACATTAAAGTTAGAGTTTCTTGATAAAATATATTCAAAATCTAATAAAAATAAAGCTTTAAAACTTTGTAAAGTATTATATGGTTGTAAACAAGCTCTGATAGTGTGGACATGATAAATTAAATAGTTTTTCTTAGTTATACTCAAATCGGTATAACGTTTAATCTAGTAAAAAAAAATTTTATTATTATATGTTTCCAATGATTAATTTTTGGAAACTACAGTTATGTAGGACAAGCTCAACTAGTAATATTTGGGCATGAAAAATGCCTTTTAGAGCCCATTACCAACTCTTTTATATTTTTAGGAGATATATTATTTTAGATATAAATAGATTCTTTTCAGTTTTTTTTTTTTTTTTGGAACAATTATTCAAGAAATAATAGAATTCCCAATTATTTCTGTATTCTTTACATCACTAGAACTTTTGAATTTATTGTATTTAGTGATTATTCTTTTTTATACAAGGAGATAAATGCATTTATAAAGAATATTTAAGACTCTTAATTTGTATCTAAATCATGTTCAATTCTAATAGCAATCTTAATATATATAATACATAAAACAATTTTTTTTTCTTTGTTTCTAAGTTGATGTGAAGATTATCAGTATGAGGGGGAACAGTTAGCACAATTAGAACTACAAATGAGCAAAACTATTGAAGTGCTCATAAGCTACTCGAATTCGGCTTAATTTGAGCTCAATTAGTATATAAGCCAAGCTTAAGCTTAAGATAAAACCTATTTATTTAAACGAATCGAGCTTAAGCTCCTATTTAAGCTTACATGTCAACTTGTGATTAGGTCCACAAGTTTTATATTTATTAAAAATATTATATATATTATATATTATTAAAATCTAAAAGTTAATATCTATATAATATATGTAAATATATAATGCGTTGTAGAATAATATATAATATATAATTTAATCCTTATTTACATTTTGTCACGCCTTAAACTAGAAAGTTGCAATTGTCCTGTTATGTAAACCAATTTAAG
Source organism: Lumnitzera littorea (assembly GCA_024138015.1). NCBI lineage: Eukaryota > Viridiplantae > Streptophyta > Magnoliopsida > Myrtales > Combretaceae > Lumnitzera > Lumnitzera littorea. The sequence continues at coordinate 25,997,519 of JAMXBB010000002.1, read as the reverse complement.
CTAGAAGCTAGCTACATTAGTTGTTAACATAGGTATAGCTCACACCAGGCATTTACCACTCTACAGCTTTGAGTCATCCAATTCAGTACTTATTTGATATCAACCAGTGATGCAACTTTCTAAAATAGCTTTAAAAGGAGATTTTTGAAGTATAAAAGCTTGAGAAAAAATCAAGTTTTATAAATAACTTCAAAAAACAACATAATAAAGATTTATAAAAGTCAACAGATTTACAGAACATACTATAGGTAACAATAGTTGAAAACTAAAGGATCACTTGAAAAGACCCTATTAGCTTTCTTAAAGGTTAGTATAGTTAATAAACAAAATAGGAATCTAGCCAATTGCTTTTCAATCTCATTCCTTGACCCCGTTTTTTACTCTTCTAAAACTTTGAGTAGTACCGGTGTATCTACTAAAGTACTTGCAAAACAACTATAGAGGAATGAGTAACAACTTACTAAGTAAGTAGAACGAAAATAATAGCACATATCTAATACCGAACAACTAGAAACAAAGTTAGTTCAATGCAGTATGTATTCAAGTTTATGCCATCGCATGATGTTGACCGGTTTATCAAGAAATCAGAGAAATTGCACTTGCGCTAATTTAGGTTAAAAAGTTTGATGCCGCGCACTTTGCTGATCGAAACCAAACTAAGGCTTTTGCAATTGAGAAACATACTCCGTCTAAGACTTTATTTCGAACCATGATCTCCAATCTTGTCACGACCTCCTCTCCTATTACTTAATTCAACTAAAAATGGGGAGAGGATCATTTTAGCTATCTTCATCAAAGAGTTTGTATTTAGCCAAAAATCCTAATCGTTCTTCTAGTGAGTTGCGATGCATGTCCAATTAGAAGTTAGGTTGAGTTTGAGTTTAAGTTAGTTTGCTTTTTGGGGTGATCAAGCAATTTTAATCATTTCAATCAAGCAACATCATAAAGCAATCAATACAAAGTCCAACTCTCCAAATAGCACCACCATATTCAAGTATACACATTGCATACTCATAGGCAACTGTCATACAATCACAAGCAAGACATATACTAAAGCCTTCAAGTATCATTAAGAATACTCGAAAGTGCGGTAAGGCACTTATCCCACTTACTTAAACATGTGATGCTCAAGAGTCTTAATAGTTGATCTCGTTCGCTTTAATTGTTCTTCATAAGATATACAATATAATTCCTTTAGTTATTCTAAATAAAGTGAATGAGTTCATTTTAATAATTTAAGTATGGTTATAACTTATCTTTAACAAGTCATGTAAGCTTAATATTGAGTTTCATCTTACTATTGAAGTCTTTGAACAAGGTTCTAGAAATTTGCTTAATACTAAGCTTTGGTTTCAAAACCTTTTGATATGGTCTCTAAAGTTATTCCAGTTGTACTCGTATTGTAATCAACTTCTTGAACAAACCTCTGAAGTTATTTCCTCTAAACATGTCATACCTATCAAACTTTGAATCAAGTCCTGAAGTTATTTCGACTATATTTCCCTTATCAAAAACTTCCCAACCAAGTTTATGATGGGGGTATAGTTAAGTTCATTTTACTATCTAGTCATCTGATTAAGCCTTCGAACCAAAGAACAAATCTTCCTCTTTACAAATCAACCCTTTAAAAATGTCTCTAAAGTCATTTCAACCATACTTATTTTACCAAATATTGCCTTAATTAAGACTCTAACATAGTTATAATCAAGATCCTTACACTAACCAACCTTTTGGTCAAGTATTTGATGAAAGAATTTAAGTCATTTTTTTACCAAATTAATCATCTGAAGAACCCTCTGAACAAATTTAGTCCACCAGTTTGCACAATGTAACTCACTCCAACATCTTATTACGATTTACAAACATGGTAAATCATGATTATACTATAGGTTCTTCATACCCATAATCAACATATCACCCAAACTTCCAAATCTTCGTATCTTTACCTTAATGCATGTATACCATAACTTATGATTTATGCATATCTTAAATCCCATTCAATTCAACCAACTCTAAATCACTCTCTACAGTGACATATAATACAATCAACCTCCAAAACTATTGCATGTTGTTTTCCATTAGAGCAATTACATGGAATTTCTAAAAAAGGGCATTTTTCATCAAATTTAAAGGCTCAAAATTCCTTAAAATTTGTGGAAAACATTTTTTTGCTAAGAACTTTTTATGAAATTCTTACATGTAATATAGGGTTATTCTAGAAAAAGTTTGGCTTTAAAACAACAATATTAAGGTTATGTAAAACAACTTCAAAAATTGTTTGGTTTCATGCAATTTGTGAAGGAAGTTATATATCCATTCAAAATTTTTGTAATATGATATTTTTCTCAAATAGTAGGTACAAAAATATTTTAGAATAATTTTTGTAAAATTTTTTGACCTAATTTAATATTTTTAAAAAATACAAGAAAATTAGATGGAAATCAAAGCTCATCGGAAAACCACTTCCGGCCACCAACAGCTACCCCCTCCTTGTCAGCCTAGTTGGGTGCTCCACCTGTTAAATAATGGTGGTGGTTCACTTCTAGGTAATCTCCGAACTTGGTTTTTGTAAATCAACTTAGTATGTGTAGATTCACTTTCCAAATTTTCAAAAATTTTTCCTTCACTATTTCTCTCTTTCTTATATTTTTCTTAGCTTCCTTACAACTTGATAAAGATCCTAAAGAGGAGTGGTGATGATTCTAAAGCTTGTGGGGTATAAAATGAATTCTTTCTTTTAATTTTTAGCTTAAATACCCTCTATTACATGCTTGCTAAGTGTCTTAACCATATCAAATTTAACTGACACCTATTTATGGAGTTGTCCAGACCTAATTCAAAGGGAATATGATAGTTTAAGGATTTTTTTTTTTATTTTTTCAGATTTTCCTTACTAATTTTTATTTAAGTGTACGCGTTTTCGAGTAATTTATACATTTCCAGGTATATATTTACATATAATAATTATACCCAAGATATACGTACTATTTATATATATTATTTTATGTCATTTTACGATTTTATCATGTAAATAATTTATCTCTAAAATTTAGTTATTATTTTTTTTTAACTTAAATTGCATGTTTACTATGGCCAAACAATTCGAGTTCAAGCCTTAATTTGTGGACTCAATAAAGGCTCAACTTGAGCTCATGCTTAAGCTTAATCGTTTTTAAACGAGTCAAGTCTAAACTTTTAGAAACTCAGCTCGACTCATTTACAATCCTAAAAATAATATGTGTTTAGTTAATGTCATTCTCAATATTAAAATTATAAGGAATAACAATGATATTATAATCAAGACTATTATAATCTAATAGCATGAACATTGGTATTTCAAATAAGATGGACAAAGTTCCACTCCCCCTTCGCCAAAAGTTATATGTTAATAGTTGGCTAAAAAAGAAGTAATAATATTATAATACCATAAGAATATTATACCGGATAACTTCCACTGAAGTTCAAAAGCTTTTGATGTGATACATACAGGTAATGCTTATGTTTCTAAAACAAACCCAACTTAATCTTATTATTTATTTGACTATGCAAAAAATGTTATAGGTTCCACAATGCTTTCAAGATTATTTATGTATATTATAAGGTAGTTTATTGTTTCAAATTTTTAGAATCGGTATCTCTAAGATAGCGTATATAGGTAAAATTATATATTATACTCATCCTACACTCACTAACCCTTATTAAGGTTGGCAATGGTTCGATATAGTACAATTTGTTCTGCGAATTGAAGTAAACCTACTATCATAATTTCGTTCTTTTTCTAATTTGAACCCGGTCTTGTAATTCAATTTATAATTTTTTTAAACTTGAAAAATAAAAAAGAAAAAAAAAAGAGTTTTCTCCGATTCAATTCACAATTTAAACCAAGAATCTTGAAAAGTGGGTCGAAAAAATAAAAAGAAAAAACTTAATAGCATCCCTTTTTTAAATCCAAAATATAAATTTCGGAACAAATATGTGGTAACATCAATAAAATCAAGACGACTAATATACTCTTATAATATTAAAACTTCATATCATGCAGTTTAAGATATTTAGAGTTATGATGTCAAATTAATTATATATTTTGGTTCATTTCAACTGGATATTACCTATTTGTGTATAATTTATTCTATAAACAAATAGAGATATCTCATTTAAAACATTCAGTTTTGACACTGCATATTTTTTTTCCTTTAACTTCTGACAATGCGGTCCTGTTCATAATTTTTTTTAAACCCTAGAAAAGGATTCGATTTGGCTGGTAAAAAATGATTTGGACCTAATTTACGGTCCGATTTGGTACAGTCTACTTACGTTAACGGTTGCATCAGTCTTTTTTTTTTTTTTTTTAATCCCTATTGCCAATTCAAAATCCTTCCGTGCAGAGGACTCGCGGTAATTTACCTCTACAATAATTAGAAATAAAAATGTGAAAAAGGATGCAGTTTGGATGTTGGGACAATCTCACCGCATGTGACATCCACTGAAACTTGCAGAGAAATTGGGAAAGCACCGAGTGAGTGGATATAAATAATGGGCGAATCTAGCAAATGACAAAAGAAACGTGTTTTCCACATGCTTCAGATGGCAACAAAACTAATGCAGCTTCCTCGCAATGTAACACTAGTCTCCACTTTGGACACAGCTAAATATTAAGATTGGCTGGTTGTTATATAAACCCATTCGAGACATAACTTCTGCATCAATCCTATTAGTAAGCGACCCGCTCAAACATAGTCCGTGTCCTCCTTGAAAACAAAACGTTTAGTTCACAATCGTTCTAGAAATAACATATAAGACGAATTGTTGTCTTATTGAGGAGGCAATGGCAGAAGAGATTATTGTCAGAAATTTGAGTTGTTGGGTACTTGAGGTAGCTCCAGCACCTGTTATCTTTCCTTGTAAAATTTCCAGCTCTCCAGAGTTAGAAACGATCGAAGAAGATGAAGTTGAGGACTGCGAGGTTTAATTACAAATTTTAGCGGCAAATTTGATAAGCTTTTATTAGCGTTCAGTGGTTTAAGCCCCTGACAATTTTCTAACATGTCGGGCATAGGCATAAGTTGAGTTATTTTATTTCAGGCCGTATATAATGTTTGAGATGTAAAGAGAAGTATGGCTTTCTTCCTACTCTTTTCGAGAGCCCGTGAAATTCTATTCATGGATCCAATTATGGGTGTTGACGATTTTTCTTGTTGCTATCATCAAATGAAAGTGAAGAAGATTTGTTCTAGAAATTTAATTTTGCCTAGATTGAAATGACCATCTAGATCTAAGGAAAATTGTTACTAGGGTCGCTATGTGGTCTTTCTTAGTGACTAAAAATATGGTTATGTTTGGTCTTCAGGAACAATCGGTTAAAGTAAACAAAAGGTAAAGAGCAAATAGAACCTTTATTGCTTGAAACTTGGTCAAACATAAGGACCAGTGTTTTCACCATAAATATGTTTTGAGTATAAGACTCCCCCTTATCATGCATAAATCTTACTACAAATCTATATGTAGACCACCCAAGTACATATCTGATAATATAAATAAGGAAACAAAACAAAACAAACCAATGATGGCGTTAATGGATCACTATTGGGCTGCGTTCGATTCACGGCAACCCAAAGGCAGCTTCTCTCCCAACACCATAATTTTAGGCACGGAACACTCCTTGATGGACAATGACATGATGCACCTTAAGTTATTTGTCAGATTTTATAATTATATCTTGCTAATTTCTTCGTACATATATACGCATAAACCTTTTCAATTGTGAAAAAATTAAATGGTTACAATTGGATTAATTACAACAACATTCCCCTAAAAACTATCAAAATAATACATCTTAAATTTCTAAAATAATGTGCTTATGTCATGGGACATCAAGTTCATTCCCCTTAGAGTGCACCGTTCTTTGACATCTGAATCTTACTCATATTCCGAATAACGAGTTAGTCTTCTCTCCTATCAACCGAAATTGCCCATAGTCTTCTAGGCTTTGTCACTTGTCTCCCATGTATTTTGGATGTTTAATTCATCTAACTAGTTTCGGTCTACCAAAGCCTCATTAGGAGAGTGGCATTAACTTCCTTTAGAAAATTCCCTACCCCTTTCATAGAACACATTTCCTTGAAATACTTCGGTTTTATTACTTTCGCTCTAAGTACCAACTAAAATGTCACCCCATTAGTTAACATTGCTTAGCTGCCAACTAAGTCATGAGGTCCTCTGTCTCCTTCTTCAGGGTTACCATAGTTACACCTATCCTCTTTTTTTTTTTTTCACCTCAACTGCCCTAACTTCCACATTATTAGTTCTAGCCCCCTATGCCATCTATCTATGCTTGAGGGCATCATATCGTACTGTTAAGCTTTCCATGGTGTGATTAAGAGCCCTTGCAACTCACTGTAGAATTCCTCCTCAAACTTCTCCATATGAGATAATGACACTTTCAACACTTCCTTACCTTAGCGATCTACTACTACTTTGCCTTATCAAGCTGGCCCTTAAGTGTCATTAAGAAATCCTTTAACTGAGTCCTTTTCCAGGTAAATGGATGCTCCTCATGTTTGGTCTACTCTACCACAACTAAGGCTTGTTCTTCGTGCTAGAAGATATCTTCACTCTCATTTCTTTAAAACCTACTTTGGCACCAATTGTCACTAGCAATTTCTTTAGACACTTCTTTGCGATGCTTAGGCATCCTAAAACCTGTATAGAGTGCTAGGTTAGAGTGAACACTTAATAAGTGAAAGCAAGTAAAGAGAAAAGCTCTAAGGAGAATGTAAACCTTCATTAAAGGCTAACTTAGTGCAAATGAGGGGAAACCCCTTGTATATATATGAAATAGGCCTTTGAGAATGAATAGCAAGATTTATATAATCAAGCTAAGATTGAATATCTACTATCCCAATTATTACATCTACTTGCACTATCTATTATGATATAAAGATGTGGGGCTTCTTAGAACCTTTTGGAATGTTCATGGATCTAAAGCCTTCATTAATCTAAATAACTAAATCTATGGAACTTTTGGGTGAACATCCATCTTAGATTATAGATTACTAGGTCAATCTCACTATGCTGCCAATTGGGGCTCGAAATAATCTGGTCGTGACATTTATACCCCTTAAAAATGTTAATATTGAAGAATGATATCAACTAATACAATGTTAAGTTATACTCTTGTATTGATAAAAAATTTGTAATTATCTTTAAAAGTTGATTTATTACTCTATTTGACCTATATTAATTAATGAAACATCGGCAAAGCCAAGAAATTTTCAAATTAGATAACGAATCAATAAAAGAATTAGTTGGAGAAATTGCAAATAATACTCCTAAATTTTCACTTAAGTTTAGATTTTACTTCAAAAACTTTCAAATGTTGCAAATCATTCCTATTAATTAATAAATTAGTATAACAAAAGATATTTTATTCTTTTATTCAAAAAAAAGTTACACTAACATTAAAGCTTATATGGTCTTAAAATACACTTTAATAAGTTTAAATTATGTTTTTGCACTGAAGTCAAAATTTAGTAGGATTATTTACAATAATAATAATCGATAGGGGTTAAATCTATTTTTTTTAAGTTTAAAAAGGAGATTTGCAATATTTAAATGTTTATTAATAAATCCACTTTTAAACTAAAGTTTGAATGGGTTATCTATATTTTCTCCAAGGTAATTTTCGGAGTGTACAAAGGATTCTCTTAATATTATACACTATCACAAGAAAAATTTTTTGGTATCATCATCTTTTAAAAGGTATAAGAGTAATGTTTTAAAAGTTAGAAATATTTTTGCAATTTTAGGAATTTTGTGAAGAAACCATTGGAATACACTCATTACAACAATTTGAAATGATAATGTGGGGTTAAAAATTGTGGTTCAAATGTTAGGACACGTTGCACGAGAATCCACAAAATCTTAAAATGAAATTGTGAAAGTATGGAGTGGGTGGATACAATTAATTGGGCCCGTCTTGTGGAATTAAACAAATGACAAACAAACCGCGTTCGCGATTTACTTATTTTCCACATGCGCCTTAGATTAGATGGCGGCGAAAACCTATGGCAGCTTCCTGGCAATTTCTCGTTTTGATTTCTTTATTAATAAATACATATTGTTAGAAGTATCCCACTGCAAATATAAAAACCTATTCGACAGTTCAATTCTGCATCAACAACAAAGTCCCTGTCCTAGGAGAACCACCACCATTTGTGAATCGTTGCTCAAGTGGAAACGAAACTTGTGTAGCTTTGGTAAAACTGAGCAAGTAACAATGGCAAAAGGGTTGAATGTGAGGGATTTGAGTCGCTGGGTTCTTGAGATAGCTCCAGCACCCGTTATCTTTCCTTGTAGAATTTCCAGTTCCCCGGAGTTAGAGACGATTGAAGAAGATGAAGCTGAAGATTACGAGGTTCAATAGAAATGTTTTTAGCAGCCAATTTGGTTTAATTTTTGGTTAGTTTTTAGTTGTTTAGGTCCCTGACAATCTTCTTACATGTCGGGCATTGCATAGGCACGCGCGTTGTTTTGTTTTTATTCAAGCTGTAAATTATATGTTTGAGATGTGTAGAGAGGTACGATTTTCTTCCCGACTCTTTTGGAGAGTCTGTGAAATGCTATTCATGGATTGAATCATGGGTTTTAACGATTTGTGTTGTTTCTATCAACAAATGAAACTGAAACAGATTTGTTCCACAACTTTGATTTTGCCCAAAGTGAAGTGACCCTCAGGATCTAACGAAAATTGTTATTAGGATCGGTATGTCGTCTTTATTAGTGATTGAAAATATGCTTTTGTTTAATTTTGAGGAACAATCGGTTAAAGTAAAGAAAAGCTAAAATGAAATAACATTGGTCAAAACATGAAGACCGGTGTTTGAATACGACAACTAAAGCTTGCACGGATCACGCTTGCTCCGACTCAAGACTATGTAGATATTGCCGATTTCATTTGTATAGGGGTTAATTCGTGTGCGACTTTTATGTCAATTTGCATAAGCTTTTCTAATGCCACGTTGAATATCTAATTAAACATTTTAAATTTGGAATTATGTAGAAGAAAGGCCTGAATTTATTCTATTTATGCAAAAAAAGGGACCTAGATTTGTTAAAGATGGGTTTTAAGTGTATGAGTTTGTAAACTCCTCTCATTTTAAAGCCTTCACCTATTTGTAGTTACCACCATCTTAAGGTGATATACATCGCCGCTGAATTTGCTGACATGGACATGATTGCTTAGCCTGGACCCTCCAAAGCATGCTTAAAAATTCCAAATCCCTCTTTGCAATTTAGGCTCTCAGATGTATGCTCAACAAATCCAGATCTTTCTTTACGTAACAACACAAATCCAAGCCCTTAATCTAATATCAAAAAGATTATTTTGTAAATTTTTGAAATCAAGCATACTTTGCTGTTGTTTTTATTTTTTATTTTTTTTGGCAAAAGAAAATGAAAAAGAGAAAATAATTTAATTGCTAAGTGAATGATTTTACAAAGCATTTGGACACATTCGCAGCAATAATAATAAACCTGTTACCACCATTAAGACTTATTAATTGAATAAAAATCCTATATGCTCACTTGGAAATAGATTCTTTTTGAAAAATGGAAGCGTAGCCAACTATAAGTAAAATTTTTAAGTGCATGTTGTAAAAATGTATAATTATATAGGATATTAGAGTGCACATATATAAAAAGTGATCACACATAAATCAAATAAAACCACAATGTGGTACTTAGATGTTCAAAAAATTCGGTTACTTATCTATTAACCATGTTAGTGAAAATCCTTATAGTTTCTAAAAGGCTATAAGTTGCCGGTGCGAGACTATGCATGACTACTTAAACGAAGAAGATATAGTCATTTGCATATTTGAAATGGAGCTTTTGAAAGGGAAGAGACAAATAGCATTTTAAGTTAGTTCGGTAAAAAAATGTAGTGGTTTAGTAATTAAGCTTACATTTATCAATAGTTGATTTAAAAACTTTATAATAACAATTTTAAATTAGAATTTAAAGTCCAACATAGTTTTAGATTAAGGCAATAAATTTTTCAATAAACACATAAGATTTATTCAGTTAATGAGATTCTATTTTAATAATACATCTTGTATTACTATTGTGAACATGTATGTTTTACCTAAATGCTTTATAAAACTAATTATTCACTTAGTAAATCATTTAGAAAAAATGGCAAACTAAGGTTGATCGCAAAATTGGCAAAAGAAAGTTTGATTTTATTACTATGTATGTAAAGAAGGATTCCGATATTTCAAGTATACATCTAACGGCTGGGATATATGTTGCTTATGAAAAGATGGATATAAAATTATCAAGTACACATTGAAGGCCATAGATTTGTGTTTGCAAAAGGACCTATATTTATCAAGTATGCACTTAAGGGCCTAAGCTGAGTGTAATATCTAAGTTAGCAAATTTTAGGCCAATGCATACCATGTTGGATAATAATAACGGCTAGAATTGTGCATGAATCAACTTACTAGTGAATTGCTAGAGATTGACTCAATATTACTTGAGTTTAAGTTAAGAACAATCCAATTGAGCTTAATTTTGAGCTATTCAAGTAATTTATTGAGTCAAACTCAGACTTCATAATATTTAGCTTGGAAGCTTAATTAAGTTTGAGTTGAGTATAAATATTAGTTTTATTTTTTTAGCCATAATATAAATATTAGTAAAGTTGAAAATGTTAATATTATTACAATTTTAAAAAATTATTTTTTAGATAAATTGAATTTAAATGAGCTTAATTGAATTGAGGTCAAGCTTGTTGTGTACCACTTCAAGTCAATCTCAAGCTAAAATATTTAAACTCAATCGAGCTGGAAATTTTAAGTTCAAACTCTGTATTGTATCATCTTGATTTAACTTACTTACAACCTTAGTAACATCAAATAAAATAAGAGTAATTTACAAACCCAAGCTCTTAAATGCAAGTTCAACAAATGCAAATCCCCTTTATATTGCATAAATAGGAAAAATTCAGACCTTTCCTCTACATGATTTCCCATTTTAAATGGCACCCCTAATACCTCGTTAGCTTTGTTAGATCATGTGGAATTTGGAGAAAACTATTGCATAACATGTGTTGCCATCCTCTTTTTCTTAAAGCCATCCTGAATAACCAACCAAATCTTCTACCTATATATAATACATATATATTACATATCTTCTATATTATTAATTGACTCTACGCCTTACGTAATTGGAGGAGCCATTAAACTTCATATACTCATTGACAAAACTTAAAAGGACAAAACTGTTATTCCACCCGTTCCATTTACCTTTAAACTTCAACCACTCTGCACGCATCCTCTTTTTGTAACTCCTCTTTTCGTAATGAAAATTAAACCCACACGTTTTATGCATTTGCATATTTGGTTTATTAAAATTAAGTAATAAAAAATTTTGTATATTTACTTTAAATTACAGCAGGTATAGTTCTACACACGTATTGTAAGTGTGCTTCTATTAGTACATTATATAATATTATATACATACATACATACATATATATATATATATATATATTCTACCACGTGCATAGTAAGTGCACCGACTCCAATAATATATATGTCGTATGGTGACATGTCAAGAGTTTTCCTTATATATCACATCGCATAGCATTTGGCAAGATATAAAAAATACTAAAAATATATGATTATGAAATTATAAATATTACATAATTATTGATAATGATTAAAAAGAACGAAAAGTTTTGAGACTTGGGAACTTTACAGCAAGGCCTTAAAATTTTCAATTTATATGATAAACTTCTACAATTGTTTTTAAATCTATGAAATGGAGCCCTGATAAGATATCTCATATTGAATTATCCATAAAATAATTATTATCTTAAGAATAAGTATTAATGGAGGAAAAATGCATAGGAAGCGTAAAGCACATAAATTCTTGCATTAGAATTCTAAAGTTTTTCAAACACACATAAATAAGTCCTATGATACCACTGTTCAAATATTGATAAATTATATTCATAATAATATAATTAAATTATTAAAGTAATAAAACAAATATATATGTATGTAACGTAAGCAACCACTTGACTGCTACGACCAAATTCGGCTATCTCTAATGCTCCTTGTGGTTGGCACATAACCGCTTAGAGGTGCCAAGATGCGTGGATAACAGTTAGGTGTTGCAACAAATATGGATGAAGCTTAAGTGGAGATGGGTTGGGTCTACATAATGCTATTTTCCTTTTATCTTTTAAATTTTAGGGTGGTAGACGACGAGGTTATATAACTTATCCGTTAAAATAAAACGATAATTCACTAGTTGGGATGGGTAATAGGATCCACCTTTAATAGTGGATCTTGATCCATTACCATTTAAAGTACGCATAACTATCTCTGGCAGCCCCTATAGCAAGGGACGAATGACGAGGGGAAACACCAAATGGTTGCCAAAAGGGAGGCTTTCTTTTCTACATTTACTATCTAAATATTTTATTTTATTAATTAAATCTAATTTACTTAGTAAAATACTAATGTAACATATCTTATATGATGTGGCTTCTTTTAGTAAAAACTTTGACTTACAAGTAAGGGACTTAGTTTTGATTTATGTAGAATTGTAAAGTCACACATATATTGGCCAAATATGCCACCTCATCAAATATCATCTAATAATGTCGAGCAAGAAAGTAAGTTTAGCAAATCAAAGTACAAACAATTGCTAAATGTGGCGCCTAAAAACTTAAGGTTATAACTGCAAACTAATCTAAAGATTAAGTGTCAAATTCAACAAAAACTCTTATAAAAAAATGAAGAAACTAAACTCATGTATGTTGAAAACAAAGCAAAATTTTATAATGAATCAATTATTTAGAATATATCCTCTTGAATTATTAATAAATCAATTATAGGATTATTATTTAATTATAATACTTGACCAATATGGACATTGTAATTGAACTTTTAATGTAAATAACCTGTAATGTTAGAGATACTCACTTTGCTGCCTAATAAGAGATTTCTACTATAATCTGATAAGGATATAAAAACTATCTCGTATTAAATAGTTTTAACCTAACCTAATTTTTTATCAAGAAGAAAGTAGTCTTCTTGCACAATCTTTACAATTTTATATAGAAAAATATAGCTACAAGATGGATTATCTTTAATTCTAGGTACATAAACCTTACTTTGACTTTATAAATATATCATGATTTATATGTTATAAATCTTGTATCTATATGCAATTTATTTTGGATTTATCTATACAAACCTAAAAATTTTCTAACAATTAGTATCAAAGCTATTATAAATACAGGTTATAGGTATTACTCTTATATTTATCAAAATTGAATTAGAACTATAAACCCTAATTTTATTGGTTTTGATTTTTTATCAAATTAATAAGTTAAATAAGGGATTTTGTCTTATACATACTTAATGATAAATTTATTCATATTTATGTTTTCAAGAAATATGTAAATTGGCCCTCATGGAAACTATTGTTAGTTGAATTCATACAATAATGTTTCATGAATTGAGAAAATGGATATTGTGTATTTGTATTTCTAGTTGAGTTCATCACAATGAAAATCCTTTGATAAGTTGTATAAATTATATTGTATGTTTCAAGAACAGATGAAATTCTTCGAATCTATAAATCATAAATTTGTGAATCATGAAATTCCTCAAATTTATGAATCTACTTTGAGATGTATAAATATGCAAATTCATAAAATACTCAATCCTTATGATTTTTCCATTTTGTGGATATATAGATTTAATCTGGTATTTGCAATGAATCCATAATTCATAAACTTTCTTTTGATCTAGATAATAACGTCATTGGTATTTGTAGCAAAATCATGTAAATTCATAATTGATACAATTTTATATTTCATCATGGGAGATAAATTTTTTTCATATGTATCTTGCACTTCATCAATTTTTTTAATGTTCAAATGATTTTCTTATCTTGTGAATTTGCAATTCATTATATTTCAAGATTTTGAATGTCCTTTGTGGATTATGTGTGGTTTAAATCCCAAAAAGCATAAACTATATTATATTGATTTGATTCTAGAACATTAATGATTAAATAAAAGGATAGAGTCTTATCTGTGACCTATTAAACTTAAGGTTTTCATTTTACCATGGACATTCATATATGTTTTTAAAAGTACATTACTCCAATTGCATTATAATTATAAAAAAGTGGTTTTTGACTAGTCAATATAAAGTTGTAAACTTTTTTAAAAAGTCAATTTTTACTTTATTTGTTTCTTGTATAGTCAAATTCAATGAGAGAGACGATAAAGTTGTCTCAAGATATTTTTATGAACATGAAATTGAGTTGAATGCTACAAAAGAAATAAAATAATAACTTCTATTTAACTAATTTTTATCATGTAATTCTTGGTTTATGCAACTTTGATGGACAAAAGAATAAATTAAAATAATGTTATTCAATCTTTTTTTAATTGATAGTTCTATTTCTCTACAATATTATTCCAAAACTTCATACTATAAAATTATAACTTCCTAATCATCGTTTACGAGAAAAAAGTTTGCATTTTATTTGTCACAATGGTGAAAATTTGCCATCTGAAAATTTATAAATTCAATTAACAACATTTTAAGTAACAAAAGCAAATAGAAGAAAATAAAATATGACAGTAGAAATTAATATTAATAGCAATGTGATTTATGCAATATCTTATCCATTAGTTTATATATTGATAACAATATGATTATTTACTTACTAATACGGTTTTTATTTCCTTTCCTTTTTGCTTTTATGACCATGTCGATATATACATATATAAACAAATATCAAATTGATAAGTGAAATAATTCTGCTAATATATATTAGCACTAAGGTGATCTAGGTAAAATTTACACAAGTAATTGCTACAAAATAGTATTCATTTAAACTTTATATTTATATATATATATATATTACCTACCCAAAGGGGGCATTTATGTATTTTAATTTTTGAAATGAAATGAAGCATATATGAATCTTAAAAATTTGTCTCGCAAAGGAGAAATTTCTAAAGTTTGTATATATTATTGGTTCGCTTCATACAATAAAATCCTAGTGTATGTTACATTTTTGCCTAAAGGGGTTGTATATGATACATTGTATCCTTGAAATATTTAAAACCATCTAAGTTTTCTTTTAAAGGAAAATTAATTATTTACTCAATTTATTAATCTTTAGTACTCTTATTGTGATTTATAGTTAATTTTGGTATAAACATAAATACTACTACCATTAAAACTTTGAGAAAAGTGCTAATTACAAGGAGTGGAAACGAAACGTTGAGTTTACTTTAGTGTATTAAGTTTCCTAATAAAATGTTTTCTTTTAAGGATAGAAAAATTCTTTTAGATTGTATTCATGTACTTTGCTCAATTCACTAAAATTTTCAAAAATAAGAAAAATCCTCGTTCATTTTTTGCTTTTTATAAAGGTTTTAGAAGATTGTAGTTTAATATTATCTACAAAAATAAAAATCTTATTTAGTACTTCCTACTGATCAGTAACGTTAACTAAGCTAATATATGTTGTAAGATATATAAATTAGCATGATTTGCATATTCTACCTTATTATTATTTTGATTATTCTTGTTATGCTTATTTAATTAATCTGATTCAATGCCCTATTATATGCATGATATAAATTATCATATTCTGTTAGGCATGATTGTTAGCATTTTGTATAGTTGTGAGCTCACCTATCGTGAGTACAATTATGTGAATAAAATAATTCTATTCCTTTTAATTGTAATTTATATTGCATTAATAATAATTATATACTATTGGTATGCTATTATTGATGTGATTTATTAATGATACAATATAACATTAGTTTCATTTTTATGTCAATTTTGTTTCAAGTACCCTATCGGTATTGAAATTTTGGTGACATAAATTGTATCATTATATTTGTTATTTATTGTGATTTGAAACCATTAGGCGAGGTTACAATAAGTAAGAATTTTTTATTAAGAGCATGGAATCATCTGATTCTCTAATTGCATGATAACATTGTGCATATTAAATGTTTCTTTTGTCAACTTGATGCCAATCTCTTTATCTATGGACTAACTTTTGTTTAAATCTATAATAAGACAAACTTTGAGGACTAAAGAATATTGGGAGCAATTTTAGAATTTTTTGTTTTATATGTCAATGACATATTTCTTACTAATAGCTATGTTAAGCTTTTAGTAGAGGTTAAAAAGATTTTTGTAGTCACTTTGACATAGACTTTGGTGATATTTTAGTTATTCTATGCATTCAAATCTACCATGATAAGTCATATAGCATTCTTGGCTTGTCTCAAAGTCGATATATTGAAAAGGCCCTAAGTAGTTTAATGTACATTCTTGCTCTTATGTTCTACATCTGTTAAAAAAGGTAATAAGCTCTCTAAATCAATGTCCTATGATAAAGAGATAATTGAAATGGAGAAGGTGCCATATATTTCCATTGTTGTCAATTTGATTGCTCAAGTTTGTTGTCATCCCAACAATGCTTTTGCTATTAATGCTATACGAATATATTTAAGTAACCTAAGTTTAGTTTATTAGAATACCATAAAAAAGTCATGAGTCATGAGATATTTGTAGAGCAGTAAGAATTATATGTTGACCTAGAAGAAGTTTAATCAACTTCAAGTCATTTTCTATTTTGATTCTACTTTTATATGTTGCCCTAATGACTGAAAACTTGCTTCTGGCTTTATATTTATGATGGTAAAAGCAGTCGTTTCATGGAAAAGAGTCAAATAGATACTTATAACTATTTTTACCATGAAAGCAAAGTATGTTACTTGCAATAAGGCTACTTATCAAGTCATGTGATTTTCTAGCTTTCACATTGTTGAAAGTAACATTTGTGAAATATTGCAACAATACTATTACTATGCATTTCTCTCAAAACAACAAAAGCTCATTTCACTTAAAGAATTCTAATATAAAATATCTATTTGTTAGAGAGAAATTTCTAGAGATTCGGATTCAAGCTAAACATTTAGCAACAAAGAACACGTTAGTAGATCCACTAACTAAAGGTTTAACTATTGGAGTTTTTTTAAAACTATATAACTCATATGAGCTTGATTAAATCTTTTGAATATTTTAAGTCAATGGGAGTGTGAAATTGTATATTTGTTGATTATTATGAGATATGTATAAAATAATGTCACTTTTATTATTATATCTCTTATAGCATTATTGAAATGCTTAGCCCATTTTTTGAGATGACACATTTGTATTATTTAATTGTGTTTTTCTTATCCATTATTCTTTTGTATGAAATACAGGCATATTAACATATATGATATACATATGTCCCTATTAGTTATTATATCTACAATGTTAGGCTTTATATTTCTTAAATTGTTGGTTCATATGAGCTTTGACCAAAATTGATATTCTCCTCCTAACAGTTCATATATGTTTGATAATTAACTAATGCTATCCGAGTGGGAGAATGTTAGCTTATTTTATTATGTAGATTAACATTAATAAATTATATATCCTTTTGAATTATTAATAAATAAATCGTAAAATTATTATCTAATTATAACACTTAATCAATATGAATATTGTAATTAGACTTTTAATGTGAATAGCTCGTAATGGGTAACGCTACTCACTTTGCTACCTAACGGAAGGCCCCTACTCTTGTCTAATAAGAATATAAAAACTATTCTCCCATTAAAAGGTTTTAACCTAACATAATTTCTAATCAAGAAGAAAGCTGTCTTCTCTCACACTTTTTAAAATTTTATATAAAAAAATGCTGCTACAAGATGGATTTTTCTCTAACTCTAGGTATATAAATCTTACTTTGACATTATAGATATATATATTTTACATGCTATAAATCTTATATCTACATATAATTTGATGGGAATCAAGCTACGGGATCTCTGAGCCGCAGCGAGCCCGAAGACTAAAGGGGCTGATACGACGATTACTTATGTTCTAACTAACCCCTGCCAAGGCTGAATACTTCCTTGTCGAGACACCTTTAATAATGTGTCGTATGACCACCCATTATTCTGTGTTATGCCGAGTTAATAGTTACTCTAATGCCTATCTGACCAATCATTCAGTATCATCCTTGTTGAGAAACCGAGAGATAGAGAATCCAAACTAACTAGGCCATCCCTACTCAGACAAACCCACCTATCCGTACTTTTTGTCTGCATCCCTTAACAACCTCACCAATACAACATCGCCACGTATATAGTATCATATGAAGAATCTATAGCACCAATAATTGTTCCCCTTATATATTCATTTTTATCCTTTTGTATCATGTACATTACTTCTTTAGGAAATAACCTTATTGTCTTTTCCCTTTTGGGCAAGTTACCCTAACTTACGAGTATAAATACCCTTATACTTATAACTGTAACTTATCAGATTACCTTCAATACACTTGAGTTTTTCTTCCTTACGTAAACACTACTTGTTTACTCTTGACATCACTCTTATCCTTTTCCTTAAGCAAGGTTAAGTAGCGAGTAACCTCACTAGACCAATTCGTACGTCATATCGAATTGTACCATGAATCCTTGGAAGTTCCATTGGTATGTCATATCCTCTTGAACCATTCGTAAGTTTTTGCTTACTATTTCATTCATCTTTGTCACTCTTTTCATACCTTTCCCCATTAACCCTTTTTTTTTTTTTAGCTTTCTGCAAACTTAAACCCATCCAACAACCAGCCTTGTCTATTCTTGGTCACGGTTCGCAATATCTTAATATCAGAGCAAAGGTTTTATGTGAGCGCTAGTGATAATAGTAGAGTTGTCCACTATGGACGACAATCTCAAAGAACTCCCAAAAGCACTGACGAAAGATTTGATAAGGTAACTAACCTCTTGGTAAATCTGACCCAAGCTGTTCATGCCCTGTCTTGCCGACCTACTAAGACCACACAAAATACTCCACAAGCTGCTTAACCTATTAAAGGTCAGAACCCAAGTCGACCAGTTCGAGGTGGAGGAGTTAGTGAACAAGTAAGGCAAATGATAGACCTAAGAGAGCTTGATGAGGAAGAAGAAGAGTATTTTGAAGAGAATCATATAAGAGTCCCTAGAACGTCTGACCATGTGAAGCTTCGGATTTTGAGTTTCAATGGATCTGGAAATGCTGACGAGTATCTGGATTAGGAAGAGAAGGTGGAGCATGTATTTAATTACTATCGATATGAAGAATATAAGAAAGTGAGGACTGATGCGGTTAAATTCTCCGGATATGCCACTATATAGTGGAAGAATTTTCAGGCCATGAGAAAAAGAAAGGGGTATTGAGAGATTAACACCTAGCTTGAGATGAAAAGAGTGCTTAGAAACATATTCATGCCGGAAACGTATCTCCAAAATACTTTCACTCAGCTTCAAGAGTTGAGACAAGGAGGCCGAACTGTTGATAAGTATATTTAAGAATTTCAAATACTTATGATAAGATGCGAAGTGGAGGAACCACTTGCCTAAACAATCTCAAGGTTTATTATTGGATTAAGAGAAGACATCTAAGACATTATGGAGCTCCAATGATTTGAAACAATCGATGAGGCTATTAGGATTGCCCAGCAAGTAGTAAGGCAAAGAAGGAGCCAAGCAACAACCAGAATGCCGACTAGCCAACTAAGATAGGCCAATCTAGTCAAGTTACTGAGCTCAATCTAATATCAAGCCGAGCAAAAGAGTTGATGTCAGAGTCGAGCAAAAGGCCGCCCTAAAGATGTAGTACTGACCCGAATGTATGAGAAGGGGCAAAGGTCTTACAGGAAGACCGGCTACATCAAGTGCTTCAAGTGTCAAAGGTTCGGACAATGGTTACCTAGTGCTCGAACTAAAAGACAATGGTCATTAAGGGAGACATGCCAAAGTTAGAAGTAGAGAGTACAGATGAGGAACCCATAGAGGAGGAGGTTCCTGCCGAGAAAGAACTAATTAACGAAGACGTATGTTTCTCAAGAACTTAAACCGGTTACTCATGGTTGTTCGGTGCACTATGAGCATAAAACCTTCGCAAAAGGAGGAGTAGAGAGAGAATTTGTTTCATACCACCTGCAAGGTGAATGATCGGATATGTGCTCTCATTATGGATAGTGGAAGTTGCACCAATGTGGCATCGGTCAATCTTGTTTCAAAATTGAAACCGCTGACTGTTGCACATCCTAGGCCATATATGTTACACTAGTTGAGTGAGAAAGGAGCATTACATGTCACTCTCCAAATACTACTACCGATCACTATAAGGAATCACTCTAACCAAGTCCTCTGCAATGTGCTATCTATGTGTGCTTCCTATGTGTTGTTGGGTAGGCCATGATTGTTTGATAAGAGAGTTATACATGACAGTTATAGGAATACATATATGTTGGAAAAGGATGACTAGAAGATCACGCTAAATCCAATGTCGCCAAGAGAAGTTCACAAACTACAAATGAAACTCACTCGCGGATTGAAGCAAGCTCTAGTGATGAGTAGAGCCAAGCTACAAGAAGCCATCAAAGCTGATGAGCCGACCTTATTGTTGGTTAGGTGATTACTGGAAATGAAGGAGTGGGGTGAGCTTTCCTAGGAAATCAAAGGGTTGCTAGATGACTATGTCGACTTGTTCCTAGAACAGTTACCTAAGGGATTACCCCCAACTCGAGGCATAGAGCATTACATTGACTTAGCACCCGATGCTGCACTGCCGAATAAGCTAGCTTATCGGATGAATCTTGAGCAAGCTTCTAAACTCCAACGTCAAGTCAATGAGTTACTGGAGAAAGGTTATGTAAAAGAGAGTCTCAACCCTTATATTGTGCTTGCACTTCTAATGCCGAAGAAGGATGGAACCTAACAAATGTATGTTGACAACCAAGCCGTGAACAAAATCACAATTAATTATAAGTATCTGATCCCGAGGCTAGAAGATATGTTGGATGAACTGAATGGAGCCAAGATTTTCAGCAAGATTGATCTCAAGTCTTGCTACCATCAAATCCACATGAGGTCAAGAGATGAGTGGAAGAATACATTCAAGACTCGACATAGACTTTACCAGTAGATGGTCATGCCTTTCAACTTATTCAATGCCCCGAGCACTTTCATGAGACTTATGAACCATGTGTTGAGACATCTTATCGGGAAGTGTGTCATGGTGTACTTTGACAATATCCTGGTCTACAGTACCAACATGCTGAGTCATTGTGAACATCTCAAAGCAGTCTCGAATATCCTTCATACCAAGAGACTATTCGACAACTTGAAGAAATGTTGGTTCTGCTAGAAGGAAATGGTATTCTTGGGGAATGTAGTCAATAGAGGAGGCTTGCAAGTCGATGATGAAAAAATCAAAGCAATTTTCGCGTGGTCGACTTCTGCTACTTGTACCAACGTAAGAAGTTTCCACAAACTAACTTCGTTTTATGGAAGGTTTATTAGGAACTTTAGCATCATCACCGTGCCACTTACCAAGCTAACAAAGAAGAACACTAACTTCCGATAGGGAGAAAGAGAGGAGAGGAGCTTTCTCGACATAAAAGAAAGATTAACCTTCGCCCAGTTATTAGTACTACCCGACTTCGATAAAATTTTTTAGTTGGAATGCGACGCATTAGGTGTTGGAATAGATGCTATCCTAATGCAGGAAAGCCAACCAATTGCCTTCCATAATGAGAAGCTCCGAGGACCACAGTTGAACTACTCTGTATATGATAAGGAACATTTGGTACTAATCTTAACAATGTAAGTATGGCAACATTACTTACTACTGAGAGAATTTGTCATATATACTGACCATGAATTACTGAGGTACCTCCAAAGTCAGACCAAGTTGTCGAAGCGACAAGCAAGGTAGGTCAAATTCCTTGAAGGGTTCAATTTTGTGATAAGATACAAGTAAGGAAAAGGTAACGTAGTTGTAGATACTCTTTCAAGGAAGCATACACTCTTATAAGAAGTTCAAACCAGGCTGTTCAATTTTACAAGTATCAAAGAACAGTACTCTAGGGATTTACACTTTGTATCAATAATTTCACGATATGTCAATGGGAGGACAATTGACGAGTATCATGTGAAGGATAGCTATCTGATCTAAGGGGGAAGACTGTACGTACTAACTTGTTCCCTACGAAAATTATTGATCAGGGAAGCCCATAGTGGAGGGCTCTTCAAACATTTTGGAGAGAAGAGGACCTGTAAACTATTGAATGGCTGAGAATGCGAAGAAATGTGCACCGAGTTGTAAAAAGCTGTGCAATGTACAAAAAGGCCACTTGTAAGGCCAAGCGAGGGAAAGCAATGGCCCTACCTATTCTGATGAGGCGGTAAGTTGAACTGAATATGGACTTTGTTCTCGAACTACCACGAATTACCCGAAGCAAAGATTTTGTTATGGTCATCGTGGATCGGTTCAGTAAGATGGCACACTTTGTGCTCTGCACCAAAACTAATAATGCTTCAGCCATTGCTTCTTTTTTCTTATAGGAGATTGTGTAAATACACAGCGTGTCAAGGAGTGTAGTCTTCGATAAAAACCCCAAGTTCTTGAGCCATTTTTAGAAAACCCTGTGGCGTCGGCTAAGAACCAAATTACTCTTCAATACATCATGTCACCCCCAAACTGACGGCTAAACAGAGGTGGTTAATCATACTTTAAGGTTATTGCTTCGAGCTGTGATAGGCAAGAAATTGGCTGATTGGGACGTCTGCCTACCAGTGGTCGAATTTGCCTATAACCTAACCATACATGATACCACTGAGCAAAATCCTTTCGAAGTGGTCTATAAATTTAATCCCAAGTTGACCCTCAACCACGCTCCTGTACCAACACCCATGTAAAAGGACCCTAATGCCTCGGCCAGAGCACAATCTCTTCAACACATTTATGATAAGATCACTCGACATATCGACCAAGTTACCAAAAGAATGCGAGAAAGGACCAAGGGTAGGTCGGCCAAATAATTTCAGCTGAAAGACTTAATATGGCTACACCTCAACAAGGAACAGTTCTTAAACAAGAGGAAAAACAAATTATCTACAAGAGCAGAAGGGCCTTTTAGAATCCTCTAAATAATCAGTGACAACGCCTATAGGTTGGAACTTCCTGAAGACTATAGGGTTTCTAATTCCTTCAACATTACCGACCTCTGTCCATATTACATTGACGGAGAACTAAGCGAACACTATTCGGATTTGATCCTAAATCCAAAACAACTCGAAGGGAGTGATGAGAATCAAGCTACAGGACCTCTGACTCGCAGCCAAGCCCAAAGGCTAAAGGGGCTAGCACGACGAATCCTTATGTTCCAACCAACCCCTTCCGAGATCGAGCACTTCCTTACCGAATCACCTTTAATGTCGTACCGTATGAACACCCATTATTCTATGTTATGCCGAGTTAATGGTTACACTAATGCTGAGTCAACCAATCATTCGGCATCATCCTTTCCAAGAAGTCGAGAGGTAGAGAATCTGGATTGACTAAGCCATCCCTACTCGGATAAGCTTACCTTTCTATACTTTTTGTCCACATCCCTTAACAACTTCACCAATGCAGCATCGCCACATGTATAGTATCATACGAATAATCTGTGGCACCAATAATTATTTTCCTTGTATATTCATTTTTACCCTGTTGTATCATGTACATTACTTCTTTAGGAAATGACCTTATTTTCTTTTCCCGTTTAGGCAAGTTGCCCTAACTTACAGGTATAAATACTCTTATACTTGTAACTATAACTTATCAGATTACCTTTAATACACTTGAGTACTCTCTTCCTTGCATAAACACTGCTCGTTTACTCTCGGCATCACTCTTATCCTTTCTCTTAAGCAAGGATAGGTGGCGAGTAACCTTATTGGACCAATTTGTATGTTATATCAAATTATGTTGTGAGTTTTCGAAAGTTCCATTTATGCGTCATATCCTTTAGAACTGTTCGTAGGTTTTTGTTTACTATTCCATTCATCTTTGTCACTCTTTTCATACCTTTCCCCATTAACCCTCTTTTTTTTTTTTAGCTTTCTACAAACTTGAACCCATCTAGCGACTGGCCTTACCTATTCTTAATCACAATTCACAACACAATTTGTTCTAAATTTATCTATACATACTTAAAGATTTTCCAACAATGCAAGCAATCTATTATTGATAAACAAAAAATAATAGAAAAAGTCTATAACTACTAGTTAGCTATCCTCTTTAGCTATATGGTCAATAATAATAGTAACAACTCTATTGTACCCTATAGAGTACACTAATTATGACAACTCAACATGATTATTCTTAAGAATAGCAACTTTGTTACATACTTCTCCTCAATAATTTAGATATTATGGGTTCTTTAATACATCCCTTAGTTCTGAGTAATTTTTCTCTATATTTTGATTCATAATAACATAGATGTAACAAACCAAATTCCTACTTTTCCTAAAGTTTGCAATTATCAATATAAGATGCATAATGAGATTATTTTATATATTGAAAACTATAATCTCATGTAATAGTTCATCCATATATGAAGAATGAGCAAAATTTAAAGCATCCAACAATAAAATTTTAGCTAAAGAATATAGGAAAATTATGTCCCAATATAAAGTGTTGAGTCTGATTTTTCAGTTTCTTTTTATTTAAAAGTTTTATTTAAAAGTAATTTCTCATTTCCTGATTAATACTAAACCCTAACCCATTTAATATTAATTCTCGAGTAAAGAAATTGAGAAATTCTAGTTTTTTATGGAAAATAATTTTTTGAGTCGCCATCTAATCGAAGTTCGGAAAAGAAAAAGAAACCGTAATTAATTGGGTAGATTGATTATGATTTAGCTACCGATCTTTGATTTCAATTTTGAATGAAGAACCAGAAGGTTCCAAATTCAGGGGCTAACCTATTAAACCATAATGGGTACCACTATCTATTTAACAAAATTAGGGTTATTCTTCTAATTATAATATTTAAAAATAAATAAATAAAAATTAAAAGAAAAAGAACCTAAGTTTAACATATTTTATCGTCACCCCGAAGGTGCCTACGTTCCTGTTAGCCGAGACCAGACGATCGTAGTTCTTTTCGAAAACTTTAATGTGTTGGTTCTATTTATAAAAAAATAATTGGTTGAATTTGCGTTTTGATTAACTATTTTTTTTATTAAGAAAAATCCCTAGAAACCTAATTTTTATTCCTAGTTATTAAAAAAAAAAACCTAAAAACCTAATTTTTGAAAAGTCCCAAATTAAGATTTTTATTTAAAAACAAATAAGTGATAATTTTTTTTATTTTCAAGAAAAACCCTAAAGATTTTATGAAATATGCAATTTTTATGAAATATGCAATGTTCTACATGATAAATCTTTTATATAGAAAAGATGCTTAAAACATAAAAAAAAAAAAAGAAGAAAAAATCCTAATCATAAAAAAGATACCTAACCATAAAAAATATATATAAACCATAGAAAAAATGTCTAAACTATGAAAAATATGTTTAAACCATTGAAAAAAAATATAAATTATAGAAAAAATATATAAATTATGGAAAAGATATCTAACCATAGAAAAGATGTCTAAACCATAAAAAAGATATTCCAACCATAGAAAAGAAACTTAAACCATGGAAGAAATATCTAAACTATGAAAAAAACATCTAAACAATGTAAAACAAGCCTAAACTATAGAAAAGATGTCTTGCCATAAAAAAGAAATCAATTAAAGAATTTTTTTTATTTTATGAACATCAAAATGATTTTTTTATCTAGAAAACCCTAACATGCCTAATGCAATTTTTCTAAATTAATACAATATGCAAAGAACGAGATTATGTAAAATATGAGATTTTATAAAAATGTCATTTTGAAAATATGAAATCTAAAAAAAAAAGACTAAAATTTAACTTAACACATGTTCACTAGACGTTAATACTATAACTAATTACTAGCAATTAAAGACATGATAAAAATTTAAAAAAAATTAGTACAAGTCTTAAAAATAACTGCGCATATACTAAGTGCGATAAAAATAAATAAATAAATAAGATAAGCTATAGACAATAATTAAAAACCACTATTATATACCTGTAAGGTAAAACACGCAAAGTTGATGAAAGAGAACAGATTGGATCCCTAGTCCTATTGCGCGCACAACTATAGAATTGGTCTAAAGAGTGGGTTCAAGCTTGTTTTTTAACAAATGTGTGATTATTCTTTTTTGGCTCGCACCATGGAACCCCTATTTATAAAACTCTAAAATAAATCTTTTAAATCGAATCGAATCTAAATTGATAAAAATCTAAAATAGATTCGAATCTTACAAATCTTGATTTTATTGGATTTAACGTCATCATATCAGATTTGCTTTTTTTCAACAACTATTTAGTTAAAATTCCATCAAATTAATTTTTTCGAATTTTTTTATTTTTTCTTTTTTTTTCTTTTTTTTCCAACAATTTTCTTTTTTTTTTTTTGTCTTTTTTATCATTTTTCAATTTTTTATTATTTTTTAAATTACAACCCTAAAAACAAAAATTATAACTGCTATGGGCAAAAATCAAGTGTCTACATAAAAGATACATTTTCCTTATAATTTAAGTTGCATTCAATACTATATTTTCATTTTCCATTAATCATATTATAAAAGGAAAAACCAAAATGCTCCATAAGTTTTCTTATATCTATTAGAGTTATTCTAGTTTCCTTGGAGTTCAAGCAACTTATACAATAAACTACTACACAATCGCCTCTACAATGAAACCCTAGCCAAGTACAACGTATCCAAAATAATGATGGCTTGGATCTAAACACTGCCACCCTATTGAAGTTGTCATCAATAGTATCATGAGAATTCCTTAATACACCACCATTGCTACTATGGAAAGGTTAATTTCATATACCTCTATCCACATTTATCTTGATTTGGTTTAAGACTAATAGCTTCAAAGTCACCCTAACCCCCCATTAAACTAAGGATTAGCTTACATAACTCTACTATAAGAAAGCATCTAAAGATCAATTGAATTAAGCACCTCTTTATGCCTAATTTTCTAGATACATAACAATACAAGTTGCAATCTTTGTAAATACCTTCTTTTTTTTTTCTACTTTTCTTACTATGGGTTTCTCAATATATTGTTTAAGTTAGCTCCCTTATCATCAGGTCAATAACTTCCTTTACCATCAGGCATTGGGCAAGCATTAGACCCCATACATGGTATTACGACTTTGTTGAGACCAATGTTTTTAATAAATAATTGCCCAGGCCTACTCACTGCAAACCTTACTTGTGAGGAGGCACCCTTCTCTTAAAGTAACAGGGCTATTTTCTTGAATCAGTCGAGGAATCAAAGAGGCAATGATTCACCTTGTGGCATTCAGCATACTTTACTTTGATTATCAACTACTTTTAGTCCTAAAGTTTCCATACTTAATAAAATAAGTTCTTTCCGAGTTTCATGGATACTTCTATCAATAACCTTACTCACATCAATCTCTATGCCAAGAAAAGTAACCATATGAACTTTACTCACGGGCAACACAACAAGAAATGTTCCATTGATTCATTGACATCATAGAAACTATACTTGCTGATTATACCACTTTCTCCATTACGCTATATTAGACCATGTATAATTTGCATTATTGAGTGTTCATATAAAATGCCTTATCTTTGTGATGAATATACGAAAGCACTAATATAGCCCTCGATGATCATTCTCAATGCTTAACATTGGACTTCAAATCCCAAGAAAACTCAAATCAAATCTGGAATAACCTAACATGTTGATTATAATGAACTAAGTACTATAGGTATTGAAAAAGAAAAAAAGAAAAGAAAACTCTTAAGCTACTGATTATAAAGAATCAAGAACCTTGTTATAAAACCTTAACTCATTAACTATCTATAAATCAAGAGTCTTAGTATAAGCTTTGAACATAAAAAAAAAAAAAAAACAATTCTTGATTAGTTTGAAAAACTAAAGAAACAACACTCATGTAATAATATTATCAGTAAACTCAACTAAATAAATAATTTATTAAAATATAATAGCCATTATATTATCGTAATAAACTAGGAAATAATTTGATAAATGAAACAAATTATTAAAGACATATTCTATTAAAGTAAACCAATAAATAGAAAATTTGGAAAGCAAAAAAGAAGGAAATTGGTGAAAATCTTGTTAGTAAGTAAAAGTTGGTGAAAATGCTCTACAAGCTAACTCTAACAATCATATAGGCTTACAAATCGATTGGTGGTCTCCTAGCCAACCGTAAAGTCCTCTTGGTCAACTTACGTAGGCTCTTAGTTAGCCAAACTTTCAACTTACTATTCC
The DNA here is from genome assembly GCA_024138015.1 of Lumnitzera littorea. Taxonomy (NCBI): domain Eukaryota; kingdom Viridiplantae; phylum Streptophyta; class Magnoliopsida; order Myrtales; family Combretaceae; genus Lumnitzera; species Lumnitzera littorea. Next base: position 25,969,171 of record JAMXBB010000002.1, on the reverse strand, counting down.
CAATCAATCTCGAAGCCATCTAGTCAACCAAACTTAGCTTTTTACAATGCTTGCTAACTTTGTGACAACTTTAGCTAGTCTCCAATAGGCTCTACCTAGATGATGAATTCTTGATCTTAGATTCGTGTCACTTTAATAAGAAAGGTTTATCTTACACTAAGATCCAAACTATTTTCTCTACTTAATGAGAAGAGGCATTTAAGTTACTTGTTGGTTTGGAGTATCCGACAAAGTCATAGGTTGTGATTAAGGGTATAAACAAGTTAAACTACTTGTGAGCTACTTAAATTAGGCTCGACATTTACTCGAGTTTGATTCGAAAACACTCGAGTCGAGATCGAGCTTGAACTACTTGAGTAGTTAATTAAGTTGAGCTTAAACCCTCTAGTGTTTGGTTTAATTAACTCACAAGCCTAATCAAGCTTAAGTCAAATATTAATACTAGTCAAGTTTTAATACTAATATTATTATAATCAAAATAAAAAATATATTTTTTAAATTAATTAAGCTCAAATAAAGCTAATCGAGTAAAGCTCAAGTTTATTAACTGTTAACTCAAATTAAGCTCGAGCTCAAAATTCAAAACTCGATCAAGCTCAAGGTTTAAAATTTTAAGTTAAGCTTGAGCTAAACACCAAATCATCTCAACTAAGTTCATTTACAACCCTAGTAGTGATGGATGCAAAACCAAGCAACTATGATGATATAACTTTAGTTAAATCTAACATAAAAATTTCTTTTCCTAGGATAGTTATTTAGCTAGTTCTAATTTTCTATAATGAAATTTAATGTTATTAGTTATTGCATAACAAAAATGGAAAAAAAAAAGGGAATATTATCAAACTTTCAAAAGGAAAGTGATATTTGCATCATGACTTCATGTCGTCCTTTAAATATACATATTACTTTTTCTTCCTTTTTATTAAATTTTAAAAATTTGATCTTTTTATTATTTATTTATTCTTCATCTTCATCGCCATTGTCGTTATTATTATTATTTTATCTTGCGGAGCTAGGGACTTTCCAACCCTTTCGAAGGTTCATCCATGGTTATAGGCTAATATTAGAATGCAACTTCCTCCCTTCTCATATCACTAAATAGGAATGCAATTGGAGCAAGTTAGCATCAGGTTTTATAGAACTTGAACTCGTCCTTTTAAGATTTGGCATTTTCTAGAATCCTATAGGGTTTTATCCCTTATTTTCAAAACTCATCCCTATATAGAATTCGGGGTAAGTTTTCATAGGTTTAGATGTGATTAAGGAGAGAGTAGAATAGAAAGAAAGTAAGTAAGATTAAGATTATATGTTCTAACTTACATAATAATAAAAATTGAGAATCACATGTATTATATAATATAGAACTTATATAAGATATGCATGGTATATAAGTTAATAGTAAGTATTTTTAATTAATATATATTTCTTACAAGGTCAAGTTTCGTATTGGGTTTTTTTATAATCTTGAAACTCGACCTTAAACTCTATAGAGTTTTGAATCATGTTTCAAAACCTGATCTTAAACCTTATAGAACTTATCGGATTCAATGGTTAGATCTCCTTTAATGACCCATCCGGTTGCATCCCTATTGCCAAATCCATTTGTCTTTCCCTACTTCAAAACTCTCTTTCTTAGCTCCTTTCCATTTCAAACCTTCGACCGCTAATGAGTTAACATAAATACTTTAAGGTTTGAGCTGGGAGTTAGTAGAATTTGGTGTAAAAAGAGCGCATATATACCTCACTATAGCACCATGTCCAATCATTAATTCTGTTTTTAAGCATGTCGGACTCCTTCAATAAACAAGCTCCTTGAGTTGAGAGCAACTTTAATTATATTAATATATTATGTGGATGAATAAATAGTATATAATTATTATCACTAATGAAATTTTAAGACACAATAACATTATATTAATTGGTTGACAACCTTATAGCCCGAATAATACCGTCAAAGAGCTCTACTGGACCAGTAAACTTGAGTAATACTTATCAATTTTCACTTATCAAGATGTGCATGGGGTACTAATTAACGATAAACCATATCAATCAACTCCCCTTAACCAATTTCAAATTTCATTTAACGAAGCATTCTTGTTATTGCAATTATTAATGGTTTTAACCTTGCATAATTTGTACATGTACTGCAAAGGATGTTTACGTTAGGTTATGTAACAAAAAGCACCAAGTGGCAAATAAAGCAAAATATTTACCTTAGCTCTGCAAATTTTGTTTTTTATTGTCCGAGAGTCATGGCATGGTAAGGAGCAGTGTACTCGTTTGGTGCATTGAACGAGTTAGTGGGAGATGTCAGACTTTCTTGTCAAATAAATGACTAAATGACACGGTTCACGTGTTGTTTATTTTTCACATGCCAACAAAATAATAATTTCATATATGTGTGATTATAATCATCCATCAGCCTTATTATAAAAGCCACTCGACACCTCACTTTTCCATCAACCCCCCGGCAAGGCAAGGCAAGGCAAGGCACTCACCAATTACAAAGTCTCTATACTCGTAAAAACAAATATAATATATACATATAGCAGAAACCTTCATGAAGAACCAAACCTACCATCTTTCGATCCTTGTAAAAGAGATGATGCTGAGAAATATGAGGTGTTGGGCTCTTGAAGTAGCTCCAGAGCCTGTAATGTTTCCTCGTAAAATATCAAGCTCTCCAGAGTTAGAGACAATTGAAGAAGATGAAGATGAAACTGAAGATTAGTACGAGGCGCAGCCAATTTGACACCGTTTTTGCTCCTTTCTTTTATTTATTTTTATTTTTTCCTTTTTGTTGGTTGTAGTCGGACAGTCTACTGTCGGTCGGTTACGAGTTATTACACGATTCCATGTGCTCACTAAACCCTTCTGTCAATAAGATATTAGAAATCCCGGATTGGATATAGACATAATTTTATATCTTTCAACTGGAAAGGGTGTTTAATGTTTGAGTTGTGTAAAAGCTTTTTTTTTTCCTTCCCCCTGAATATACTATAGAATAAAATGGACTAATTTATTTGGGTTTCAATGACATTTAATGCCTTGATTATAAGTGAAACCGGATGACATGTATAGCGGAATTTTAATTTTCTCCGAATTTATAGAACGAAAAATTACTTAATTTGCTTCAAACCAAAAATTAGTTGAAGGCCTTGTTGGCAGAATTTTAATTTTAAGTATTCCATTTATTTCCTACACGTTTATTATAAGAATTCCAATTTTCACTTTTTCCTTTATTTTTTTAGCTTGCTCTTTAAAATCAATAATCAAAATATATAAATTACTTTATTCAGTCATTCGCTTCCCAATTTGTTGAAGTAAAACTTTGCTCTTGTGAAACTAATGGTTTACTCCGTATAGAAATGTAATAAAATACTTATTTCTCCTCAAAAATGCAGTCTTCCTATTCTTATTCTCTCAATTTGTGTGAATTTTCAAATCAATGGTCTCGAATGTTTTTGTCTTTTAACGAAGTCTTGACATTATTACATGTTATTTTATTTTTTATAATCTTAACTATTAATTATACATTATAACATTTAAAAGAAGTAATTTGATAGAAATTATTGAAAAAATATAATTAAGAGAATTTAAATCCATTCCTTCCGTGTAGACTTATATTTGTATTTTCATACAAAATATATTATTATTATTTATATACTTGCAAGTTCTGTCTCGAGGATGTCTTCTATCAAGATTTTTGTCGTGATAACCAGGAAAGAAATTTATCTTATGAATTTTGATTTGAAATTATATTATAAGTAAGTTTGTAATAAAATTTTTAGTATTGCATAACGTTAAATTTGTCTATGAATTAACATAATTAGGTAAGAAAATCACTAAGATAGTGTTTGGTTATAAGGAATGAACTGGATAAGATAAAAAAAACTAAATACGATAAATATAAGAATGATTAAACAGTATAAATTTATTATATTATGTTCGGCTTATACAATACTAAATAAAAAATTTATATTAAAAAATTAATTATTTATATTATGAAATAAATAATTTTTTGTAAAATTTAATAAAAATAATATTCATTAACTTAATATTATAATATAGAATGATATTTTTTGAAATGCAAAATATTTTTTATTTTGTTCAATAAATTTTATTTTTGTGTCATAATACAGATGAGACAAAATTTAAATATTTTGTCTAATCTATCATAAAATAAAATTTTTTGTTTAATCTAATACTATAAAAATGATGCAACTAAATGCTACCTAGGTTTGCATCATAGCTTAAAAAGTATATAATTGTAATTCACCGTGAATTAAAAATTAAGACCGGTTATTACTGCACATGGAGTATCAACAAATTGAACAATCAAGCTATTTCAAGCTCTTTTTATTAGAAAAATATAATTTTTTTCTAATTAAAACAAATTCAATAATCAAATTTGATTCAACCTCCATTAACTCACAAGCTTGTAAAACAGAATATCATGAAGCTTTAGTATTGCTTGATAATATAATAGAGTAGATCAAACTCTAACCCTATTGTGATTGAATGAACTCAGCTGAATTATCTAGTTGAATTGAAGTTAAGCAAATATCAAGTCAAATTCAAATACTATATATAAGTACATTTGATTTGTTTATTTACCTACCGCGTCCAAGAATTGGGATTCTTATTTAATTCAATTCATAATAATGAAATAGATTGTTTTTTGGGTTCGACTAACTAAAGCATTATGCCTCTCGTCCCATTCTTCCAATTAAGTCTGGTTTCTTGTTCAAGTTTTATAAGATACGTTTCCTTCTTCAAGATTTGCTTTTAAATTTACAAAAGAAATAATTATATCATTGGCTTTATCGGACGTGAGATTCATTTCAATTGAGGAATGGCCCAGTAAGCAAGTAATCTTTCTTCACCAATGGGTCTAACCCAACCGGTCAATCAGGCCCAATTTTATCGACATAATGCAATATAAGATTTTCTTAAAGGATTCCTGGTTTTCTTTTACGGCCCACAAGCGGCCCAACATCCTGGGTATAATCAAATCAAATAGACTAGAAATGGTGAACAAAATTCTGTGAAACTTGGAAACTCAAGCGCAAAGGATCTCTGCTTTCTTTTCTTTTCTTTTTTTTTTTTTTTTCACCGACCATGTTACAATTTTAGGAAAGAGATATTCAAATATTGGTCCATTCTGATGAAAAATCAATAATAATACCATTAGTCTATAACGGCCTTAACAAAAATATATATGTATACCGATTTTTAAACGAGACTTTCTTTTTCAGTATCATGGCGAATCAAATGTCATAAATCTTTCAAAATGCAAGTATTCATCTTGAGAAGAAGATTGAGTTATTGGTCTTTCAAACCTCCCGTTTCTTCATAATATATATATATATATATATAAACCATTAGCCTCAAGCTTTTCAAAGCTGTAAATTTATTATAATTTTAGATCAAACTTTGAGTTTAATTAGTTGAGAATATAATTGCATGGGGACAGATGAAGCTATTGATCTCATGTAGCTGTGCCCTAAACTATGGTTTTATTTAGTTTAACTCCAAGAATTTGCAAGTGCTTATTTGTTTACTCCAAATTTTTTAGTTACGGTGTAAAAGCCTTAAATACTCACCAATTCTTGTGAGCTATTAAGAAGGTAAAACTAGATTTATGTTCATTTATTGGTCAAGTTATAATTTACCCTCAGTATTGAGAATGGTTAACTATTTGTATTAACAAATAGTGACTTGCATTAAGATCTAAATGAATAGGTTCCTATTTAAGAACCTAAACCAGCTATAAAATCCATTTGTCAATGTGTATACAAACATAAACCTTTAACCAAACCCATTTGTTAAACATGTTTCGCTTCTAAATTCAACTCATTCATTAATTAAAAAAATCTAAATAAATCTTAGTATAGTTACAAACTTGCTAAAAAGATTAGAAGGAGTTAAAATTATAAAAGATACATAAATTTATAGATTATAAAAAATTACTTTTAACTCTTAAACATAACATATTACAACTCCATAAAAGTCATAATGAACCTTAGCCTAATTTGATATTAATGTCAATATCAACATCATTCTATTAATTTTCTCCAAGAGAAACTACCAAAGGATATACATAGAAAAAAATTTATTAATATAAATATAAGAGGAAAACTGATGAAAACAATAGCTAAAAAAACAGTTTATCATTTTTAGTATTTCTATATCAACAAAGCTTAACAAATGCATCAAATTATCATCAAATCCAAAAAGCACATAAATTAAAATGATTTTTCGAGATAAAGAAAATTAAGTTTATATGCATATCATATGTTTGAAAAATTTAAGACTAAAGTTCTATGACTATCTAAAGAAATAGGATCTTGTAGTGTAAACTTATTAAAAAATATATTAACAACATTGTGGAAAGATGAATGGAATTTTTAATATGAATATTATAAACAAAAAATATCCCAAAATGGGATTCATATATTATATCAAATAGGAAACTATAAGTAAAACTTATAGTATAGGAAAATTAGTTATCATAAAAAAGATTCAATAAATAACAGATACCACGTATAAGTATATACGATATATAACTATCAATTATACGTAAACATATAACAATATGAGTAATAAATTTTGTCTAATTTTTATGATCTTCATAAAATTTGAAGTAAAACAGAAAATTTTTTTCCAGAGTCTTAAGTCTAGTATCAAGACTTGGCTCCAACATTAAACCCCTCCTATATTATTTGGTTGCAATAGCCCTAAATTATCTCCTTAATGATAATGAGCTTATAAAAGAACTAAAAAGTTAATTTCTAAAGGTCCACTAACCAACCAAAGGAGTAAATAATGTGGGGATGATCAAGCCCTACTAATTAGAGTTGTTTTGATCTATCATCTCATATCAGCCAAAAAAAAAAAAAAAATCTATCATCTCATGATGAGTGATAGAAAGGGTACAATGTGTTGTGTTTGGTATGCAAGTGTGACTAGTTCCTCTCTAAAACCTAATATTGACGGGTGCAAGACATGAGAAGTGTTTGTTGGAGGACACTTTGATTTTAACATATAATTAGTATTGTGACCATTACAAATAGTTAGAGAATTTATGTGTTGCAATAAGCAAGTGTAGATACCCATTTTTTACTATTAAAGCTAACAGGTTTTAACCACTTAATTTTAAGCCAAACGATAGAAGTAGCTTTATAACATAAGTTTCCTAAAGGATATAAATTTTTATCACAAATGTCTAACTTGAAAGGCATGTAAATGTGGAAAATCAATGTATAAAAACATATGAAAATAAGTTTAATTTTTTAAAGCTATGTTATGAGTACATATAAAATAATATATTTATATCAAGAATCCATATTAACTTATAAATTATATTGTCTGTCCTCTTAGATTCCTCCATGATGATCTACGATGATGGGTCAATTTAGACAAACAACTTGTTGAAATTACTTTGTGTGCATTTCAATTGGAAGAAGGGGCAAATAATGATTTCGGAAGAAAGGAAAGTTAGATTTATAGAGCAATTTTCTTTATTTGGATATGAAAGGAAAATATAGAGGAAAGAATTTTTTTTTAAGAGAAATCTTTTTATGGGACCTACCTTTTCTCGAGGAATGTTTATAAAATTTATTTCGAGCTTCACTTAAGCAACTTAATTTGAAAATTGATATGAGCTCAAGATAGTGCTCAACAAACTCTAACTTAATTAGATTACACTCATTTATTAACTTAAAAAATCATGTCATCAATAATTGAAAAAAAAATCAAGCTTGAATTATATTTATCCTTAAACTTAAATTGACATTAAATAGGCTCATGAACTCATCATTGAATCAAATATAATGGAGCTCAGGTTAAATAGCTTGAATTCAACTTTGGGATGGAGATAAATTAAGCTCTTGAAAATATTTGCTAGAAGAAAATTTCATCCATACAAAAATAATTTAATGTATAAATATAATTATCTTATTATTAACAAAAATTTCTTTCCACTCTCATTTGTTTAACACTATGTTTAGATTAAAGGACAGCATTTGAAGGAAATATTCCACTTTTCTCATGGGAAAATATGAGAAAAAGGAAGGAATGCATTTAGAGATAAAAGCTTTTCCTTAAGTTCATAAAAACTATTCTCTTCAAATTTAGAGAGAATTGGCAGAAAATTCAAATGAAGTTATTATCCTCTTCTTTTGGCCAAAAAAGTTACTGTTTTACTTAAAATAAAACTAAAAATATCTTTCTAAGTTATAAGGATTTTTATAATATTTCAATAAAATAAAGAATATTATATTACTTGCTTTTCCATCAGTTTCTCCTCCTTTCTATTTAAATAAGAAAGTTTATAATTTTTCCTTTCATTTTATTTCCTCTATATGATCCATTTACTTTTTGATATAGAACAAATATGAAATGGAAACTTATGGATTAAGAATGACTATTAAGGTTATAAATAAGTCGAACTACTTATGAGCTGCTCAAGCTTGGCTCAAGCTTGATTAGTAAATGAGCCAAGTTTAAACTCAAGATAAAACTTATTTATTAAAACAAGTTAGAATTCGAGCTTTAATTTAAACTTACAAGCGTACTCACTTAGGCTCACGAGTAAGCTTATTTAAGCTTATGAATAAGCTTATGAGTTTTATATATATTACAAATATAAAAAATATTATATATATTATTAAAATCTAAAGATTAATATCCATATAATATATAAAAATATATAATATATTATAGGATAATATATAATATAATCATTATTTAATATTCATTAATCTATTTATTTATATATTTATTTATTTTATATACTTAAACTAGTGAGTAAACTCTAGATTGACTTGCCTTAAACTTAACTCGACTTGGCTCGAGTTCGATCAATAAATGCCAAGCTTGAGCTCAAGATAATAATCATCTATCTAAACTAGCCAAATTTGAGCCTCAATTTCAAACTCGAGAAAATCTCAACTCAAGTTGAAACTCAATAACTTTTAAACAAGTTGAGTCTAACCCTTCAAAAGCTTGACTCAAGTCGTTTGCAATCCTAATGACTTTTTTTCTATTCCAATACTTATTTTATCTAAATTTTATTATAAATGATACTTATTATAGTGTTTATTTTACCTTACCAATTGTAATATTAAGTTAGGATTACAACTAAAAATATCAGCTTATCTTATTTGGTTATTTTGATAAATAACAAAAAGTTATTTAATTGCACTATTAATACGGTACAATAATTATACCATGTGAATACTTTTTGTCTCTATACTTTTCTTATGTAATAACTATTTCCAATGGAGTGAGAATAAAAAGGTTTCTTAAAAATAAATTTTTTACTCATTTTTTAAAAGTAAACAAGCAAATAGAAAGTTGAAAAAAAATAATTCGTTTATTTTTTTTCTATTACCTCTAAACAAACGGGTTGATGGATCTTTCTCGTGCATTTCCTTCCATCATCTCTAAATGGTGTGGAACCATCCAAAAAATCATCCGAGAAATAAAATCCATTCACTCAAGTCCTTTATCGTTACTCTCCATATTCCATTTCGACCCAACAAAATCCACGGTGGAAGGGAAGAGTACAGGAAAGTGAGAAGGAAAGCCAACCGCAAGAGCAGACCAAAAGCTGAACAAACTTGATTGGGAAAATCAACAACACGACATGTGGCACCATTTATAGCCATGATTCTTTAATTATTATTATTGTTTCTTTTTCTTATATAATCCAACGATCAAAATCGTTTTAAATTTCACCATGTGCAATGAGGGTGATTGGTGCAAGGCATAAGTAGGCCATGGACCCACAGAGCTAAAACGTGCTATGGCATTATTGGTGGTAAGAACTCGAAGGAGGGTGCCGAGTTGGACTTTTTGTCGCTGGACGGTGACAGTCAATGAGTAACAATCGTCGGCCGTAGCTACACATCCATTTAAGTACAGATCCGTTTTCTAAATTTTTTAATTTTTTAAAATTTAGTAAATTGATATAAAATTTTATAATTTTTAAATTTTGATTTTAATATGTAAATATTACTTAAACTTTATGTAGTATTTATGAGATATTTATATACTAAAATCAAAATTTATAAAATATTTACGTATCAAAATTAGAATTTATAGGATGTTTATATATTAAAATTAAAGTTTAAATAAATTATAAAAGCCATTTGTTAATTTATAAAAGTTCTTATATTAAAAATTTAGAAGGTGAATATGTACTTAAAGTCAAAATTTAAAGAGGTTTTTTACCATTTTCCCAAAAACTAAAAAATACAAAGGATGCATCACCTCATCAAAACATCATTAAACTTGAAACTTAAATAGATTTTAACTGTAAGAGAAATAATGTTGTCCATAGTGAGCTTTTCGAAGTTAGGCGGTTCAGTAAAATTAACAATTTTTTATTTGTTGCTGTAAAATGGATGTTTTATGCCATCGTTGTGAAAGAAATGTGTCCATTGTAAAAAAATTCGATCTCTTTATTTGGTTTACTTATTATCGGATGTACTGTAATTTCCTTATGTAAATGAAGTTATGTTCTTTTAAAAACATAACATTTTTTATGGATTGTCATTGGTTTTCAGAAATGTTACATTAATCGGAACAACGTTGTAATGCCGTAGAGTATACAAACCCGTAAGTTAATAGAAGCTGCAAGAAACTACTTGTCATGGAGTCTCTTTGTCAAACCTATTCCAGCTACTCTAGACTCTCGGATCCCTCTGGAAGTGACCTAGCAGCTGTTGGAACACACTGGAAATAGAAACAAAGCTGCCTTTGAGCAAGACGAATCAGATAAGGACACTCAAAACATTGAAATTGAAACAAAGTGGGGTCCAGAAATCAATTCATTGAGATGGGGCGGCTCAGTTACCACCACATATTAATTGAGATTACCGATTCAGCTATTAAGATATTGATTTAAATTGTTCAAATAATTCAGCTTTAATCTGTATAAAGAGTGGGATAAATAAAGTTTTTTCTTTTCATGAATTAGAATAGGTATAGATCACTTGTATTTGATTTGTCCGGACATTTTACTAAAATGATATAAAAAATAATAATAATAATAAAGGAGTAAAAAAAAAAAGAAAGAAAGAAAATGACACACAATACAACACCCCTACACCAACACCATGCGATAAATAGAACCGTTAATTTGTCCATTCTACTTAACACTGGAAGTGAACTAAAAACTAACCAAGAAAGAAGCCACTAGAACCTCCCCAAGAGAAATTAAGCAATGGTAAAGGACGTTGAGGTTGCAGGAGAATCCCAAGCCAAGGACTACCATGACCCACCGCCGGCACCGTTGGTCGATGCCGAGGAGTTCATTAAGTGGTCATTTTACAGGGCCATCGTAGCCGAGTTTATTGCCACTTTGTTGTTTTTGTATGTTACAGTTTTGACGGTTATCGGATACAAGAGCCAGACTGATCCCAACCACAATGGAACTGAATGTGATGGAGTTGGAATTCTAGGCATTGCTTGGGCTTTTGGTGGCATGATCTTTGTGCTTGTTTACTGCACTGCTGGTATTTCTGGTATGGTTTCTTGCTATGCTTTTCTCAACAATCATTAGAAGTAGTTTGTGGATTGCAAAAGGACTACCTTTTTGAGGAACAAAAATGAAAGAAACATACTATACTGAGTAGGGCTGGCATTTCCTACACGAGAGTGTAACAAAACATAGTAACACAAAGCACAAATCTAACATGATTAGGAATAGGATTAGAAGGGCAAAACATGAAACAGACACGGCGCGTGATATGATAATCAGGATCATGACATGAATAAACACGATGTTAAATTTAAGATGGTTCACTTGTTCGAGTTGAATTAAGTCTGCCCGTTAAATTAGGGTTTAGTTGGGAGCAATTGACATGTACTACATGATAGATTCAAGACTTCTCTATTAGAGAAGCTAGTTGGTTGTGATGATGAAGGATTTGAGCCTATTTTGTGGCACTATTAAGTTTTTTTTTTTTTTTGTTTCTGATGCAAATGGGTACATGACTGTTGAACAGGAGGACATATTAACCCAGCAGTTACATTCGGGCTGTTTTTGGCAAGGAAGGTGTCTCTAATCCGAGCCATCATGTACATGGTGGCTCAATGCCTAGGCGCTATATGCGGTTGTGGGCTTGTGAAGGCATTCCAAAAGTCCTATTACGACCGGTATGGTGGTGGTGCCAATGAGCTCCAACCTGGATACAACAAAGGCACAGGATTGGGTGCTGAGATTATTGGTACTTTTGTGCTTGTTTACACCGTCTTCTCTGCTACCGACCCGAAGAGAAATGCCAGGGACTCTCATGTCCCTGTAAGTACCCCAATCAACACCATCCCCAAAATTAATCTTTGATCTATATGCTCTGTTTTTATATATTGAATTCATCAGGATAAGGTAATAATCAATCATACAACATGGGAATGACGTTCTTTTGTTCTGATTTAAGGATGCATAAGAACAACATCATATAAAGCTCATCGAATTCTATCGTATCGAAACTTTAAATTCGACATACATATCAACAATTATTCTTCTAATTCAATCTAAATTCAGGAATATTAGCTTGGTCTAAAAAGGAGTAAAGTAGACTAGATAACAGGTATCATCCAATGTACAGTGTGGGGTAGGTGCACTGGAGTCTATCTACACTGGATTAATACTAATTTTATTTTCTGATGACATCAAGGTCTTGGCACCGTTGCCAATTGGGTTTGCTGTCTTCATGGTGCACCTTGCCACCATCCCGATAACCGGCACTGGCATCAACCCTGCTCGGAGTTTCGGAGCTGCAGTTATCTATGGTCACGACAAGGCATGGGATGACCAAGTATGCCCTGACCTCTCCCCTGATAGAGTATATGTAAATCACACCTAAACTTGCATCAATTTATAAGTGAACTAATGAGTTTTACTCTGTAATTCAATTGTATCAGTGGATCTTCTGGGTTGGACCCATCCTTGGAGCTGCCATTGCTGCCATCTACCACCAATACATACTGCGTGCGGGTGCAGTTAAGGCACTCGGATCCTTCAGGAGTTCTTCTACGAGTTAAGCCATCTTGAATCAAGTCTTCATACTCTTATATATTGTGGTTATAGAATTTCTGCTGCTGTGGCTGAATACATATTAATAAAAGGTTTAATGGCCAACAATGAGGTTTTTTTGAACTTCTGCTAAGATGTAAATGCTGTAGTGTATAGTAGATTTTCTAATTTTCTGCTAAAACGTCCTATCTAGTGTGTTGAAATCATGGTGTGTATGCAAGGTCGAGGCACTTGTTTTTAATGTGTCGGGGGTTATGAATGATCTTCCAAGGGTTTCATTGTTCTCTTTTCTTCGGTAATGCGTTTCTTCTCTGCTAATTGTTTATGCTCTATGGAGCTATTGGTCGACTTTAATCCTACTGCCAAGGGAAAGTTAAACTCTTTAAGATATTCAGTATAAATGCATACATATATACATATATACATACATGCATATATACATACACACATACATATGGAGGGGACTCTATTTATTTGTCTATTTATACTTATAAAACATTTAGAGGTAGATGAGTAAGAAAATATAAACAGTTATTCTATAATATGATAGCCTTTTAAAATTATAAAGAATTGGTATCTTTCACCAAATAATAAAATTAAATAAATTATTTTGGAAACTTTTTGTTTAAAATAAGATTTGAGAAAATTCGAACGACAATTTGTAACAAATAAGCACAACTTGTTCCTCTCATCTCACAATTTGATTAACACAAATTAGATCATAAAATTTAATCTATCTTATAAGATTTTGAGTAGGAAAAATGCTCTTCATATAGATCTCAACCTATATTAGGTTTTGAAGTGACCTACAAGAAAGATTATTAGGGATGAGCAAACCATTTCCCAACGAGATTCTTCTCTCATATTATACAAACACGTAAATACAAACAAATTATATGAATACTTAAAATGAGCATATAAATGTAAGGGTTTATACAATAAATTAGTAACTATATAAGTTAAGAGTATAAACCCCTCCTATGACCATGGGTTTGGAGATTTTACCCATTTACATAAATAAAATCACTATTGACACTCAGGAGGCTCTACATCTAATAGAGACTTAAAAATAATTAATGCCTAAGAATGTCTGAAATATGTATCTACTAAGTAAAATCTATTTTCAAGTAAAGAATAGACCCAAATTATATAAAATAAAAACTTTATTGTATCTTCTAAATATTAATTATATTTAATTAAATCTTCTCCATTATTATCTTTTGTATTTTAAGACATTAAATATTTAATTACGATCTAAAATATTTTCAACATTTAATAGCCAAAAATATAGCTCATTAAATTTTTCAAGAAATGTTATACAATTTATTAGATAATTATAAAACAATTTTATATCCTGTTCGTTTTCACGAAAGGATTATAATTTACAGACATAAATTTTACAAAATTTGCTTTTATTAATGATCAAGAATATTGATTACATTGAAAGTAAGCCAAAAATAATTCTTACGAAAATGCTCTAACCAAACTATAGCACCAAAAAAATATTATAAAGCTTCAGCTTTTTTCTTCTCAATTTTGAAGATTATATTATTTTGACATTTGCATAACAAAACATATTATTAGTATCATTTATTATCAATTATATTAGTATAATACCACTTAAGAAATTCTATTGTATTATTCAAATAATTATAAATATGAATATTAATAACAAATGATGACATAAATATGCATGTAAAATATAATTAAAACCACCATAAGCGACAGAGCTAAGACCATTGGAGTTTTTATGCAAGTATGAAACCTCCAAAGGCGGTAATACCAGCCGATTATGGGGTCTTGTCCAACTGATAATTTAGATATGATCTCGTGAAATTACACCCAAATTGATTAAAGATTTCCCACACGAGATGTAATGTAAAAGAAAAACTAAATAAATCAATGAAATTTTATTAATTGAAACTGATTTGTACAAAATATAAGAGTATAAACAGATATTAAAAGAAATATTGGAATATTGAGAGGTAAGAACGTTCTACCTCAAAAACAAAGAGAAGCAAACGATTATACTTAAAAAAATAGGAAGAAGCAAATAATTATGCTTCAAGAAAGTATTTAATTGATTATTGGAAACAAAATTAGAAGTAGGAAAATGATATTTTGTAGAAGGAAGATCAGATGTGAGAGAGAAGTAGAGAAGAGAGATGGAAGCAAAGAGGATGAGAGAAGTAGGAAGAGTTGTGTATGTTTCCGATCTTGGTTTTCTGATTTAAGGGGATGTTTTTTATAGGAAATTTTGATTAGTTACTGTTATGAACAGTAATGTAGAGTCCAATAGGGTACTGTAGGAATAGTAGTATTGTGACAGACAGGGTACTGTAGAAACATGATCGTGACACTTTACTGTATGACAGTAATATATCGAGTGATTGATATTGACAATATTGTGCAATGTGGTACATGTGTAAAATATTATATTTTTACTTTACAGTGCAAAAAAGATACAATATTCATGGATCTCCTAAATCTATTCCATAACAATCATCTTCATTGGTATTTCTGCTGTGATTCAAGAATATTAATTACATTGAAAACAAGTTAAAAATAATTCTTATGAAAGTGCTCTAGCCAAATTATAGTACTAAATAAATATTGTAAAACTTCAGCTTCTTCTTCCTAATTTTGAGGATTATATTGTTTTAACATCTACATAACAAAACATATTATTGGTACCATTCACTATCAATTATATTAGTATAATACCACTCAAGAAATTCTATTGCATTATCTAGATAATTATAAATATGAATATCAATAATAAATGATGACATAAATACGCATGCAAAATATAACTAAAACCACTACAGGTGGCAGAGATAAGACTAATGGGGTTTTTATACAAGTATGAAACCTCCTAAGGCAGTAATACCAGCCAATTATGTGGTCTTATCTAACTGATAATTTAGATATAATCTCGTGAAATTATACTCAAATTGACTGAAGATTCCCCACACGAGATGTAATGTAAAAGAAGAACTAAATAAATTACTGAAATTTTATTAATTGAAACTAAATTGTACAAAATACAAAAGCATAAACAGATATTGAAAAAAATATTGAAATATTGAAAGGTAAAAATGTTCTACCTCAAAAACAAAAAGAAGCAAACAATTATGCTTCAAAAAAGTATTTAATAGATAGTTGGAAACAAAATTAAAAGTAGGAAAATGATATTTTGTAGAAGGAAGATGAGATGTAAGAGAGAAGTAGAGAAGAGAGATGGAAGCAGAGAGGATGAGAGATTTAGGAAGAGTTGTGTATGTTTCCGACCTTAGTTTTCTAATTCAAGGGGATATTTTTTATAGGAAATTTTGATTGATTACTGTTATGAACAGTAGTATAGTGGCCGATATGGTACTGTAGGAATAATAGTATTGTGGTAGACAAGATACTACAGAAACATGATTGTGACATTTTACTGTATGACAGTAATATGTCGGGTGAGTAATATTGACAATATTGTGCACTATGGTACATGTGTAAAATACTGTATTTCTACTTTACAGTGCAAAAAAGATACAATATTCATATATCTCATAAATTTATTCCATAACAGTCATCTTCATTGGTATTTTCGATGTGGTGAGATGTGGAGTCCGAGTCTTACCTTGATTCCTGGGCTGATTCATTAATATTTGTCAATGTCCTTTCCAGAATTTGTTTCATTTAGTCTGGAGAAGTTGCACTTGTTAGTGAAAAAATTAGAAATCATCTATTATGATATTGTGGAGTTGCAATTTTGGATGGTAGAGTCGAGGAATTAGTCTTAATCCAATTTAAAACTGAATCTTTTTCACACCTATTCCACATTTTGAAGCTGTCCCACCAAGCCATGACTCAAGATATTCTAATGTGAACAAAATATAATTCTCATAAGATATAGGATTGTATTCTTTCATGGAAGTGTTAAAACCATCTTTAGCATTTTCATGAATGATTTCAAAAGTTGCACCAAATTGTTCCTACTAGTGTGCAAACTAGTTAGAAATATTTGAAGAAGAACAATTATCAAAAAATATTAATAAGTATGTAATCTTTTTGGATTCATTTGATAAAACACATTCCACTAATAATTATAAGTGGCTCAATGACTTGGTTGTGTAGAAAATTATTCTTGTTTTATATTGAGTTTTATTGGAGTGGTTAAATAAGTTTGCCATTCTTTCAGACCAACTACCTTCGGTATTCTAGCTGTAAAATAGCTGATTATTCTTTCCTTTTCAAAATGTTTGAATCTTATTGATCTAGTTTCAATCAAGATTTTCTCATAAAATTGGATTATTTTGTAAATATTGTATGGTATATAATAAGTTTTTTGTAAATATTTTTCTTGCAAATTCAAAATGGTCCTTTTCTAATAAGTCTTCTTGTATAGAGAAAACATATCTAGAAATAAGTTTTATAAAAAATTTTTATCTTTGATTTATAAGCATTAATCCAGAAGATACTGGAGTTGATATCTCAGTAAGTTGAAAGTTCTGATTTTTCTTCTGACTTTCTATTAGTTGAGAGATTTTAAGCAACATTGAGACTTTATTTTCTAATTGTAGGACTATTAAGATTGTCTTAAGCAAACCAGGAGTTGGTTCCACATCTGCTAATTTTGAAAGGACTTCGTTAGATTGAATATTAGAAATGGATTGATTATTTGAAAACATTGATTTTGGGGTCCCCTCTTTGATTATTAATGGGGTATTAGATGATTTACATACATCTAATCATGATTTGAAAGAAAATATCTTTATATTGTCTAAATTCTCCTAAAGATTTACACTTCATATTAGATAATAAATCTAGAGTTTTATCCCTAATATGTGAGGGGTTTCCTATGAAATATTGACTTATAGAAAATATTAAAGTATTGACCAATTTATATATCTTATTCTATAGATGTCAAAACAATATAATCCAGAAAATTGGGAAGAAGAAGCTGAAGCATTACAATATTTGTTTAGTGCTATAGTTTGGCTAGAGCACTTTCATAAAAATTACTTTTGGCTTGCTTTCACTGTAATCAATATTTTCGATCATTAATAAAATCAAATTTTGTTTTATCAAGTTTTGTATCATTTTATGTCTGTAAAAACTAAAGATAATAACAAAGAAGATTTAATTGAATATAATTAATATTTGGAAGGCCTTTTATAATCTCATATTATTCAATAAGCATCACCTGGGAAGACCTTTTAGTATCAGAGCCAAGGAAAGTATATAGGTGTAATAAGTATATTTATATTTTCTTATTAAGACGATTGTCTTTATGACGATCTAAAAATTATATTCCTAATTCACTTGAGACGAATCCTTTGTGGAAAGTCTTAATATTGTGATAAGCCTACTGAGGCCTAGCGTAAATCTCGTTGTTGGTTAAGGGTTGCATAAAGATCATAAATTGGAAATCACAATATTAGATTAAATTTAGTCTCGTGATTTAGATTTATAAGATTTAGAAAAATTAGTATCGTTTGAAAATATAAATTTACTTAGAAGATCTATATCCTCTTCTAGCTTTGCTCCCACAGAGCAATCCGAGAAATCTATGTTGAATAATAAAGATGAGATACACATAAAAGACTTTGACAAAGCAATTGATGAATGGAAAATACCAAAAACATCATATGATCAGATATATTAGATAGGTAAATGGAAAATTTTTGGAAAAAATGATTATGTTATAGCCACAAAAGAAAAGGATATTCTAGTTTTTGATAGCCTAACAACAATAAAATATATTGTTAAATGAAGAATCAATAAAAAAATATGCTAAAGATTGGAACTATATGCATTTAGGCTTAGTCTAAGTAGGAGCCAAATCTCTTACCAAATTAGGTCTAGATATATCAATATCCATGGTTCTCAAAGATGCTAGAGAACTAATGTATGAAAGATCAATTCATGCCACTATTGAAACTAGTCTTAGTAGTTGACCAATTCAATTTGAGTGTCACTCAAATATCACCCTTGCCCTTAGGGACAAGACAATCATGAGTTCATTAATTCTTCAAATCAAAACACATAATTATAGAATGGTAGAAGGATCAATACCAATAGTAGTAATATATAGAATATATTTCAAATTAATGAAAACTGCTTTTGGTTCTAAGGCTTATAAAATGTATAAGAGAGGTCAGACTCTACTTATTTAAACAGACTTAACCAAAGCAAATGTATCAGTCCAAAAAATGATCCAATGGTCTCAAGTCAATTTACCAAAACACTGGGAAGTAGAAAATCCACTTCCTAAGAAACTAATATACAATGCTGAGCCATCAAATGTGGTTCAACATCCTGATGGTAAAGTTACAATCCAATTCGATGGGAAATCATTTGATCAGCCAAGAAAACCATTAGAAATAAGATCCATAACATCTTCTTCTAGAAGATCAGTAGATCTTCCTAATCCTCCTCCTATTATTTACACTCCGTACCATAATCAATCCGATAATTAGCAGGTTAGGCAGCCAAATCTATCTCTTTCAGAAATTATTCATGATAGGTCAGGCATAACCCAACCAGTCTATCAACCAAATGAACCAGAACATGGAGAACCTTCTTTATCGGAAATAGGTGATCCAGAATTAAATATCATAGAAGAATCATTTGTATCAAATAAATCACTTTTAAATAAGGAATTCAATTCTCCAGAAAGTGAGAAAATCAAAAATTGGTATTTCAAAACATTTGGTCATATAAAAATGAAAATCAAAGATGAATATTATAATTTTATGGATGAAATAGGTACTGAAATATATTTCTTTGAATGATTTGAGAATTATTATTTAAAACCTAAGGAAGTCAATGTAATCAATAATTGTTTTAAATGGAAACTTAGTGATGGACAAATCATAGAATCAAATCATCCACCATTAAGTAATATAAAAATGATTCATAAAAATACAGAAATTAGTCTTACTCCATTTAAAAATGCATCAGAAGAAGAAGGATCGGGAATAAAGAAAATAATAAATCAAAATAATTACACCAATCAACATTTACATACCATAGGAGAACAATTAAATAGAATGGAAGATACAATTAATATTGAAATCTATAAAACAAGTGAAAAACTTTCAATCAATAAAAATACTCCTTTGTTCAAACCTTTTGAAATGCCTAAAAATCGTAATCAAGAATTTTTAAAAGCATTAGAAAATAGAAAAAGAATGTTAAAAAACGAATCAATAAAAGAAGAGTCTTTGTCAACAAAACCAATAAATTTCTTAAATATGGATATTCCAACTTTAATCAGAAAAGGTATAGTAATAGAAGATACACCCTCAGAAAAAATTCATACTTTGGATAATGAATCAATCAACAATGGAACATTAGATAAATCAGATAATGAATCAATAAATGAATCAATGTCTAATATTTCTTTAAATACTAATATAAACAATAATGAAATTAATAAGATCAATTGGAAAGAACCTCAAAAATTATATTCTCAGAGAGCAACACCTCCTGATATATTAATCAAAGAGAAAAATGACAATTATCAGAATGAATATTCTGTAGGATCCACTTATGAATGGAATATAGATGAATACTCAAAACAAAAATTCTCAATGTTCTCAATCAGATGATAATGTTTTCAAATACTAATAAAACTGTTCTAAATATTACTGATTATCAAGTAGCACTCCTTTTAGTTTTTAGCTTTACAGGTCAATTAAAAGGTTGGTGGGATAATTATCTCACTGAGGAATAAAGAATTAATATCTTTACATCATGTAAAATAGATGAAAATAATAGAAGAATTCTGGATGATAATAATGAACCAACTCAATATATGGTTAATACTTTGATATTTTCAATTAGTCAACATTCCATAAGAGACCCTTCTCATATTAGGGATAAAACCCTAGATTTATTATCAAATATGAAATGTAAATCATTAGGAGAATTCAAGCAGTATAAAGATATATTCTTTCAAAGAGTATTTCTTAGAAATGATTGTAATCAACCTTTTTAAAAAGAAAAATTCCTAGCTGGTTTACCAAAATTAATAGGTGATCAAGTTAGAAAATTACTCGGAGAAGAAAACAATGGTGAAATTCCTTATGATAATTTGTCATATGGAAAATTAGCATCATATGTTAATAAAATTGGAACTAATTTGTGTAATACAATCAGGTTACAAAAACAATTGAAAAATGAACAGCACTTAAAACACTAGATTCTAGGTCATTTTTGTGCTCAGTATGATCTCTCTTTTGTCAACAAAAAATTTAAAAATCATAAGAAATCATCTCATAGATCACAAAATTGTCCTAAATGTATAAATAAAAAACCTCGAAGAAATTTTAAGAGAAAATCATTCAAAAAATATCAAAATAAACAAAATCATGAAAAACCTGAAAATAAAAAATATAAAAACAAATCATATAAACAATTAAGATGTTATAAATGTAAAAAAATTGGTTATACAGCAAATTTTTGTAAAATAAATAATAAACTTAATGAATTAAACTTAGATGAACAAACAATGGAAAATATCTTACAAATATTTTGTGGAAATGAATCATCCTTATCAGAAAATGATAGTGATGGGATCCAAGTCAATGACATGGACTCCACTTCATCAAAATCAGAAAAAGAAGAAATTAATGTATTAACAGATAATGAAGAAGCAATTCTTTAAAAAATTGATCAAATGTATGATGATAATAAAAAATTTGAATATATTAATAACTTTAGAATCAATACAATTCCCAATCCAAAATTACCATATAATCTCAATGAAATCCTTGGAAGAGATAAAAGAAAAAATAAAGAAATAATAACAATCAGTGATTTACAAAAAGAAATCAACATTCAAAAACAAGAAATAAAAGAATTAAAATTAATGCAAATAAAATTTCAAAAAGAATTACTTGAATTAAATCAAAATTAATCCAAGAAAATGAATTAGATACTTCGAATGAAGTAAAAGAAACCTCATCAAGTGAGATTAATGATTATTTAATGTATCTTGTTCAAATCACTTCAAGAAAATGGATAATCAATATTTCCATCAGAATTGATAATGAATTTATTTTACAAACACTTGCTTTATTTGATACTGGTGCTGATTTGAATTGTATTAGAGAAGGCTTAATTCCAACAAAATATTTTGAGAAAACTGGCCAATCTTTAAGTTCTACATCCAGTAACAAATTAAGTATCAAATATAAATTGTCAAATGTTGAAATATTAAAAGATCATGCTTTATGTAAAACTTCATTCATATTAGCAAAAAATCTGAATAAAAATGTAATTTTAGAAACACCATTTATAAATCAAATTCAACCATTTGTGGTAGATAAAGATGGAATTAAAACACAGTATTTAAAAAAAGAAATCGTGTTTAAATTCGTAATAAAACCACAAACCAAAAATATATAAATCAGTTGGAAAATGATGAATTAAATTGTCTAATACAATATAAAGAAAATCATTTAATGTATTTAAAAAATGATCTTGAATTCAAAAAAATTGAGGATCAACTTAACAATAAAAATTTGAAGTTGAGAATTTCTCAATTGGAATCAGAAATAAAAAATTCAATCTGTTCTACACTTCCAAATGCATTTTGGGATAAGAAATCACATATAGTAGATCTTCCATATGAAAATGATTTTAACGAAAAAAATATTCCAACAAAGGCTAGACCTTCACAAATGAATCAAGAAGTTCTTAATCATTGTAAAAATAAAATAAATGATTTACTTAATAAAAAATTAATTAGAAAAAGTAGATCACTTTGGAGTTGTTCTACTTTTTATGTTAATAAGAATGCTGAAATTGAAAGAGGTGTACCAAAATTAGTAATCAATTACAAACCTCTTAATTTTGCTCTCAAATGGATAAGATATCTAATTCCCAATAAAAAAGATTTACTTAATAGATTAAATCATGCTAGAATATTCTCAAAATTTGATATAAAATTTAGATTTTGGCAAGTTCAGGTTAAGGAAAGTGATAAGTATAAAATTGCCTTCACAGTTCCTTTTAGTCATTTCGAATGGAATGTAATGCCATTTGGATTAAAAAAATGCTCCTTTAGAATTCCAAAAAATCATGAATGAAATTTTTAATGATTATATCAGCTTCATAATTACTTACATAGATGATATTTTAATATATTCATCTAATATTGATCAACATTTTAAACATATAAGAATTTTCATAAATATAATAAAAAAGAATGGTTTAGTAGTTTCACCTATTAAGATTAGTTTTTTCCAAACTAAAATCAGGTTTCTAGGATTTAATATTTACAATGGGCCAGTAATTCCCATACAAAGGTCAATTAAATTCACGGGAAAATTTCCTAATGAAATCAAAGAGAAGAATCAACTTCAAAGATTCTTAGGTAGTTTAAATTATGTTGCAGAATTTTTCCCAAATCGTAACATAATATGTAAACCACTATATCAGAGATTAAAAAATAATCCCCCTCCATGGTCAAATGAACACACAGGCATCATCAAATTAATTAAACAAAGGATTAAAGAAATTCCTTGTTTACATATCGCAGATCCATCATTACCCAAAATTGTAGAAATCGATGCTTCTAATTTAGGATTCGGAGGAATTTTAAAACAAAAACAAAATAATAAAGAATGTATTGTTCAATTTGTATAAAAAAATTGGAATAATTATCAATCAAATTATTCAATAATAAAAAAAAAATTCTTAGCTATTGTCCTAACAATTTCTAAATTCCAAGGAGATTCATTAAATCACAAATTTCTTTTGCGAATTGATTGTAAAGCGGCTAAAAATGTCTTGTTAAAAGATGTTCAAAACATTGTATTAAAACAGGTTTTTGCCAGATGGCAATCTATTCTTTCTATATTTGATTTTAAAATTGAGCATATCAATAGATCCTCCAATTCCCTTACTGACTTCCTTACTCATGAATTCTTGCAGGGAGATGCCTCCCAAAAAAGATAAGGATAAAGGTAAGGAAAAAATTTCCTCATCATTAGGAAAAAAATTAACCAATATCAAAACATGGTTGGATGTTTGTAAATCATCTAACACTCCATTAACAATCAAAGAAGAATCTTCATCAAAATCATCAAAACCAATGTCTTCAAACACTCAATCAATTTCTGAAAATCAAACCAAAGAAGCCCTTGCCAAATTAATTGATATGGATCCAGCCCCTGGATTGCTTAATGCAATCTCAATGGTCTTGCAATCACAATCAGAACATAAAATCCCGGCATTGCCAGAAATTCCTCAATCAGTTCCTCAATCAAAAGAAACCCAAAGAAGAAATCAGAGTTTTCAAATCACAGAAATATCATCACCAACACCAGTTCGAACAATCCCCTTTAATCAGAGATCAAAATTTTTTATAAAACCTGTTTCTAGATATGTTTTCTTAGTTGAAGAAAGCCTATTAGAAAAAGACCCTTTTGATTTTGCAAATAAAATATTTACAAAAGATTTTTATTATGTACCATATGATCAATACAAAACAATCCAGTTTTATAAGAAAATTTTGACTGAAACTGGATCAATCAGGTTTAAACATTTTGAAAAAGAAGGAATGATCAGCTATTCTACAGCTAGAATATTGAAAGTAATCAGCTTGAAAGAATGACGAGTTCATCCAATCACTACAACCAAACTCAATATAGAACCATTTTCTGCACAACCAAGTCATCGAGTTACTTATAATTATTTTGATTATAAGCAAACCTGGTGGAATGTGTTTTATCAAATGAATCCAAAAACAACACATACTTGGTTAATATTTTTTTATAATTGTTCTTCTTTCAATCTTCCTACTTAGTTTAATCACTGGTGGGAACAATTTGGTGCTACATCAGAAATCATTCATCAAAATTCTAGGGAAGGATACGATACTTTCCTAAGTCGTTATAATCCTACACCTCATGAAAAGAATTTTCCAAAAGAGATACTGTATTTTATACATCTCAGAATATCACGAGTCATGGCTTGATGGTTTGAATACAAGCCAGATCGAGCATCAAACACAATCAATTTGGTCAGAATGTACAAAATCAAATGGTGGGTGATAACTCTAATTTTAAACATATATTTATATGGTGATTTTATAGCATTTCCCGTACATTTTTGGTTTTATTTAAAGAAATTGATACTTAATTGAGTAAAATGTTGATTTCAGGGTTTAAATGCATTCTAGGCTTGAAAACGAAGAAAAGGAATCAAGTTTCACTCAATTCCGAGTTCAAACGAAGAAGTTATGAAATTTTGAAGTTGTGCAGAAATTTTGCCTTTGTGCAGAAAGTTACACGACCTGGGGACACGGCCATATCCCAGGCCGTGTCTGGTGACGAAAATAAAATCCGTGAAATACACATATAAAAGGGGATCTTAGGGTTCAAAAGGAGAGGAGACATTATAGAAACAAAGAGAGACAAGAGACAAGAGACAAGAAGAGACTTAAGGAGAAACAACATCAAGAAGCGATAACGACATCGATTTTAAGATTAAAGATTGTTCATCAAATCAAGAGGGGTTTTCATGCTTTATTTTATGTTTTTGATGGAACTCGTTTTTAGATTCGTTATGATAGCTTAGAATTCAAGTATTTAGAATTATGGAACCTAGGGCTTCATGTGATTCTTGGATTGAATTATAATTTCAAGAAAGTTTCTATCTTTTCTTGATTCAATTATGTCGTTTAGTTATGGATTGATAATTATAGAGTATCAATATATGATATTATGCATGTTGATTGAGAAATTGCATGTGTAAGTAGATCTTAACATAATTGAAGAGAATTACATGTATACTTAGAGATAAGATACATGATTCTTCCGGAAAGTTGATTGTTTGTGTGGGAATTCATTAAACATTAATGCAATTCTAAGTTATATTACTAAGTGAAGAGATTCCGGTAAATGATTTAGGATTAGGGTTAATATGCTTGAGAAAGATATTAGCTTTAATTGTAAATCCCTCCGGTCAAGAATCATAGAAACTAAATTGAATATATTTTAAAAAAGTTACATGTTAAACACTAGGGGAAATAATTCCTAAATACATTATTGCATACTTGAAGTCGTTTGTAGTTTTATTGCTTTCTAAATTGCTTAGTTAAGTCTCATAATTAGTTTAGTTTATTAATTTCAGTATTTTTAATTCATTCAACTCGATATAATTTTCCGGTTAGATAATAAAGCTAAAGTTAATATTAGTACTCAAAATCTCTGAGGGATCGACTCGGACTCATATCCGACTATATTAAAATTGATAGGTGCGCTTGCCTCGTATCAGTGGGACAGCTTCAAAATGTAGAATAAGTGTGGGAAAAATTCAATTTTGAATTGGATCAAAACTAATTATGCAAAGTCACCACCGTCACCATCAACAAACAAGCAATATCATAACAGAGGATTTTTAATATCATCACTTGCAAGTGCAAACTCTTCAAACCAATTGAAGCAAATTCTGGAAAAAGCACTAGAACATATCAAAGAATCAGCACAAGAATCAAGTTTAGAGTCGGACTCAACATCTCACCATAGCGAAAATACCAATGAAGATGACTGCTATGGAATAGATTTAGGAGATCCGTAATTGTATCATACTGCACTGTAAAAAAAGAAATACGGTATTTCAAACATGTACCACAGTACACAATACAGTCAATAAGAAAATTTGCCATTGTATCTACAGTGTCCTGTCTGCTACAACATTACTGTAGCAACAGTACTCTGTCGGCCACAACATTCCAAATCCCTCTATAAATATTGGCTTTCAGAACCAGAGGAGGACATCCGAAAATCATAAACCTTTCCTCTTCTAACTCTCTTTCTCTCATTAAGCCTCTTCATCCTCTCTACTTTCAGGCTTCTCCATATCCCTTCCATTTCTCTTCTACTATTTCCTCTTCTCTTTTCATCTCAATTATCAATCAGACCTTCATTTCTATCATCCATATACAGACACCAATCATCAATCACTTTCTGAAGCATAATTGTTTGCTTCTTTCTATCAGAGGTAGGACAATATTACTTCTCGATATTTTAATATCCATTTATGCTCTTGTATTTTATGTTTTGTAAAATCAAGTTTTAATTAATAAAATTTCTGTTTGATTCTTCTTTTACATTACATCTCGTGAGGGGAATCTCTAATTAAATTGGGTGTAGTTCCACGAGATCATATCTGTCTATTTTCTCTTACCTATCATCTTATCAAAACCCCATAATCAGCTGGTATTACCTCCTTTGGAGGTTTCATAACTGCATCAAAACTCCACTAGTCTTGACACTGCCGCCTGTGGTGGTTTTAATTATAAATCTCTACATATATATTCACGTCACAAATTATCACTGATTATCATATTTATAATTATCTTCATAGTGCAATAGAATTCCTTGAATGGTATTTATACCACTGTAATTAATGCTGATTGGTATTATACCGATGATGAATAATCATTTTTATATATCTTATTCTATAGATGTCAAGACAATATAATCCAGAAAATTGAGAAGAAGAAGCTGAAGCATTACAATATTTGTTTAGTGCTATAGTTTGGCTAGAGCACTTTCATAAGAATTACCTTTGGCTTGCTTTCACTGTAATCAATATTCTTGATTATTAATAAAATCAAATTTTGTTTTATCAAGTTTTGTATCATTTTATGTCTGTAAAAACAAAAGATAATAACGGAGAAGATTTAATTGAATATAATCAATGTCATTAATCAATTTTTTTAAGAATTGCTTCTTCATTATTTGTTAATACATTAATTTCTTCTTTTGCTGATTCTGATGAAGTGGAGTCCATGTCATTGACTTGGATCCCATCACTATTATTTTTTGATAAGGATGATTCATTTTCACAAAATATTTGTAAGATATTTTCCATTATTTGTTCATCTAAGTTTAATTCATTAAGTTTATTATTTATTTTACAAAAATTTGCTGTATAACCAATTTTTTTACATTTATAACATCTTAATTGTTTATATGATTTGTTTTTATATTTTTTATTTTCAGGTTTTTCATGATTTTGTTTATTTTGATATTTTTTGAATGATTTTCTCTTAAAATTTCTTGGAGGTTTTTTATTTATACATTCAGGACAATTTTGTGATCTATGAGATGATTTCTTATGATTTTTCAATTTTTTGTTGACAAAAGAGGGATCATACTGAGCACAAAAATCACCTAGAATCTGGTGTTTTAAACGCTGTTCATTTTTCAATAGTTTTTGTAACCTGATTGTATTACACAAATTAGTTCCAATTTTATTAACATATGATGCTAATTCTCCATATGACAAATTATCATAGGGAATTTCATCATTGTTTTCTTCTCCCAGTAATTTTCTAACTTGGTCACCTATTAATTTTAGTAAACCAGCTAGGAATTTTTCTTTCCAAAAAGGTTGATTACAATCATTTCTAAGAAATACTCTTTGAAAGAATATATCCTTGTACTGCTTGAATTCTCCTAATGATTTACATTTCATATTTGATAATAAATCTAGGGTTTTATCCCTAATATGAGAAGGGTCTCCTATGATCCCACCAACCTTTTAATTGACCTATAAAGTCAGAAATTAAAAGGAGTGCTACTTGATAATCAGTAATATTTGAAACAGTTTTATTAGTGTTTGAAAACATTATCATCTGATTGAGAATATTGAGAATTTTTTGTTCTAAGTATCCATCTACATTCCATTCATAAGTGGATCCTACAGAATATTCATTCTGATAATTGTCATTTTTCTCTTTGATTAATGTATCAGGAGGTGTTGCTCTCTGATAATATAATTTTTGAAGTTCTTTCCAATTGATCTTATTAATTTCATTATTGTTTATATTAGTATTTAAAGAAATATTAAACATTGATTCATTTATTAATTCATTATCTGATTTATCTAATGTTCCATTGTTGATTGATTCATTATCCAAAGCATGAATTTTTTCTGAGGGTGTATCTTCTATTACTATACCTTTTCTGATTAAAGTTGGAATATCCATATTTAAGAAATTTATTGGTTTTGTTGACAAAGACTCTTCTTTTATTGATTCGTTTTTTAACATTCTTTTTCTATTTTCTAATGCTTTTAAAAATTCTTGATTACGATTTTTAGGCATTTCAAAAGGTTTGAACAAAGGAGTATTTTTATTGATTAAAAGTTTTTCACTTGTTTTATGGATTTCAATATTAATTGTATCTTCCATTATATCTAATTGTTCTCCTATGGTATATAAATGTTGATTGGTGTAATTATTTTGATTTATTATTTTCTTTATTCCCGATCCTTCTTCTTCTGATGCATTTTTAAATGGAGTAAGACTAATTTCTGTATTTTTATGAATCATTTTTATATTACTTAATGGTGGATGATTTGATTCTATGATTTGTTCATCAGCAGTTTCCATTTAAAACAATTATTGATTACATTGACTTCCTTAGGTTTTAAATAATAATTCTCAAACCATTCAAAGAAATATATTTTAGCACCTATTTCATTCATAAAATTATAATATTCATCTTTGATTTTCATTTTTATATGACCAAATGTTTTGAAATACCAATTTCTGATTTTCTCATTTTCTAGAGAATTGAATTCATTATTTAAAAGTAATTTATTTGGTATAAATGATTCTTCTATGATATTTAATTCTGGATCACCTATTTCCGATAAAGAAGGTTCTCCATGTTCTGGTTCATTTAGTTGATAGACCGGTTGGATTATGCCTGACCTATCATGAACAATTCCTGAAAGAGATGGATTTGGCTGCCTAACCTACTGATTATCAGATTGATTATGGTACAGAGTGTAAATAATAGGAGGAGGATTGGGAAGATCTACTGATCTTCTAGAAGAAGATGTCATAGATCTTATTTCTAATGGTCTTCTTGGCTGATCAAATGATTTCCTATTGAATTGGATTGTAACTTTACCATCAGGATGCTGAACCACATTTGATGGCTCAGTATTGTATATTGGTTTCTTAGGAAGTGGATTTTCTACTTCCCAGTGTTCTGGTAAATTGACTTAAGACCATTGGATCATTTTTGGGACTGATACATTTGCTTTTGTTAAGTCTGTTTGAATAAGTAGAGTCTGACCTCTCTTATCCATTTTATAAGCCTTAGAACCAAAAGCAGTTTTCATTAATTTAAAATATATTCTATATATTACTACCATTGGTATTGATCCTTCTACCATTCTATAATTATGTGTTTTGATTTGAAAAATTAATGAACTCATGATTGTTTTGTCCCTAAGGGCAAGGGTGATATTTGGATGACACTCAAATTGAATTGGTCCACTACTAAGACTAGTTTCAATGGTGGCATGAATTGATCTTTCATACATTAGTTCTCTAGCATCTCTAAGAACCATGAATATTGATGTATCTAGACCTAATTTGGTAAGAGGTTTGGCTCCCACTTGGACTAAGCCTAAATCCATATAATTCCAATCTTTAGCATATTTTTTAATTGATTCTTCATTTAACAATTTTATTGTTGTTAGGCCATTAGAAACTGGAATATCCTTTTTTTCTATGGCTATAACATAATCATTTTTTCCAAAAATTTTCCATTTACCTATCTGATATATCTGATCATATGATGTTTTTGGTATTTTCCATTTATCAATTGCTTTGTCAAAGTCTTTTATGTGTATCTCGTCTTTATTATTCAACATAGATTTCTCGATTGCTCTGTGGGAGCAAAGCTAGAGAGGACATAGATCTTCCAAGTAAATTCATATTTTCAAACGAGACTAATTTTTCTAAATCTTATAAATCTAAATCACGAGACTAAATTTAATCTAATATTGTGATTTCCAATTTATGACCTTTATGCAACCCTTAACTAACAACGGGATTTACGCTAGGCCTCAGTAGGCTTATCACAATATTAAGACTTTCCACAAAGGATTTGTCTCAAGTGAATTAGGAATATAATTTTTAAATCGTCACAAAGACAATCGTCTCAATAAGAAAATATAAATATACTTATTACACCTATATACCTTCCTTAGCTCTAATACCAAAAGGTCTTTCCAGGTGATGCTTATTGAATAATAAGATATTATAGATATGGTCAATACTTTAATATTAGGAGACCCTTCACATAGGATACAACTCTAGATCTATTATCTAATATGAAGTGTAAATCCTTAAGAGAATTTAGACAATATGAAGATATTTTCTTTTAAAGAGTTTTCCTAAAAAATGGTTGCAATCAAACTTTTTGAAAAGAAAAATTTTTAACTGGTTTACCAAAATTAATAGATTAACAAGTTAGAAAATTGCTAAGGGATGAAAACAATGGTGAAATTTCTTATGATAATCTATCATATGGGGAATTAGTATCATATGTTAATAAAATTAGAACTAATTTTTGTAATACTATAAGGTTACAAAAACAATTAAAAAACCAACAGTGCTTAAAATGCTAAAGTCTTGGTGATTTCTATACTCGATATGATCCCTCTTTTATCAATAAAAAATTAAAAAATAATAAAAATTCCTTTTATACTTCTTTAAATTGTCCTCAATGTTCACATAAAAAACCTCAAAAAAATTTTAGGAGACAATCATTTAAAAAATTAGAAAGTGAAAAGAAACCTGAAAGTAAAAATTATAAAAGAAAATCATATAAATAACTAAGGTATTATAAATGCAAAAAAAATTGGTCATACAGCAAATTTTTGTAGAATAAACAAAAAACTTAAGGAATTAAATTTAGATGAACAAACAATGGAAAATATTTTATAAATATTTTGTGACAATAAATCCTCTTCATCAGAAAATGATTGTGATAATGAAATCTAAGTCAATGACATGGACTCCACTTCATCTTCCTCAGCTGAAGAAAGGGATGGAATTAATATATTAACAAATGAAGAAGAAAAGATTCTTAAAAAAATAGATCAAATGTCTAATGATGATGAAAAGTTTGAATATATTAATAACTTTAAAAAAAATACAATTCTTATGCCAAAATTACCATATAACCTTAATAAAATCCTTGAAAGAGGTAAAAGGAAACATAAAAAATTAATAACAATTGGTGATCTACAAAATGAAATCAACATCTAAAAACAAGAAATAAAAGAATTAAAACTAATGCAAATAAAATTCCAAGAAGAACTTCTTGAATTAAACAAGAAAATAATCCAAGAGGATAATTCTGAAACCTCAAATGAAGAAATCTTGCCAACATTTAAAAGTAATGATTATTTAATGTATCTTGTTCAAATAACAACAAAAAAATGGTTAATTAATATATCAATCATGATTAATAATGAATTTGTTTTACAAACACATGCTCTATTTGATACTGGTGCAGATTTAAATTGTATTAGAAAAGACTTAATTTCAACCAAATATTTTGAAAAAACTAGTTAATTTCTAAATTCTGCATCAAATATAAATTGTCTAATACCAAAGTATTAAAGGACAATACTTTTTATTTTTGTAAAAAATTTGAATAAAAATGTTACTCTAGAAACGCCATTTATAAATCAAATCCAACTATTTCTTATGGATAAATACGAAATTAAAACACAATATCTAAAAAAGGAAATAGTGTTTAAATTCATCACAAACTTACAAACCAAATACATAAATCAATTAAAAACTCATGAATTAAATTGTTTAATACAATACAAAGAAAATCATTTGATGTATTTAACAAATGATTTTGAATTTAAAAGAATTGAAGACCAACTTAATAATAATAAAAATTAAAAATTTCTCAATTAGAATTTGAAATAAAAAATTCAATTGTTTTACACTCCCCAATATATTTTGGAATCAAAAATCATATATCGTAAATCTACCATACGAAAATGATTTTAATGAAAAGAATATTCCAACAAAAGCTGGACCATCCTAAATGAACAATGAAGTCTTGAACCATTGTAAAAATGAAATAAAAGACTTACTTAATGAAAAATTAATTAGAAAAAGTAAATCTTCATGGAACTATTATGCTTTTTATGTCAATAAAAATGCAAAAATAGAAAAAGGTGTCTCAAAATTAATAATCAATTATAAACCTCATAATATTGCTCTTAAATGAATCAGATATCCAATATTCAATAAAAAATATTTACTTAATAGGTTGAATAATGCCAAAATATTTTCAAATTTTGATATGAAATCTGAATTTTGGTAAATTCAGATCAAGGAAAGTGATAGATACAAAACCGCCTTTACAGTTCCTTTTAGTCAATTCAAGTAGAATGTAATGCCATTTAGATTGAAAAATGCTCCTTCTGAATTTCAAAGGATAATGAATGAAATTTTTTATGATTATGTTAATTTTATAATAATTTATATAGATGATGTTTTAATATTTTTATCTAATATAGATCAATATTTCAAGCATATACAAATTTTCATTAATATAGTAAAAAATAATAGTTTAGTAGTTTCACCTTCTAAGATTAATCTCTTCCAAACTAAAATTAGATTCTTAGGTTTTAATATTCACAATGGAACAATAATTCCTATACAGAGATCTATAAAATTTACTAAAAAGTTTCCTGAAATCAAAGATAAAAATCAACTCCAAAGGTTTTTAGGAAGCTTAAATTATGTTGCAGATTTTTTTCCAAATCTTAATATAATATGTAAGCCATTATATCAAAAGTTAAAGAAAAATCCACTTCAATGGACAAATGAACATACGAATACAATAAAATTGATCAAATAAAAAATTAAAGAAATTCCTTATTTGCATATAGCAGATCCCTCTCTACCAAAAGTAATAGAAACTGATGTTTCTAATTTAGGACTCGGAGGAATTTTAAAACAGAAACAAGATAATAAGGAATACATTGTTCAATTTGTGTTAAAAAAATTGGAATGATTGTCGATATAATTATTCTACAATTAAAAAAGGAAATTTTAGTTATTGTCTTAATAATTTCTAAATTCCAAGGAGATTTGTTAAATCAAAAATTTTTTTTACGAATTGATTATAAAGCAACTAAGAACGTTTTACTAAAAGATGTTCAAAATATTGCATCAAAACAAATTTTTGCCAGATGGTAATCAATTCTTTCTGTATTTGATTTTGAAATAGATCATATCAATGGATCTTCCAATTCTCTTCTGATTTCCTTACTCGTGAATTCTTATAGGGAGATACCTCCTAAGAAAGAGAAAGAACAAAAAAAATCTCCTCAACTTACAATAAAGGATTAACCAATATCAAATCATGATTAGATGTATGTAAATTATCTAACACCCTATTAACAATGAAAGAGGAATCTTCTTGTAGGACCTCGAAACCAATGTCTTCAAATAATCAATCCATTTCTAATATCCAATTCAATGAAGTCCTTTCAAAATTAGCAGATATGGAATCAACTCCTAGTTTGCTTAAGGCAATCTCAATAGTTCTACAATCAGAAAATAAAATCCTAATGTTGCTTGAAATCCCTTAACCAATGGAAAGTTAGTGGAAAAATCAGAACTTTTAATTTACTGAGATATCAACTCCAATATCTTATAGATTAATGCCCACTGATAACTCTAATTTTAAACATATATTTATATGGTGATTTTATAGCATTTCCCGTACATTTTTTGTTTTATTTAAAGAAATTGATACTTAATTGAGTAAAATGTTGATTTCAGGGTTTAAATGCATTCTAGGCTTGAAAACGAAGAAAAGGAATCAAGTTTCACTCAATTCCGAGTTCAAACGAAGAAGTTATGAAATTTTGAAGTTGTGCAGAAATTTTGCCTTTGTGCAGAAAGTTACACGACCTGGGGACACGGCCATGTCCCAGGCCGTGTCTGGTGACGAAAATAAAATTCGTGAAATACACATATAAAAGGGGATCTTAGGGTTCAAAAGGAGAGGAGACATTACAGAAACAAAGAGAGACAAGAGACAAGAAGAGACTTAAGGAGAAACAACATCAAGAAGCGATAACGACATCGATTTTAAGATTAAAGATTGTTCATCAAATCAAGAGGGGTTTTCATGCTTTATTTTATGTTTTTGATGGAACTCGTTTTTAGATTCGTTATGATAGCTTAGAATTCAAGTATTTAGAATTATGGAACCTAGGGTTTCATGTGATTCTTGGATTGAATTATAATTTCAAGAAAGTTTCTATCTTTTCTTGATTCAATTATGTCGTTTAGTTATGGATTGATAATTATAGAGTATCAATATATGATATTATGCATGTTGATTGAGAAATTGCATGTGTAAGTAGATCTTAACATAATTGAAGAGAATTACATGTATACTTAGAGATAAGATACATGATTCTTCCGGAAAGTTGATTGTTTGTGTGGGAATTCATTAAACATTAATGCAATTCTAAGTTATATTACTAAGTGAAGAGATTCCGGTAAATGATTTAGGATTAGGGTTAATATGCTTGAGAAAGATATTAGCTTTAATTGTGAATCCCTCCGGTCAAGAATTATAGAAACTGAATTGAATACATTTTAAAAAGGTTACATGTTAAACACTAGGGGAAATAATTCCTAAATACATCATTGCATACTTGAAGTCGTTAGTAGTTTATTGTTTCTAATTTGCTTAGTTAAGTCTCATAATTAGTTTAGTTTATTAATTTCAGTATTTTTAATTCATTCAACTCGACACAATTTTCCGGTTAGATAATAAAGCTAAAGCTAATATTAGTACTCAAAATCTCTGAGGGATCGACTCGGACTCATATCCGACTATATTAAAATTGATAGGTGCGCTTGCCTCGTATCACCCATAAATCAAAGATCAAAATTTTTTATAAAACCTATTTCTAAATATGTTTCTCTATAGAAGAAGACTCATTGGAAAAGGACCCCTTTGAATTTGTAAGAAAAATATTTACAAGACTTTCATTATATACCATACGATATTTACAAAACAATCCAGTTTTATAAGAAAATCTTGATTGAAATTGAATCGATAAGATTCAAACATTTTGAAAAGGTAGGAATGATTAGATATTCTACAGTTAGAATACTGAGATTAATCAGTATAAAAGAATGGTAAACTTATCCAACCACTTCAATAAAACTGAATATAAAACTATTTTCTACACAACTAAGTCATCGAGCCATTTATAATTATTATGATTATAAGCAAGCATGGTAGAATGTGTTTTATCAAATAAATCCAAAAAAATCACATACTTGGTTAATATTTTTTTATAATTGTTCTTCTTCAAATATTCCTAACTAGTTTGCACACTGGTGGGAACAATTTGGTACAACTTCTGAAATCATTCATGAAAATATCAAAGATATTTCAACATGAAAATGCCAGAGATAGTTTCAATACTTTCATGAAAGAATACAATCCTACATCTCATGAGAAAATTTTTCAAAAAGAGATATTATATTTTGTTTACACTGGAATATCTTGGGTTATGGCTTGATGGTTTGATTATAAGTCAGATTAAGCATCAAATACAACCAATTTAGTTAGAATGTACAAAGTCAAATGGTGGGACAACTTCAAAATATGGAATAGGTATGAAAAAGATTCGATTTTAAATTGAATCAAGACCAATTTCTCGACTCCACCATCCAAAATTGCAACTTCATAATATCATATTAGAGGATTTCTAATTTCTTTACTAACAAGTGCAACTTCTCCAAACCAAATAAAACAAATTCTAGAAAAGGCATTGGCAAATATCAATGAATCAACCTAAGAATCAAGTTTAGACTCAAACTCTACATCTCACTACAGCGGAAATACCAATGAAGATGACTGCTATGGAATAGATTTAGGAGATTCATGAATATTGTATATATATATATATATATATATTTTTTTTTTTGTACCGTAAAGTAGAAATACAGTTACTATAGTGCACAATATTGTCAATATCAATCAGTCGACATATTACTATCATACAGTAAAGTATCATGAGCATGTTTCTATACTACCCTGTCTGCCGCAATACTACTATTCCTACAATAACCTGTTTACCACAATACTATTGTTCCTATAGTACCCTATCGGCCACTATACTACTGTTCATAACAATAACCAATCGAAATTTCCTATAAAAAACATCCCATTGAATCAGAAAACTAAGGTCGGAAACACACATAACTCTTCCTACTTCTCTCATTCTCTTTGCTTCCATCTCTCTTCTCTTCTCCTCTCTACTTTTCTCTCACATCTCATTTTCCTTCCACAAAATATCATTTTCTTACTTCCAATTTTGTTTCCAACAATCAATCAAATACTTTCTCGAAGCATAAAATCAATCAAATACTTTCTTGAAGCATAATTATTTGCTTCTTTTTATTTCTTGAAACATAATTGTTTGCTTTTATTTGTTTTTTAAGCAGAACATTCTTATCTTTCAATATTTCTTTCAATATCTATTTATACTCTTGTATTTTGTATAAATCAGTTTCAATTAATAAAATTTCAGTGATTTATTTGGTTTTTTTTCTACATTATATCTCGTGTGGGGAATCTGTAATCAATTTGGATGTAATTCTACAATATCATATTTAAATTATCAGTTGGACAAATCGACTAGTATTACCGCCTTTATAGGTTTCATACTTGCATAAAAACTCCACTAACCTTAGCTTTGCCTGTCACGCCCCGAAGCGGCAGAGTCGTAACAGCCCCCGCCGTGTAAATCATCCTAAGATAGAAGTTGGCCTTACAACCGCTATCTTAGACCT
Organism: Lumnitzera littorea; assembly: GCA_024138015.1. Taxonomy (NCBI): domain Eukaryota; kingdom Viridiplantae; phylum Streptophyta; class Magnoliopsida; order Myrtales; family Combretaceae; genus Lumnitzera; species Lumnitzera littorea. Next base: position 25,931,444 of record JAMXBB010000002.1, on the reverse strand, counting down.
GATCTACACAAGGCGTCTACGACTGACCCGCTTTGAAGTAGACAATTTGTAATTTAAACAAATCATTTACCTAAGAAAGTGAGAAAAGTTATATATAATCACTATAATTCAGTTATTACATTAATCAGAAATGAAAAGTAAAATATGTATTGATTCTTTAATGTTTTTCCTCACTCTCCAGGATCCAGCAGTTGCTAGCTTCAGAGTAGTTGTTGCCGCTTCTTAGCCAGCACCTGCACGACATCTATAGAGATATGAGCAACCACAGCTCAGTAAGTTAGGACGGAGGACTTAAAACTATACCATACACACAACAAGGTTTTCAATCACTTATTAGGTGCAATGCATGTGCAAGCAAATGCCATCGCACGACGTTGTCCGGCCCGTCGTGAGATTAGAGAAATTGCGCTCGCTCTAATTTAGGTTGAGGAGTTACCGTTAATGCAACAGCTCACAACCAAATCCAGGCTTGTGTAATGGAGACCTTGCTCCTCTCGCGACTACCTTCGAACCACTGCCTTCACCCTCGCCGTGACCTCCTCTCCTGTCACTTAGTTCGACTGAGGATGAAGAAGGGACCATTTTGCAATCCTGCGCTATCCCTTCCGAAGGGGTCGGTATATGGCCGGAGAGTCCTAAATCCCCTAACGGGTTGCCATGCATGTTTGATTATGATTACTGGTCGTATATTTGATTAAATCTAGTTTAAGGTGATTAATCATTACATATAATTCATACAATATGTGCCAGAGCAACAAATAAAATCATAACATCACTCATAATCAAGCACATGCACACATTTAACTATTTAACAAGCACAACCAAGCATAATCTTAAGCCTCCAAAATACGGTATCGTATTAATCCTAACTTACCTCGACTCCTCGCTCATTCACTCGAGGTCCGATTTGCTCAGGCTATTGCCGATTATCCCTATAACACGAACGTGGTTTCAGCTTTTCATATAAATATTATAAGTTCATTTTATCCTATAACGCTTATTGTTAGGTTTTGTTTAAGGTGCAATACGCTTAATTATTTAAGTATTAAGTTTTTTACAATTATTCTAAGTTTGGGGTTAGGTTCAAGTTCAGTTTTCGCATCGGTTTCTAAATTAGGTTTTTAATTTGATTTCTAAGTAATGTTTTAGATTCTAACCCTAGAAATCCATTTCAATCCATAATATGAAATTAATCACATTACTTCCCGATCTCCTAAATACCATCATTACTCTTAGTCAGTGTTTATTTTACTCGATACACTTAAATCCATATTAGTGTACCGAATTCACTCCTAATGTGATAAATTTTTACATTTTTCATATAATTACATAAATTCAAGTTTCCCATCAGATTTATTGTACGTTTTTATTATTATCACAATATCAATTTTTATTATAATATTTCCTATTTATTATATTTTCAATAATTACTTATTATGTATTATTACCTTTTATGTATATATTACACTTCTAATATTTCTATTACTCTAATTATCATCTCTAAACATCAATTATCATTTTAAAATGTCTAAATTCATCCTAAATCAGATTTTACTCCAATTTACCCTAATTTACAAAATTATCTTAAAATGTACTATTTTTCTATATTACTTATTTACTACATAATTAACCTAATAATTACATCTAACACTCTAATTGCTACAAGTATCATACTCCATCAGATTTTAACATCCTAAAACATCTACTTATTCACTAAGTCAGTAATTAATATCCTAATCACCTAATTAACTCTAAATTACCCATTTTATGCCTCATTTTAGGGCCTAAAAATTATCTAAAAATTTCAAAAATTAATTTTTGAAAACGGGCTTCATAGCACTATTCTATATCATCTAAGTAATCTACACAAAAATTTTGGGCTTGAAACTACACTCCTAAGGTCATTTATTTCTAAACCGAAATATGCTCGGTTTTGCACGATTTCTTAGGGACCATATATTACAGGACATAATTTCATCAAAATAATATTTTTCCTACAAACTACATACAAAAATATCATAGAATAACAAAATTCATAATTTTCTAATTATATTTACTATTTTTACAAAATTACACAAGAATCGAGCTAGAAATTGGACTCACCGGTTTGGGTGGCTTCGGCCACCGCGGGCCGCCATGGCCTTGTTGGCCGGCCTGGGCACTACTACCACCGTGTGGTGGTGGTGGCCGTCCACTTCCAGCTACTCGTCTGGTAGGGGTTCCCTTTAAACTCCCTAACTGCATAGTTTTTCTTATTTTTTTTTCTAAACCAAATTTTTCTCTCAATTTTCAGCTCTCTCTAATTTTCTCTAATTTTTATCTGTCCAAATGAGCTTCTGAATTTTTCTTGCTATTTATAGATGATTTTTGTAATTATTATGTATTAATTTGATAAGACTTTGCCCAATTTCCTTAATTTTTTGCTTTTAGGTTGTCTAATTTTTATTGACTAATTTTTATTTTGCAGCTTTGGACCTGCCACGACCTGATCTTGATTAATCTTATCCTCTTCTGATTTTTTCTGATTTTTCCATAATTATTTTATAATTTTCTTTAATTATTTACTTAGTTTTTGGCCAATTCAGGTAATTTCGCGTATTTTTATATACACGTAAATACATGTGGGGTACACGTGAACATTCTTAATTATTATTTTGGTCATTCTAAAATTTTTAGTATACATATAATCTATCTCTAATAATTTATTAATTATTAAATTACACTTTTCGTCTTTTTAGTAATTAGCAATTATTATGCTTAAAATTTGAAAATTTTATAGTCTCTTATTTTACTACTTATTTTTTTAAATTTAAGTTTACGGGATCATTTTTACTAATATTTCTCTCAATAGTTTATAATTTGGGTTTGATCGGATCCTTTAACCGATCGCCCTAAATATTGGGTTCTAAGTTCAATCCTACGGTTACTTGGCTTAACTTTGGGGCTTACACTGCCAGCTGTGATGGTTATAATTATATTTTGCATGCATATTTATGCTATCATTTATTATTGATATTCATATTTATAATTATCTAAAAATGCAATGGAATTTCTTGAGTGGTATTATACTAATATAATTGATAATGAATAGTATTAATAATATGTTTTGTTATGTAGATATCAAAACAATATAATTCTCAAAATTGGGAAGAAGAAGTTGAAGCTTTACAATATTTGTTTAAAACTATAGCACTTTCATAAGAATTGTTTTTTGCTTGCTTTCAGTGTAATTAATATTCTTGATTATTAATAAAATCAAATTTTGTAAAATTTATGTCTGTAGATTATAATCTTTTTCGTGAAAACGAACAGGATATAGAATTATTTTATAACTATCTAATAGATTCTATAACATTTCTTAAAAGATTCCATGAGTTATATTTCTAGCGATTAAATGTTAAAAATATTTTAGATCATAATGATTGATGTCTTAGAATACAAAAGACAATAACAAAGAAGATTTAATTGAATACAACTAATATTTAAAAGACGCAATAAAGTTTTTATTTTATATAATTTGGACCTATTCTCTACTTGGAGATAAGTTTTACTTAGCAGATATATATTTTAGACATTCTTAGATTCTTAGTCTCTATTAAACGTAGAGCCTCCTGGGTGTCCCCTTTATATCGTATGGGATGTAAATCATCCAATAGCCTTTACCATTGCATAATATTTGACAATCTTCAAATGTGTAATTTCATATGATGCATGTCCAATTAATTATGTTGCTAAATGTAATTAGTAAATTTATTGATTAAGTGATCAATCAATATCATAAATACTTGCATAGCTCTAATTGTCTATATGAAGCATAACAATTTAATTACAAAATCATAACATCATTTGACATTAGGTTGACAAAAATTAGCCAAGGCAACACACTTGGCACAAACGTATCTCCCATAATTCCGTCTAATTTTAATTAATAATTAACATTCAAAACTTCATGCACTATACTACAAGCACAATTAAGCATTTTAATAATAAAGTAACTCGCCTGCCCATAGAGATTAGTCATAATAATCCTTGAGTAGATAGTAGGGAGAAAAATCCTCAAAGTTGGTATCACCTAGAATACCATTAAATCGGTATAGTAGAGTGTTTGAAGCTGTAGTTAAGTTAAATTAAACTTATCTCCGCTCATTGCCCGGTTTAGAGTTCATTTCGAGTTACTGTCGTTTACTTGTCTTAACGTCACTATACGAGTAGGTAATTGTTGTATCGTTTGGAAACCAAGACTCACTTAGACCTATTACAATTTTGAAATCATAAATCTAATTTGCGTAATATGTCTGATGAGGTGGAACTTTCAATTCCATAGACTTTATTAGTTAGTTAATTAATTAAGTAAATTATTTTATAAGTTACACATATAACTTGTTAAATTAAGGGGATTTTATATTACCTGAATTAGTTTGGGCCTGTATATTAGGTTTTCAGCCCTATTGGCATTTCTAATTCAAGCTTTGCATTTTTTTTTTCCTGTTATAATTCCAAAAATTAGAACTAAGGTAGCCCTTAATATAGGGTCCAAATCTCAATTGATTAGGTCCAAAACTCCCACTAATATGGTTGAAGTTAAAAGAAATACCACGCCTCTGTAATGGTAGTTTGTGGGCCTGTGGAGATACTATTAATTCAGTCGTAGTAATTCAAACCTCTAAGCTTTACTTTATGGTCTAGGACCTAGGTTGTACTCAAGCTAATTAAACTACTTATGAGACCTAATTTTATAATTAAAATTATCCATTCCACTTAATCTATTTTCGCACGTGTGGTCATATATACGCGTAAGTTGGATATTTGAAAATTTGTTAATTATTTCACTAATTTAGTTAATTAAACAATTAATAAAGATAAAGGATTAGTATGTTCATTTTGGTGTATTACAAGTTAAGTCAAGAAATAGTTAAACCGACACTTAAACAAAAAAATACGACGCATGGGTGGGTGCATATCCGCAGGGTCTTGGCACTTGCAGTCATGCGTATAATTGTTATTTAATATAACATAATAGGATATAATATAATATATATTTGTGTTTCTCACTTGTTTCTAAAGCTTATTAGTCCCTCGACAATAGTGCTGGGCCATACAAAGTGGATATTCACCTATTCTACTAGATGGACGTATGTATATTTACACTCAATTTTTAGATTTTTCCCTTACTCGATTCTTAATGTCGTATAACTTTCAATAATATGTATAATAGATCCTCATAAAATTTTGAAATATACTCCGCCGTACAAGATTGTCCATTTCACTATCTACAACCTAGTTAATTTTCATTGTGTTAAATTACCTTGGCAGCAAGAATCTTATACATAAAATAAAATAAAATCCCATGCTTGCATGCTTAGGTGCATTCGGCAATACTCATGCATGTTGGTGATCTTCTTCTTTACTTTTTTTTTTTTTGTTTTTCCTTCTTTTGAAAAGAAAACTATCTTTATTAAATATTCTATAACATAAAAGGAAAACAAAATTTTGTTCACTTACTCACTAGATGCTCATGGCAACTATGCGTATTTGTCCTATTTACAAATTATTCTATAATTTGATTAATTTTTACTGACTCATCTTATGTTAACATCAATAATCATTTATTAGAAGTGATCATGTATGAGGAGGTATGCCAGACCATGTTAGATTGTATAACCTGGTGAAGATCTTCAAGAGACGAGTCCCTATTTGGGCAAAAGATTTAAAAAATAGTACACGTCACGTATAAGTATAAATGGTATATAGTTACTAATTATATTTAGATATATACGAATATGGGTAATGAGATTTTAGATAATTACCTACTATTAATCTACATATTTAAATCCGATTGATAATTACATATTACATATACTTTCACATTACATCTACTTACTAAATCCCTTCTCCTCAATTTATAAGCATTTAGATTGGGGAAGGTGCAGGGCGACAGTTGTGTCTATAGGTAAAGACAAATGATTTGGACGGAAAAAAACAAATGTGTAGTCTCAGGTAATATCTTTTATGGAGAGTCTAACACATAAGAGTAGTTGGTTAGTTGGATGGTATGATTTTCGATATGATGCTACTTATGTTGTATGTTAAGATAGGTAGGTCAATAGTTTATGTATCTATTGCTTGATTCTGAGTTAAGATTTATTTGGGCTGGAAAGTTTTGAGCTGGATAATGGAATTTTAGACCGGGCTTGATTGTAAATCTAATTGAGTTAAGTTTTAGCAATTATAGATTATGTTTTATTTTTATTCGCTTGTACTTTGTTAACTGGGTTGGGTCCAACACTTAGATTGTTGAAATTTTCACTGGAGTTGTTCTTGAGTTACACGTAAATTGTCTTAAGTCACGTTAATTCTCCAGGCATGTCCATATACAAAGTCTAAGATTCATATCTTATTCTGGTGGCTTTCAGCATACTTAATTCGTTTCCTAATTTATTTATTTGATTATTCCGTACATTTTGACAACACGTATTGAACCATAGATATAAATAATTATTACATAGATTAGCTTATATGTGTATATGCGTACCATTATAGAATTACAAATACAAATACATACCTTTATTGAAATACGTAATCTTTCAAAATTAGATTTTATGTAGAGGATATTTTCTTAACACTATGACAACACGTATTGAACCATAGATAGAAATAATTATTACATAGATTAGCTTATATGTGTATATGCGTACCATTATAGAATTACAAATACAAATACATACCTTTATTGAAATACGTAATCTTTCAAAATTAGATAAATATATAAGGTATATTTAATAAATGCATTTAATTTTATTATAACAGAAAATCCTTTGAGAGTACTTTATCAAAATTGGTTTATAAATTATATATATACATATAATCCTTTGAAGGCACTATGCCCATTATAATTTATATTTAATTGTTTTGGATCTTCTAATACCCCATCCTTAAGATACTCAAAATTTTTATTAAATTTTTGAAGAAGGTCACGGAGAAGTGATACTCGTCATTTATATAATAGTGGTATCAATAAAATGATGTTGCTTTCAATCAATTATTTACATGAGAATTTACTCAAGATTATTTTTAATATAAGAGTAGAATAAGGTTCATACAAATTACAATATGCATATTTTAATCAAGCCCATTTGTTCAGATAGATCCTATCCTACCTACGTGTTCACATTGATTTGTACATTTGAATATAATGTCAAGTATACTTTATGATGGGGATTGTTCTATTGAAATTTATTTTGGCATAAGTTTCCAATTGTCTCGGAATGTGATTTAAAATGAGAGTTTTGGAATTTTAATAAAATTTGAGCGTTTTCAAATCATTTATTGCCCTAGGTTGTCCTTCACTTCGAATGGAATATTTGATTGAAGCGCATATTTTTTTGTTATTATTATTACTTAATTGTGGATTATAATTTATCGAATAAGTCAAAAGTTTCACAATTTCCAAACAATTTATTAGGTACCCCGCAGATTAGGTGTTCGAAGTTTTTTTACTGGCAAGCACAGGCCGGTAATTAATTGAACTGAACCCAGCCTTTAGACATGAATCGGCTGTTTAAGAGCTTTGGCATGTCCCTTTTTTTATTTTTTTATTAAATTTAATTTTCCATATTTCCATATGGCATCTATTATTATTAATAATTTGTTAGTTGCTCGTGTATTTCTATATTCTTTCCCAAATAATTATAATATTTTATGTTAACATATAGTGATGTATGAATGATTCACTTTTATTTTCGATTAAATTTTTTTTTCATTTTAAAATAATTGATTTGAATCATATGAGTATGATGGTTTTTTTTTCTTCTAAAAAAAATTGAAGTTCAGATAAGCCCAAACCAATAGTTGAACCTCCAGTTCAGCCAATGGGTTAGCACACTGAGTTAGCGGTTTATTAGCCGGTTCATATCTGGCCCATCCAAACTGGTTGAAGATTCGAAAACTGGACTTTGTTACTTTTATTCATCCCTTGTCCTGTATGAAATCGGTAGTATCTTTACTTACCCATTCTTAGACGCCTATTTCGTAGTTTTCTTACCTCTGAAATTTTGGTTTAGACATTTACCATCTGAAGTTCTGAGTAAACGTGTTTTGTTTATTTCATTCTGTTGATGTCCTACTTGGACAACTTCAGATAACATCACTTTAACAATCTTCTTAAGAAAAATGGTCGAATTTATAGGGTTTCACACACTAAATTTGCGATAAGAAATATATTGATGAATGAAGGAAAAATCACAACTTGTGGTTCACATGAAAATTCCTTGTCTAAATCAAATTATCAGTAGTTGCTAAGATTTTTATGTATAATCAATTATATTAAGGCAAATGACCTGCTTTTAGTGTTTTTGGTACTTTGATATTTGTTTTATTTTACAAAAGACGCTAAACTAATTACCTATTATTTTAGATGGTCTATACTCTATCTAAAATAACCGTCCATTATCATGGTTGTCAAAAAATCATGATTTTATTACGAATTTAAACGTATAAAATCAGTAAAATTGTATAGAATTATATAAGACTAATAAAATTATAAACTTATAGAATTATATAATAAAATTCATAATTTTACCAAAAGTTCACACCTAAATAATTTTATATTCATTTTAACTCTAAAAAATATCATAAAATTATAAATTTATAAAATCATATAGTTAACTTACAATTTTAATGACTATGTTTACTATCAATATTTCGTAATATGATTTTATTAGTTTACGATTTTTCTTCATTTTTGTTTATTGTATTGTGATTTTCTTATTTTTATATTAAATTATTTCCGATCTTTTAGACACTTACTTTCCTTCTCCTCATAATACAAGTACAACGTCATCTAGTGTTGTATTACTTTCTTTTTTTTTCTTTCCCTTACAAGGATGGGGTAAATTTAATTTAGATCTTCTTCATTTTGCACAATTTACAACTCTGGCAAGAATGAGACGTCTAAATTAATATTTAGCTTGACCACTTCTTAACGCCTTAAAGGGGAGGGAAAAAAAAAATTGATTCAACATTTTCTTTCTAACCACTGTATTACAACTTTAAAGAAAGGAGAAATCAAACATAGTCATCCCGATGAAAGCCACTGTTTATGTTATTAAATTATATTACCTTAGCAAATAACAAATTGAGAAACAAAAAGTTGCTACAGGGCTTCGAATAAGATCAGATTTTTCTTTCTGTTCTTGAAAAATGTAGAGGTGGGAAATTTGCTTTTTGCAGCATTGGCAAGCAATGCAAGCTAATATATGTGTAAAAATAAATATTATTAAGTTTAAAATATTTAAATAATGGGAAAATTTTAGCATGCATAGTGGGATTTGAATTTGAAAAATTATTGCATGGTTTTTAATTGTTTCTATTAAATGTGATATCATAGAGTTAAAGGATGTGGACTTAAAAAAAAAAAAAAAAAAGGAGAAGAAGAAAGTATGTATTTATTTAATAAGTGAGTGAAATTTATTAAGTCACCAAAGTTTTCAATATAATATGAATTTTTTCACGATCCCGTACTTATCATTTACAGAATCAGTCTAGTCATCCATCTTATTTTTCATTTATACTCCTTTAAATTTAAATTATTGAACAAACTATAAATTCAACAGTTTAGATTTTAAAAAATGTAAATGAAAATGAATAGTGGAAAGAGGACAAGATCGATCCTATTAAAACGGAGTATGAGACTGTAGAATTCCCATATAATATGATTAGTTTTGCTTGTCTATATTGACCAGGCCAAGAATAAGGAAGTTAGTCCTTCTCCTACCTTTGCATCTAACCATAGAACATCTTAACTTAATTCTATTGCAGATAAGGAGTGTAAAAGCTTAACCAAAAAGATAAATATTTATATAAACAAATTTTTCAATAACATAATTAGGTCAATCAAATTAGGGATGAGGATATAACACCCCATATATTCTACAAAACCCAATAGCTTTTATGTAGATATTAAGAATCATAGGATAGGTTTTAAGCATATTTTTATAAAATATGCTCCTATAAGATGAATAATACTTTACTCTGACCGCTAAATGAGTAATTTCATCCTAGGTTAAGGTCTCATGGTTCAGAATAAGATAATTATACTTAAACTTTTGAGAGATAATTAAAGGTAACATTTGCATATAAGTAATTTGAAGCATTCCATGACAACCATGTAAGAAAAATATTTTTTTCCTATTTTATCGATTTTTTAAATAATATAGAAGTAAGGTCCAATTAGAATAGTCATATGTATATGTCTGAATAACGTGTTACACGTGACTTAAGAGAAGTGAAGGGAGAATAACACCAAAGATGATGATTAGGTAAGAATAAGACAGAGAGGAGGAATAGGTAATCTCAGTATTTCAAATGCACATGTGATATACAAAACAGTCTTAGGAGATCTCGAGTGTTCATCTTGTAGCTTGAATGAATGAGATCAATTCTTTATCTGAATTAGTCGCTTGATTTTAGAGAGTTAAGTCTTTGCAAAGCAATATTGTTTCTATATTCTATCCAAAAGTTGTAAATGTACAAGAAAGGCTAGGTATTTATAAGCTATTGGATAAAATAACATCCGTGAAATCTTTTCGATGATTAATAAGTGAGATTAAGCTTGCTGAATTTATAGTTATCCAGAATGAGCTAGTTAATGGACCCAAAACTAATAGCCTTCCTCATGAACATATGAGTTTGCACAAGAAAGGTTGGATACGAAAAACTTATCTAACAATCCCTATTCTAAGCCTATCAAAGAAATTCTCTCTGAACTATCCCAAAAATGGACTGCATCCCATGGGTTGTACCACCTAGCCGAATAAGTCAAGTCTAGATAAATAACAATTTTAGCTTTCTACATTTTATTCCCTGACCAAAATTCTTAGACAAAGTCTAAGTATTTTATGCATCAATTACTTATTTTAAATAGCTAAGTCACTACTCAACGTATATATACTGTGAATTAGCTACAACGTTGCTAAGCGTATTGACTTAGCTAAAGACTTTGTTTTAATCTAGTGTTAGCACCACAAATTTATTTAATGTATATTTCAATGCACGAATTTACCGCAACATCTAATTGTGCCCGTCACTTTAGGTAAATTGGAGCGGCATTGCCCCTTAAGGCAATATACTGAATGTCTTGTATTCCATATGCTACGTGTCACGGTCCAAGGCTTTCGTTAGTACACAAATAGACCGTGCGGCGCTTACTATCCTGCCTCTGCAGTAGTAAGCAAGCCTAACTCGCACGCAACGCTAGCCAACCAGGCCTAAACCTGTAAGCAACACAACCAAGGAAGAAAGCCAATAGATTATAAGGGACACAATATCGAATGGAAAAAGGAATAGCACACTTTTATTAATTCCGACAGTATTACAAGGCTACAATGTGTGTGCACGGGGGTACAGTGTATGTATCAGGTGCCGCCGGTCGTGATCAACCAACGTGGTGAGTAAGAGCTTCAATCCAGAAGAGTACTCACACCCCCGTAAAGAGCTTTACGGACATTATTGGGCCTGGCAGGAGTAGACATTAAAACTGGTGAAATGGCACCACTTTCTAAAAGTGGAAATTTCTAATAATAGTAAGGCCCTATCTTACACAATAATAAAGTTCCCCCCCCCTTATGTTACAATATGTACAAAACAATGGCCCCTTGTCATAAATGTATCTTACAAAAAGGGACCTTAACATCCTCCCCCACTTAATTCTATTGATGTCCTCGGCAATATGTACTAGAGCTTGGATCTAGTGGCGGAGGTCTTCTGGCTGGCAAGGCTGACTTTCTTTCGGATAAGGGCTTCAGATCTTCTTCAGTCTCCCAACTTGTATCTTCTTCTCCTCTATCTCTCTACTTAACCAAATATTCTTTATGATCTTCTCCAGTGGAGGGATCTCTGACTCTTCGCTCTGCAAGGATGTCTTCCACGGCTTGACTTAGGTTAAACTTGATCTTGACGTGTAACCGCTTAGACACATTACGAGATGGGTCTTCTATGTCTGGATAATATGGCTTCAAGACGCTGACATGAAAAACTGGATAGACCTTCAACCACGCAGGAGGCTCGACCTTGTAAGCTACTCTTCCAATCTTCGATATGATAGGAACTGGACCAATGTACTTTTGGATCAATCTTCTATCCTTGTTCCTCAATGATCTGACCTGTTCTGGAAGAAGCTTTATGAGGACCTGATCTCCAACATTGAATTCTCTGGGTCGGCGATTCTGATCTGCCCATTTCTTCATCCTCTTGGAAGCCTTTTCAAGGTACGATTTTGCTACTTCTGAACTTTGCTTCCAATCCCTGGTGAACTGATAGGCTCTTAGGCATCTCCCGGTATATGGTGCTGCCACTGTGTGGGGTAACAGTGGTTGCTGACCCGTAATGATCTTTATAGGGCTCTTGTTGGAGGAAGAGCTCTGCTGGATGTTGAAACAGAACTGGGCAATATCCAGCAAGTCAACCCAATTCTTCTGGTTGGCACTGACAAAGTGCCGAAGGTATTCCTCCAGCAACCCATTGAATCTCTCTGTCTGTCCGTCACTCTGCGGATGGTAACTGGAGGTCGTGCTCAGCTCAAAGCCTAGGAGTTGGAACAACTCTGTCCAAAATTTCCCTGTAAACCTGGCGTCCCTATCACTTACAATATTTTGGGGTACACCCCAGAATTTTACTACATGCTTGAAGAAAAGCTGGGCTGTCACTTCTGCACTTGAACTCTTCGTGGTAGGAATGAAGGTAGCATACTTAGAGAACCTGTCAACAACAACAAAAACAGATAAGTGCTCCCCTACTTTTGGTAGGAAAGTAATAAAGTCCATGGAGACGCTCTCCCATGGGCGAGAGGGTACAGGAAGTAGCTCTAAGAGGCCTGCCACCTTCTGCCTCTCAACTTTGTCCTGCTGGTAGGTTAAGCAAGTCTTCGTATAAGTCATCACATCCTCCTTCATATCCGGCCAGTAATAGCCCTGCTTCAACAAGCTCCATGTCCTTTGCCAGCCTGGATGTCTAGCCCACAAAGTATCATGGCACTCTCTCATGAGTGCCCTTCTCAAGTTGCCGGCCTTCGGGACATACAATCGGCGCCCCTTTGTGTAAATGAGGTCACCTTCTACCCAAAATCTGCGCGTCTTCCCTTCTTCAACCAACTACTTAAGATTTTTTGCCAACAAGTCTTGACCTATGTGTTGCTTGATCTGCTCTTGAATTGAAGTCGAGATTTGACTCGCCGACTGGTGTGCAATCTGTGCTAAGGATGCTAAATCAGCTCGCCTACTTAAGGCATCTGCTACCTGATTTGTCCGTTCATTGCAATACTCAATCTCCATATCAAACTCTGCAAGAAACTCTTGCCATCTGGCTTATTTGGCTGAAAGCTTCAGTTGAGTCAATATATGGCAGGTAGCAGAATTGTCTGTCTTCACTAGAAACTTAGATCCTAGTAAATAGTGTTTCCAGGTCCTTAGACAGTGAACAATTGCAAGTAACTCCTTCTCTTGGGCTAAGTACCTGCGCTTTGTTTGATTCAGCTTCCTACTCTCATATGCCACTGGATGACCCTCTTGCAACAACACTCCACCCAATGCAATGTCTGAGGCATCCGTGTGGACTTCAAAAGGCTTAGAAATGTTAGGAAGTGCGAGGACTGGCTCCTCCGTCACTACACGCTTCAACTCTTCAAAGGCATTCTGACATATCCCATCCCATGACTATGCTTGGTCCTTCTTCAATAGATCTGTGAGGGGTGTAACTCGACGGGAATATCCCTCAACGAACTTTCTATAATAATTTGTGAGTCCAAGGAAGGACTGTAACTCCGTTACACTCTTAGGCACTGGCCATTGCCTAATTGCTTCCACCTTTGCCATATCCATTCGGATCCACCCTTCTTCAACAACATGACCCAGGAAGTTGATGCGCTTCTAGGCAAAGGCACATTTCTCACGCTTTACATACAAATGATTCTCCTGCAGCTTCTTGAAAACCATTCGTAAGTGCTTCACATGGTCTTGTAATGTCCTGCATTACACAACAATGTCGTCTAGATAGACGACTACAAATTTGTCGAGATATTCACGAAATACATTATTCATTAAGGTACAAAATGTTGCAGGAGCATTAGTGAGACCGAAGGGCATCACCAAGAACTCATAAGCGCCATACCGGGTTACACACGTCGTTTTGGGCTCATCCCCCTCAGCAATGCGAACCTGATGATAGCCTGAGCAAAGATCCAGTTTTGTCAAATATTTAGCCCCACTTAGTTGATCAAACAGATCAGCAATTAGGGGAATTGGGTAATGGTTCTTCACCGTCAGCTTATTTAGAGCCCGGTAGTCAATACATAATCTTAAACTCCTATCCTACTTCTTTTGAAATAGAACAGGAGCCCTGTATGGTGCTTTTGAGGGTCGAATGAAGCCTGCCTCTAACAACTCATCCAATTGCTTCTTCAATTCGGCAAGTTCGGGAGGCGACATTCTGTAAGGAGCCCTGGCTGGTGGTTTAGCACCAGGAATCAATTCAATCTCGTGGTCCACCGACCTTCTGGGAGGTAATTCCTTAGGGAGCTTATTAGGCATCACATAATCGTACTCCTTTAGGACCCTCTCTATTTCCTCTGGTATCTCCGTCTTTCTTGCTTCCTCTTTCTTTGTAAGGAATGCCAAGAAAGTTGGCTCTTGATGTTTGAGGCCTCTCTTGAATTGGAGCGCTGATAACATCATAGCCCCAATATTCTTCCCTTCCTTGCCATTGTTGTTTGCCCTATTCCTCTGAACTGTCACACAGCAAGGCTTTTCACCCATGAATAACAAGCAATCTGTTGCGGGCATGGGAGCAACTCTGGCTTGTCTCAAGAAATCTATTCCAAGGACTATGCTGAAGTCATCCAATGGAACAGCTGTGAAGTTGAGATTTCCACTCCAATCTCTAACCCTCACTTTCACTCCTCTTGCAACTCCTTGGACAGGGCGGGCCTTGGAGTTAACAGCTTTAATCTGGCTAGTGTCCTTAGCAAGCACTAACCCCAACCTTTTCACCTTAGGCACATCAATGAAGTTGTGTGTAGCACCGGAGTCTACCATTGCACTGACACTCTTGCCATTGATGTTCAATTGGACATACATTAACTCATTGTTGTTCTTAGGCTTACGTCGCACTGAGGAACTCTTTCCAACAGCCGACAACATGTGTAATGCGCCCATTCGGGGTTGATCCTCTCCATCACTCCCTGACTCATCATCTTGGCAAAGAGTGGTGACCTTTGATCTCTCATCATTTGTCCCCACAGCAGCGAAGTACTGCTCCATATCAAACAGAAAGTTCTCCAACAACTTGGCATCCCTCATGCCAATAAATACCTTGGGCTCAGGCATCTTTAGATGTCCTGCATGAGCAGGGACATGAACGAGGGCAGGGATAGCAGCATTTCCCACAGCCAGAGTTAAAATAGCTACCTGTGCCCGTAGCTCTTCAACAGTCTCAATTGAGGCACGAGTAGTAACTTGTCTTCTCACGTCTTCTACATGAGTCTCCAAGTGTTGTCTTGCCTCATCGGTCATTATGTGCATTTCCTCTTTGAAGGTTTGCACGGTAACACCAAAATTCTCAACCATCTCAGTCATCTTAGCATTCATCTCCTGATGATTGGTCTCAACTTCAGCCACTCTTATTAACAATGCGACCAAATCATCTATCCGCTTAGATACTCCCTTGAAGATTTCCTTAAAGCTATCAAGCCTCTTGCTCGCTTCCTCTTGTCGTGTCATGGTTGTTCCCGCTGGAATTACCTGGGCTCTGATACCAACTGTCACGGTCCAAGGCTTTCGTTAGCACACAAATAGACCGTGTGGCGCTTACTATCCTGCCTCTGCAGTAGTAAGCAAGCCTAACTCACACGCAACGCTAGCCAACCAAGCCTAAACCTGTAAGCAACACAACCAAGGAAGAAAGCCAACAGATTATAAGGGACACAATCTCGAATGGAAAAAGGAATAGCACACTTTTATTAATTCCGACAGTATTACAAGGCTACAATATGTGTGTACGGGGGTACAGTGTATGTATCAGGTGCTACTGATCGGCGGTTATGATCAACCAACGTGATGAGTAAGAGCTTCAATCCAAAAGAGTACTCACACCCCCGTAAAGAGCTTTACAGACATTATTGGGCCTGACAGGAGTAAACATTAAAACTGGTGAAATGGCACCACTTTCTAAAAGTGGAAATTTCTAATAATAGTAAGGTCCTATCTTACACAATAATAAAGTCCCCCCCTTATGTTACAATATATACAAAACAATGGCCCCTTATCATAAATGTATCTTATAAAAAGGGACCCCGACACTACACATGCGTTCATTCGATATAAAATTTTCAAGCAAAACCAATTTATTTACAATGACACCACCCTATTAGGCTAAATTCCAACCCTGAAAAGGAATCAATGTAAAAACGCCCATAGTAAACCATTATTTTCTTTAACATACCTCAAGTATATGAGAAATTTCAATGTGATCTTGAATTAGTGCTCCGTTGCGGATAGAAGCCTGAAATATTCCTTGTCTAAAACGATATTCAACATAAAAAATTATTTAAGTGTGCTTTATTTTTAATTCTTCGGACTTCGCATACTCTATTTCTTTCTACTTCACATGCAAATCCGCACTATAAAATATCAACTGCCAAATCTTTTAAATCTTCGATTGCCACACCAGGATCAAATTACAGGGACTATAGTTTTTCCTTTCTTTCTCACTCCTTTTTCTTTTATTAATTTGCTTCACTTGATTAACCTTGTAAACATCCTATTTTTAACTTTTTGTAATTTTAAATTTTTTAAATAAAAGAAAAAGGGTCTTGATCTAGAAAAGATAAAAAAATTGAAAAAAGAGAAAAATACAAAAAAATTGAAAAATGTAAAGTATTAAAAATATCCAAGTCAAGTCAATCAATTATTTAAAGTCAGCTCAAACAATAGTAAAAAATATATACACGATTTAATATATTTAAAGTCTTTAAAATTTTTAGGTTTCATTGGAAAAATATCTTAGTAAAATATTTAAATGAGTTTTTATCTAATTTAAAAATATTTTAATGAAATTAATTAATAAGACTTTATGTTTATTAAATTTGAAATTGGTGATAAAATATATTTAACGTATATATTCTAAATTATTTTAAAGGATTATGGTTAATTTGAATCAATTTAGGTTACATTGAATCTACAATAGAAAGCTTAAATTAAGAGTAACGTAAATAGAAATGGGTTGCAATGATTAATAAGAAAAAATCATGAACAATCTTAAGGTTATGGGTTAAAATCAAACTGCGGCGTAATTAGCATTTTGTTTTTTGTTTTTTCTTTTCCTTTTTTCTATCTTCTCCTAGGGTCATGTGCCAAGGACATGATCATGTTTTCTTCCCCGAGAGGTCGACAAGAGAAGAGATAGGAAGAAGATAAAGCTCGGAAATCTTTGTTATTTTTAGGTGAATCAAGTTGGGATTTTAAAACTCATCC
Organism: Lumnitzera littorea; assembly: GCA_024138015.1. Taxonomy (NCBI): domain Eukaryota; kingdom Viridiplantae; phylum Streptophyta; class Magnoliopsida; order Myrtales; family Combretaceae; genus Lumnitzera; species Lumnitzera littorea. Next base: position 25,913,925 of record JAMXBB010000002.1, on the reverse strand, counting down.
ATGGTGGATTTGATATGATCCAAATTCAACTAGAAGACTTGATTTGTTTTATATTATAAATTGATTTTCGGATCAAAATAAAAGTGGGGGTGGTGTTGGGGAGGGGGACTAATCCTAAGCTCGATCAATATCCTCTCATCCCCGACTACAGTTGAACACCTACACATCCACTATCCCTACCTTCTTCCATTCACCAAACACGCCCAGTCACAGCCATTCCAACCCGACACTCCATCCTTCGATATTAACCCAGTCCCCAACCATCGCACAGTTCTCTCCCAAGCAACACCACTACGACAAACTGTCATCACACCAAGACCTGTCCATTCTCTCTCACGTGCGCTACCATGCGACCTCATCCTAAATAGTAGGCCAACCACGACGCCCCCCACTGTCACAATCACCAACAGCGAGCATACACCCATCTGACGCAAAGCCAAACTTAGCCACTACAGTCCAAACCCAAACACCCAGTAAGCACTCCAGTACACTTACGTAGCCCCAGTTCACGACAAACCAACCAACCCCACGCTGCCAGCCATCGTTGAACCACACACCAACCCAACCAACAACCAGTCCAAACATTCACGTACCCCCATTCATGCACACTCGCAAAATCACCGTCGACCCACCACACTCAACCCCAATCTCGTGCACCGCCATCGAACGCATCGTCCTCTTGAACTCAGAACCCGATGCCACTTTCCATCAACCCCCAACTTCAACCAACCTTCATCACAACACCAACACACACCCACCTACACCAACCAGCAGCAAATAACAGCTACCCCCATCCTTGTTCAACCCAAATGACCAAACCTACTGAATCAGCTACCGACAACCTTATACACTCACAGCCACTCGACTACCAGACTCGAAACCACTCATGACGGCCTACTCTTGACACTCCCTCTCTCATCTACACTCTTGCTCGACGACAGCCACAACACGACGATCACCAGCGAACCTCCCTCAACCAACAAACCCACACCCGACCATGCATCCAGGCCACTTAGACCCATTCCAACGACCCTCTCTCATTCATCGGTTGCCATTGCTAGTATGAACCACCACCCAACTTCAAAAACTCATGAAACCACTACAAAACTTTGACATTTTCACCAAAGCCGCTTTCCCCAATAAATTTCTCACAAAAGTGCTTTTACCCCTTTGAGAATCACATCACCAGTGGAAGTTGGCTGAGGCATTGCTCTCTTCTTCAAATTGTGACCAAGATTTCTATGCTTGAACCAACCCAAATTGAGAGATCCGACCTTGACCTGACGGTGACTTAACCCACATCTTAACTTGTTTGCCTTCTTATTTTTATTTTTTTTTGTTTATTTGCTAGTAATTTATTGTTAAAAAAATCAAAAAATGAAAAAGAAAATATAATTATGATAATAATAGTAAATAATAAATAAAATAGAATGATTTTACTGTTTAGAAAAAAAATTTGTTTTCCAAAAATAAAAAAATTTAATAAACTTTTTTTTTTTTTCCGAACTTAAGGCTTTTTTTTAGAAATTTTCAAATAAATAAATAAAACTTTAAGTTGGGACCCTTTTTCTAGATTTTTTTTAGTAAAAAAAAAATTAAAATGTACACTCGATAGGTTTTCATAAATTAAAAATAATCAATTCACTAATGTTTTTCAAAGAACAAACTACTGAAAGTCTAATCCTTACTAAAAAGTATGTAGCCATTTACAAGGTAACTTAAAATAGGAAAATTTTTTATTTTTTCTTTGTAATTTTTTAAAAATAAATTTAATTTTTTTAATTTATAAATAAAAAATTGTTATTTTAGGGTATTTTGAAATATAAAACTAAATTCAGAAAGTTAAAAGTGATACTCATTAAGATTAATAAGTTAGTCTCCAATTCTAAACTTTGGTTTTTTTGAAAAACCATTTTTAAAATTGATTTTCACCCAGCCCAATAACTAGATTAAAATCAATCCACCATTTTAGTTTTAATCTAAATCTTTTTCCCAATCTTGAATGAGTGGCAACTCCAAAGTTTTTTATTTTAAATTGAAAAGAAAACCAAATTTCCTAAAATTCCTAGTCAGAGTTAATATTAAATAGGTTATGATTTAATATTAATCAGATAAAGTAAATTGAAAAGTTAAAAAAATCAAGCTCGATAATTCGGCAACTTCGTTAAGAGAACTAGCCACTTGAGTTTTCTGAAACTAAGATTATTTTTTAAAAATACCTTAGTTAACTTGTAAACTATTCATGTAAATTTTCTTTTCCTTTTTCTTTTTGTTGTATAGTACTAACCAATTTGTTGTAGCTCACTTATGGATTTTTTTTTTATTTTATGAATCATACGTGTAATAAATACGATCAAAACCAAACCGTCTTAGGATCTTAGAAGGAGAGACATTATGTAAACTTCGAATGTTGTAGGGTAACTACATTTTGCGACCGATCATACTACCCCACTTAAATTTTGATGTAACCTATGAACTGGTTTTCGAAAACGTGTAAGGTTACAGAACTTAAGAATCTTTAAAACCCACTCAGATTACATAAACGAACCTTTGAACTAATGAATAAATAATAATGGAGCATACTAACCAAGGGTTGTTATCATATCGAAATTCATGTATTTTGCATGTATTTTAGATCTTTGTACGAGACTTATTCGTTGTTTCCTTATATTATATTTGTAAATTACATCTTTATAAATGTAGAAATCCCTTGTAAATTCTATTATAATAATGGGATTTCAATACAGTTATAACCCTAAACACTTAATATTACCACGTTATTATTTAGTCATCAGTCTCTTACATCCGCGTGTCTTCATAGTACATATTTTCCTTATTTGTAAATGTTCATGCTTTTTAGGTCTATGAATAAGTGTGTTGTTATCTTGTAAAATATCTTACTATTCTTATTCTTAATCAAAGGAAAAAAAGAAGAAGAGAGAATCATACCAATTTTGCCGGTCAAATAATCTTTTTAAGTAGTTGTCATTTTGATAATAGTTACGTTATTATAAAATAGACCCATTAGCCTACAAATTAGGACTTTTCAAAGGCAACACATGTAAATCATTTTTAATTTTTTTCTAAATAACTTGTATAGTCTCCCTTGTTAAAAAAAAAAAAAGAAGATTTAGAAATGATTACCAACTCTTTGACTTTAAAATTTTCTCACTCTTTGTAAATATTAATAAGTTGTGAATTCATGATTGTTGTTTTAATAATTTTTATTCCTAACAACATGTTTCTTTCTTTTGTAAATACTTGTCTTCAAATAAATCCTTCCTACAAATAATGGTAGCTAACCAACAAGTGAACAATCAAGAAGTCAATAGGTTGCTTGATGTCTTGGGAATCTACAAACAACTGCTGCAAGTTGAAGCAACCTAGTGGAAGCAAAGGGCTAGATGCACTGAAGCTGCTAACCAAACTTTGTTAACCCAAGTCGAAGAAAGTGAAAAGACCTTAAATTGGGCTTTAGAGATAGTAGACAAAATTACAACCCAACTGTAAGAGCTAGATTAGGGACTTTTGATGTAGTAAAAAAAGCTTTGGATAGATGTCAAGTTTCATCAAATAACAATTAAGAATAAGTGTTTAGGCTCCCTTTCTCTATTTCTTTTTGCCATGATAATGAAAATTCCCTTTAGTATGTTATTCCTTATTCTTTATTATTCCCCTTTTGTAAATAGACCCTAAATAGTGTTGTTCTATATGCAAATAAATTCTATAAGCTTATATATAAAATCCTAAAAAAGCAATCCCTCATTTATAATCTGTTTCTCGATCTCTGTAATATAAAGTCATATCTTTCTCTCCCTCTCAAAAAATAAAAAAAAAAAAGGAAAAAAAGAAGTTACTAACAATTACAAATCCTTATGGGACTTAGGATAAACACAAATCACTTGGCTTATTAAGGTAACTAACCTAAATACAAACACTTAACCCATTAAGGCAACTAGCCTAAACATAAACCACATAACCTGTTAAGGTAGCCAACCAAACACGAATCCCTAACCATCAAGGTAGCCGAACCAAGCCAAAACCCCTAGTCCATTAAGAAAACTATGAATCGAGTTAAAATATGAAGCTAAATACAATCTCGAACTCGAACTCGAACTCAAATCGAATGAAAAGTATCGTCTCACACTAGGGCATGTTTTAAGGAATTGGGGGATGAAGTTAATTTCCATTGTAGGGAAAATCAACATAGGCTCTTACTTAAGGAATTGGCGACTTACTTTTAAAAGGTTTGGAATGAAAACAGATAAACTTGATGCCACACATTAACACTTAAACACTTTGAGAGTTGAGTGACATAATGGTGAGGATATCTTGAACTCGTTCCTTAAAGGAGATTTATTTTGAACGTGATACGTAGATTAAAATAAAGTTAGGTATTCATTTTCAAATCTCAAACACGATTATCTTTTATCAACCCCTTTGAAGCAATTTAGAGTCTTTTCAAATTTAAATCTAATTAAGAACCACACCACCTTGGGGTAATTTAGAGGTTAGAATATTTAATTAGGAAAAAAGGATAAAAACTAATTGACACTTATCTTAGTGGCATCAATTCAAGGATAATTTTTATTTCTAATAATTTATTTTCTCTAAAGTGAGGAAGAGCTTAAAAGAACCTTATATACATAATCCAAACATTTTGGGGAGGTAATTACTCTTAAGCCTAAGGAAAGGGATAAGAAACAACGAAAGAATGGGGCAAAATGATGAAAAAGAAGAAGAAGAAGAAGAAGAACGAAAAGAGGCTTTAAAATTGGGCCTAAATGTAAGAGAAAAGTCTTAAAGGATATATCAAATCCCAACAAAGGGTAGCAAAACCTAAATCATAAGACCCAGAATCAAAACCCAAACATTCCTAAGAAAGACAAAGCCCTCATGCCTATTCAGAACCACATTCCAAGCCCCCAAGCACCAATCCTCCATCATAGACCTCCTTACCTGAATCTCAAACACAAGACCTCCCCCACCCACAAGACCTCCCAACTCAATAAAAGCTCTTCTGATTTTAAAGAATAATTTATCTAAAATAAAAATTGTTTTTGAAACCGAGGCAAGCACAATTCTAATTTTTCCTAAGGCCCTTGATTTGTACACTCGAGTTGGATAATAATAATTCTTTCAAAATAAACCTCCTCATTAATCCCTTTTGCAAACATCTAACCAAAAGCTTAATTTATAATACTGAACCCAAAAAGACCTAATAGATTGATCAAAGCGCATCACTTATAAACCGAACTATAATTTTTGAAATATTAGGCAAGAGTGAAATCTAAACTTGGAGTGCATAAGAAAGTCCTCTTTAACTAGACTAATCATGAGTTACCTTTTCCTTAAGAAATGAATTCTTAAAATCACAAAGCCCCACTAAAAAGCTCAATATCAAGACCAGGAGACGTTTTTAGAAACTAAGAAGGATATGAGATACCCCACATGGTTACTAAGAAAGGGGATGGTTATAACATTTGCTTCTTAAATAAGAATTTGTCTTAGTTAGTAGACTTTCAAAAAAAAAAAGAAGAGAGAGACTAAAAAAAGAAGAAGAAGAATAATAATAGAGACAGAAGAAGAAAGGAAAAAAAGAGAGAGAAAGTAAAGGTTTGTTATAAGTTTTTTTCATCCATTTTTAAGTATATGTCAACCTAAGTGACCAAGCTTTCAATTCGTGTCATCTACATTCTTCTAATGTGGTTACACCTTTTAAGTTGACCTTAATAATCCAACTCATCTTCCCTAACGTAGTTTTCCTCGTGATTGATGTCTACCAACCCTTTTTCAAATCAAGGGACCTTATCCTTAATGCTTTTTTCATCATAAATGGGTTTTACTAGATTCCTTGTTTGTAAATTTTACAAGTCAAAAGGTCACATCCTTTAGTTTTGCATATTAGGGTCTTTAGCTAGTCTGTAGGGTGTTTACCCTTTGTTCATCTCTTTTAAGGGTTTTGAGCAGCTCATGGAGCGTTGTCGCAATTCATATTTCTCTTTTAAGGTTCTAGCCAACTCATAGAACGCTGTCTCGATCCACATTTCCTTTAAGGTTCTAATCAACTCATAGAGTGTTGACCTGACTTAATTCTCATTTAGGGTTTTAGCCAATTCAAGAAACGCTTTATTCGTTCGCCTAAGTTAGGTAGCTTAGAGGAGTACGTCCAAGTTCTAGATCAATTGACATTTAAGGTTACTAGTCTCCTAGAGATGCTCCTACCTAAATCAATCAGCTTAAAGGAGCACGCCTAGGTCAATCAACTCAACAGAGCAAGATTAGGTCTCATATCGATCTTTCGGTTAAGGTTGCTAGTCCCCCAAAAATACTCCTGCCTAAGTCAATCAGCTCAAAGGAGCATAATTAGGTTTCATATTGATCTTTCAATTAGAGTTGCTAGTTCCCTAAAGATACTTCTGCTTAAGTTAGTCGGCTTAAAGGAGCATGACTAGATTTCATATCAATCTTTTGATTAGGGTTGCTGATCCCCTAATGACACTGTTACCTAGGTTAGTTAGCTCAAAGGAGTATAACTAGGTTTCATATTGACTTTTTCGTTAAGGTTGCTAGTCTTCTAAAGATATTCCTGTCTAGGTTAGTCAGCTCAAAAAAGCACGATAGGATTTCAATTTGCTCATTTAAGGTTTTAACTAACACAAGGAATGCTTCACCCATTCACTTAAGTTAGCTAGCTCACAGGGGCTTTACCATCCTTTCAGTATCTTTTAAGGTTTTTGCCAGCCCACAACGCTGTTACCCTTCTTTCAATATCTTTTAGGGTTTTTGTCAACCCACAAGGGCACTACCCTCTTTTCAATATCTTTTAAGGTTTTTACTATTACATAGGGGCACTACCCTCATCACCTTTCTTTATGAAACTTTTTGTCATGAAATCTCTAGTGGATCAAGCCTAAGATAGCTAGCTAGTTGTAACGCTTCTCATGATAGAGTCATCCTTAAGGTGAAAATGATGTCTCTTTAATCATTATGGTAAAGTTTTACTTAAATTTCATTATAAAGAGGAGTAACTATAGATATCCCATTTTTGCCTCATTGTAATTTTAATATTTTAGAATAAAAGAAAAAGGGTCCTCATTCGAAAAAGACAAAAAATTTTGAAAAAAGAGAAAATTACAAAAAATTAAAATGCACAAAGTGTCATAAGCGTCTGAGTCGAGTTAATCAATTGTTTAAGGTCAATTCAGCCAATAGTCGAAAGTATAACTGCAATTTAATAAATTTAGAGTCTTCAAAATTTTTAGACTTCATTAGAAAAATATCACAATAAAATATTTAAATGGATTTTTATCTAATTTAAAAATATTTTAATGGGATTAATTAATAAAGCTATATGTTATTAAATTTGAAGTTGGTGATAAAATATATTTAGCGTATATGTTTTGAGCTATTTTATAGGGTTATGGTTAATTTGAATCAATTTGAGTTATGTTAAATCTAGGATGGGAATATCAAATTAAGAGTAAGCTAGAAAGAAAGAGAGCGGGCATGTGACATGAGGAATCGTAAGGTTATGGGTTCGAATCATACTTATGTATAATGGGTCCTTTTTATCTTTTTTGTCTTCTCCTAAGGTCACATGCTAGGCATGTGGTTGTGTCTTCTTCCCTAAGAACCAGCATAAGAAGAGATAAAAAGAAGATAGAGCTTGAATCCCCTATCAATTTAGTCTAATCTTTGTTATTTTTAGGTGGATCTAGAAGAATCTTAATAAAATCATTGGTGAAAACCCTAAATCTAATAAAGATTTAGATAAATATTCATGAATGGAAGATTTGATAAAATCAAGTTAGGACTTTAAAACTCATCCATGGTGGACTCAACATGATCCGAATTCAATCAGAAGACTTGATTTCTTTTATATTATAAATTGATTTTCGAATCAAAAGAAAAGAGGGGGATAGGGGGTGGAGGATTCAATTACAAAACCAAATTAATTAGCCTAAATCCGATCAATATCCTTTTGCGACTCTCATTTCATGCCTGACCACGGTTGAACACACATACACATCTACTGTCACTGCCTTCTTCCATTCGCCAAACATGCCCAGTCATAGCCACACCAACTCAATGCTCCACCCTTTGACATTAACCCAATCCCCAACCACCGCACAGTTCTCTCCCAAGCAACACCATTATGACAAACAGTTGTCCTACCAAAGCCCATCCACTCTCTCTCGCGCGTGCTACCGTGTGACCACATCCCAAACAGCAGGCTAACCATGACGCCCCCCACTGTCACAATCACCAATAGCTAGCACATACCCATCCGACGCAAAGCCAAACTCAGCTACAACAATCTAAACCCAAACACCCAGTCAGCACTCGAAACCAAGCAAATACCACCATCTAGTACACTCACAGAGGCCCAGTTCACGCCGAACCATCCAACCCTATGCTGCCAGCCATCGTTGAACCACACACCAACCCAACCAACGACCAGGGCAAACACTCACGTACCCCCATTCACGTATACTCACAAAATCACCGTCGGCCCACCACACTCGACCCCAATCTTACACGCCATCATCAAACGTACCGTCCTCTCAAACTCAGAACCCGACACCACTTTCCATCAAACCCCAACTTCAACCAACCTTCATTGCAACACCAACACATACGTGCCTACACCAACCAACAGCAAGCAGCAGCTACCCCCATCCTTGTTCAACCTAGACGACCGAACCCACTGAATTAGCTACCGATGACTTAGTACACTCACAGCCACTTAACTACCAGACTAGAAACCACTCACCACAGCCCACTCTCGACACTTCCTCTCTCATCCATACACTCACTCGACGACAGCCACAACCTAACGATCACCAACGACCCTTTCTCAACCAATAACCCCACCCTCGACCACGTATCCACGCCGCTCAGACTCAATCCAACGACCCTCTCTCATTTGTCAGCTACCATTGCTAGTACAAACCACCACCCAACTTCAAAAACCCGTCAAACCACCATAAAACTTTGACACTTTCACCAAACCCACTTTCCCCAATGAATTTCTCATCAAAGTGCTTTTACCCCTTTGAGAATCGCATGGAAAACCAGCGGAGAAAGTTGGCTGAGGCGTTGCTCTCTTCTCCAAATTGTGACCCAAATTTCTATGCTTAAACCGACCCGGACCCAGAGATCCGACCTTGACCCGACGGTGACGTGACCCGCATCCTAACTTGTGTTGCCTGGTTTAAGGTTGTTTTTCTTATTTTTATTTATTTATTTATTTATTAGTGATTTATTGTTAGAAAAATCAAAAAATGAAAAATAAATAATAATTATGATAATAATAGTAAATAATAAATAAAATAGGATGATTTTACCACTTAGAAAATAATTTGTTTTCCAAAAATAAAAAATTTAATAAACTTTTTTTTTTTTAACTAGGGCTTTCTTTTAAAAAATTTCAAAAAAAAATATAAAACTTCAAGTTAAGACCCTTTTTCCATACTTTTTTTAGTAAAAAAATTTAAACCTAAAATTGATTAGTTTTCAAAAGGAACCAACCTACTATTGTTTTTTTAGAGAATAAACTATGAAAAGTTTGATCTCTATTATAAGATATGTAAGAAATTATGAGGTAACTTAAAATAAGAAAATTTTTCATTTTCCTTTTATAATTTTTTTTTCTAACTAAATTTAATTTTCTTTATTTATAAATACAAAATTATTGTTTCAGGGTATTTTGAAATATAAAATTAAATCCATAAGATTAAAAGTAATACTCACTAGGGTTTAATAGGTTAGTCCTCGGATCCAAATCTCTAGTTTTTTTGAAAAATTATTTTTAAAATTGGTTTTTACATAATATAATAGCTAGGTTAAAATCAATCAACCCAATTGGTTTTAGTTTAAACCTTTTTCTCAACCCTAATTGAGTGGTGACTTCAAAGTTTTTTTTTTTTTAATTCAAAAGAAAACTAGATTTCCTTAAATTCTTACTCGAAGGTTAATATTAAATGTGTTAGGGTTTAGTATTAATCGGATTAAGAAAATTGAAAAACCAAAAAAATAAAGCTCGACAAATATGAGCAAAAATCACACTAAATGACACACCAAGGTCCAATGATAATGCAAGTTGAAGCCATGCAATCCCCTATGACATTTTCTCTACATATTAGATTTTTGTAATAAATAGAATCAAACCAAACCTTCTTCAAATCTTCTCCCCGTTTTTCAAATCTTACTCAAATAAATTAAATTCCATCATATCCCATTAATAAATCAAGCTCAAACATCATCAAAACTATCCTTCCTTATCAAATCTTGGATTCAAATTATTTGCCTCCATGTAAACTCCATCGTATCAACTATAAATATTCATATATATTATCAATTTCTCCTCGCTTCTCACAATAATAATGAGCCTTAGTAATAAATCTTCTCTTCATCTATTTCTATGAACTTTTTTTTTTCTTCCTTTTTGGTATTAAACTCATAGCTTCTTGGTAGTTCTTGCCAAAGACATAAGTTGGGTAGCAACCTTTGTTTATCTTTATACCCTTCTCTTTACACGTAGAGTGACAACCTTCTTTTATTTGCAAGCCTTTAAGGCACATACAACATTATAGGGTAGGTTGTCTTTGACCATAGCCACTTAATATCTTGGCAATATTTCTTTCAGTTTATATTATCTTGTTTTGTAAAATCTTACCAAGCATAAGTTGCTTTGCTGGCTTACTTTTTCACATATCACAACAATCTGTCAAAAAGTCCATTTTTTTTTATATAGGTGTTCCTCATCTTCTTGTTTTCATACATGTATGCATGTGTATATATATATATATACAAGTACTTCTTATATCCAAGTCTAGCTCTTTTAGAATCTGTAAATTTGGCCTCCATACATTTACTCATTAACTCACATATTTATACATGGGATTAGTTGATACTTCTTTGATAGACTTTTACTCTTAACAAAACACCAAGGTGATATTTTCTAATATCAAATTTGTTATCTACATGCTTGTTTTATATTTTCTATAAGCTTAGTTCATCGAAATATCAAAGCAAAAGGCAAAAACATGACCAAACTTCCTTGTAGCACGAGTGATGGTCACGATAAAGTTTTTGAATTTTATTTCCTTTTCACCTTGGTTTTTATGTTTTTCCTTTTAACTTCTTGCTCTCCAAACTGATCTTTCTTGTTTCCTACCCTCAATTGTCACTGGATTGCCACAAGAATCTCATATGATTGAACTTCAAGAATAGCATGCATCCTTACCGCATTGTGGACTACAAATCCATTAAATAATAATGCGAATAGTCTCAACTGAGTCATTAAGACTCGTTTCTTTTCTTTTCTTTTCTTTTTTTTTTTATATATAATTCTTGCTAGTACTTCATACTATCTATAAATGTGTTTAACAACTTGAGAAAATTTAAAGCTCATCTTTATTTGGCAATAATTTGCACTTGTAAGCGATTTATCTCTTTGGCTTTAATAGTTGCAACATTTGGTCAAAGTCTATGGGCCTCCAAGGAGATTAGCTTCTTTTCAAAGTGTACTTATCCTTTGGATTATCTTGTCAATTTGCTTTATCGTCTTACCACTATAATATTGATCAGGATGCTCCAAAAAAAAAAAAAAAAATCTAACCATTCCATCCATCATATTGAAAATAAGAAATATATGCATATTAATGTATATAAAATAATATATATATATATATATATATATTCCTTCTAAAAATCTTCTTGTATCATTTTCAAACCTTTAGTTCACCTTCTTTCTAAACCTTTAGTCTACTACCTTTCTAACATATATCGTTATCATATCTCCACTTAGCTTCTACCATGGTATACCGGTATTCTTCCATATATCATTGTTGTTGCTACATAGGTAAACCTTCTTTCATAATTGAAACTTTTTGCAATTTGTTGAGTATTGGTTTCCCGACTTAAACAATATATTGATTTTATGCTCTTAGCAAGGAAAGAGACGAAGACCAATCCAAGTAAAAACATAGAAGCAATGAAGCTGAAGGACTTGTTGGCGCATTAAGATAAATGTTCACCACCAATCTCGTGTCCTTAAGATCAGTAGCTACATCAAACTATTTCTGAAGATACATTCTGGGACAAAGCCAAGCATTGAGAAGCTCGCAAAACACCTTGCATTAATGGTGATCTCCAGTTTATCGAGCATGAGCTTCATGTTGATTTTAGAGATATCATCAGGAGAGATTTAATGTTGCGCTTTAGAAACAAAAGGAGAGAGCTTCTTCTCTCCAATATCCAATTCGCATCCTTGAAGGAGCCACTCTCCATATGGGATGACTAGGTAGCATATATTGTAGAGAAGTTGGAGTACACGACTCTTCTAAAGAAGATTGGAGTTCTCTATTCTATTATCGCTTCCACTCAATTGCGATTCCCACATATGCATGGAATGGAAGTGTAGTATGCCATTATTTTATGGTGGAGTATCCAAAATTTCTAGAGACATCATCTGTAAATAGTCAAAATTCAACACCGCTGTAAACTTAGTAAGACTTCTCCCATTATCTGGATGTTTTGCTTCAATTATTCTTTTCTTTTTCTTTTTTTTTTCTTTTGAATACCATGTATGTCTTGTCTTGCTAACTTCTTCCATTATTCTTGCAGGAACAGTATCATAATTAATTGCCCCTAGTCAACCTCAAAATCTACTTTAAGAATTAGTATAGGCTAGTTAGTTCCTCCTATAAGGAACTACCTTTTGCGAGCAAGCTTTGAGCACAGCAAGCCCCAACAGGCTTCAAAAGCAGCAAGCGTTGAGTAAACATGCCTTAAGAACATTAGGCTTTAGATGGAGGAGCCTTAAGTGAGCATACCTTAAGAACATCATCCTGTACATGGAGGAGCCTCGAGCAAGAAAGCCTCAAGCGTAGTAAGCCCTAATAGGCCTCAAGCACTAGCATCTTGCTTAGTAAGCCTCAAATGAAGCAAGTCTCAGTAGGCCTCAAATGAAGTAAGTTCCAGTAGGCCTCAAACACAACAAGACTCACATACAAGAGGCTCCAATAGGCTTTAAGCACAACAAGCTTGTTATGTAGTCAGCTTTGATGAGACTATAAGATCAGCATTATTATGTTAGTATTTTGATTCAAAATCAAGAGGAGAGAGCTACCTTTCCCTCATCCCCTATTTTCCTTCCTTAGGAAGGTATAACTTGGATGGCTAAGCAAGTAGATCATATCATCATAAAGCTATAGCATATGTTTTTCTCGAAGAAGACTAAGATCCTTGTTACCAGCACTACTTTCACTTGACCGTAGTTCCTACATGAGTGAGATGGAAGCATGGCAAGCTAAGATCTACCATAAAATTACTATTTCAATTAAACAATAATTCCTACATGAGTGCTAGATGTCAATGCATTACTTAGGCTTAAGGCATAAAAGCCAAGATGTCAACGCATTACTTAGGCTTTAGGCATAAGAGCCAAGATACCTAGGCATTGCTTGAGCTTAAGACATGAGAGTTAAGATGCCAAGGCGTTACTTGAGCTTTAAGTATGGAAGTCAAGAAGCCAGGGCATTGTTTAGGCTTTAAGCGTAGAAGTCAAGATGCCAAGGCATGGCTTAGGCTTAAAGTGTAGAAGTTAAGATGCTAAGGAGCTGCTTGGGCTTAGGTATGGGAGCCTCGATGCTAAGGCGTTACCTGGGCTTAAGGCGTGGGAGTTGAGATGCTAAGGCACTACCTAAGCTTAAGGCATGGGAGCTAAGATGCTAGGGGCACTGCCTAAGCTTGAGACGTGATGGTCAAGATGCTAGGGTGCTACTTAGGCTTGAGGTGTAGGAGCTAAGATGCTAATGCGTTACTTGGGCTTCAGGAAAATAAGATATAAAACATAGAGTTAAGTAAGACAATAAAAATTTTATTATTGAATAGTGGAATTCATTCTTTATTTACAAAAGCAATGTCATAGCTTAAACCCATTTTTTTTTAATACCTAACAAATCACTAATCACTTTCAAAGCACTCATGTGCTACCACATGGGTATCATGGCTTAAGAGCAAGTTATTGTGAATGTTGTTATCTTCAATGATAAGCTCGCCATTTTGAATTCTTTCATGAAATATCTTTTTTAAGCTTTAGCAGTCCTTTATGATTCATCGTTCTATAAAATCGACAATATTTGGAATTTCTTCTTTCATTCTTTATAGGTTGGTGCTTAACTTTTGGCAACTTGATAGCTTTATCCCCTAGCTAATGGTCAAGGATAGTATGTACCTTGCTCATTAGGCATGGAAACGAAGGAGCTTCTACATCTTTCTTAAGTCTCTTATTGACATTAAAGTCCTTACTCCCAATCGAGGACATGAATGTTTCTCATTTGTCAAGCTTGCTACTTTCCTCCTGTTGCCTCATAACAGAGTTGTTTGTCCTTCGTGCATTCTTAATGAATGCAACGAAAGAATACAAGGAGAGGTTTCCGGGTGTATAATATACTCAGAGAACATCTCTTGGATGCAAATCTTCACCTAGGGTGCATTCTCTAAAGCGCTTTATATAAATCATCGGATCTTCCTTCGGGTTTTGTCGTGTTCTTCCTATGTCTGTAATTGTGACTCACTCGTGAGTGAAGAAAAATTTCTATAAGAAGAACTTGCATATAATCCCCTATGAATAAACTAATCCTGAAGGATGTTAACACACCGGGTGTATGCTTTCTCTATCAATGACTTGGAGAACTCTTTAAGCTTCAGATCATCATTAAGCTCATAAGGCTCTAAAGTTTCAATAAATTTCAGCTGATATTCCTTGGTACTTCATCAATTTAGGACTTACATAATTCTTAAGACATGACTTTGCTGCAATGCATTAATGATATGAGAGTTTCGGTTTTGGTACTTCTATAGATAACCTAGCTTATATTTTCTTCATATAAACACTCAAGTCTTCCCTTGTTATAAAGGAAATACTTGGAGCAGAGGCTATAGACATAGGCGATGGAGTAGGGGCAACAATGGGATGGGAAGTAGATCCACCCAAGATTGGGATGGTAGGATTAGATAGAGGAATATGTATACGTGAGGATGAAGAGCTACTTAAATGGACTCTTACATTCTTTTATTATAGGGGTCGGTTGTTATGAAGGTTCTAGTAGTGGGGGGGGGGCTTCCTTGATGGAGATCTTCCTCAACTACTGGAGGATTAGTTGGTTGGGTCGTAGTAATGGCCTTTGGCTATCCAGTAACTATAAGATTAGGTAATGCTATACCTTATTGTGCAATAGCAATGATACCCATCCTAATAAGTATAGGTTGAAATATAGTCATGAACTGATTTAAAGCCCTCATAGCTTCCTACATTTCTCACATTATCTGTGTAGGATCTAGATGAGCCTTAGGCACCGAGTGGTCCTAGTTAGTGTTCTCAGGTGGTCGGAGTAGGTTCTACTTAATAGGCTCAATATTAGTGTCAAACTCTTGAGATGTGGTATCGGACATGATAATTATTCTCTTCATAGGAGGTACTATATCTTTGTAATCACTCTTTCCCAATGGAGTCACCAAAATGTAAAAGTAAGGTCCAACCAGAATAGTCACGTATGCACTGCGTAAATGAAGTGCTACACATGACTTAAGAGAAGTGAAGCATGAATGACACCAAAGAAGATAATTAGGTGATAACAAAGCAAGGAGAAGGAACATGCAATCTCAATGTCTCAAATGTACAAGTGACAAATAACACAGCCTTAAGAAACCTTAAGCATTCACCTTATAGCTTGAGTAAATAAGATCAATTCCTTACTTGAATTGGTCATTTGATCTTGGGAGCTGAGTCTTTGTAGAGCAATGTTGTTTCTCTGTTTTCTTTAAAAGTTGTAAACCAGTAAGAAAAGCTGAGTATTTATAGGCTCTTAGGCAAGATAACATCCATCAGATCATCTCGATAATCAACAAATAAGATAAAGCTTACTCAATTCATGGTTATCCAAAATGAGCTAGCTAATGAACCCAAAGCTAATAGCCTTTCTCATGAACATATGAGCTCACTTAAGAAAGATTGGATGTAGGGGATCAGTTCAACAATCCCTATTCTGAGCCCATTAAGCCAATTCTCCCTGAATCATCCCAAATACAGACCAGACTCTATGGGCCTTATCACCTAGCCCAAGAGGTCAAGTCTAAATGAATAACAATTTTAGCCCTATACATATCATATAACCTTACATGATAATTCTTATTATGTTTTTACACAAGTTAACTTGTTTGCTTTAGAAACTCATTAGCAAAACCACTAAAGTCTAAAAGTGACATCTATTCATTTCATCATGTGCAATATTCACAGGTAAAACATAAACTGAAGGGTATCTTCACTAATCACATACTTAGAGAAATAGTTATTTCGCTTTACTCTTATTCCACACTACAATGTTATTGGTATTCAATTGTACTATAGACATCAAATAACTACTCCATAACAAATTGCCATAACACAAAATATTGAATAAAAATTCATACCCTCACACTTATGAAATGTTACTCATGGTTTACTTATCATCCTTCATATAAATGCCCCTCATCTTTACAAAAACTGCTTAATTCCACCCACCACTAGACCTATCATTTATCAAGCTACACTAATCACCAAACCTCCATTAATCGTCAAACCATTACCATCTACCTAAACTAAAACCAAACTAAGACCTAAAATCAATTAGAACACTCGAAATTTGGTATAGCCTAATTGGGGAGCAACTAAACCACGAAGCATCCTAATCAAATCTAGCAATTTAACATCTAACATTAGCACCTAATCTTGAACCATGGTGTACGAGCTACCCCTTAGGTTCGTACTTGGGTTTGTATGTAACCTTAGCTCACATTCGTCAAAGTAAATCAAATCTAGTAGTTTTCCAACTTTATTACAATCTCATTCTTTATGCAAAGAACACTAAGCTAAACTCGAGAAGGTAGGGGGTGGGGGTAGAGTGGAATTGAGTTCTAGGACAATATGCAATTCTTTTCAAAATTTCCAATTAAATGCAATAACAATAGTGATGATAAAACAATAATAAGTATAGAAATTAAAAGAGATAAGAATAAAGAAATTCAAGTCTGAATATAACGTAGAGTTCGAACCGCCTCCTAGTCTCTATAAACTGACAATGCCTCCAACTGAGAACTTCACACCACTTTCTTAATTTCTCAACACACTACTCCAAGAGGTTATACAAGCTTATACACAATCACTATTTCATACAACAATCTCTAGTATAGTGCTCTTCTTTCTCTCAAGATTACAAAGTATATAAACACTCAAACACTACATACTAAATCTCTTTTATTTGATTACAAGTAAAGAGTATAAGAGACAATTTTTAAGTAATGAGACCAAAGAATATAAGAGAATATCTTTTAATTGCAGTAGAATATCGATTCTTAATTCTCTTTGGTCGAGTTGTTGAGCATTTACATCAACTCATTGAATTCTTCCCGTTATTGCACATTAAATGCTCCAATGGCTACTTGGATCAGACTTACTGGCATACTAGTACCTTACCCTTACCAACAAGTTGGTAATAAATTGTATTACCGGTATGAACACCAATAATAAATTATACTACCAACAAGTGAATTGGCATGCTGGCTCTTCATGATTAAGGAGTTCTTCCTTTTGTTATCCAAGGCTTTTCACCATTAGCTTGGTTCATCTTTAAGCCGTTATGCTGGTAAGTCAAGTACCACCTGAAAATACTTTTAACACATAACAAACAACTACACTTTGTAATCTAACTTCAAGATCATTACTCAAAAGATTAAATATCTTGTAAAGTTAATTGATACACTTAATTATTAAGCAAATTCGTCGATCTTATTCAATTAACTCAATGTAATAAAATAAAACTTAGTTTAATCATTCACTTTTGTTTTGTTCTCATCAAAATCAATTAATAAACCTTTGGTTCAACAATCTCCCCCTTTTTAATAAGGACAAAACTTTTATATACTTAAGAGCTTCCCCTCAATTTGACATTGGATCTCAAGATGTTCGATATTGAATAAGATTGAGTGAAATGCTTGTGTAATGAGAGTATTGATCCTTCTCATAATAACTTGTTATATTAGATATATTAAATTTGCAAGTGCCAAGTTATAATATAAGTCAAAAAGCTTAAAAAGGAGATGACCATTATCCAATTAACTTACCATTATCCAATCAATTTAACAAAATATTAATTTAACTAATCTAAGCAATTTTTTTTTTTTATACTTTTAGACTAATGACTTGAATTGAACAACTAAAGACTTAAATATTTCTCCCCCTTTGGCCTCATAAAAAAGAAGAGGATCTAAGCGGTGAAAAGGGAAGAGGATGCAAGTAAAAAAATTTGGTAAAGTACTGACTTATGCTAGAAAGTCTGCCCCCTGCAAGAAGAAGATTAAAGAAACATAAGGCTGAAAAAGAGCAATAAAACAGCTGGCAATGACAACTAAGAATAGCAAAGCAAGTTCATTTAGGTCAAAAGTTTAGCAAACATACCTCAAAAACCATAAATAGTCAGCAATAAGAGTAGGGCCATCAAGGACCAAAGTTCACAATATAATAGAAATATAAAGTGGCCAAAGGCTAAGTCTATAAACAAAAACATAAGAAACATAGAAAGTTGAAGTAGATAACTAAGCAGTAGGTGAATCATCATCTTGAGCCGGAGGAGGAAAAGGGCAAGAGGAGCAGATGACTATAGAGCCCTTAAAACCAGCTGTGAAGATGATCATGAATATCCTCTTAGAGCTGATTAAACTGCATCTCGGAATATTGATGAAAGGATGCTGAGATGTCGGTAGAGTTACCAGATCAAAGGCAAGAAACCCAAAATCAGGTGGAGGTTGGTGAGAAGATCCCTTAGGTAGAGGAGTAAAAGCATGACTAGGAGCCGTACTAAAGGAGGTATGAGCACTATGATTGCCCGACTCACCAGAGGATATAGCCAGGCCTATGGGTCATACTTAGAGCCAAGATCAAGGGGAGGAAGATCTTTCCTCTTAATCTAATTATTGCCAAATTTCTTCCAAATCCCCTTACAAATATCAATCAACTAAAGATGCTTGACACGAGCACCTCGCAGAGGTGTAGGAAACTGAATACCCTTCCTAATAAGTAATTGGGTAACCAATTGCCCAAAGTGAAAGAAGGCTTAAGACAGGTTATTGGTGACATGTTTAGAGCACTGAACTACGATACTGAAAATGTCAATTTACTTGTTCATGAGCAAATAATATAGAATCCATAAATCTTGAAGGGTGACATTAGATTGCTGGCCTGGACAAAGGCAATAGCTATGGATTATAATGTGGTGAAGGATTTTGGTCCTACGGTCTAGTCGGATGGTTGCTAAATTCTTTGCCTTCCCCCAATATCCTCCAATACCCTTATATCTAAAGACTTACTCATAGAACTTTGCCTTATAATAATTGACATTCACTGCCATTCCTCTAACAGCTGCACAAATGAGGTTACAAATATCCTTAGGAGTAATAGTTATTAAAATACCAGAAACATATGTGTAAAGGACACTATAATACAATTCAAGAACAATTCATCACTTGGATTCATTTTCAATTTAGGCCGACCCTGATCATCTAAAGAATTCGACATGTTACAGTAAAAATATTTAAGAGCATCATCATGTACTTCATTAGGAAGGCGAAGGATGTCAAGAACATGGTTGGTGATGATGCCGAGAATAGCCACAATTCGAAACTCTTGGAGCACCTCCGAAGGATAGAAAATGCCAGTGTCAACTTTGAGGTTGGCAAACTTTTTGAATCGTTAGGCATGTTGGCATAAAGGAAAAAGGCAGTGGTCCTAGGTTAAGGGTACGAGACCACGAGCAATGTGTAGTGCAATGGGTGTTTAGAGCAGTGTAGGTGATGGAGATGGATAGAGACATGTATGGTGAAGAAGATGCGGGAAATGGGTAAGGGCGTATGTGATATTAGAGAGTATGGGTGATGGAAGCCAGTGTGATGGCGGAGGCAGGGGGGATGGTATGTGGCGGTGTGACTGTTGATGGGTATAATTAGAGAGAGAAAGTGATGAAAGGAAGAAGAAGAAAGAGAGATTAGGAGAAGTGAGGAGAGAAAGGAGATTTTGAGAGTGTAAGGATTTGATTGATGGAAGAAAAAGGAGATTTTAAGGGAGGAGAGATGGTGGATTGAAGAGAGAGAAAGGAGTTAAGGTTTGAAGGAAAGGAAAAGAAGCTTTTAGAAGAAGATAGAAGGAGAGAGAGAGGGTTCGGTACGACTTTAAGTTGCTCTTAGAAATGGATGAACTAGCATACTGGTACAGTAGGGAGCCAACATGCCAGTTATGCGAACTGAAATGAGACCAAATGCTTAACGAAAGGAGTATATCGGCATGCCGGTTCTTTGAAAAAACTGAAATTAACTTAAAATCTAGGATAGTATATTGGCAAGCCGATGGGTGGAAGTGTCAGCATGTTGGTTAAGTGAATAGAATCGAAATCAATTTGTTATTGATGGGGGTATACCAACAAGCTAGTGCTTGGGGATTCTGCTAAAAATCAATTAAGTCCTCTTTACTGAGCCAAGTTGCCAATTCAAATTGATTTATAGTGATTTAATGAACATTCTAACACTTTAAACAAGTTTATTTGAGTCCATTAAGATATGAAAAAAACTAAATTTAAGTGAGATTTAAAAAATTTAGCCAAATCAAACTCTAAAACCTATGAAGAGTTTAATTAAGAAGAAAAGTACATATATAAGCAAGACATGTGAGTAGCCATTGAGTTTTTGTGCACCAATACTTCAAGCAATTTTTAAATACATATTTGAGCATTGTAAAAGCAAATTGTAGCCTTGAGGCTCTATAAAATACAAAATTACTACATGAGTTCCTTAGGATCAAAGTTAAGCAAGTAGAGATCCTTTTACAATTTCAAGATAAGTTCATGCTCCAAGTATAATTAAAGTTATCAAGAAGCATAATGACTCATGATTAAACCAAATAGCATTCATATTGGCAAAAATAGATAAGAAAAGCTCCTCATAGCACTTTCGTGTCTAATAAGGGTCTAGAGAAGTCAAATATGCATAAAATTCAATTTAAGATAGTTTGACCACAGAGGCATGATTTAGAGATGAAAATAAACATACGAGGCCTGTTTTAGGCATGGAAATTGATACATGATGAATTTGTGTATGTGTAAACTTGAATACTTTACGAATGATTTCAAGTGTGCCCAAAATATGCTAAATGTGATATTTAATGCATAAAAACCATATGATTATGTTTCTTATATTTCATGGTGTAGATTTTGCTGATTAACCTACTTAGTATATTATGAGTACTAGACACATAAGAACTAAGATAGCATTTTTATGCTATCTTAGTTCTTATGTGTCTAGTACTCATCTTGCATGATCATTCCCAATTTTCTTCTTAGAGTACAAAATCTTTCCTCACTCAAGGGTTTAGTGAAGATATCGGCTATTTAATTACTAGTATTAACAAATTCTAAGCAAATATTATCGTTTTACACATGATCACGAATAAAGTGATGTCTAGTTTTTATATGCTTAATCCTAGAATGTTGAATTAGATTTTTGGTCAAATTTATAGCACATGTATTATCACATCTTATTGAGACATTAGTGAATTCTAAACCATAGTCAAGCAATGTTTGCTTTATCCATATTACTTAGGTACAATAACTGTCGGCTGCTACATATTCAACCTCAACAGTAGAGAGTGCTACTAAGTTTTGTTTCTTTAAATGCCATCATACTAATGAGTTGTCAAGGAAATGACATGTGCTGCTTGTGTTTCTTTTTTTATCGATTTTGTAACCGGCGAAGTTGGCATCAAAATATCCAATAAGATCAAATGAGGTGAACTTAGAATATCACAAGCCGATTTCAATGGTTCTCGTAAGATACTTGAAAATATGTTTGACCGCATTCAAGTGAGATTTTTTAAGGCAAGATTGAAATTGTGCAACTAAGTTTTGTTTCTTTAAATGCCATGACATTAATGAGTTATTAAGGAAATGACATGTGTCGCTTGTGTTCTTCTGATCAACTTTGTAACCAGCAAAGTCAGCATCGAAATATCCAACAAGATCAAATGAGGTGAACTTAGAATACTACAAGCCGATTTCAATGGTGCCCACAAGATACTTGAAAATACGTTTGACTGCATTCAAGTGAGATTTTTTAGGGTAAGATTGAAATTGTGTACATAGACATACAACAAATATGATATCGAGCCTATATCCAATTAAATACAAAAGACTTCCTATCATGCCCCTATGCATTTTTTCACAAATGTTCTTTCCACTTTCGCCTTTATCAAGTTTTAGATTGATGCTCATTGGAGTTGGCTTAGTCTTACAATTTTCTATTTTAAACCTTTTTAAGAGCTCTCTAATGTATTTAGCTTAATTGATAAAGGTTCCCTCTTTGGTTTGTTTAACTTAAAGACCTAAGAAATACTTAAGTTCTCATATCATACTCATTTCAAATTCATTTTTCATGCATTGGACAAACTCATTAACTAAATCCACGTGAGTAGTACTAAACACAATGTCATAAACGTATATTTGAACAATAAGTATATGATCATTGTGTTGTTTAATAAATAATGTTGCGTCAAGTTTCCCTCTAGTGAATTCATTCTTTATCAAGAAGCTACTCAATCTTTCATACCAAGCTCTAGGAGCTTGCTTTAGTCCATACAAGGTTTTATTGAGCTTATATAAAGGTTTTATTGAGCTTATATATATGTTCTGAGGATTCACTATCCTCAAATCCTAGTAGTTGCTCTACATATACCTCTTCTTTGATGTAGCCATTTAGAAAGCACTTTTAACATCCATTTGATATAGTTTAAAGTCTTTCTATGTGGCAAATGCTAAAAGCATTCCAATGGACTCTAATCTAGCAACCGGAGCAAAGGTCTCATTGAAATCAATTCCTTCTTATTAGTTGTAGCCTTTTGCAACTAGATGTGTCATATTCCTTATTACTATTCTAATTTCATCTAACTTGTTTCGAAATACCCATTTAATGCCAATCATCATTCTATCTTTTGGTTTAGATATTAAGTTCCATACATCATTTCTAATAAATTGATTTGGCTCTTCTTACATAGCTTGAATCCAAAATTCATCTTTTAGAGATTTATCTATGTTTTTTAGTTCAAGTTGAGATAAGAACACTACATTACTTAGATTCTTAAGTGAGGCTCTAGTTTGCACCTTATTAGATGGTTCTCCTATTATAAGATCCTTAGGGTGATTTTTCACAGACTTCCATTCTCTAGGTAAATCTACATTAGAGTTCTTAACAATTCCATCTTACCTAGAGGATTCCTTCTCAATTGAATTAGATTGATTCTTGTTAAGACTAAGATTATCCAAATGAGCACCAATATTTTCTATTCTATTTCATCATTAGACTCTTTAAATGCATATGAATCATCAAATGTAACATGAATTGATTCTTCTGCAACATGAATTGATTCTTCTACAACAAGAAAGATGCCTTTATTCAATTTTAAATCAAATTTTCCTAGTTGTTCCTTTCAGTTATTAAGATTAAAAAAATTTGTTACAAATGGATGAAAATATGATATGTTAGATCGTTTATCTTTCTAAAGCTCATAAAGAGTTTTCTTAAGAATTGGTCTTATGAAAACACGATTTGATATGTAACAAGCCATATTAACAGTTTTAACCTAAAAATACTTAGATAGATTATTATTACAAACCATAGTCTTAGCCATTTCTATAAGGATCCTATTTTCCTTTCAACAACTCCATTTTATTGTGGAGTTCTAGGTACCGAGAAGATATATTCTATTCCATTTTTATTACAAAAGTCTTTTATTTCATGATTTTTAAATTCTCCCCCATGATCACTTCTTATTGAGACAATAAAAAGACCATTTTCATTTTGGGCCTTCTTGTTATAATTCAAGAATATATGATATGTTTTATCCTTGTTGGCAAGGAAGAAGGTCCAAGTGTACCTAATAAAATCATCAACTATGATAAAAGTATATTATTTTCCTTCTAAACTTAAGGTTTAGGTTGGACCAAATAAATCTATGTGTAGTAGTTGGAGTAACCTAGAAGTTGATATAGCATCTTTTAATTTGAAAGATGTCTTGATTTGTTTGCCATATTGACATGCTTGACATATTCTATCTTTATCAAAACTAATCTTAGGTAATCCTTTAATAAGATTCCTTTTAGCTAGTTTTGATAAGACATCCATACCAACATGTCCCGACTTCCTATGCTACAACCATCATTATTGTGAGCGGATAAACAAGTTTCAAGAGAACATGAAACATATTGAAGTCAATTTTGTAAATGTTTCCTTGTCTATACCCCACAAAATGGATTTGGTCATTGATAATGTTTTCAATTGAACACTTTGATTTTGTATCCTATATCATACAATTGACTAATACTAAGTGAATTATGTTTCAAATTATCAACAAGTAACACATACTTAATAGTAAGATCATTATTAGTACAAATGTTATCTTCACCAATAACATGAGCTTTTTGGTTATCTCCGAAAGTCACACTTCCTATAGCCTTCAAGTCTATAGATGTAAACTTAAATGCATTTTCCGACATATGTCTTGAGCAATCACTATTCAAGATCCATTTGTTGTTATGCCTTGAAGAGCCCTATAAAACAAACGGTTATTTCTTTGGTACCCATTTTAGTTTGGGTCATTTGGGGTTAATTGTTGTAATATAAGCTTGTCTCTTAGGGATCCAAACCATTTTACTTTTGTTATATAAGGAGAGATTACGACATAATGCACATGTATGCACAATATGACTATATCTTTTATAATAGTTACAAGTTTTATTTAAAGCCTTAACAAAATAACTATGCTCTATATACATTTTCTTTATTATAACCTATTCCGGTTTCATCTAAACCTAGCCTTAGTGTTCCAAGGATTTTATCCAAATTCTTTTCTCCATCTATAAATTTTGCTATTGTCTTCCTTGAATTATCTAAGTTGGATTTTAGGATTGAGTTTTCAATTTCAAGACAACCTAGTTTGTCAATCATACCTTCATCATCCTTTGCCTTGGGTTTTAGTTCTTTTATTTCCTTTTCAAAATTCTCATTAGCTTCTTTTAATTTACTATTTTCATCTATCAATTCATTGTTTCTAGTATTTAGCTCTATATTCTCCTTCGTCAATTTCTCATTTTCAATTTTCAACTATTTATTATCTTCTTCTAATCCTCAACTACTTTATTGTATTCATTTTTTATAATATCAAACTCATCACTTACTTCATACATCATTTGCTTTAAGACTTTATTCTTTTTTTACGCTTTTATAAATTCTTTCAATAACTTATCATACATACCTCCTAAGTTCATTAAAAGAAGGGTCATGTGAGGGAGAGCATACCTCTTCATTGAGAGCCATGAAATCCCCATCACTCCAAGTAGCTATCATAGCTTTCTTTCTTAACTCTTTATCGGCCTTCTTAAGTAATGGACAATATTGTTGAATATATCCTAGCTTTTAACAATTATAGTATTTGATGGCTTCTTTCTTTTTCTTCTTGAACTTAGAAGGTAATCCATATTCATCCTTATCTTTCTTAATCCTTTTATTGAATTTCATGAACTTTTTAAACTTCTTTATCAATATTGCAACCTCATCATCATTTTCACTTTTTTCTCACTTGAGTTCTCCTCCATGACTTGTAGAGCAATTGTCTTCTTTCTAGAATCCTCTCCTTATCTCTTTATCATGTCATGTGTCTTAAATGTTCCAAGGAGTTACTCTTTTAACATTTCATTAAAATCATAAGCTTCCTCAATAGTAGTTCTCTTAACTTCCCAATCTATTAGCAAAGACCTAAGAATTTTGGAATTTATCTTAAAATTGGTAAATGTCTTTTCAAGAATACTCAAAAGATTAATAATATTGATAAACCTATTATGTATTTCATTAATTGTTTCATTTGGATCCATCCTAAAATTTTCAAATTATCTACATAATAAGCTTGTTTTTGTATCCCTTACTCTACTAATTCCTCCATAAGTGCTTAGTAATTCATCTCATATTCCTTTAGCACTTTTACATATACATATCCTATTGAAGTCATTTTTATTTATGGCACAATGAAAAATATTCATAGCAACTTCATTTACATTAAGAAATTTCCAATCATCATCCAAGTAATCTCTTTCTTCTTTTCCTTCTATCTTAAATGGTCCTTAGTTAACTACATACCACAACAATCTATTTTGTGCTTTCAAGAATGTAGATATCATACATTTCTAATATGGATGGTTGCTACCGATTAAGAGAGAAGGCCTATTAATTACTTATCCATCTAAAAAGCCTAATACATTATATGCTATGATTTTTGCTCTAATATGCGATTAACCAATTAGAGACTGGCTCTACTACCAATTGAAGAACACTAGGCTAAACTTAAAAGAGAGAGGTGAATTGAGTTCTAAGACAATATGCAATTTTTTTCGAAATTTTCAATTAAATGCAATAACAAAAGTGATGATAAAACAATAATAAGTACAAAAATTAAAAGAGATAGAGATAAAGATAGAGAAATTCAAGTCCAAATATAACATGGAATTCGAATCATCCTCTAGTTTCCACAGACTTACAATGCCTCCAACTGAAGATTTCATATTACTTTATTAATTTCTTAACATAGTGCTCTAAGAGCTTACACAAGCTTATACACAATCATTATTTCACACAACAATCTCTAGTATAGTGCTCTTCTTTCTCTCAAGATTACAAAGTATATAAACACTCAAGCACTACACATTAAGTCTCTTTTGTATGATTGTAAGTAAAGAGTATAAGAGACAATTTGTAAGTAATTAGACCAAAGAATGTAAGAGAATGTCTTTTGATTGTAGTAAAATATCAATTCTTAATTCTCTTTGGTCGGGTTGTTAAGCATTCATATCAACTCATTGAATTCTTTCTATTATTGCGCATTAAATACTCCAACGACTACTTAGATCAGACTTACCCACATGTCGGCACCTTACCCTTACCAACAAGCCAATAATAAATTGTACTACCGGCATGAACATCAACAAGTGAATCAGTATGCCAACTCTTCATGATCAAGGATTTCTTGCTTTTGTTATCTAAGACTTTACACCATTGGCCTAATTTATCTTTGAGCTGTCATGCTGGTAGGTCAAGTACCACTTGAAAATACTTTTAACATACAACGAACAATTACATTTTGTAATCTAACTTCAAGATCATCACTCAAGAGATTAAATATCTTGTATAGTTAATTAATGTATTTAATTATTAAGCAAATTAGTCGATCTTATTCAATTAACTCAATATAATCAAATAAACTTAGTTTAATCATTCACTTTTGTTTTGTTCTCATCAAAATCAATTAGTAAACCTTTGGTTCAACATTATGTTATTTTCATCTTAACTAATAAACATGCAATATTATTGTATATCTATTTCACTCCTATTGAATTGTATAGATGTGGGAATCCAATTGTAATAAACATGTGTATGTAGCGTGCATTTTACACTACACGTAACCATAGAAAAATGGTATGGAGTAACATGTAAGAATGACTAACGATAAGAGGTAGTGAGAAAAAACATGCAATTATAAAAAGCTCAAACACATATGTGATAAGTGGAGTTATAAAACATTAACCCTATTATTCGTGAGAAGAGGTAGTGCATTCTTCGTTTTTCAACTCTATTTGATCTTTCATAGCAACAAATTTCATTTCTCAACTCTATTTGATCTTTCATAACAATAATTTGATAGAATAATTGTACAATGGCGTTTTTCTCAATTTCTAAATTGTTATATAAGAATGAGCTCTCAAGTAGTTATAGAGCTTAACCATTAATAATGTTTGTCAAATCACACCGATTGACTATAGTTGAGATGTGTCCTTCTCTTAATAAACCTCTACATGAGCTCCTCCTGAATCTATGTATGGCCTCTCTAAGTATATGGGTCTCCTTAAAAAAGGTTGAGAGCAAATAGGCATATCCAACTATACATCAAGTCTCCCTAAGTTGTCTCAAATCAATGGACTTAACTCCCTAATTTTTGTCACTTAACCCAAATAGTCAAACCTAAGTCATTACTGTGCTTAAAACCTAAAATCCATTTTATCCCTCTAAACAATTGCAATGCAATTCTCTTCTTACTCCATGTTATGAAGTGAATAAATAGTTACTAAAAGGGCTACAATAAAGTCCTTTCACCTATGAATGAAATAGGCATGTAATGGTATAATACAATGTTTAGTTGAACTAAAAAACACAATATGAGATAGAATCAAAATTGCTAAAGGCCTAATTTTTTTTTTTTTTATATCAAAGATTCTAACCACCAATATCTACCATCACTTGCGTGAACTACTAAAACACTATTGCCACTAATATACAAGCCATGAACCTCAATCGATCACATTAAACCTAAGTTTCAGTCTTGAGCTATGGTGGGTTACTTAGGGCTAGTTTTGAGGAGCCAAAGTAAGGTATATTTTAGAAAATAAAGAGGGAATTATTCATTCCCTTCTATATGGAAAAATTGAACGTACTAAAAAAGAGGATGTTTTTCATTGTAGTTCAACAAGTCCTCGATAATCATGCTTTTAGAGATTCCATATCATGGCCTTCAGAAGGCTTGGTAAATCTAGAATTTTGATAAAGCTCTAAGAAATCACATACTATAGTAATCATGCTTGTAGCATTTTTCATTTGAGATTTTTATTTAAAAAATAGTAACATTTGAAGTGATAAATCATAAAGAAAATCTCTAGAGTTTTAGGAGATTTGCCTTGAGCACTTTGACCTAAACACTATCGATGCATAACTAACTTACACTTTTTTGCAATTGCTACTGTAACCTATTGCAGTTTAATACTATTATATTATTATTTGAGCAACTTCATTGTTCAATTACGCTATTGAGTTACAATTTAACTATTTCCTTTGAGTTTTTAAAGAAATAAAATGTGTAATTATTGCTAGTTAAAACTATTTCAATAAATATTTCATCAACTTTAAATAAATGAACTATGAGCTACATTCATTCCAATATGCATATAATTGCTAGATTTATGTTGACTCATTACATTTATTATCCCCTTATGATATCATTATTCATACCATTAAACTATAACAACGTTTCCTATAAAAACTTTTAATTGACTTAATATATATAAAAAAAAAACCATACAACCAAAATCTATTAAGCCAAGGATAAAGGTTATCTATGGCTACTTTTTCATTACGGCTGTTGATAGAGCATTTTGAACCTAAGCCCTTCAGGCCCATTTCTACTTGACCAGGCTCATAGCTTAGGCTACTCTCCTATGAATTCAGTCTACTAAAATATGTGGCCAACTTTAACTTAGACCTATGACATGGTTTGCATATTTGCAGAAGCTCACGATGATTAGAAGGCTATAGATAAAGCTAGGCTATTGGGTCAACAACTACCTCTTACATTTGCAAACTATGTTGGAGTTGCATAACTCCACTACCCACAGCATGCAGACATATCTTTTTCTCACTAACGGCTCTCCAACCATTGGCTTCACTACTCTACAAATATCAAACTACAATTTAACGGTAAACCACTTGATATTTTGTATACTTGAGCTTACCTTACTCTCTAACATACTCGCTACTTTTCTCTACACCTTACTAACTTAAGCAGCGGATTAGCCACATTGAACAACCCCTAAACGCCCCTCACTTGTTCTTGTTTTGCAGGCTCAATTATCAACACAAAGCCCAAATTACTTCCAATCTATATCGACCAAAACCCAAAGATGATAGGGGCTAATAACAGAAAACATATCTATGCTTTTTCTTTTTAATCTTTTTTCCCCCTAATAACATGAACTTAGTTTTTTATCTTGTAAGCCTTTTTTAATTTCATACTCATGTTAGTATTTTTTCCACTCCCGTAATCTTGTTGCATGGCAACATACATCTGAACTTTTTCATATATGCTATGTTTTCATGTTTTTTAGGCTTTTCTTTATAAAGGCAGTAACATAGTGGGGTTTATGTATTGAAGAAAGAATAATAACTAACCATTTTATTTTTCATTAATAGATATGCATCTATGATATATGTATAAAATAAAAGACCAAATAAATATGAAATAGTTTACAGAAAATAAAAGCTTTGTATACACTACCAGTAAATGTTTATTAAAAATGAAATTTAAGGAATAGCAAAGTATAATAATTTTCTTTCAAATGAATGGATGAAAGCAATAATTTGATAATATCTAAAATAAAATTGGAGAAAATTGTAAATAACCCTTATAAACTTTAACTTAGGTATGTATTAATCCCTTAAACTTTCAAAGAGTAGTTTTTGACCCCATAAACCTTTGATAAATTGGTAATATAAAAGACATTTCCCTTTGTAGTTAAAAAAAGTTACACTATTATCAAAGTTTATTAGGTTTTAAAACATATTGTGATAAGTTTAAGAAGTATTTAAGTACCACAATCAAAGTTTAAGAGAGTTATTCTCAATCTACGCGAATTGTTTATCAATTTATCAAAGTTTAAAAATTCAAAAATCATACTTTAAAAATTTAGTAGGCCAATTTACTCCTAGATCAAAATTTAGGAGGATTATTTACATTTTCCCCATAAAATTGTAATCTCTAACTACCTATTATCAACTTATTTTTGCTCTACGATGAATTACGGGAATATGCATATATATATGTTATATTATATATATATATATATATATATATATGCACTATCATTAATAGCTCACTCAATATATTTTTATAGTTTAGTCTTCCCATATGGTGTAAGCCCAAGATGGACATTGAGCATGGAAAACCAAACCACACACAACCAATATGAATTTTGCTTTTTCGATTTGGTTTTGCTTTAACCTAAGCATTTAGTCGGGATATCTCGAAATTAAAATATTAAACCTAACTGGAAAATTAAATTATATATATTATGAAATACAATTAAGATGTTGGTATAAGGATTATATACATATATTTTGTACATTTATATTATTAAAGTCAAAGTCAAAGGGTTTTAATAATGACCCATAACTATCAAAAGTTAGTATCTAGATGGTTTTATATTTTAATTTTAAAAACTATTATTCAACATCCAATATATCATCCATTTCAATTACTATTCTATCCACCTGTATCCTATAAATTATTTTTTCAATTTAAGGAACTCATTTTAAATTCATCTTTTAAAATAACAACTTTCAAATACGTAACTAAAAAAAAAAAAAAGAAAAGAAAAAACTTTTCCCTTCTCTTTTTCTTTCTCTTAGAAGCTTTTATTGAAGAAAAAAAAAAGAAAAGGAAATCAAATACTGGTATTTATAGTAATTTAAAATACAACTTTATTTTATTTTTACGCATACAGTGCAGGTGCACATTTGCTAATAGTTAATAATATACATTTATATAAACCTAAAACTATATATGACATGAATTTTATAATATAAATTTAATGATATACATATATGACATTGTAAAGGTTAGCCAATTTAATACTATAGATCGGTTTAATGAGTTGGTAATATGCTTGATTAGAAACGTTCTAAGGAGACATAGCTTAGTAAACTCAAAATAGGAATAAATAAGATTTTCTTCTCTAAGCCTTACTCAATTATCTAAGGCATGAAAAGTAAATTCAAAATAAGTCTTTTTTAAAGCTTATATGGGTTTCGTTTGGCCTTTATGGCCCTTAAAATGGCTACAATAAGTTTTATTTGAAGAATAAGCCTTTTATAAAAGAATTAAGTCGTCCTTTTTTTAATTTTAAAGTCTTATGGGCTTATGAGCCCTAAGTCTAAAACTCATTTCTAAAGCATAAGTCTAAATAATAATTAAAAAAAAAATGAAGAAGAAGAACAAGGGATCAATGTTAGTTATTAGATCATTAGGAGCAATTAAATGGTTGTTGTTAAGGTTATTGTATTCTAATAGCATCATAACTAGTCTCCGATTAGGTGGATTAGGGTTCAAATCATTTTTCCCTTATATTGTAGTTGGCAAAAAAAAAAAAAAAACAAAGAGTTACGAGCAACAACAAATCTTAGCTACCCATCTCTGGATGATCTAACAATCCAAATTAGTCTCTAAAATTTATAATTATTTTGCCTCTTCTCTCATTCCTATAATATTCTACTTATTGCAAGGTTTAAGATAAATATGAAAACTTTACTGAAATTCCTTTAGAGAAGATAAGACAAACTCAAAAATGGATCAAGAAACTGTTATAATTGCTCATGACAATCCTTTGCCACGCACGTACATCACAAGATATTGTGTTTGCATATTTCTCCTCTATGTCATCCACGTGTCAATGAATCAAGTTATCTTCAAAATTAATCTACATGTACATCACACTTAAACACATATAGTTACAAGTGCAATAAAGCAAATTATTTATTATATGATGTATAATAGCATTAAAAAGTGAAAAAAAATAAATAAATTATGACATCTAACTACACCAAAAATATAAACAAACGCATAAAATTGTTTGATAATAGTTTTATACAACACAAACTATACATATAGCAATATTTGAGTATGACGAAATTATGTATTACTTCTTAATTTTGGTTTCTATTGAAACAGAGTCAAATTAAAACAATGCAATGCGGTTTCATTTAGTTTAAGTAATTAAACCTAACTGCACAACTCCCTACCAAAGAGCATCTTTTAACTGAAATATAGATATAATATAATGGATAAAAATTTACTGTTTTAAATTATTTATCTTGATGGTGTACCGTGTACTTATCAAACAATCATATACATATATACACATATGGACTAATGGAATAAATTTTAATAATCATGTATTAATGTGTTTATATAATTGGTTGGATGCACTGATACGATTTCATGGCAACAAATATTTACCTAGTAGACTCCTGTAATTTTTATTTTTTAAATAAATTCGGGGGGGTCGAGTTAGAGAATGAAAAGTACAAAATTGGGCCAACTCTTGCAATTTACACCTTGGCACTGAAAGGAAATAGGAAGGAGGCAGAACAATTCACAATCGTCCCCATCTTTAGTCGCTTTGTTACTCCTAAATCTTTCCTGTTTCTCTCCTCATCTTCGATTCAGCACCTCAAGACGTCCGTACCATTTCAATCTCGTTTTATGGTTTCTCCTTTGATTTTCTTCTTCTTCTTCTTCTTCTTCTGTTTCTTTTTTTCCATGCATATCCCATGCTACTAATCAAGTTAGCCTTTATTTCATCAAACCTCCTTATGAGATCAAATGAAATCAGTTTTTCTCTTTGATTCCTGAAAATCATCTGGTTTATAGTTTTAAGTCGTTATTGGCATCTGTGAATTCACCGTCGTACATGATTTTCTGTTTTCCATTGTTAGAAGACGAGTATAAGCAAAGATCGCATTTTTTTTATTTCATTCCATTTTTCCCTAAATTTCTTTACCACGTGCCGGATTTCAATATTCTTGATTCAGTTATGTATTTTGATTGTTTAATCTACCTATTTGTTTTCGTGAATTCCGTTGTGATGTTGCCATTAGAGATTGCAGATTGGAATTTACCTAAGTCATTGTCTAGTTATGTATTGCATTCTGCTCGTGAGATACTGTTATCGTTTATTCCTCTGTGTTAGTGATATATTTCTTTTGAGATCTTTAGCTGTGAGAAATATGGCTATGTTAAAGTTCTTGTTTCGGCCTTCCTTTACTATGACGTGCTTTGTGATTTTGGGAAATAATGCAGTTGTAAAAATAACATTTTTGGTTTTTCTGCACGTGTTTCTTGATTCTTTAGTTATACTGTAAATTGTGGTTTAGCATCAGGAAAGCATGGACATCCGAAGTCAGGGAGGGATTCAGCAATTGTTGGCTGCGGAACAGGAAGCTCAACAAATTGTTACTGAGGCCAGAAATGGTACCGTAATGAGTAATCCTTAATTCTTGAACATGATCGTTCCATTCATATCAATTTAGCAGTAACTCTTCTTCCCCCATTGTTCTTTGAACTTCTTTTACCATTTCACATTAGCATAACCAGCACGTGAGTCAAGTAGCGAAATAATTTTTGCTAAAAGAATCACATTTTTGCAGTTTAGATGGCCCTTTGCCTGCTAAATTAAAATAGTTAATAGGAAGATGTATCTGGTTTTTCCTGAATCACATGATCTTGATCTTGACTTTTTACCATTAAAAAATTTTAAGTTTTAAGAATATTTGTAGTATGTTGGTAATTATCATTTAATATAGCTGGCTTTTCAAATAATAAGACAAAAATGATGAAGGAAAGCTATCTGCAAACATCTTTAATCCACAGTTGAATTTTCATATCGTAAATAGGATTTTCTGAAAGTTGGTTCTTATGCTTTTTGCTTTTGCAACTATTGTTTGCAGCAAAATCAGGCAGACTTAGACAAGCAAAAGAAGAGGCTGAAAGGGAAATTGCTGAATATCGGTCTCAGATGGAACTTTCATTCCAGAATAAGGTTGCAGCGGTAAGTGATGTTTGATCAATTGAACTGAATATACAGTGTAGAGAAAAAAGGTGGATGTAATAATTCATATAAACATGCAAAAAGGAAGTTCATAAGCCCAGGAGCTGAGAAGAGACCAGAATCAACAATGCTGAGGAATTTTTTGTTTGGGAGAAATGCTGTCCATTCTAGTAGATATCCAAGATGCAAAGCATCTAAGGAAAACGTTAAGTTTCTAATTCTTCAAAATTGTTGGTAAAAGTAGAATAATTGAAGAGAGGGAATATATGAATAATTTTTCTAGTGGTAATGGCAAAGGTTTCCCCATCAATATTTCATAAATCATTAAGTTAAAATGAAGGGCAAAAACAGATCCACTTATTTTGTTGAGCTAATCAAATGTGCCCATCTTTATGATGGGATATATTAAGCTCCAGAATATAAGAGTTGCACTAATCAGAGAAAAGATCTTTTATCTGTCCTATTATCAAAAAAGATGTTATACACTAGACAGCGGCATTAACTGACTCAACATATCTCTTCCTTGCTACTTAAACTTTTACCAGTAGTGGTGTCATTAAAATGCCGAATTTTTTTTTGTTTGGCAGTGATATGTAGTTATTGTAGTCTGCCTGAGTATTTACCAAAGACCAATTTAAAGAAGTACTTGCCGCTTTGGGATTTATGCAACTAATTTACCTTGATGAGCATTGTCACATCCAAAAGTCTTCTATAATATATGTTTGCTTCTAAGTGGCTAATGGTAATATTAGCCACTAGGATGTCAATCCAGTCCTTTTCAAAATGATGGCTAAGATTTAGGAATTTTTCTCTGTCATAATGGCTAGTAACGGTAGAAATTGTGACAGTATTCTTTTCTTTGTACTACAATCTAATCCTTGAATTTGGTCGCTGAAGGGCTGCACCACCTCATGTGTATTAGCATAGTGATATGTAGCTATATGTTACCAATTTGTCCAATCCAAGGAAGAACTTGGAAATTGCAGTCACCTAATCCCTAATATCATACATTAGAAACCCACACCCCCACTCACTCCCTCCCTTCCCCAAAAAAAGAAGGGAGGGGGGAAAGAAACCTCTAATATTATAATCACAACATATATATATACAGTCATCTCAGGATGAGGCTTTCCATGGTTATGAGACAAGTTTGCCATTTTCTTCCATAATTGATCTTCTATGAAATCTGCACCTAACTCTGTCTTAAATGATAGATTTGATCTTGATTCTGATTCTCTAGAGTTTTCCAACTTGATTATGCGAATATATATAATGTATTTAGATCCTGCATGCCTTTTCTGCAAGGGAAATAACGCTGAAAAATGATACAAGTAGTGCTCCTGCTAAAAGGTCTTTTTTATGAGTTTCTTTGGATTTAATGCTACTTAATCTCTTGTTTTGAATTTTGATGTCCACTCCAAAAGGAAGTGATGGAATATCTCATTGCTAAGGACTACATTTTAATTTTTTATCCCAAAATATTTGCAGTCCATTCATTGTAGTAGCAGCCTAAAGAATAAGGCCTGTCTATTTCTTCTTTAGACGAAGTTTAACCAAGGCACCTCTTTCCAGTATTATGTGTTAATGTATCATATTACCAAAATCATGTCTCAATCAATCAAATGTATATTTTTGCTTTATGGATGTAACACATGGTAATAGCAAGTTCTCAAAAAATAATTTGATTCGCTAATTCACTGCCTTCCTTTTATATATATATATATTAATATTATAATAAAGGGGATGGCTGGGTTTGGGATGAATATTGTAGAGAAGTGGAGGGAAGATGCATTTATAATATTATGGTGGAAAAATGAGATATAAGTTATAATATTAGCATTGATTTTTTTTTTTTCAATGCAGCTGTGACGTGAGTGCATTTTCCACTAGATATAGAAAAATACTGTAGTAATATAATAATTGGGATGAATGTTGCCATTGTTGAGATGTGAAGAGAAGAAACATTTTGATTATTATGGTGGAAAAACGAGAGATAAGTATCATATCATCATTGATTTTCTTTTTTGTACAATCATGATAAGTATATTTTCCACTAGTATATGTATATGCTGCTTGTAGTGGATTCAGCATTCAGTTGGGACCTCTTTTTTCTTTCCAATAAGAGGAATGAAAATGATGTGTTTGACTTTGCTGACAATATATACGATGAGATTAAGATCAGTAAAGGTGTATGCATCCAATTCCTTTCAGTATGTGAAATAATTCATGGGATTAGAACGGTGTGGATTTGTCCATGTGTATTTGAGTATTACACTTTTTTGACAGCATTTGCAGAGAGAGTAGTTGGTTGATGCGCTGATTCTTATTTCTCTCTGATCTCATCTCTGTCTTACAAATGTCCCCTAGATGATGATAAACTCAAAGGATTTGTGAATTTTGTCCCTCTATCTTTTGGATTAGAATGAAGAAAGTGATAGGATAGGGTAGTAGTGTTAATTTTGCTCAGTGCTTGCACCCTGATGGAGTTGGTCAAACTAATTTCCTGTAGTTGTGCACATCTAATTTTAAGCTTAATTTGGTTCTCCATATTGATTGAAGCCAACCTCACTTCTCTCCTTCTGCCCTCTATTTCCATTTTAATCTTAGTGACATGCGCATGCTATTCTTTATTATATACCATATGATGATTGAGGAAAGTAACTCAGACCTGTGAGTGGTTTATTGCCATCAAAGTCAGATAATTTAATGGTAGGATATTAGCAAAGATGGATATTTTTTGTTCTCAAGATTCAAGAACTGAGCACAAATCATAGAAAACCTCTCA
This sequence comes from Lumnitzera littorea, assembly GCA_024138015.1. Lineage (NCBI taxonomy): Eukaryota > Viridiplantae > Streptophyta > Magnoliopsida > Myrtales > Combretaceae > Lumnitzera > Lumnitzera littorea. Next base: position 25,876,581 of record JAMXBB010000002.1, on the reverse strand, counting down.
TATATGCCATTTTATTTTTTACCCCCTTTGTCGACCCTGTGGTAGATTCCATTCAGTCATTGAATGCAGAACCGGCATTAGGGAAAAGGGAGAGGGATGTGGAAAGTTCATGTAAAATTCATAAAATAACTCGAAGATAGACAGTTTTAAACTGTTGTTTATGTTAATTTACATGAATTTTGTAAAAAGATTCGCATGAAGTTGGTATTTATGGAGGCATATAATAATTGGCGAAGGCCGAGTAACCTAAACCGATTTTGCTGTTCTTGTTAAACTTGTTGATTTAGTGCATTTCCTGCTGTGTTTTTGAACACCTGAGTGCTAATTGGCATGTTATCTTGTTATCTCAGAGTAGTGGCGATTCAGGTGCTAATGTGAAGCGTCTGGAACAGGAGACTGAAGGAAGGATAAGTACCCTTAAAGGTGATGGCACCAGAATATCACAGGATGTTGTTGACATGCTCTTGAAGCAGGTGACAACTGTTAAGAACTAGACATTAGCATGTAAAAGTGATATGAGTAAATTTCTAAATCAGCAATGAATATTTAATCTGTGATCTTGGTTATCCTGGATTCAATCTTTTATATTTGCTATTCCCCAGTGGGAGACTATGAATAATCTTCTTTTCAAGATTGTTTTACCCAATAATGCAGTTCACCTCTTGTATGGTGATCCGTCGCATAGGGAATATCGGGTTGTTAATGAACGGCCTCCTATGGCCTGTATTTGGTCACTCTACAGGGCGACGAGACGGGCTCCAGACGAAATATCTGGAATCAATGCTACACTCACTGCTAGTAACTAGTCTTTACGTATAATTTGGTACTAGAAAAGGTTAATTCACGTGTCCAAAAATAGTGACGCTCAACAATGTCTCTGCTCTTCTGTTAGAAAAGTGATCTTGATATGAAAAAAGACGCAACCATAGGCATTGGAAGGATGGCAATGGATCCATAAGCCAAGTGACATATTTTTAAAAGATGTGTTAACTTAGGAAGGCTTCTAGGATGGGGAGCTCTTAAAAAAAATTAATTTTTAAAGATTATTGAAAATATGTACATCATTATATTTATATTTAAAGAGGAGAGCATTTTAATGGTGTTAGGAATAGTTAAGTGGTTAGGTCTTGTATTGCATACACAGCCATCAAGTTGAATTTGTTATGTAGCTACGATTGATTAATTAACTATTAATATTTGTTTTACTGTTGAAGTTGATGTGAAGTGATAATAAGTTATTCTAATTTCTACCCAAGTGTTTTTTACCCCATTTTTTGAGTTCTAGCGTTCATACCACAGATTTAAAAGCACCTTCCCAATATCTAAGTTTGATTCTTACAAACTATTTTTCACTTCCTTATTGTTCTTTTACTTCTTTTTTCTTTATTCATGATAACTGATGAAATTATATTTGGTTCACTAAAGGAAAATAAGTAATTAAATAAATTTCTCCCAGGACCTATTGATTTTTAAGTAGTTATACTATAAATTATAATTATACTTCGAATGTTATAAATGTTTTGGTATTGTCACATAACATATTAGTAAATAATAGCAATCCTGTTCCCTGAAGTACGAATATTATTTTTTACATTGAATTCTGTCAAGACAAATGGGGACTTATCGTACCACTAATTCTCTCGTCCCTTGCATTGGTAAAGATAATTTCTGTAGCATTGTAAATAAAACAATCTTATAAAGTTTTTAATGAATGAAAACTGATAAAGAATTGTACAATATTTATATTTATGTGATGTTACTCTTTTGGGTTTTACTTGTAAACTTCTATTTAAATGTGCTATTAATATGTATTTCTCCAGAACAAACTCAAATAATTTTTTAATGTATTAATTTCATTTCCTTTTCTTTCCACAAATTGATAATCAAATTTTAATTCATATATACCCCGATAAAAAGTGAAAAAATGATAATTTTGTTTTAGCCTCTCCAAGAAGTGGCTCAAATACCATTTCATTTCCTAAAATATTTAAAATTGCATTCCCATTAGGTGGTATAAAGCGTTATGAACATTTGTTAATGGAATTTGTTACTATTTAAAAAATAGATATCTTCTATGTATAAGTCTACAGTCAACCTAAACAAGTAATTTCAATATTAACTTAAATACGATAAATCCGATCACCAATTAAATAGTCCTCATCCATCCCTACGATCACCAGTTATGGACACGCCATGATACTCGGATATAACAGGGACTAGTGATATACGCGTGTATAGCATGTCAACTGCGCCTTTCCACTTGGTGACCCTTGCGGTCTCCATCAGGTTGCCAACATGGTTGCCTGCTTAACCTATCCGTAGAAAAGAACCCTTGTTCAATGTCCTCCCTGATCCCCATATTCCCCATGGCCTAACGCCCTAATTACTGAATTTTGTCCTTTCTCGCTGCCGCTTTTGGTTAATAAATAAATAAACAAATAGAAGGAGTCATATTTGATGTTTATTATAGGAGTATTGCATTTGTACACCTGAAATGATATTTCCACACCATCTTTCTCTTCTATTAACGGAGTTCAAACATCAGTTATGATGATACCGATCAAGAATTATTGTAATTAGTTGTAACTTTTGATGGTAATTAAGTTGTGGTTGGAGATGAAAATAGGAATGATTATGGATAGTTTGGATCGTGATCCATTTATGACTATGCATGGGCACTCCATTAAAAAATATAACAATAATAACATTGAAAATCCATCAGGTTGAAATTGGATCACTTAATGAGTTTTCGTGCCTATTCCCTTTTTTCTTTAAATTTCATGTAAAAAGTTTTTCTATAGATACATGGAAGTAGCCTATTCTCGGTGTTAAGCCTATTAAGTTATATGCATATTGTGTTATTTAAGGATGTAAATGAGTTAAACTATTTGTAAATTATTCGAGTTTAATTCGAGAAAAATCAAGTTGAGCTCAAGCTCGAATGTTAAGTAATTAATCGAGTCGAGCTTAAACTTTATAATACTTAGCTAGATTAGCTTACGAGCCTAATCAAGCTCGAGTCAGATATAAATGTCAATAGAGTTTGAGTCGATTTTGAACTGTAATATTATTATAATTAGAAAAAAAAAATGTATTTTTAAATAAATTGAATTTAAACAAACTTAATTGAGTCGAGCTAAAACTTAAGAATTTAAGCTTGATTTAGTTTGAGTTGAGCTAGAGTTTCAAAATTATGAATCAAGCTCAAACTCGAGCTTGGGCTCAGCATTATATAATCTCGACTCGACTCGACTCATTCATGGCCCTAGTGTTATTATGCTATAATAAGTTGTGTAAAACATAGTTTTTGCATGCTTTGTGATAAATTTTTGTTGCAATTAAGTATTAAGTATGTGATTTTGTGAGCTTCAGTTAATTGTAACTAAAAAATTATTGTTGTTAACTCAAATGTTTGTTTGAAATTTGTTCATACCGTCTTAAATTGCACAAAGTGATTTGATGCATGTTTTGGCAAAGGAATGGAGTGTGTCTTGCAACTTTACAAATTTCAGACATGTCATTTGAATGCCTAAGTTAGGTCTTTAAACGAAGTTCCCAAAAATTTATCCCGAGTTGCTTAGGTGAAGCTTCATTTGAAAAGGCTAAGATTGTGTTCAAAACAAAGTCCTTTCTGTTGGAAACTAGGCTCGCGATGCCCATCTTGACCTATATAGATTGCAGGCTGACTTACTTGGGCCTAAGATCAACTTGATGGAGCTTAAATCGAGCTTTTCTGTATAGTCTCTAACTTGAATCCAATCTCTACCCTATCACCTACACTTTACTTAAACATATTAATTCATTCTTCATTTACTTTTTTGGGCATGCATATATATTTCACAAATTTCAATCTTTCAGTTTTATATTTACTGTAATCATAAATTTACATTTTTCTAATATTATCATAGAATCAAACAAAAATATAGTCTTATGGGTTTCTAGTGGCAGCTAATGATAAGAGGCGAAGCTCGTGATTACTGATAGATGATAATGATTAACCATTACAAAAAATGTTGAAAAGTATGGAAATGGATTTCACTTTTGAAAAAAGAAAATAATTCTCCTCATTTTCCATTAAAATATTTTATGACTGCAAACATCTATCATATGTGGTCAAATACTGTCATCACTTTTACTCGTTACTTACTATTATAAACTAAAACATCTGTAATTTCAAAATTGTTACGTGTGACCCGGTCTCTAAGCAATTGATTAGGATTTTGAACAACGTTTTATCCTAGACCCGTTCATGAGGCGGTTCTGAACTATGAACTGGTTCAAGACGAGTTTGAATCGTCCTTTGAACCACCGAGCATCAAGGGCCTAAGCGATTCGGCCATCTAGGCTCATTGAACTAATAGCCTATGTAACCGATTAATTAGCTTGTCATTGAATAGGTTGATTCAGCCCTTTTTTTTTTCTTTACCAAATGCAAAAAATTTCTATCTCCCTTTCAAAAAACAAAAAAGGAAAAAGAGAGAAAGAATTTTATTTCGCTACAACGATTCACAATTAATAATCATATTATGTTTTATTTCTTTATTGTAGTTCATAATTTTGCGACTAAGGAAAATTATTTATCCATTACAATCTTTCTCGCTTTGCTTGACATCACTCATTATTTCAATATTATACTAATATTAACTTTATGCAGAATAAACCTATTATTTCGAAATAGGGTAAAATTTTAATCGAAAATATTAGTTAATTATATATGCAACATTAAAACTTATTATTTCAAAGAAAACCAATTTCGAAATTAATTAAAAAAATTGGAAATTATTAAAATTAATAAAATTAGAAATTATTAATATGAATAGTAAAATTAAAAAAAAGAAAGAAAAGAAAAGAAAAAAGGAGACCCTTAAACTGCTAAGTCTGCTGAACCGGCTTATGAATCAATGATTCCAGGCCGATTCAGCCCAGTGACCAAGTCTACATAGACTTGTACGCTCTATGAATAATCCGTCCCATCTCTCATTTATAACTTTGGGTAAGAGATGCGGAAAAACTAGTGGAGAACAAAAGAACATCTTAAGGAATTAAAGGAAAAATTAAGAATAACTTAAAATAATCCGATTGCATGGAGTAATGGTGAACTACCGTCGTAACTCCAAGAAACACCTTACAAGAAGGGCTGCCGACAACTATGGATGGCCAGAGGATTGCTCGAGTTGGCTACACCAATGAGTGTCCAATTTTACTTTAATTTTCAATTAATTTCTAAAAATAGTAAATCATGTTAGAAAATTCTAGGAAAAACTTATTCATAAGTTGTTTTGCATTTAATTTCATACAAAAATATTGTTTTGAGGAAAATTGTTAATTTTATATGTTACTCTTAATTGACCACTCTATTGGATGCATTTTGCAATTAATTTTCAAGAACTTAAATGATGTTTGTTCGACCAAAAAATTTTTCTATAAGCTTCTTATAATGTCTAATTTAATGACATGCAAAAAGTTTTTCCATAGCAATTATTAGGATTTTTGCTAATTTTTAGTTTACAATGAATGTAATAAGTTGGAATTTTCAAATATTATTACTTTCTTGAGAGATTCTTATTGGCTTTGATGTTCTGCAGTAGGGAGTACATGTAATTTTGGGAGAAAAAGTCGTTAATTTTATGTTAAAACAAGTTTCTAAGGCCAAAACAACTCACTTTTCAATTATGTGTATATGTTGGTTTTGTTAACTTAAAGTAAATATGTTTCTTGTAAAATCCTAATTGGTCAAATTTTGAATGATATCAGCAATTGTAGAGTTATAAGTGAGTTAAGTTAGCTCACAAGCTCACAAGTTACTCAAGTTTGACTCAGTTTTAACTAGAGTTTAACTAGACTATAGTTGAGTCAAGCTTAAGCTCCCGCTACTCGAACAGCTATCGAATTGGATTTTAAGCTTTAAAATACTCAATTTGGTCAACTTGCAAGTTTAATAAAGACTTTCTAGATTAAAAAAAAAATAGAACGTATTATTTTCCCATTCATGGTAAAATTTTGCTAATTTTTAATCTAATTGACTTTTATAGAGATAATCAAGCCCAATCAAGTTAAGTATGAAGTTCAACTCAAGTTCTAGTTTTGAGTTTTTCCATTCAAGTCAAGTTTGAGCCTAGCATTGCACCATCTCGACTCGACTTGTTTATAATCCTAGGAGATAGCTGATTACGTTATGTTAGGAAGGAGATAATTACAATAAATAACCAAATTGATGTAGATCAAGCTATTTGCAAATGGAGTAACCAAAATGGTAACTCGGACATGTTAATTATGTTAAGAATGAATGTTTAGAACAATATACTAATCTGCTTTGATTGGGAAATGGTGGAATATAGCCAAAATGTGAAGATTAAGTGGGTTTATAGGAGTTGCAGTCGGAATAGAAAGTAAGTTAGATGGTCTTTCAAACAAAAACTCTAAACTAGAACTAGCTCTAACGGTAAGTTAGAAACTCCATTGGGTAAACTCTAAACTTAGACTAACTTAGAGGAGGTAATCGATCGGTAACTATAAACTTAAACCAACTCAAAGAGTGACTCAAAGGATATCCTAAGTATGAATCTATCTAAATGATCTTAATTCTTAAACATTAAGTATAAGTATTTCATTGCTATAAAAGTAATAATTAGTGATGAAACGAAAAGCAATAAACTTGAGTTAGTAAAAAAATGCCAAATAAATGTTATTTGAATTCAAAAACGCAATTAAAGAAAATTGACTATTTGAGTCTAAAATATGATAATTAGATTAATGTTATTATCATAACTTGTACAAAAATTGAAGGTATTACTTCTAATATAAGAATGTTTGAAAAAGTAAAGTCTGACATATGCAAACTACTCGAGCAACTAAATTTCAGGTGAATGGGATCAGTATTTCATACCATTTAAAATACTATTTCAAAATACTTGGACACTGAAGTGTATATTTAGTCATGGTTGTAATAATTCATTGTGCGTGTACTATATATGTCTTTGAATATTATTGTCCTATTGTAGAAGTTGATTTACTTGCTGTAAATTGTCTTATAATGCCATGTTCTCTAGTTAAGTGTCTACAACTAAGTCAGCGCCTAAGAAATAGTGTAAGTTGAATATGAGCCTAACTTGTAGTTAGACATGCATTGCAACTTACTTGAAAAAAAAAAAAGATTTTTTGACCAAAATACCAACCCTTTGGTAAAGATAATTAAAATGATATTTTCTCAACCCTTAGTAAATTAAGTGATGGGATAGAAGATCACTGTAAGGTTAAGGATGCTGGTTTCAAGTTAGTCTTGGGATGAGCTATGTGTCCATTACATAAGATTAGGTATAGCTATGAGTCATAGCATTGCGCTAAAAGCTCCTTGACATGGACTAAAGCACAACGTACCAAACGTCATTGTACGGATGTTATTTTCTAAGTATTACATCTAACTGAATTGACTTATTATCTTTTATGCTTTGTTTTGCTATAAATACTTCTGTTTTGATCCTCTTGTTGAATAGTGATTGCTTATATCCAATAGACTCTTTATGCAGGTCTTAGTATATATACATGCTCAATCTATCCATAAGTGTAAAGAAGATGGGCATGATGATTTGAAGTGAGGAATACAAGAGCTAGAATCTTACTTTTATATCAGTATTTTAAAGTTAATTAGACCTCATAGGCAAGGATGGACTTGGGGGGCATAGGGGCCTCGATACTCTTTAAGTTCAGGAAAAATTAATATTTAGTATTTAAAGAAAAGGAAAAAAATATTAAATATATATTTTAAAGAGCACAATATAATATGAAATTATTCATGGTTTAGTAGTTAAACATTTAGTTTTACAACCATGAGGTTTTGGGATCAATTCTCATATTTATCATTTTATTTTTTATATGCATTTATTACATCATTTTTCCTTTTCTATATATATTTATTACTTAAAAAACATTTATCCTTTTGCATTTATTAAACTTTTTTTAAGTTTCATTAGTAATATGCCATAAATAATAATTACATTATTCATATTATAAATATTATAATCTCATCACATAAACTATTGGTAAATAATACTAGTTGTCTAATTTGGTTTGGTTAATTTTACTTTTTTCAATTAATATTATAAAAATGAATACGGATTATTGAATAATTAATTGGATAATAATTTATATTTAAAATGATATTCCATTTTTTAGTATTTTTAATGAGACAATTAGACAAAGTTATCATAAAAAAAATATAGTATAATGCTTTTATCTATATCAATTTGGTTTATTCACTTTACTAGTAATTTTCTAGTAAAAAATTATTATTTTTTTTATCTATTTTTGTTAAAAACAAAACTTATATGAGTTTCTATATATTAATATAATTTTTGTATAGATTAATAGTTAAATTTTATATAGTATATATGCATGATAAAAAGGTCAAAAATTCATCCTTTTAATTTCTTTTGAAGTAAACCAATCGCTCTTAATCATTTTTAAAAAGAATTTTTCAATACATTAAGCTTTAGGAATTATTACAAGTTAAATTATTAATAAGACCCTTTAACACATATAAGATGTAAAATAATTACAACAACAATAAGATATTTTCTTATTGATGATTTTAATATTAACTTAATTAAGATAAGTTTGCTTCAACAATATCCCACGATGGGTTATATCACAATTTAATTCATAATAAAAACTTAGAACTTTTTTACAAGTTTTATGTATGAAATTCTATGAAAATTTACATTTTATTAAGTAAAAGTTTTTAAAATAACTATCATTATTGAACCGGAGATATCTTAGAGTAGTTTAGTCGAATGTGTTTATATATACTAAATCTATAGTAATAATAAAATTGTTATAACTTTATTGCTGTCAAAGCATAACATAATGCCAATATTTAACAACTAAATGTAATTAAGTATTTCTTTCCCCCCAAGTATTTAAAAAAAATAGAAAAGTTAAAATATGTGAACATACTCCTGGATGTCAAAAAGAAAAGAATGATTTACATCATAAGCCATGATTAACATTAGACACGTTATCGATTCGTTAACCTAACTCCAGGCAAAAAAATATTCAAGATTCGGAATAATGGTTTCAGCATTCATTTAAGAAACAATTTAACGGAGAAAAAGATTAGCTAGAGATAGAAGCATTATTCTTCTCCCTCATCAAAGGTGTTTTTCGGGTGGTGGAGTGGAGCTCCACGGAACCCACTTAATACCTTTCCTCCCATCAACCTTCCACTTCACACTCTTTCTCTCTCTCTCTCTCTCCCTTTCTCCCCTCTTCTTTCTCCAACTCCACATCTCTCTCTCTCTCTCTCTCACGCAACCGTTTCAAAGCACTTTCTACTCATACCCGTATCATTTAAGATCAGGAAAAAGAAAAAGCAATCAAATTAATGGCTTCCACCCTTTAATTTCGTGTTTTCTCCATCTGGGTCTCCCTAAAAAGCCTTCTTTTCACTATGTGGTTGTGGAATTCCTTAGAAAAAACTGTACTTATAAGCGTATGAAAAGTATGCAATTGGTGTAATATTACGTACGAATTCCTCATTGTTTCCAACGTCTGATACTTTTTGGAGAAACCAACTCTGTGTCTGTAAAACTTTTTATCATTTTTTTGCGTACCATCTAAAAGTTAATCATTGCTAAAATGGGCAACATCGGGAGCAGTGGCGGGAACACTCGCCGGAGGCATGGGGGAAGTCGACATGGCCACACCGCGCCACCTCCTTCCCAGCCACTGCAGCCCGAGATCACCGCAAACCGGGTTGTATTCACGGCGGCCACTCCTTATCATGTTCAATACCCCAACCCTAACGCTAACGCTAACAGCCCACAATACTACCAATATTCAGGATACTATCCGCCACCCCCACCGCCGATGCCAGTCCCTCTGCCCGCGCCTTATGATCATCACCACGTGCCGCAAGGTAATTGGGTTGGTGGGAGGTACCCTTGTGGGCCAGTGATGCCGCCACCAGCTCCTTACGTGGAGCACCAGAGGGCGGTGACGATACGGAACGATGTTAATATAAAGAAGGAGAGTTTGATGGTTGAAGCTGATGAAGAGAATCCTGGCAAGTTTTTGGTTTCATTCACTTTTGATGCCACTGTTTCTGGCAGGTATTCGTTTCTTATTCTGAGATGATTTCATATGTTTAATGTTGGATTTACTTTACTTTACTTTGTTATCCCATGTCTTGTCTGGATCATGGTAAGAGTTTTGTGTGCTGTGTATTGTTGTTATTTTACATAATTTGGTGAATCTGATCCTAAGGGCCTTCTGGAGGGCAATGATGTAGCAGGATGTGTCTTGACCAAGGGGAGAAAAACATAGGAGATGCTTGAACTTGTACAACTTCTTTTTATCTTAACTTTGTGCTTGAGCAGCATTTCTATATATGACTCTTCATATCGATGTTGCCTTCCAAATCCACTTGAATGGATGTCCCTGTATAATTTTGTCATTTTGTCTTGTCTGGTTCAGTGTTCCTTATCATGGATTTGGATGGAAGCATTGATATGAATATTTGAGGGACTCGTGAATATGCACACAGGGTTTATATAAGTGAAATAGACGGTAGTACAAGTGTGGACACCTCCACTATCTTTATGCCCATCAGCAAGTGTTTCTTTCATTGGGAATTAATCTCTAAGTTAGACTTCTGAGATAAATTATTTAGCATGTTATGCTTTGTAGTAAGTCCAGCATTTTTATGAGTATATTTTATGGAAGGAAATTGGGGATAAATCTTATGCTTATTCTCCTCCTTGCTTAATGTAAGAGGTAAACATTTCAATATAAAAATTTTCTGCACTTTGTTGGCTGAAGGAAATGGTATAGAGGCTTTGGTCCTTTATCATGTGGAGACATCTACTTTTTATAGGAATTGTGTCATACATGATTATTCCACTGCCTCTTATTCGTTCTGATTGCTAAAAGAACGTATGGGTGGTTGTCAGTTATCTATTTCTGTTGCTAGACATTGTAAATGAGAAGATGTACATGGATGCCCCTTTTTTTTGCTCTCCATCAATTGCCGGAATAATAATTATTTTGCCTGTGAAGAGCTTCGGTAATCATTTCTAGCGAAAATCTGTAAGTTTCATCAGATTGGATTTAATGATAACATGTGTAATAGTTATGCAGAAATTCTTCTTGGTGAAAATGGCTTTTTCCTGCTGCAAATAGGGGGATCTTGGAATTAGATTGGGGGAGGTATAACCTCACTATTTTGTCATTTTTAATGGCATTGTAAAGAAATCAATAGTGATGGTAGCAATAGTTGCAGTTCTAGACAACATATAACATGACTCCATGTTAATAGAAAGTCAACAACATTGCAATTGTGAAACTCAGTACAAGATTAGAGTTTTGATTACTTAATAATAGTTAGAACAGCAGAATATTATAACTACAAGAGTCCAGAAAGGATTCACTTGTTAGCTTTATGCACATCGGAGGTAATTGCTTTTCTTCTTTTAAGACACTATTTTTTGTTTTTATACTTGTATATACAATTATCATCTGATTTTCAGTTTGAATATCATCTTTTACAGCATTTCAGTTTTATTCTTTGCAAAGGAAGAGGAGAACTGCCTCCTAACTCCGACAAAAGAAAACCTTCCTCCAGTAACCATACATTTTGAACAAGGTCTTGGCCAGAAGTTCAAGCAACATGCTGGAACAGGAATCGACTTCTCAATTTTTACTGAGACAGAACTGTCCAAAGATATAAATACGGATATCTATCCTCTAGCAGTGAAGGCAGAGGCATCCTCTGTTAGCCAGGGCGGATCAGATGGAAATCCTGTCCCTGGAACGGTCAATTCTCAGACAACTCAAGCTGTGTTTGAGAAGGAGAAGGGTGAGTACCAGGTGAGAGTGGTGAAGCAGATTTTGTGGGTGAACAGAGTGAGGTACGAGTTGCAGGAGATATATGGCATTGGGAATTCAGTTGAGAATGAATTTGATGGTAATGACCCAGGAAAAGAATGTGTCATTTGCCTGTCGGAACCTCGAGATACAACTGTTCTTCCTTGTCGGCACATGGTAACGTGTCTTCCTTCATTTTGATTCTGGTTTATGTTTATAGTGATGCTGTTAACAGAGGGATAGCGTGATAGTATGGTATTTATGAAGCGCCATATGTTGCTTTTTCCTTGTGCTGTGCAGTGTATGTGCAGTGGGTGTGCGAAAGTCCTGAGGTTTCAAACAGATAGGTGCCCCATCTGTAGGCAACCCGTGGAGAGGCTTCTGGAGATTAAGATCGCCAGTGAGCCTAATGAATGAACCCCATTTTACACTAGTTGCATGATATCCTTCTTGTATTATGTATAGTTATTGTTTGTGTTTGCGTCATCTTCTAGCTCTTTTCTTTTCTTTCCTTTTGTTTTTTTTTTTTTTTCTGGGGTTTTATTTATCTTAATTATATAATAGGTCTGAATGCAATCAATCCAGAAGCTTTTCTCAAGGTCTGGTGCTTGACAAACTGTAGCCTTGCATGTGGGAACCTCTGAACTTTTTCCTTGCTGAATACATTATTTTGTGTTTTCCTGATTAATTATAAAAAAAAAAAAAAACATATTTGAGTATTGGTTATGGACCAGTAACTGGTACTTAGCTTTCTTCATTGTAATGCTCTTTCTTAGACAAAAGTCATTGATGAAGAATCATCTCTGAATGAATTATCAAATTTGCTGAAACCGATTGGCTTTCAGTTCTATATCTCTGTGAATGAATGTTAAGGTGTTATACTGATGATATCAGCAGTCGCTATATGCCACATCCAATAGAATATCTGCTGAGGATTCAGTCTGAGAGATTGTGATAATTACATGGTGGAGGAGAAGAACTTGAGAACTGCTGGCAGTTAAATCTCTGCAACTAGCAAGGAGTCAAGAAAGCAGGTTAGGAAGCCAAGTTGGGCCGTGGAACTGAAGTGATCCTGGAGGCTATTTCATCGACTAGAAATGAAAAAACTGCACAACGAACTCGACATCATGCTTGTGCCTTTTCTCAAGCTCACACACGAAGTTAGGCGCGCTCCAAACTAAACTGCTGCTGCCTTAGAGCCTCATCTGAAGCAATCAAATTATCGTGCAACACTGCAACTAATTTTCGCTAGGGACATGTTCAAAAAGTAGGTGATTCATGGCCATGCACAATTTCAAGTGGAATAATACCAGCAAATATCTGAAAAGCTGTACAACGAAGCCATGAAGGCCACTCACAAGGTTGATATAAGGCGAAAAGATGAAGATAGGACTTAATATATTGGTTCGAAGTGTTAGTTTGTTCATCACTTTGTAGATGATTCGAAGTATATAAATGCGTTCCTTGAAGACGGAAAAGGTCATTGCAGGGAGTATCAAGATGGGATGGACCGGAGGCAGGTCAACTGGCCCAGACCCGCTTGAAAGGTCTGGCTTTGGTTGGTTCACTCAGTCTTACATTTCAATGGGCCGAATGGCCCCTTTTTTTTTAATTTTTATTTTCAATTAGGAAAAAATATATATATTAATCTTTATTTTTAATTTGAAAAAAAAAATAAAAATAAATCAAAAGAATTTAAAATTTTAACTATTTAACTCTATCAATTGCTCAATACTAGGTTAATAATTGGCGTTTTTAACAATGTGTATTTATTATTATATGCTTATAATTGTTGAATTAAGTGAGGAAATATTTTTATATAGGCAATATCTTAAGTAAAGTTTGTCAATATAATTAATGTGGGATTAAACTTATGATGAGCAATATTTACTGTGATCTTTTATTATTTTAGAGGAAACTTTAAAAAAGCATATAATATATAGAAAAGTGATAGGAACATTGTAAAGAAAATAACATCCTAATATTTATAATACACTTACCATTTTATATATAGTATAATATATTCCTTATAATTTTTAATGGTATTAACTTATAAATACACTTGTATTTTTGTAAATCATTAAAATGTTTTAATTTATAAAAATAGTTGCTCTCTCGAAATTTAGGTAAGATTGTAGAAACTTGTGATATCTTATATTCGAAACTCTTTTGATAGTTAAAATAGTATATTTTATACTATAACTATCTATTTTTATCGACAATAAAATATATATATTTTTTAATTAGAGCGAATATTTACATTTAATTTATCTAAACTCATATATAATATTCGGTCTCCATATCAACTTATAAATATAAGCAATAATATATATTTTATTTTATATTTTAATTAGAGGGAATATTTAGATTTAATTCATCTAAACTTACAAATTTTTTTAATTTCTAGGTCGGAACAACAGGTTGAATTGCCAATCCTCCAACTTAAGCTTGAATCAGTCGATTTGGTAAGTTTAGCACATTGAACTACACTAACCCACCAAGTTTAGTGGGTAAGGCTAAGATTCAAGCTTATAGCTTGAGACCAGTTCGATGAATCGACCGGCCAATTCTATCCTATTCATAGGTTAGACTCAACCCTTCCCTAAGTTTAAAATAGGATTACGCTCGCTCACAATCATACAAGGAACATTATGAAGGTTAGCAATTGTATGCACAAACATTTTTGCAACCCTTTTAGTTAAATAAGGATGTTTCAAAAGAATAAAATGCCCATACTTTAACAATCAATCAACCACTATTATGATCACATTATGTCAAGTGATAGTTATATGCTATGTTACATTATATATATATATTAAATATTTTTTTTAAGTGTATATAACAATAATAGTATATAACAAAATATGTGTTTATCTTTCTATCTATATTTTTTTTTATCAAGTTACACTAGCTTATTAGACTCCATATCCCTTAAAAATGATTAATAGTAGTAGTTAAAATACCACTCTTTTCCATTTGAGTGAAAGCTAGTTATATTTTCAATTTCTCTTATATCTCACCCTATTATCTCTATAATCCCATATTTTATGGAGACAACCAAATTTACCTTTTTAATTTCAAATATCACTCTCATGCCTTTTTCTATCATGAACCATCCTAAAATTTTTTTATTGATGAAATATTCAAATAGATGCAACCAATTCCAAAACGTACATTTTTTGAATTAAATACAACAATCAAAATTATCTTCTATCTCCTATTTTTATTTTAAGATTATTTTTATAGTATTTATTTTGCACACACATTATAGATTTGCCGTTGCTTATTATATTTAAGAGTCACTAAAGCTAACTGATAGCACCTCAACAAGAGTTTAATATTGGATGCAATACTTATAGTTGTGGACAATACATTCACTTTGTTTGAAAAAATGGTAAAAGAAAATGGAAGGAAATTAGTAGGTTTATTATGTTTGGGTAATTAAAGTGAAAGGGAAGATGGTGGAAATGAGCTTTATACATTTGCAAAATGCAGAGGAAAACGATAGAATTGGAAGGAAATGAATAGAAATATCATGTTAAGATATTTTTAATAAATATTTTATTTTCTTCCATTTTATGATTACCAGGTCAAGCATATAATAAAAAAGAAATGTTTCATTCCATTTTTTTCTCAAATATATGTTATTCACCCAAATAAAAAGTGAAAATTGACTTTGTTTTTTCCTTTTCTGTGTTTGCTTACCCTAATTTATTAATCTTACCCTGCTTTGGAATCCTCTTCCTTTGTTCTTGACATACATTTACAAGTACTAAATTTGTATAACCTAAGTACTTATAAATAAGTGGTAATTTTCCTATCTTGTCAGCGAAAAGACCCTGTATGAGGCTGCGGACCACCCCATAATTTTTATTTATACAAATTGATTGGGTAAAAAAAAAAAGGAGGAAAAAAAAAAAGAGATGGATATAAAACTTTATCTATTATACATATGATCTGTCAATTAAGAAAGAATATAAACAAGGGAGTATTACTCCTTTTAACATTACCTCTTATAATGAAGTATAAGGCCAGTATTTGAAATACATAAGAGTGTGTTATTCCCCTTACCTCAAGTTTACATATTATATACTTTTACAAAAAAGTGACCTGTAATCTTTTTTAGACAAACACATGGCCTATGTTTTTTAACTTTTTGTTAATCCTATATAAGGGACAAGTGGCAATCCTGCACTGAATAAATCTATAATTAAATAATTTTAAGTTATTGTATTATTGATAATTATTTAAAAATTAAATAAATTAAATAAAAAAAATGACAATAAAGGGAAAAAAGAAGAAGAAAGAAACATAGCACATTCGTAATGATATCTTAATAGTCAATATTCTTGTGTGATGTTAGAGCTCTCTGATTGAAGTACAAGTGATGGAACTAGCCTTCATCAAAGATAAACTTATTGAAATCGCAACAATTATGTGATAATTACATATTTACATGTCAACAAAGAGATGGAATTCGCCTTTGTCAATGTATCCTAGTGATGATTAGAACACACGAGTTCATCGACTTGGATTTATTGGTGGCAGTCAACACCAATGTGGTGGTGGTTGCAACTTAGGTAGCACAATAGTCTTATCGTTGATCAAACTAATAACTAAAATTTAACTATTCAATCTAGAGATTCGATGAGGAATTGAAGCAAATGTTTAAATTTTTCTCGATCTACACATCTACAGAAACCTAAAGACCCCATTATATTATTTCAACAATGAGTGTAGAGTTAAAAACCTAAAGAGAAGTTGGATAAGCACCAAAAAGTTCTAGAGAGAATGTGAGGTTGTGTTTGATTCATGGCAAATGGATTTCTAACAAAACATGTTTATCAAGCTTTGTGATTGTGTAACTCCAATCATTTTGGGGCTTAAGATAGGCTTCAATCGAAGCATGCAATGAAAGAGATAAGCTTGCGACAAGCTTGCTGGTGAAGGAAATAATCATTACATTTATTTTCTGTTTTTATTTTTTTTGTTTAATATATTTATTTTAAAAATATTGTTTAGTAATATAATAATTTAAAATTATTTAATTATAGATTCAACCATTAAGGAATTGCCACATGTCTTTTATATGAGATTAACAAAAAATTAAAAAACATGGGTTATGTGTTTGTCAAAAAAGAAATCACAAATCAACTATTTGCAAAAGTATCAAAACATAAGTCATATTTTTGTAATTAACCCTAATTTAAATCGATGCAAAGTTGCCAACTGTGCTTTAGGGCGTTATTTTGCTGGCCTTTCCTCCTGACAGGTTAAAATCATTAAAGTAGTCATCTTCCTAACCTTCTTCTCCAGTCTATGCTAATCTTTGGCGCAGGCCAGTGTTTCCAGAAACATCATTATATTCTGGCCGAGTGATCGTTTGAAATTAGTCCAGTCAGCTGAATACTTACTTGATGTCAATTGCTACAAGTGCCAAAACTTGTCTTGCATGTGAGAAAGGATTGTAAACGTCTTCATATGTATTTTCCACCGATCTAAAGTGTCAGTCATGAACACCTACACTATCACCAATTTAAAAGTAACGGGTAAGTAATTGTTAAGTTCCATGTCGGATAGATTCCTTCCCCGCTTTTAGTTACTTTAACGGCCCTGTGTTTTTTCAATTTTTGCAGCATCAATAAATCCGTAAATACGACCCGCCAAACGAGTTTCTTTATATGGCAAAAGGGGTGAGTAACTAACCAAATCTTGACCATCACAAGTAAAGGAAAATAGAGAAAATAATTCATGTCTAAACGAGGTCACCCCTCGAATTGTTGTCGAACACATTAATTGCATAAATATTTTGAGTGTCAGACTTCTTTTTAACCTACTTATAATATAAAGTTAAATAATAAGAAAGCCCTTTTATTTTAGAACAAGAGTAAATGATTACAATGAGATAAATATTAAAAATTTTCGTACAATATGCTTCATCACATCCTAATCATCTTGTATACATGTATTTATAATGTCACATCATTTGGTAAATCTAACAAGGTAGCAAGTATATTTGAAGTTTTTCAAACAAATTAATATCACTTGGCTGGTAAATATATACATCACTTTTGTGCAATCATGAAAAATTTTAAATACTTGCAATAGCCTTATGAGCGCCTCCCAAATTATTGGGAGTGATGGTAAATCTAGATACAGAATACAGTGAGATTACATAATGCAAATTTGTAAGCTACCATACTTTGGAGAAGTTGATATGTAGAATTTCACCTACATTACATGCCCTTGCCCTTTATAAGTTTCCTAGGTCTCGATTTATTATCTAAGCAAAATTCATGTCATAACTTATTAAATTATAGATGGTCCAAGGTATAATTAATAATTATTTAGTAGGCAACATTTTAAAAGATCTATTACAAATATCTCATCATTACCATACAGATTTAATACGTAACCAACACGATAGATGTGAAAAAATGTTCATCTCATCATGAGCCAATAAAGAGTTGCAATTCCAAAAATAAACGTAATATTTCATTTATCCAATGATAAGAGATTTCGATATATGAGTTTTCGTTCTACTTAACCATTTAAACATTGAAGCTATTGGAAACATGTATATATAACTAATGAAACTTAGTAGAATAATGTTCTCTTTGTCTTGATGGTAAAGTTCAATATTGGTTTTATGCCTTATTCTACTAAAATATGACTTAGTGCTAGGATGGAAATAATTTTGCTTATATTTAACAAAGTCAGTATGCTTGCCCGTACCATAAGTTAAGTGCATACCGATAATGATGTTGTATAATCCAACCGTTTGCCTTTGCTTGGAATACTTATATAGTCTTGAAAATTTAAAATTTAGAAGTGCTAGACCTTGGAATTTGTGTTTAACCCCTTTGTGCTTTATACTCAGCAGGGTGCCTAGACTACATGTGCTTTAGGAAAAATGCATAGCAGTTGCCCTTTTTCCATGCGTAGCTTGCCATATAGTAGTTGTATTACCCTCACATTGTTTCATCGTGATCTATAATTTTATGACAATATTTAGTAAAAATATCTCATCTAAGTCGTTGGGGTTGGCTTATTGATGGTTATGGTTCCTTCACTTTGCCGTCCATGTTACTCTGTCCTAGTATTCTTCTTAAAAATGCACCTTCTCTTCTACCTTGGATAGAGGACACTCGAGTTTAGTCTGGCTATGGTCGAACATGGGTAAAGGGTACACGAAAATGGACATCAAATGCTTAAATTCAACTTGAGGGTACTCCATGACACTCGCCATTTTACTCTCATCAAAATCACAAAAATCATACTACTTGGCCACGTCGTGCCAGGGCTTTTCTCTTACCTTTGTTTGAATGTCCTCTCCTGTCGAAACTAGATGAATAACCGAATAAACTTACCATTGTATATATGAAAGTTTACTTGTTTGAACAGATATTGGTTTGGCTATTAGAAAATCATAGTTCAATGGGCAAACTGATTCTAAATTTTTAAAGATTATTGCGACAATTTTTAGCATAAGAGCTGAACTACAAAACATATCAAAAATAAAAAAGACAGACAGCATAGTAGATAGCAAGATACATAACCTATTAGATAGCGGTATATAGAGCGTAAAATCGTTCGAATGCATGAAAATCCGACAAAGAGGTCCTCGAAGTTGTATGTCCATAAGATAAGTGTATATAGAGCATAAAATTTACCGTATTAGCCAGTTATACGTCCAATTATAAGCTGTTTGGGCTATATTATTCATCAGATATATAATTCTAATTCTATAAATTAATGATTCTTTTGTTTATCCTATGTTCTTACCTTGATTGTCGCTAACTTTCTTTCAAGTGGAGGAGAAAATTAGATAAATAAAGATTAAAATATTATTCACGACGAGAATTTATTATCATTTCCGAGCATAGGTTGATTTAATCCAATTGGTTTCCTTCTTGACATATGGATGTCATTGTCATATGATGGAAATCTCTTTGAGAGTTGAGCCCCAATTGTGACATCTTAACCACACTTCTATCAGCTTTGGGAAAAAGGTTGCAAAGCCTCTAATTCATTGCAAATCTTTCCATTGCTACCCTACTGAAACTCGACAAAAATAAGATCCAACAATCTAAACTACGAGTTTTCAATCGTTGTTAACAGCCAATACTAGGCTTCTGAATAGGATAAGGTCGAAAGATGAAATTAGACATGATACAAATGTAAATTGGCAACTCTGTGGAAAGGAATAATCAGCACCTAAACCATCTTAAAAGAATATTTAATGAAAAAAAAATTACATTAAAAAAGGTGAAAAATTTTCTCATTTTCTCAATATAACTTTGTGAAGTTACTTTTCGATTAACATATCGTTTGCAAGTGGAGGTAAAACTCGTAAGAGCATAAGATTTGGGACCCCAAAGTAGCTACATTGCTCACGAAATTTAAGATCCTTCATTGAAAGAAGCAATACAGCTCAAAAGGCAAAAGATACATACAATAACAAAAAAAAAAAAAAATCATGTTTTATGTTGGTTTTCCTAGAAAGGGAGAAAACAGGAAAGTAATTCTGGAAGGAGCTAGTTCAGCCTCTAATTAGAAAAAGATGGCATGCTCAGCCTCTAAAAGTAGACAAAATGGCACCCATCATAACCTGTTCAATGAAAAGAACGGAAAACAAAGGAAATGTTAGAGAAACATAAGAAATATAAGAAACTAATATTAAAGCAAAGTATTTGAAGTAATCAGACACTAACTAGGATCAACAGTGACAAGCATGGCTGTGCCTCCAAAAGAGCAAGTGCCTCCAGCCACTTTGGTCCTTTGCCAGTAGCTATTGAAGGCATAGGAAGCGTGTGCATAAAGTGTGTTGGGCATAAAGCATGCGCCATTAGGCTGAATGGATGCACAGTCAGCACCGGACCCACAAGCATAATTCATGGCCTCCTGGATGATGGGGTCAGGGACTGATGGCTTCACAACACACCACAGGGCTATGCTTGGCCCAGCATTTGGAGGAGGTGGCGGCACTATAGGTGGAGGGTATACAACGGGTGGTTCGAAGATAACTGGTGGGCTGAATCCACCCCCACCAGGGGAGGGCTCATAGTAAGGTGGACTTGGTTCATAATAGGGTGGGCTTGGGCCAACAATAACCGCTGGAGGAGGAACTATAACAGGAACTGGTGGGCTATTATAAGATCCAGTAGGTGGGCCTGGATTAATGGTGACGGGTGGATTCGGATTCGGGTTTGGGTTTGGGAATGATTCAGGTGGCCCCGGAATAATGGTGGTGGGTGGGGTGCTTTGAGGTGGAACATTGCTGTTACTTGGGGATGGGGGTGGAGATGATGGATATATGCAATATGGAGGGCTGTTGCCAGGCAAGGGAACAGGAGGTAAAGAATCAAAAGGCGGCAATGTGAGTGGAGAGTTCACTCCATATGGTTCACTTTGGGTATTCGGATTTGACTCTACCTTCTCCATCAGCCCATCCAGTAGCCCTATTAGTTTTCTGCTTTTTGAGGGCTCACTTGTTATCCTCTTACCTTCAACTCCTCCCATTTAAAAGGACAACGTTAGCACACATCCCATATATCAATGAAAATTTTCACCATGCACCCATTGCACTCAAGTATCTTCCTGTACTAACATATACATGTGGGAGAATAGTAATCGGTTTAACCGAGATTTCTAATGCATTAAGTATCTTCCTCTACAAGTATTATGATTTTATTAGCAGCTATGTGTATAATTAATCGATTAAATATACTATATCATCGTGTTGATATGGAATTCCAAACATATCTAATATAAATTCCATTTGATATGACTCCATCCATCATTTTTATATATTTTTGAGTAAATAAAACCACATTCCCCATTTAAATATCTGTTCTTTTGTCTAGATGTTAAAATGTGATCGGTGAATAGAACTTGACTTAAGAAATCCATATTTATACATTGGCGATATCATCTGTTTTTAAGGGTAAAACTAAAACTACACCACTAGATATAGTTTGAGTAAGCGGGAAGCCTTTAGACAAAAAAGATGTGATTCACTAAAAAACATATGGCGTGATTCATAATAAACAAATGAAAATGTGATGTGAACATCCATGTAAGACATGTCTATACTATATTTTGCATGAAAAGTAAATTGTTGCCCTGCCACATATAATTTTTACTTAAAACAAAGCAAACACCAGCTCACTAAGATGATACCAGATTTTGTTTTACTCTATTGCCACTTATGGCACCCAAGCATCATTAATATCAGCTATAATTACTAAGATTAATATAAGCTGACAATCACCAATATGAACAATAAAAGAGGTAAAAAAAAAAAAAAGAAAAAGAAAAAAGGATTAGATTAAACAGTAGAGAAGCTTAATTACCAGTACTGATGAAGACAAGAGGAGCAATATACATGTACAGATAGAGAAGAACAGGGATGGGTTGTCTCAAAGAGCAACAGCTGCTTGTTCCCATTGCGTTGCTTGATGCTTCTAACTAAACATCACAAGCATTCAACAGAACAAGGCAAGATATACATATATAGGCAGTGGAAGACAACATCATAAGAATTGTAACATCATCAACACAAAAACAACTAGGAAAGAATCTTTCCGGCTAGAAAAAAAGAGTGTATTGAGCAAGTAATACCCACCCCCTCTCTTCTTGTAAAGATGATTCTTCCTTGAATCGGATCACCTTTGATACTCTATCGCTTTGCTTAAGGAACGTGCAATTGTATGTGTTTAATTGATACCGAATAAGAAAATTGCGTTTTATCAGTTAAATTTGCATATATGATTATTAATTTAGGAAAATAGGCATATGTGCTTGCTTTGACACCAGGAAAACCCCTTTTCTTTTGCTTCCTTTCCACTCAAAGTCTCCCTTATAGACAACACATAAACACATACTTTATTATCACCACAACCCATATCCTGTAACATGCTTCAGTTATGAGAATCTTTTTAGTATGAATGGTGTAAGCATTTTCTCTAGCAGAGTTGGTCTGGAATTTAGATTTTGTACACACCGTTGTTGTAAAGTTCTATGGTACCTTTTCACTATAGCATACCCATTGTGCTTTGATTACATTGTTAACGTGGTTCCTCAGACAAGAAGTCAGGGAGCAATTCAACAATTGTTGGCTGCAGAACAAGAAGCTTGGCAAATTATTGCTGCCAGAAATTGTACGGCTACGGATAGTATCCATTTCTGTTATGGATATATTTAAAGTATGTGTTTTGTTTCGAAAATAAATGCTTTTGGATTTTCTTTTGTTTTGTTTTTTATTTTTTATTTTTTGACAAATCAAAATTTTAAGATTGTTAAATTTTATCGTAGTAAACCCAGAAGGTTTTGGCTATCAATAACTTTTAGGCAGATGCTGCAGCCAATTATTGGAGGTGGTGATTAATCATTACAAAAAAGGTATGAAAACGGGGAAATGGTTTTCATTATAAGAAAAATGAAAAAAAAGATTTCGTTTTCCACTATCTCTGGAACTTTGAATGGGAGATCTAAGCTGATTGTTGCTGATGCTAGCTAGGCCTTAGTACCGAGTTTTGAGTCTGTTTCCTTTGATTTGGTTAGTCGAAAGGTTAACAAGGCTAATGATTGGATTGCCGTTTGATTTTAGGGGAAAGATATAAACCCTCGTCTTCTTTCTCTGAAATATTACCTTTTGATGCTTGCAATGTAATGTTTCTTATTTCACTGTGGTTGACGAGCTGTTGGATGTATTTGCGGTAATGAATATACGATATTCTCTTTCTGTCAAAATAAAAAAAGGGGAAGGGAAAAGGGAAAGGAAAAAAAAAAGAAAAAAAAAAATAGAACGTCATACACCAAGAGACTTGAATGAACATAGGACCCTCAAAATGTGGATATCATTCATGTAACATTTCTTCTATGGTTTCACAAAAACTAAAAGCTTGCAGTGAAACCAGAGGGTTCAAATTTTGCATTTCACTTGTGATGTTATGTATGTCTGAAACCACATAAAACAAAACCTTGCAGCTTTCTTCGGTAAAGCTACCATGAGAATTAAATCATTCATGGTGTTCTACGTACTGCATTTTCATCTTGAACAAAGTATTCAAGATTTTTATAGAATGGTTAATCATAATATTCTTATCTAAAAGTTAAAACTTATAAGTAATTATAAATTATTATATTTATTATATAATGAAACTGATCTTGCTAGAATATCACTCTGAATTGCATACGTTTCGTCACATCACAGCCTCTTCGCGATGTTTACTATTTATATTATCTGGCCGCTGCCTGGCGTTGTACATGCTGTACTATCGCTGCCTCATCCATCCGGATATTTTAAGTAATTTTTACAAGCGGTGAGTAATTTAATGAATTAGATTGGATTTACAAACTTTTATAAGGTTGCACGAACATTTAGTTACATTTATCAGAAATAAAATTACTTATATTAACTGATTCTACGCACATTCAAGTTCGTAAAATTGTTCAAATATTCAGAATGAATATTCAGTATTGCAAACATCCCAGTGTGGTCACTTTTCTCAAGTGTTTTGATTAAATTAAAGGAAATTACGAACTTTGAGCGTTTTTACGAATGTTACTGTAACACCACAATAAAATAAGTGAATTTAGGAAGTTTAAGTGCACATGCAACATAGCGTTGAAATTTCACCAGAAAAGAAGGAAAATTGGTTTGTGTTTTTTTTTTTTTAATGAAGTTTATGAACTTGGCATGAGTTGCGAACTCTTTTATGTGAAACTATCAACTATAGAGTAGTTCTACAAAGCTAGAGTCCATGTTAACTTAGGAACTATTTAGTCAATTTATGAACTTACTCTAAATTCATCAACTTGTGCCATTTTATGAACCTCTGGGTCGATTTACAAACTACCAGAGGAGTTACAAAAGTTGAAGACATTTTATGAATTAATGTAACGTTACAAACTTTTAAGAGCTTCATTGAAAATTAAACATAAAAATCTTCAATGAATTTATGAATATTTGACTAATTTTATACATGTTTAAAATAATCCACGAATGTTGAAATGTTTTATAAACTAAAGCCAATAAACAAAATTTATTAGCATTTATGTTATATTGAGTAAAATTATGAACTTAGTAAGTTTTTTATGAAACTATGCAAAGTCACAACTTTTAAGAGGAGTTGCGATTATTAAGATTAGCTACTATTTATTGTTATTGCACTTTTTGGAAATTTAATAACTATTATCATGAACTTAAAGGAGTTCTATGAAGTAAGTAGCAAAGTTTTGTTCGTAAAAGCAATTAAAATATGAAAAAAATAAATAAAAAGGTTAATATCATAAATGGTATCAAAAATTTATCTAAATGTGCAATTTACTACATATATTTTAAAAAAATCAATTTATTATTTAATTGAAGTTTTTAGTCATTTTTTACTATCTAAACTAACTCCGTTAAGTTAATTTACCAACATAAATATAACGACGAATCAAAAATTAACTCATGACTATTAATGAATCAAACAACTTACTTTTTAAAGTGGATTGCGGTTTGATTTATCTAAAACAATCTAACCGGCAGTCACCTGATATAGGGTTGCATAACTCCTTATAGGTAGTCGCTGACCACCCTCTAGCTTTAGGAAAGCCGGAATGTTCAATTTGGGTCGCCCTTATGTTCATGTTATTAGAAAGACTTAACAGAATTAGTTTAGGTAGTAAAAGTTATGGATGAGCAAGTGATCTTATCATATAAGGTATCCATCCAGACCTTACTTCTCCAAGTAGGTTTTGAGTAAATAATGAGAGTCGAAAAATAGGTTTCGGATGGTACTTTCTTGAAACCTGCTTCCACATAATAGGATACGGATATGAAGTCAAGGTATGCTATCGAACCTTAGAACTTAGTACTCTAATGTGTATAGGATATAGGTTCTATAGTACCTTATACCTACTTTATAATAATAATAAATAAAAAATTAATACTATTACTTTTTCAATTCCAATTCAAAAGAAAATACTAATAAAAACTTAACTCATAATAAAACCTTAAAACTATACACAACTTATGTCTACTATCTACTATCTACTAGTCCCTTTCTTTTCTTCTTTTTCTTATTTTTCTTTTTCCTTTTTCTTTTATAAAAACCTATCTCTTCTTTTACTATCTTATCTTTTTGCATTCTCATCCCTCTTTTACTAACTCTAATATAGTGAGATCTTAAAATTATCTTAGTTGTTAGCTTATCGTTTAAATTATTATATTGGAATTACTTAAATATGGTTTTTGTATTCTACACATAATAATTTTATAGTTTGATAAAAATTTAATTTCAATTATTTAAAAAGAAAAAACAAAAGAAATTTAAACATGATCAGACTAAGGGTTTTAATATTTTTAGCTATAGAAATATTTTCGATTTTACCTACCAAAGTTTTATATTTTCTCAACTCAAGATATGTGATATCGTTATAATTTTGATACTAATTATACATCAAATATAAAGTTTTAAAGAAAAATAAAGAAAAAAATTATAAATTCCACAAGTTACGCTCTATCTTATAATAGGATAAAGGTGGTTCTAAGGTAGTTCCGAATACAAAAACTTGATAACCTTAACCTATACTTAAGGGTATAGTACACTTAGAGCTTCACATCCTACCTATCCTGTACTTATTCATCTTTAATAAAAATGATAGTGAAAACTTCAATTATATAGTAAATTAATCTTTTTAAAGTATAGATAGTAAATTTTGATAAAGTTTAGGTACTATTTATAATATTAACTCAAGATAAAAATAAAATAAAATAAAATGCAAAAAGAAAAATGGAATGTTAAAAGAGGAAAGAGAAAAGAATTATTTTAGCTACCTCAACACCTGCCTGGTCAGAATTAAGCATATTAAATAGTAAACAATGTCACTACCGAACCATCACCCCGAATATTAAAAGAAAAAAAAAAAAAAGAGAACAGACTTATAGGTATGTTAGGTGTCTTGCAAACCAATTAGGATCCATCGGGTTTTTGGAAATTTTACTTCTTCTTTTTTATAAAAGTTTTAGATGTGATGGATGATCCACTCCTCATGACCCACCTGGAGATAGTTGGAAATAGTTTTTCTCTTTTCTATTTTTATCATATTTTCTGTACTTACCTTTTCGTATAATTTTCTGCATATTTTTAATTATTTTTTATCAAGAATTTACCAAAAAAATATAAAGGTAGGAAACTTATGAAGTCTGAGAAGTTTTAATTCCATTAGCTGCATATGTTTAGCTAATAATTCGTCAGTCTACTTTGTATTACGAGTACCAACTACCAACTGCTATTATCATCGTGCAGAACCACAAAATCTTAAGACATAAGATGGTGTCCAATGTGTTTAAATCGGAAGAAATGAGTAGAAATAGTGGGAAAAAAATAAAAATAGAAAAAATTATATAATATTTGATAAACTAAGTAAAGAGTGAAAATGAGTAAAAATTGCACAAATTGTGCTTCATGACAATTCCTATTAAGGTAACATAGAAATAATTTTATCAAATATTAACTTCATATATTACCAATAAACTTTTAATTATCATTCATTTCCATATTATAATATAATTGCTATCAACTATAGTTAGTTCACTTACCACTTTCAATTATCACATTTGCCTTTTATTTTTATGCCCCAACTACATTATAACTTGGAGAGAGAGAGAATTCAAACCCGATTTATCTCTTTAAAAGACTAATGTTTATACCACTAAATTACAATAGTCTAAGCTATTACATTTGCTTTTGAAAATTATAAATATTTTAATAATTTGTTTTGGTCATACTAAAATTTCAATAATTACATATCTAACTGGCACATTAATATAGAATAATTGTGTTGATTATGGATGAATCAACTAAAGATAATAGATAAAATTAGCTTGAATTTCTCGGATTAGGGGGGTCAATGGGCTTTGGTCTTTGGTCTTGGTTGAACTCCTTGCTTTAAGTAACTTGCAAAAAAAACCCCTGTGAATGTATCTATGAGGATCATTCATAGATCATTCAATGCTCAAATCAACAAGAAAGATCAAATAAAGGGGAATTGGGGATTGCTTAAGCACTCTTAATCCACAAGGATGATGCTCAATGTCACGCCCCGAAACGGCAGAGTCATAACAGTCCCGCCGTGTAAACCACCCTAAGATAGAAGTTGGCCTCACAACCGCTATCCTAAACCTGATCTACACAAGGCGTCCACAACTAACCCGCTTTGAAGTAGACAATTTGTAATTTAAATAAATCATTTACCTAAGAAAGTGAGAAAAGTTATATAGAATCACTATAATTCCGTTATTACATTAATCAGAAATGAAAAGTAAAATATGTGTTGATTCTTCGATATTTTTCCTCACTCCCCAGGATCCAGCAATTGCTAGCTTCAGAGTATTTGTTTGCCGCTTCTTAGCCAGCACCTGCACGACGTCTATAGGGATGTGAGCAACCACAGCTCAGTAAGTAGGGACGGAGGACTTAAAACTATACCATACACACAACAAGGTTTTCAATCACTTATTAAATGCAATGCATGTGCAAGCAAATGCCATCGCACGACGTTGTCCGGCCCGTCGTGAGATTAGAGAAATTGCGCCCGCTCTAATCCGGGTTGAGGAGTTACCGTTAATGCAACAGCTCACGACCAAACCCAGGCTTGTGTAATGGAGACCTTGCTCCTCCCGCGACTACCTTCGAACCACTGTCTTCATCCCCGCCGCGACCTCCTCTCCTGTCACTTAGTTCGACTGAGGATGAAGAAGGGACCATTTTGCAATCCTGCGCTATCCCTTCCGAAGGGGTCGGTATTTGGCCGGAGAGTCCTAAATCCCCTAACGGGTTGCCATGCATGTTCGATTATGATTACTGGTCGTACATTTGATTAAGTCCAATTTAGAGCGATCAATCATTACATACAATTCATACAATATGTGCTAAAGCAGCAAACAGAATCATAGCATCACCCATAATCAAGCACATGCACGCATTCAACTATCTAACAAGCACAACCAAGCATAATCTTAAGCCTCCAAAATACAGCGTCGTATTAATCCCAACTTACCTCGACTCCTCACTTGCTCACTCGAGGTCCGATCTGCTCAGGCCATCGCCGGTTATCCCTATAACACGAACGTGGTTTCAGCTTTTCATATATTTGTTATAGGTTCGTTTTATCCTATAATGCTTATTGTTAGGTTTTGTTTACGGTTTAATACGCCTAATTATCTAGGTATTAAGTCTTTTACAATTATTCTAGATTTAGGTTTAAGTTTGGGTTCGGTCTCGGTTTCCGCATCAATTTCTAAATTAGGTTTTGGTTCGATTTTTAAATCCTAAACATGCTCAAATCCTAATGTGAAATTAATTACATTAAGCTCAAGTTTCCAAATATCCTATTGGGTCTTAATTTAGTATTCTAAGCTATTTGGTACACGCTAGTCCTAATTAGGGTATCGGATTTATCCCCGATGTGAGAAAATCTTATTTTATTTTATTTATTTTTTATATAATTACCTAAAATTCAATCTTAATTCAGATTTAATACTATTCTGATTTTTACTCTAATATTATCTAAATAATCCTAATTTTCCATATTTATTAATTTACAATTTCATATATTACTAATTTCTTATATTACTTACCTAATTTCCTTAATTAACTATACTTAGTACCTAAATGCTAGGATTAGGGTTCCACTGCAGAGATTAACTTCCTTAAACATCTAATTAAGATCCAAATCAGTAATTAACATCCTAATCACCTAATTAACTCCAAATTACCCAATTTTTCCATCATTTTAGAGCTAAAAATTAACTTAAAAATTTCGAAAATTAATTTTAAAAAAATGGCTTCATAGCACTGTTCTATGTCACATGAGCATCCTACAGAAAAATTTTGAGCCCTAAACTACATCCCTAAGCCTATTTAATTTCCGGTTTAATCATGCTCGGTTTTGTACAATTTGTTAAGGATCCTATATTTCCAGACATAATTAAACTAAATCAACATTTTTCCCTAAATCTACATACAATAAAACCTCAGAATAACAAGTTTCATAATTTTCTGGGCAAAATAACTAATTTTACAAAATTATACAAGAATCGGGCTGGAATTTGAACTCACCGGTTCAGGTGGCTCCGGCCACCGCGGGCCGCCGTGGCCTTGTCGGCCGGCCTGGGCGCTGCCACCACCGTGTGGTGGTGGTGGCCGTCCACTCCCAGATCCTCGTTTGGTGTGGGTTCCCTTTAAAACCCCTAACTGCACAGTTTTTCTTATTTTTTTTTATTTTCTGAATTTTCTCTCGAATTTTCAACTCTCTCTAATTTTCTCTGATTTGTATCTGTCCAAATGAGCTTCTGAATTTTTCCTGCTATTTATAGGAAATTGTAGAATTTAATGTGCATTAATTTGATGGGATTTTACCCCAATTCCATGATTTTAGGCTTTTTGTTTGTCAAATTCCTATTGGTTATTTTTTTCTTTTTCTGTCACGACCTAATCTTGCATCAGCTTATCCTCTTCTGATTTTTTTCTAATTTTTTTATAATTATTTTGTATTTTTCTTTAATTATTTACTTAGTTTTCGGCCAATTTTAGTAATTACGCGTATTTTTATCTACACGTAAATACATGTAGGGTACATGTGAACATTCCTAAATATTATTTTGGTCATTCTAAAATTTTTAGTATACATATAATCTATCTCTAATAATTTATTAGTTATTATATTACACTTTTTGCCTTTTTGGTAATTAGCAGTTATTATGCTTAAAATTTGAAAATTTTATAGTCTCCTATTTTACTACTTATTTTCTTGAATTCACGTTTACGGGGTCATTTTTACTAATATTCTTTTCAATAGTTTATAATTTGGGTTTGATCGGATCTTTTAACCGATTGCCATATACCTTGGGTTCTAAGCTCAATCCTACGGTTACTTTACTGAACTTTGGGGCTTACACTCAAGCTTGATAAGGTTAGTATTGAGAATAGTATGGAGGGTAAAAGGTTCAAATCCCCTTACCAGTTGGCTCTTTGCATTATTTATAATGGAAGAAGTCTAACTATTCGAGTCACATGTTGACTCGAGGTTCATTTGTACTTGTCGCCGACAGGGTATATGTGCTAAGGGGCTGACAAGGTGACTCTGGGAGTTGGTTGGCCATGACCATACTAGCAGCTACGTTTGTAATCTAAAGCTCTAACATCTTCAGAATATATCAAGTGTATTAGTCGTACTATGGATGTTGGACTATAATTAATGAGCCAAGAAGAGGAGTGGGCACTAAAGACAAATATTCTTGGAGAGGCAGGGGAGATGGCTCGAGTAACTTACAAGCTGTAAGCTAGATTCGAAGGAGATCCTGTGGGAGTGGGGTATCCTCATGAGGTGTGCTCGAACTCGAAGAAGGAGAAGACCTTTGTAGTTTCGAACTTGCCTAAGTGATCTGTCAAGTCCTCGAGGGCCGAGTGCTTAGAGGTAAAGTCCTTGATCTACTTTCCGACAAGCTTAATGCTCATACTAGGCGAGATGCTTGGACAAGGCAAGGTGCTTATTCGTCCGATCGTTGGTGGGCCTAAAGGGATGTCTATCTAGGCTAAGCTTCAAGCTAACCTAAAATTAGGTATCAACAAATTGTTTCTTTAAATGTACGCTTATGAATTTAATTGATATTCAAGCCATTAATTATTATTAATCTCCCTATTATATAATCATTATTATCAAAAACATTCTTCTCATGCCTTTTACTTGCAATTATAGGTTGTTCCAAGACACCAATAACTTCTTTATATCTCTCTTTGAAATATAGTTTGCCATTCATTTTTATTGCATCATCAACAACACTAAAATGATGAAAAAGAAAAAATTCCTTGCTACCTCAAGTTTTACTTCCAATAAATAAGTTCCTTTTTCATGTTTTAAATGTATTTTCTATCTTAAGTTTGAATCCCCCCAATGATTTGTCTTGTATGTCAAATTGGAAAAATGGGATTTGCTTGTTTTATATTAACTATATTTTCTTGAATTTAAAAGAGAAAAATGGGACTTTTGAGCATTGGAATGTTTTCTTTGTTGTTTTTCCCTTTCTTAAACTGAATATCTCATAAATGTTGAATTGTATAAAAAGATTGATTTAGTTAAGGGTGGATGTAGTTTAAATTAGTTTGATTTTCCCTCCAAATCAATCTAAACTAAAAATATAGTTCGATTTTTTATAATTTTGAATCAAACCATATGGTCGAATTAGGAATTTTTTCAAACCATGAAATTTTAGTTCATTTCGGTTTGGTTCGGTTCGATTTAGTTACAAGTTGAACCATACAGATAGTTTCTAACATAGGAAGGCATATTTCCTATAATCTCATATGAAACTATTGAGTTTATCAAATAATAATAAGTATTGATACCATACTAGAGGTTAATGAAGTCAATATTCATATAATTAAAATTTTTAAATGTTTAGTAATAACTAATTCTATTTATAAAAAAGCATATACTATAAACTTTGAGTCAAATTATATATATAATTTATGAATTATGGTAATAAAAATACATTACATAAACATTTCAATAAATATAAACTAAAATTTTTTTAATATATTACAAACTAAAACTTTTTAAGTTGTAAGTAAACTATTACTATATTTACTATAAAATGGTTTAGTTCAGTTTTATGAATTGATTTATTTTATTCTTTCAAACCAATCATATGGTTTGGTTCGGTTTTGAAATTTTATACATCAAACTGCGAAAAAAATCATATTTTCAATTTGGTTTTGTAATGCCCCATAACCTAAGGGTACCATAACCCACCACGTGTCCCTAATATTCTAATGACACGATAAGACTTTAAAACACAATTACTATCTCAAAATCTTCTATAAAAACTGCCAACAATACAATAAGAATAATTCTCCTAAGACAAACTATTCAAGCGACTCAAAGGCAATGACTCTCTAGCTACCTTTATAATTAATGACAGATCTCCAATTTTACAACCACAAATCGTATTAACAATTTTGCTTAGCATCATTACTAAGTCTCCACAAATTGTTTTCATCCTTAATGCAATACAACTGTTTGTCTCCTTTACCCACTTGAAGATGGTAGAAATATCAACTTGTCACAAGCAACAATCTTATCAAGAATATTTGTAGTAGTAAAAATAAAAAAAAAAAAAAAGAAAGAAAGCCAAAGCCTAATACATAGTGTGTATGTACACATGAATCCCAAACCAAGCATATCACGTGCATGTAAAGTAAAAATAAACAATCAACTGGTTATTATCTTGTGTCTTAGTCAATAAGCAACTATAGGATACTCATGGTCCCACTACACCATGATCTCTTATATAAATAGGTAGATAGAATATAATATAAGTCTTTTAATTTACTATTATATGCTACAACAAAAGTCATATGACCAACATTAAGGAACAAGGAAACCCTATATCTAATTGTGTCGCCCCATATATGAGACCACTAGAGAATTTTCATATATGATTAACAGTTGCCCCCTTTACTAAAGGGTAGGCCATGACAAGCATAACCAACAAATAAGATTTTTGTTTACTTTAAATTAATCCGATTTCTTTCTTACTATCCTAACAAGCACAAGCAACAAGCATGCATTACATACCTAAAAAGCCAAATCCAAACCAATTACAAAGTCTGAATCAACCATAAAACCCGAATCTAACAACTTGACAGTTATAACAATACACTTATCTTAATCTTTCATTCTAATCAATCTAATTCAAACGTCTTAAGTAATGCGAACCGGCTTTGGATAGCACTCCATGAAGGCTTCCGAACTCTTATCCTATCTTAGGGTTCTAAAGGTAACTATGGCTAAATAAGAGGATAAAGATCAAACCTTGGCTTAGGAAAAGAATGATTAAAATACTTAGAATGAGGATTTAGAGGTTTAAGAAAGGAAGTTTCAAAATAGAATTTGATTCTTTGTAAAACATGTTTGCAAACAAGTTATAATATTTAAGATGTTTAAAAAGGGTTTTAGAGTATAAAATATGCTTTAAGAAATAGGTCAAAACACAAGGATATTGATTTAAGAAAGAGGAATGGAAGAAAACTTTATTCAACCTTCTAATATGAACCATCCATACGGTTTAGGGAACCAGTCAATTAATCCCTCCTAGCCTTCTGTAACCATGGGACTTATTACACCTAGCACCATAGTTCCACTGGAACTGACCCTATGATTCAAACCAAAACAACAACAAACCTCTTAATTTACTTTTGAAACCAACTCAAATCCAATTTTTTCTTCAATACCACTTCAAATATACTTTGATTACTCATCAACATAACACATTTTTGCATCATCCAAACTACAAATTTCAAATCACATACCAACTTAAAACCCTAAATCTACCAACAAGCTTCAAGGAACCAACTTTAATATAAAGAATAAAAGTAAAGATGAAGAGAACTTACTTGTAATATAAGAACATACGGTGGAAATCCAAAAGCAAGCTAAACCTAAAAGACTAAACTGAAAACTTAAGCATGCAAATTTGGATTTGAAGAGATTAGCTAAGAAAACCTATTGAAATGAGTGATTTTTTAGGAGACAAGCTTAAAAATGAGGCATAAGGCCTTAATTTTACCTTAAACTTGCTTTTACACGAATTTTCTTGTGTACTTGGGACCTCAAGAGCATTGGCTAACAAAGAACAAGGGAAGAAGAGAGGAAATGAAAGAGAGGAATGAGTTAATAAGGTTTTAGGAGAGTGGCTACCTTAAGGAAGTAGGGTTTTAGGAAAATTTTTAAATTAACCAACATGCCATTGGTTTCAAAATCATTTTCCTAGAATTTTCTTAGGCCTTACAAGTTTAGTTCGATTTGCATATTGGTTTCCTTTGCCCCTTTTTTTTGCTCACCCCTAGACTTTGTTGCAGGTTGATATTATGGTCAATTGTGAAAAGTTTAGAGTTCTTTTCTTATTACTAGGGAGATTTTTGGATTTGACAATTGCATATGGATTGATTATATTTCAATGTTGAAAGTTGATAATTAAAGCTTAGTGATTGTTATTAAGGAAAAAGAAAAGGCTTGACAACCATCAAGGAAAATGATGAATTTGATGATCATGATTTGTCACTAAATAGTAGATATATTACTTAGGTTGATTACATGGCTTTCTTTCTTCTTTTTTTTTCCAACCATTATATTATAACTTTTGGTGAGGGAAGAATCATATAGCTTCTACAATCCCATCCTCTATTTTGACGAGACCAGTTCAGTCTTCCATGTTATAATTTATGTATAACTTTTTTAATCTAAACTATTAAATTTATAATTTGTTTAATGGTTTACATTTAAAAGAATATAAATTAAAAGTAAAATAGATGGTAAGACTAGTCCTGTAAAAAATAAAAACGAGATTGTAGAAAAATCCATTTATGCTCTTTTTTCTTTTGAGAAGCTTTTTTTCTCTTCATGCTTTTTCATGTTGTTGAATTTGAAGCTTTTACAAAAACTTAAAGCAAACTTAAACGGTTTTGATGAATGTTATTAGGTTTTTCTTTTCTTTTATTTTGTTTTTGAGAATTTTTACTACTTAAACATCATGGGTTGACTTTTTCTCTTTTTATGTTTTAATGTAATTTTTTGCAAATATTAAGCTTTTGCTTATGTCTATCCTTATGGTAATTTATGTTAATAAATATTCCTTTATTGATATTTTTTCATTGCACATATACATATTGTCTTCTTTACAGGTACTGAGGGGTTTTAGGAGATAAAAATTTTAGATAAAAGTAACCTAATCCTACTTTTTTCTTAATTTAAAAGCAAACCCAACTGCTAATATATACATATATCAATGTATGTATATTACATATTGACCTTAATCGTTAGGGTTTTTCTACGATACTGTCCTTATTTGTAATGATACCAGTCTAGCTCTTCATCCCATCCTTGAATTAAATTTAAACCATTTAACTAATTATGAATTTAACAGTTCAAATTTAAAGGAATGTAAATCAATGATAAAATTGAAGGCTAAATCCGTCCAGTCAAAATGGAGAAGAATATCGTAGAAACTCTCTATTCTTTAATGAGTGCTCATTAGTGATTAAAGGCATGCTAATGAACTTCAACCCGTGGGCTAGTTTAATTAACCCACTTTTTAAATGGGTTTGGACTAAAATTTTTGACCTTTTAAAAAAGGGGCCAAAAAATCTAACCCTTAAACTAATGGGCCTATTTGGATTAGCTTGTTTAACATATTTATATATTTGGCACATAAGTCAACCCATTTAATCCACTTTTTAAACAGGTTAGGATAAAGATTATTTGACTCGTTTAAAAAGCAAGCCAAATAAATCTAATTTGTTTAATCCACAAGCCAAAGTGAGCTGAGCCAGGTTAGCCAATTTGACACACTTACACACCTTTATTAGTGATGCAAACTTAAAACTTTAATTTAACCAGTTTTAAGCCTCGAAAAATGCATGAGTTTTAATTTATAATAAACTTACGAAAATAATATATCTACATAAAAGATTATCATAATTAATATATTAATAAATTCATATTCAAAAGATTATGAGAGTGCAATTATTTAATTATGCAAATATATATACAATAATTTATGCACCTATTGATGTTAGATGAAATTTTATAATATTTAACAAAAGTTATAATCCTTTGAATTATGTAATACTCGTTGTTTATCAAAAGTTCATCATTTTACATTTAATTAAATAAAGGTCACAACTTCTCTACAAATACCATTCTACATATGAGAGATATGTTGCTTGAAAATGAAAAGGTATGTATAATAAAACATTAAAGTGTATTGTTAATGAAAAGGCATGAATACTAACAACTTTTTCAGGAAGAATAAATAATGTAAAAAAAAAAAAAAATAGAAATGTGTAGCGATCTTGACAAAGACTTATTAGTTACTTCCAACATGCATAAATAGTTATATTTACTATACTTAAAAGCAATGGTGGTGTGGTGGCTTATTATGAAAAATCCTATAAGAATTTGATAAGCTAATATGGAAGAAATATAATGATATAAAAAAAATTTAGAAATTATATATTATAACAACAGTAGTAGTTACTCTTTGACTATGAAAATATCAATGCTTTTTTTTTTAATTTTTTAGATATATTTACATTTAATCTATCTTTTTTTTTTTCCTAATAAGTATACACTTATCTTCGATTGATGTTACACTTTAAGTATGAAATATCAATGCTTCTTTAAATTTATAAAAGAAACTACTCAAGATCAACCTTTGAAAGTCTCCAATCAATAAAATATCCCTTAACCAACACAACCACCCAATGCAAGAAGTAGTTACTTTTTGTTTTCTTTTTTAGTGTGGGTTTTGGCATTGAAAGGTTAATTCTAGAAAAATTATAAAGTTAAAGGCATTACTTTTATAACATAATGCTTCTAAAATATTGTTTTTTCTATTCAAATGTAATAGTTGTTTTTATTCTTTTTACCATTAGGTTAAGTAATGCTTTAGAAATTTTATTATGCTTAAAAGGTAACTTGTCTCTATAAGATTCTTTAAAGAAAAAAAAACAGACAACTAATGTAATTTTATGAAGAGATAATGTTACTTAAAAGGTTTAATAAAAAGATATATGGAAAAAAAATTCTAAAATTATATATTACTATTTAAAAGGCTTGCACAAATAGACATCAAAATTTAAATTATAATCTAAATAAATGACACTAAAATTATGGTGAATTAATTACATAATTATTTTTCTAATGGAGAATAGAAGCGATCAAGGACACATGTAGTGAAGAATAAATGCGATTGATAACATTGTAAACAAATTTAATTGATGCAAAGGTAAAATTTGAAATAAAAAAGGATTTTGAAATGATATATATATAAATAATTTATTATGCTTTTTTTTTATAGCTTAGTCAAATCATACGTTAACTAAAATAAAGTAATAAAAAAATTGATATATAGTGCTCGGTTAAAGCATGATTCCTTCCTTTCCTTCTTAAAGGCAATTACACGTACATAGTGTCTTCTTCTCTCCCCTTGCGAAGACAAAAAGAAAATGTATAATCATATCAGTATATTTAGTTCTATATTAGCATGTATAAAGACTTTTAAATGTGTCGATATCATAAATCTTATAGGCTACATAAAACATATGAAAAAATTACACTAAAGATGATTAACATTTAGAGGCAAATTCAAATTAGGAATCAACGTTTAAAAAAAAAAAGATCAACATTTTAATTGGTGGTTAAAACAGGTGATGGTTGTTATAACACTGTTTAATTCTAACTAATGTGGCAATCATTGGCATGTGGTGCTTGTGTCGCGCTTATGTGGTTCTCGTGTGGCACTCAATACATAATTAAACAACAAATAAATAGAAAAATGAAAAAATATATATAATTAGTAAAAACTTAGAAAAATTAAATATAAAAATTAGTATTTTAGATATAATAAGTGACACTTGGCAGATGACTACCACGTTAACTAAAGTGAACTGTGTTATAACGATCATCCCTAATTTTAAACACTGATTAAAATGTTGATCATTTATTTAAACTTTTTAAAATATTGATTCTGTATTTGAATTTACTCTCAAATATTGATCTCCTCTAATGTAATTTTCCCAAATATAATTAAACCTATTTGTAATATATAATTTGGAAGCTTTTCTATCACGTAGCTTTTCATTATCATCTTTCCATAATAATACCTCTTTAATTTTACCATTTCATGTTTTTATAAATTTTGTGAGGAAACATTTTCTTGTTTATGCTTTGAGAAAATTGCATGTTTATCATCAAAATTAAAAAAAAAATTACATAATTACAAATTGTATAAAAAATATTACTAAAATACCAATGTTATGTCGCATCTTCTTAAAATTGCATTTGAACATATATTGCATCTTCAAAATGCGACTCGCACATTACTTTTGGTGTATAAATGTTATATTCTATCTTGAAGATGCAATAGATATACAGATGCAATATATATACACATGCTAATGTTACATCTTTAAAATACGATATAAAATGTGACATTAGCATTGATATTTTAATAATATTTTCTATGCAATTTATAATTGTGTAATTTTTTTTAAATGTCGATAGATATGTATTGTATCCGTTATACTTGCAAGTTTTGAAACAAAAGAAGTTAATGAGTAATTGCTTAGTCTATATATTATAAACTCTATTTCTTCCATAATTTTATAGTTTCATCTGTTTCCTAAAAGCAATTTTCCATTTATTACAATCACAACATTCTATAATTCTTTGAGATCTCGCTTTCTTATAGATTAAGTATTTAGTCTTTTCTTTTCCCTTGCTCTTTCATTCATCTATTTTTTTTTTTTTTTCATTGGTTTACCTCACATGATGATTTTGAGCTATAGGCTTTGTCTTTATTTAAGATTTTGTTCTTACATCAATGGACAAGTGAAAGAACTAGTTAGGTTAATAATTTAATTAAATCGTAAAATCTTTTAAGTTAGTATCGTTAAAAATCAAAATTAAGGTTTTGATTTAATTATTTTTTAAATCCTTATT
The DNA here is from genome assembly GCA_024138015.1 of Lumnitzera littorea. NCBI lineage: Eukaryota > Viridiplantae > Streptophyta > Magnoliopsida > Myrtales > Combretaceae > Lumnitzera > Lumnitzera littorea. Next base: position 25,837,167 of record JAMXBB010000002.1, on the reverse strand, counting down.
TTACGTACTTAGTAAATATTTTCGATTTTATTTTACATATAAAATATAGAAATTTTTATTAATAATTTTTTTTACCATATTTTATAAAAGTTAATTATCCTATGTTGTATATATATATTTACCTATTTAATTCTTCAATTTCTTTTTAAAAGCACCACTTTATTACCTAGAAGCTCTAAAATCTTACCCTAATCCTAATTTTTCTCCCAGCCGCAAAGTTTGTTCCTCTCTCAGCATTTCATTTCATTTTTTTTACAGACCCATCATTGCCCTCTCCTCTTCCCTCATTAATTATTCAAGGACCTAACCCCTGTTTCTTCCACAACTCCAGCAGCCATTTCTCCTCATTTTTCTTTTCCCTTTCCAATTCTTCTATCATACCATCATTCCATCCTCTCTCTCGTTATTCAATTTCCTCCCCCTGATTCTTCTAAAGCAACCGGACCCTACCTTCATTTCCATACCTCTCACCCCTTCATTTTCTCTTACTTTTTTAGTTCAATTCTCGACCGTCCCTGAACAAGCATTTTCGGACCCCACGCCTTCAATTTCCGCCCCTTAATTCCAAATCCTGTTTAGTAACATTCTCTTCGGTTCAGTTTTTTTTTTTTTTTTTTAACAGCTCATCCGAAATCCAAAGTGATTTTTCACTCACAATTGGTTTGATTTATCCCCATTTTCACACGTTCCGAATTTACTTAGTAAATGTCATTAATTAATTGTTTGAGTATATTGTTTTACAAATTATAATTTTATATTATTTATAATAGGTTCTCATCCATTATGTTCGGTCAGTTACATTCGCGAGCCAATTCGATTTCTTATTAGGTACCATATATATAGTGTATATCTTATTATTATTTTATTTATTATTTCCATTGTTAGTGTTGAATTAAGTATGGTTAGTATTCAATTACTACTAATAATTATTGATTATCATGTTACATAGAATTATTTTTATATAAAAGTTACTATTATTGTTAAATATATTTTATCGTATTCGGAATATTAATTATAGATATATGTATATATATGTTGAGACCAAGTTTTTGTTTATTTATATAGTATGTTAATGATCGTATTATACGTAAGTCTCTAATGTCAATTTAGTATATTACGAATCCTTTCTACGATTTATTATCGTTTTCGTGATTTAATTATTTAATCACATTAGTATTATGTATATATATGTATAACATATCATATTATATATAGTATGTCCGTTTTATTTATCGACAATTATTTGTATCCTTCCTTATGAGTTATTACGAATCATATTCTATTTTTCAGTTAAGTATGTAATGTCTATTTACCATATTGATTCGATAATTTATATTACTCGATACTCTAATCATGTGGTCATTTTATACTTTCTTTTATACGTATAGATTATATATATATATATATATATATATATTATGTACCTTACGATTTACTAAATAAGTAATCTTATGTAGTTATATCAACTTTTTGGTTTAATCGTATTATGTTATTATTATTTTGATTTGATGATTTCTTTTGGGACCTTAATTGAATAGATCATAAGCACATAGATAACTCTTAAGTAAGACTTAATCTTAAAATGCTTAAGGGTTAACGTGGTACTTATTTTCTTTTGGATTCATGATGTTTGATATCGCTTATCAAAGTCTAAGTTTTGTTTGGGTTTTGAGATCAAAGTTTTGTTTTCAATTTTGGAGCGTTTCCAGATACATGGTGCTTAGTTGTTGTTTGTATTTGATAGGACTTAGTAATCAAACCAGACTAAATTTATACTCGGTCTAATTAAATTGGTTTGTTGATTTTGCTTAATTGCTCACTCTAGAGGCCTACAGTAGCAATTCTCTAGAGGAGCAACCGCCAATCATGTGTAAGGTTTACCTAGTGGACTTTCATATGGAATAAAGCAACTAGAATATTAGGTTTTTGGTCTTTAGACTTTGAACTTTGGGTGTAAAGGATTTAAAGGAAAACATATATTTATATCCATTTATATATGTAGACAAAAATCAAAATGTAACGGGATCATGAGTACCCATTTGTTGGTTGCTGGTCTAAATTAAAGATAATTAACTTGATGTTTATTTATATTATGTTACAATTGCATTATATGTATGTGTATGTTCTGGGCTTGGCATTCATATGTATTTGTACACCCAAATTGGCCTTCAGCTCACTTTTTTTTTTTTTTTACAGTTGCATGTCAAATCAATAAATTTACAACTATGGAAATTATTATCATGGGGTTAGAAAGGAGAGGCGGTAGCTTAGTATGTTATAGAAGATGAAGGTCTAGTTGTTTAGTTTGTTTGGGGCTAAAGTAACTCGCCTATGAGTTACTCAAATTGTTGTGTCTAAAGAATTGTTGTTTTGTTCTTGATAAAGAGTTGTTAGAGGTAACTATGGACATTATAGTTGGTTTAGAGTCTTAAAGTATTCTTGAATGATGGGGACACATGGCGGGTTGTAGCACCCTCCAGTTTTAGGGCATTACAACAAGAGCTTCTCTTTTATATGTAATGCTAGTATATTATTACTACTTTTTCCATAATTCCAATTGCATATTTATATTCAACACTGAAAATTATAATCTTCTATGTGGGATCTTTTAATATCCATATACATGAAACTGTTGTATATGTTCTTTTAACATGCTCTATAATACATTGTTTTTATACTAGCATTTTTACCACTATCTAAACTTTGCTTTTATATTTCATTATTGGATAAAAGTATATATTCTTAATTAAAGAATACGAGGATTCCATGAGATATATATATATATATATGTATATACATATAATTTGTTTGAATCATTGATTGACTTGGAGTCTCGCATTTTTAGTAAAAAATTATGTGTATGTGTGTGTGTGTTTTACATGTGTTAATGTTACTATATAAAACCTTTATATAATACAACTTGCTTTTCTTATACTTATGTTCGTAGTCTTTAGCTAAAGATTTTTGTTACTCCTTTACTATGGTTAATTCTATATAATTATTTCATTTATGTGATATCTTCTTCAAGTACCATTTTTTAATTGTTAACAAATAGCATACTTAAATCACCAGCCAATAAGCATAGCCCTTATGCAGGGACGGACATAGATAATACGATTAGGAGATCGGATTTATTTTAATTAAGTTAATTTTAAAAATATATATAAGAAAATATTAACTTGTTATTACAATTATATTGCATCTTACATGTATATGCATATATATATATATATATGTGATTTTGTTAATAATTACACTTGAAATATATTCTAAACTTTATAGAATGAAAAAATTCTTTTAATAAATTATTAAGAGTATTTAGTGCATTTTGTAGGAGGTTATAAGAATAAACCTTTTACCTTTTCTTTATAACATATGTACTAATTGAAATTTAATTATCAATTTATAGATATTTAAAATTAATATAGAAAACTTGCATAAATTTCATTTTTAATAAAAATATATTAGAAAATATTTGAATATGAAATTGCAAATAGAGTAAAAAAAGAGCGAATAGACATAAATATAAGTTTCTTCAATTTCTTTTCATGATAACTTTATAAATTTGTTTTATTGGTTATGCTAAAAGAATCCTTTTGAATATAATTGAATATAAGTTATTACATAATTAATCATTCAACAATCCACATTCAATTTCATAACATTAGTTATAAAAGAAATGTTTTGAAATTAAGTTATCATCGGTACTACTTGTTAGTAATTTACGCAATAAGATCAAAACAATTCTAAATGAGAAAGGCAATGATTATACTATCTTATAACCCCAATCTGTTAGCTTTTGAGTAGTTTATTTCCTTTATAAAAAAATATGTACTTATAAGTTAGGTCAATATGTATAAAACAGTGTATACTAGCTTTATTAGTAACCACGAAAATATGGATCTTAACAATAGAATAATGAATATAATGATATTACTAATGACATAAAATAATATGGAAAAGTAATTTATATTCATTGACCATAGTAAAATACATACCTATAAATTAATTAAACCACGTATATATATATATAATAAACCTATATTTGTTAGATAATTAATAAATCATTATTAAGTGATGCTTCAAATACAATGTATAGTATATAAATATAGCGTAGTAACCCTAGCAGTAATAAACGGTGAAAAAAAAAAGGTAGTTTATGTTCATTTAGCACTTAATAAGATTATATTGGCATGTGGTGTAAGCCCCAAAATCTGCTACTTTAGATTTGGTTTGTAAAATTTATGGCCATCAAGTAAATTATCTAATTCAACTCAAATTTTACAATGAAGTTAGGAATATTAGTAAAAATAAACCTGTAAGTTTGAATTTAGGAAAATAAAGAATAAAATAATTAATTATTATAATATTGAATTATATATAAAATTCTTGTTATTTATCAGAAACGTATAAAATAAGTTTTGATAATTAACGAATCAATAGAGATAAATTATATACATACTAAAAATCATAAAATAACTTAAATAATATTTAAAAGTATTTATTTGTATTATATATGAATTTACATGTAGGTAGAGTAGATAGAAATACGCGTAATTTGTCACGCCCCGAAGCGGCAGAGTCGTAACAGCCCCGCCGTGTAAACCACCCTAAGATAGAAGTTGGCCTCATAACCGCTATCCTAGACCTGATCTACACAAGGCGTCCACAACTAACCTGCTTTGAAGTAGACAATTTGTAATTTAAATAAATCATTTATCTAAGAAAATGAGGAAATATATATATGCTATAATTCAGCTATTGTAATTAAGGTTTACAATATTTCTCCGTAATATATTTCCTAGTTGTTACATTATTCAAAATGAAAAGTAATTCTAAAATAAAAACTTAAACCTTAAAATATGTGTTTATTCTTCACATGTTTTTCCTCA
>JAMXBB010000002.1:25589211-25819447 GCA_024138015.1 Lumnitzera littorea | reverse complement strand
AAAAAAAAAAAAAATTCAAGAAATTGCTAGAAACTCACTATAGCATCTACATAACAGTTGAAATGGATGACTCAACACTAAATACCTTAGTGGCGGATACTTCCTACTTATTTATTTGCAATAAGATATTGATGGAAAATTACATATGATTCATGAAAAAATTAAACTAACCCAAACTAATATATATAGGGCTTATAACATTATTTTAAACACTTTATGAACTGAATCACTCAAGAAAAATCATACAAAAATGGAAAGAAAATAAAAAAAACAAAGCAAAGACCAAACTGGTTCCTCAACCTCTACTTGACCTGTTGTGAAACCCTTCCACCACCACGTAGAGCCACTCGCACCTAAGCCTTCCGACAACTCCCCACCACCTAATGGCCATTGGATCATTGACGAATAGGTCAGTCAAATTTCTATCTTATTTTTGCTTAATTTTCTAAAATTATTAAATTAAGTTATAAAATTATTAAAAAATTTGTATCAAGGTTATTTTAGATATATGTTCATGTGGTAATTTTATTTTTTTTAAATAAAAAATATTTTATGTATTTGCTTAAGAAAGTCACTATTCATTTAAATTTTGACTTTCAAAATAAATATACTAAATGATTTAGTTTCTAGATTAAAATTTTTGTATAAAATACATATGATATGTATTTAATTTCTATGTATCCATTTTTTTAATTTAGGTATTTTTTATATTTATTGTTTTTTTCCCCTAAAAATAGGGTGAAATGATGACATAAATAGGTTTTTATGAAATTAATTGATAAAATGGATGTCCATTGACTTCTATTGATTTATAATGATGTTAAGATATATTGAAAATAATTTTGCATAAAAAGGATAAATTTTGGTTAATTAAATGCAATTTAGGGATAAAATTATAATTATGAGCATATAGGCAATAAACCCAATAGTATGGAACCATGTATTGACTGAACTCCCTATATTTTTAGGAGTCTATAGAAATTTTCAGAGAATTATTTAATAACCTGAGTCATTTATTATGAATTTTTGTAGTAAACTAGCTTAAATTACGAACATGAGCATATTTTCAGTAATAATAGGCTAAAATGTGATAAATATTGAAATAAAAACTAGATATATACATGTTGATCAAATTTGGTAAAAAATGAATTTTTAAACATATTTAATGATAGTTTTACGACCGGGTTGATATATACATATTAAGGTTAGATAATACTTATATTATTAAGTTATATTAGCAAATTATATAAAATATGGTTCAATTACATAAAATGAGTATAATATGATAATACTTATTATAGGCATGTATAGTTATATCAGAAACTAAAAATACCTTTTAGAAGTCATATCTTGAAATAAAACCCGTAATACATATCATTAGATGTGTACAAACCTAATGATACTATATTTACTAAAATCGAGTAGTCCTATGTAATATAACTTATATTTCTATAATATTACAAAAATTTATGTACTACAATAATTTTATCATAATTGAAACGTAATTTAATTGATTAAAAGTATGTTTCAATACAATCAAAATGATATATTATATGTAATAATCTAAATAAGTATATTATCAATACTTAATAACTTAACTTAACTTATATAATAAAACTATATTTCATATATAAGAAAAATAATAATATACTTTAGATATATAAATAGATATTTATATATAACACTATTTAGAAAAATACAAATAGAAAGTATCCTAATGTTTCCATAACTCTTACAAAAACTAAATTTGGGTTTTGAATATATATATGGTCTCTCAGAGAGCAAGGTGTCGACGATACGAGTCTTCTAAAGTGAGCGTTAGGACGGATAAGTTGGGATCGTAGCTTTACTGCTTGTTGAGATATTGTGTTAAAGTATTTGAAAGCTTAAGAGTACTTATGATTATGGTTGTAAATTAATTGTTTGTACGCATGTCTTGTGTGTGGTTAGTATTTTGTTTGTGATAGAAGTTAAACTTTTTAGTATGTTGTTTTGCATGATTACTTCATTTTGTATTGTTATAAACTTGTTTGGCTACCCTTAAATGGAATTAAGAGTGATCTAACTGCTAATTTAATTGGACATGCATGGTAACTATTAGGGGAACGGCCAAGAGTATCAAACCAAATATCGACTTCCTTCAATGAGGATAGCTGAAATAGTCCTTTTCTATTCTTAGTCGAACTAAGTGACAAACAAGGAAGTCGTGGCAAGGGTGAGGATTATGGTTCGAAGGTAGTCATAAAAGGAGGGTATTCTTCACTGCACAAACCTGGGTTTGGTCTGATTTTGAGTTGCAAAAAACTCTTCAATCTGGGTTAGAACGAATGCAATCTCTCTAACCCCGTAATGGACCGGATAACATTATGAGATGTTTCAAGTGATTAATTGCATTTCATTATAATTATTAACTTTGTCTGTGATTGTATAGTACTTTTCTAACTTCATCTCACTTATTGAGCTAATTGTGCTCATACTCTGATAAACTCTTTTTAGGTAGTGAATAAAGGTCAGGGTGTTAAATATTACTACATCTAAGTTAGTGTGCAATTGGTTTGGAAAGTGAAGAACGAAGAATCCATCGAATCTGGACTTTTGACTTTTCTTTTTAGTTTTAAGGAAATTAGCTAGGAATTCCTTATGATGCCCATTAGTTTCCTATTTTATTGTAAATAGACTTTAAGACCTGTAGTTTTTGGTAAATTCTAATTGTAAATTATAACTTTAGATGTGAAACGTTTATATAAATACTGTTGCGTTATCGAACAACAGGTCATACATTGAAAAGATTTACTACAGGTTTGATCATTAATGGGTATCAGACTTGATGTTTCAAGCTGGTTGAGTTGTGTGCGCCTTGTTTAAACTATATCTATGAAACAGTTGTGAGGTTAGCTTCTATTTTAAGTTAGTTTATATAGCGAGATTATTATAACTTCTCTTGTTTGGGGTATGACATTTGATATTTTTGATAAATTGGATAAAATCGGATAAGAAATTAGACTCACCTGAATCACCAACTTGCTGCTACCTTCAACCACCCTAAGGTTGTCAACACAACTAAGCATGGGGTCCAATGTACGGTAGTCGATTCTGTTTTGTCCTAATTGTTGGTCAAGTATGGTTTCTTCTCTAAAGTCTTAAATATATACTATTTTGTCTAATTTTTGTAAAAATATTCTTTCTTCTCTTCTCTTCTCTCCTCTCCCTATTTTTTTTTTTCTAGACTCTAATTAACCAAAATGAAGTTTGATGGGAGTTTGATAAATTTATAGAGTGGTTAAGGGATGTTCTTAAATTTTTTGGTTGCCATGTATCTATTTTCATTTACTTTTTCAATTTCGATTTGGCCAATTCTTATTTATTAAAATTTACATCTTCAATCCTAGCTTGTTACACCCTTATCAAGAGTTTTCTATATTTCCTACACATTTTCTTGATTTTTTTATTAATTTTCCTTAATTTATTTATTATTATCTTAAAATATTTTAGGTTTTTTAAGTTAAGGTATTTTTACTTATACATAAATACATATATAGTAAAAATAAAATACTTTTAAATATTATTTATGTTATTTTATAATTTTTAGTGTGCATATAATTTATTTGTAGCAATTCGTTAATTATTAGAACTCGTTTTACATATTTCTAATAAATAACAGGTAATATACATATAATGTAATATTATAATATTTCATTATTTTATTATTTATTTTCTTAAATCCAAACTCACGGAATCACTTTTATTAATATTTTTAACTTCTTCCTAAAATTCAGGCTCGATCGAATAGTTTACACAATCACCTTTAATTTTATAAACTGTTTTCGAATTCATCGATTTTAAGTTAATCACCAAATTTTGTAGGGCCTTACATATATTATTAGCATCGATTCTTAAAATGAGTAGTTTTCTAATAATAATTCTTTATCAAAATTATTAAAATCAAACTTTATATTTTTATAAATCTAATATCATTGCTTTCCTAAAATTTTAGTATATATAATTTTTAGTAAAAGGTATAAGTTTGTAAAGTGAAAGTTCTTTGAAAAGGTAAAAACTTTTTAATTAATACTAGAAACCGATGTTATATAAATTTCAAATGTAAAGTTAAATTACAATGATGTTACATAATAAGTATTTATGACTACATTAGGTTAAATCAAAGAGTACAAGTTTAATATACTAGGTAGGTCTCATCTAAGTATTGTATTTTAATTTCTACTCTATTTTGTATCAAATAAGCCAGATCCATAATTTTATCAAAGACTTTTGAGAACGATTTGGCAATGAAGCCAGGTAAGTGGGATTAATACTTTATAGCATTTTAGAGTATTATTTCAGAATACTTGGAGTTTTGGTATGTTTTTAGCTTATGATTGTAATTTAATTCTCTATGTGTATACGGAGCATGTGCTTGAAAGGTGGCTTGCTATTGTAAGAATTTAGCTTCATGTGATGTTGTTTTGTGATTATTGCTTCAATTCGTTTGTTTGAAATTATTTGATCAGCCTTAAAACAATCTAACTTGATCTCGACCTAACGTCTGACCTAACGTCTAACCTAACATGCAGGACAACCCACTAGGGGTAATAACTAGAAGTCTTAGGCCAAACACATACCCTCTTAAATGAAGATAGTTAAAATGGTCATTTCCCCCACCTTAATCAAATTAAGTGACAAGAGAAGAGATTGCGGCAAGGTTAGGGACCGTGGTTCGAAGGTGGTTATAAGAGGAGGGTATTCTCCATTACATCAGTCCTAGTTTAGTTCCAATCCACAAGTGCGCAATATCAAACTCCTCAACTCGAATTAGAACAAATGTAATTTCTTTAATTTTACGATGAACCAAATAACGTTATGTGATGACATTTACTTATACACATATTGCATCTAACTAATTTGATTGAAAACCCTGTTTGTAATATATTGAATGTATCCTTTTGTCTCCTTCTTACTTACTGGGTAAGTTATTGCTTATTTCCCTATAGTTTGTTTTGCAACTTCAGAATAGGACTACAAGTATCATACCAAAAACTAGAACTTTGGCAAATGGGGTTAAGAAGTGAGGATCAAGAAGAATTGGGTTGAATTTTGTTCTTATTATTGACCTTTTCTAACTACTAAGGAAACTACCTGAGTCTTCTCAAGGGGCTCGCTAGTTTTCCATCTTTTGGTCTGTAACATATACCTGTAGTTTTTACTAGTACTTGTTTGGAAGGTCAACCTAGAAGTTTGCTCTATCAGTTCTTTTAAAAGAATTCTTTTATAGGTTTATATTAAGTAAGTATCAAACTGAATGCTTTAAAGTGGTAAGTGGAGTACACCTTATGTGAATTAGATCTATGATAACAAATAGTTCATATAGCAGGATCATTACGACTTCACTTTTTCGAGGCGTGACAATGATTATATATAGTGTACTATTAATAAAATATTACAATAAAAGAGAATTTATTTGATTAGTTATAGTTTTGTAATAATGAATTTAATGTTATTGGTTATTATGGAAAGATAGGTTGGAAGAAAATAAAAGGAAAGTGTCACTTAAGTAATAAAATCATCTCAAAAAAATAAAATGCTACTCAAAAGATTCGAACCCATACAAGGTGCACTTAACCACTCAACCATACTCAATATTATAATAATAATTGCTTTTTATAATATATATATATATATATATATATACATAAAATATATACATTTTTCTTCTTAAAAAAACTTTAAAATATTAACTTTTCTAAGGGTTGGGGGCGATGCCCTTTTTGCTACCCCCACCCCCTAAATCCATCCATGCCCTCATGTACAACAAATATACTTAAAAATAAATAAATAAATCTTCGATATAATATACTAGGAACCCTTTTGTCTTTTCCTTTTTTTTTTTTTGGATTTGTCGATTTGCCTCATCATTTAGCTTTTAATTTAAGCAAATTTACTATAACGTTGATTCAAGTTGTTCTTTCAATACGGTTGAATTCAACTATTAAGTTTTTGTGGTTGAGAAGAGAGATCGGCCATATTCAATGTTTATATTGATGTGATTTGCGATTGCATTGTTTATGAAAGTATGATCGGTAAAAATCCATTTAGACATAAAGGATTTTTTGTGACTAATTTACTATGGTGTAAGAGTCATTTGTTTTATTTTAAATAATTTTTTTTTCTCTATTTTCTTTTTTCCCTACTTTCAAACTTCCCTAAATAGAAAGAAGGAAATCAATTGCAATAATAGAAGGAAATTCGATCAAGATATGGACGGAGTAATGGACTTTACTATCTGACCAAGGTTAGGAAGAATTAAAAAGAGATTTATTTTCAAACTTATACGGCTATACCAATTTGGAGTTTGATCCAATGGCCACGAACCCTAGCTCCACCCTAAACCAAGACGAAGAGAATAATAGATCAAGACCAAATTGTAAACGCCTTGTGATTGTTGAGAATCTGAATCAAATTGCATATCGGGCTGTTAGTGAGAATCAACAAAAATCTTCTATATCAAACCCCGGAAAATTATCGTTTAAGGACATGTTATTGAATAATGTTCCAGGAGCCTTTCAACAAGAAAAATTGAACACTGGATATGGAACATGGTGAAGAAGTAACTAATGTGAGAGAAGAAGAATAGAAATTAAATCAACAAGCAGCAAATGGTACTTGTTATGTGAATTTGTCTAGAATTGAGAACGACATGATTTATGCACCTTGGAAACACGCCTTGATCGCAAAAGTGATGAGACTAAACCTTGATTTCAAAATGTTGTATAACCAATTATTAAAGATGCGGATAGCTAGCCCGAATTTCAAACTTTTCCACTCGGGTGCAACCTTGTTTATTATTTCTTTAAGTTATTTGGAAGACTATTAATGGATCGTAAGAAATGGTCTATGGTTTGTCAGTGGATATTATCTAGCCTTGAGACAATGGGAATTGAATTTCAAATCGAAAATCTCGGATTTTAAATCTATAGCAGTGTGGATCTGTATTGTAGGATTACTAATAGAATTATGCTCCCCTATGGCGATATGTAGAATCGGAGAAAGGATAGGGCCAGTCCTAAGATTCAATTTAGTAACGATCAATATGGAAAGGGGAAGATTTGTGCACATTTGTGTACAAGTTGATATGGACAAACCACTAAAACATACGGTAGTGGTGAATAACATTGCATATGAGGTTGTTTATGAAGGCCTACCAAGAGTTTATGAAACGTATGGGTGCATTAGCCATTCAAAAGCGAATTGTCCCGAAAATGAGTAGGAATTGATTGGAGAGGATGCTCAGCAAATACATTAGAATATGGGTGATCAGGGTGAGACATCACGCCAAAATAATATAGAGGGAGAAGAGAAAGAAATTGTTAAAGCCAATGAGAGCGATAAAGACCTTACGCCAGAGATTAAAAATGATCTCCAAAAGGCAAACCCTGACATGATTGAGAAATGAGAACAGCTGCTATACGCAGGTCAGATTGAGAAAGCCAAACCGATGAAAAAATTGCAACCAGAGAGAGATTGCAGTAAAGGCTCGGAGTAGGAATGGGAATTTGAAACTCCATGCAAGTCAAATCACTGAACATTTAATGGAGAATAGCAATGGGAATGAAAGCTCTTATGTGGTAGTGGACATAAACAAGGATAAAAGCATGTCGGTTGGAGTTATAGAAACTGATGGCATTAATAGTAATCAAAAGATTCAAAGTAATCTTGCCCCATTAGGCATATCATTTAATGCCAAAAGAAACGACCCTCTGAAAGATATAACAAATCAAAATAAAGATCCTAGACAATCCAACTAGCCTAAACCCTTCACCTTCGAGCAAGAAAAACTCCCATCTAAATAGAAATCACTAAAAAAACTAGTGCAACAATATGGAAGCGGTGGCACAAATCGACTTAGTGCTTCTACTACTTCGGGATCGCGGTCCCATGCCGGACACGCACCCGAGCTAGAGAATATGGTCCACTCCGATGGGTAACAGAACAGGCAAGCTCTACGTGGAAATTATCCTAAAAGAGATTACCGACCTCCAGTAGAGAAGATCCAAGGTGCTGGAGGTCATCTTCAAGCCGCTACAAAACCAGCCGGTGTTCACGACAAACCAAGGGTTGGTAGAGGGGCACAAGGAAGCAACTTTAACCATCTGAATATCGGTGAGCAAATCAAGAAATCTCCGACATGGAATGTCTGGCACGTGTCTAAGCAACAAGCAAGGTGAGAGTAGAAATGCTCTTAATGTCGAAACAGGAAGAAATGGACATTCAGAGGGCACCGTTCATTTTTCCAGCACTAGAGAAGTCAATGAACAGTATTTTATTACCAACAACAGAAACTGTGATGGTAATAGTAAGAATGGCCTTTCGACCATGCAAGTGGAAGATATGAATTCAGAGAATTGGAGAAGTGATGCCAAAGATGAATTGGTATAATTTTTGTTGCAACCTAGAAAATCCTAATCTTATGGATACATTTTCATCAAATATGACACCTGACCTGATAAGAATCGGGCTATTAGGCCTTTAACCCGTAGCCGAACCTAAGTAGTAGAGGAATTAACAAGGCGAATTCTCCCAATGAGGTTGAGTTAATCCTAATTGCTGATTAACTCTGTATGTCGAGCTGTATGACTATCCACTTGTCGGAAGTTATGTGCCTATACCTAAGAAGATCCCACAGGATATTAATTAGACACTCATCCTCCTTATACCTAAGAAGGATGGTGCAAATTGTCTTAATGAGTTTAGGACAATTAGCCACTGTACAACTCTATACAAAATGATGGGTAAAGTGTTGGTTAACATATTAAGACTTTACCTTGACAAATTAATCAACTCAGAACAATCTAGCTTTGTACCAGGCCATTACACCAGAGATAAGGTACTCATTTTTCAAGAGCTTCTACATTCTCTCAAAACAAAAAAAGGAAAAAAAAAATGCATGGATGATGGTTAAACTTGATTTAGAAAAGGCGTATGATACAATGGAATGGGACTTTGTCTGATATGTGCTTTAGAGTTTTGATTTTCCAAATAAGTGGATTAACCTAATAGATTGATGCCTAGCTTTTAGTTCCTTTCGCATACTGTTGAATGGTTTAATGTTAGATGAATTCCAATAATCCCGAGGACTGAGATAGGGGGATTTAATGTCCTTATATCTCTTTATCATTGTCATGGAAATTTTGAGCCACAGTATTAAGGAGCTAGTGACTATTGGTGAATGGAAACCAATTAGAATTAGAGGGTCTAATCTAGAATTATCACATATCTTCTTTGTAAATGATTTAATTCTTTTGGGGGAAGCAACAGCTCAGAATGCTAGGACCATGCACAATGTCATGAACATATTTAGCCTTATGTCGGGACAGAAAGTAAAATACTCTAAATACGACACTCTTTTCTTTGAAAATGTAGACCTTTCCCCCAAAGCACAAATATGCGATATATTTAGAATTAATATAAATGCCACTTTAAGAAAATATCTAAGCCTACCAGGTAAGGCAGGTGGTTAGTTAAAGACAGTAGACTTTTCTTTCTTACTAGAGAAAACTAAGAGAAATTTGACTGGCTAGAAAGCAAAGCTTTTGAGCACGTTGGCAAAAAAAATTCTAGTCACATCAATCTTAGAGAGCATAGTAAATTACTACTCTCAAATGATGCTACTACCTATGAAAAGCTGCAAAAGCTTAGAAAAAGCTTACAAAGGCTTTATTTGAGGTGATCATGAGGGTTTGAAAAAATCCATTGGATTTCTTGGGGAAAATGAAAAAAGGCAAGAGAAGAAGGTGGTTTAAGCTTAGACTTGAATAAAATAAATAGAGCAAACTTCACAAAGTTGGCATGGAATGTTCGTAAAAAGGACTTCTTATGGATAAGGCTCTTTAGAGCCAAATATAAATGGGCTGATGGAGAATTTAAAAGGAAGAAAGGATTAAACAATTTTAGAGTCATTCGGAACCAGGATTATTGGTTAAAGGAAGCTCTTATCTTATCGCCTTCAAAAATTTCATCCGTATGATTTTGGATTAATAGATGGACAAGATATGGATGTATTAGACAATTTTTCCATGGCCCCCTAACTTGAGATGCTGAAGATTTGACTATTGCTACGGCTTAGAGAGAACACCATGGATGGGATGAAGTAAAAATAGGATTTCAAGTTCATGATGGTTTTGCATTGAAGATGGGAACTTTTGATCTAATGTTGCAAAATCTTGATTTGAAAGAGAACAATGAGACTAATTATTGGATTCATGATGCAGGTGAGGAACTAAAAAGCAAAACGATCTACTGAATCTTAGACCAAAAAGGTGAGATTATAGAAATAAATGATAAGTGGGACTGGATATGGAGAACACCAACAATCCTGCACATTTAACACATGTTTTGGCGCTTTCTTAATAATAGCACGACAATAAGGAGCAATATGCTAAAGAGAGGAGTTGATGTGGTAAATAACTGTGTTTTTTGCAATGTTGGATAAGAGAGTTTACACCACATCATCGTTAATTGTCCCGTTATCAGGTAGGTATGGAATTATTTTGGATGGACAGTGTCAAAGTTATGACGAGCTAGTGGAATGGTTAAAAGCAAATACGCGATCTGGAAAATTAATTAGAGCTTTGCAAGTTGTTTGAGGAAAACACCGTTCTTGTTTGTCTTGTGGGGAATATGGAGAGAGAGAAATGATTTCATCTTCCGTGAAAGCAACTTAAATCATGCTTGGATGAAGAGAATATGAATGGAAGCTCACAAATAGTGGGTGACAAATAAAAGGAAAAGAACTGCGAATGTAGGCACAGACAACAAATAGGCATGGACCAAAGTACCAGATTGTTGGATTAAAGTAAACTTGGATGCTGTAATAAATTGGGAAAGGATCAAAGCAGCTGCAGTAATAGTTGCATGGAACTCTGAAGGCAAAGTGATAGGAAGAGATTGGAAAAAACTCATAAGGATTGCACTCCAATTGGCCTAAGATAGGAAATGGGAAAATATCATTGTTGAGTTTGACAACTCTCTTGCTATAGAATTGATAAAATGTGGATGTGCAAGATCAAATTCAAACTCAGTCATTATTAACCGTTGTGTTGATCTCATCAAGAAACTTACTAATGTTTCTTTATGCAGTCGTGCGTGAAGTAAACTTAGTAGCAAACCAGTTGACAAAGGAAGGAATGAAGGCAAATGGGAATTATGTGTTTATAAATAATTTTCCGGAGATTATTTTAGATATTCTTTTGTTTAATTATGGCATTGACTAGAATGATGCTTATGGTAGGAGATAGGACCTTATTACTGAACCTCTAGGACAATCGCTTGTGTTTTCTGAACTTTTTCTTTGGTTTATGAATATTAAGTTAATTTACCAAAAAAAAAAAAATAGAAGGAATATTACATCAAAATGATGATGTATCACCATATATTGAACATCTTATTCAAGTTGTAATTATACTATTCACATCTCATTGAAAGTGTTATAATATATGGTCATAAACATAAGTAATAATCAAGTGAACACTTATCAATATATATTCCATTGAAATTAATGTATCATGCCGATTTAATTAATGATAAAAGCATAATAATTATATGTTTAACATATCATATAAGATATTTAATACTAACACATTTAAAAACTATTTACATGTTAACATTAGATTAAATATTATGATATCATTATACTTTTTATGTGGTCTCTCACAATGAGAGAAGAAGACAACATGCATGTGTAACTACCTTCGATAAGGAAGGGATGATACTCTAATGAGAGAGTAAGAAGTACTATATATCAATACTATTTAAATTAACATATCATTCAGCTAAAAATGCTAAAAAAACAGTAATAAAATTATGTATATATCATTTCAAAAGTTTTTATTTTTTTCGTATTTTATATTTTCATCAATTATATTTGTTTGTGATCTCATTATAGTCATATTTATTTTTCATTACATTTGTCATTAGTCTTATGTTGTCCATTAAAAAAGTAAATTTGTAATCAATTCACCATAATTTAATCCATCATAAGAAGTTCATTTTAGTATAATTTATTTAGAATTATGATTTAAGTTGTTTTATGCATTTGTACAAGCTCTTAAATAAAAATATACAATTTCAAAAACTTTTTTCTATTATTATATCTTTTTATTAAACTTTTTAATAATAGTGCCCTTTTATGAGATTGTAGTAGTTATTTATTTTTTTTAAAGAATCTCACAAAACGCATATTATCTTTTAAGTAGAATAAATTTTCTAAAGCGATACATAACCCAATAGCAAAAAAATAAAATAAAACCATTACATTTTGGTAGAAAAACACTCATTTGGAAGCATTACGCTGTAAAAGTAATGCCATTACCCTTTTACAATTTCCAAATCAGCTTTTTAATAACAAAACACACACTAAAAGAGAAAAAGAAGAGTAACTGCTTCTTACATTAGATGGTGGTGTTGCCGAAAGAGATATTTTTGTTGATCGGAGACTTTTAGGGGTTTTTTTGGGTATTTTCTTTTGAATTTTAAGAAGAATTGATATTTTTGTATTGAAAAAGCAGTTTCAAACTTATACATACATACATACATGTATATATGGACTTATTAAAAAAAAAAGATAGATTAAATGTAAAGATATTTGAAAACTTGAAAAGCCATATAGATGCAGCCTTGTGAAAAATAATGAAGCAAATGTTAGAGAGTAATATGCCAATGGAACATAAATAGAAAAGGAAAAACTAAATTTTCCTTATTATTATTATATAATTTCTAAAATTTTTCTTGTTATTACATTTCTTCCATATTACCTTTTTATATCCCTACACTTCATGATAAGCTACCATATTACATTGCTTTTTAGTATAGCAAAAATTACTGCTTATATATGTTGGAAGTAACTAATAAGTCTTTATTAAGATTAGTTAAAACTTCTCCTTTTTTTTTCAACACTATTTACTCTTCTTTAAAAGGTTATTATTATTAAAATTTTTTTATTAATTATACTCTTTAATGTTTTATTATACATGCATTTTTATTTCTCAAGTGACATATCTCTCATGTAGAATTGTATACTTTCATATAATTAGATGTAAAATGATGTAACTCTTGGTAAATGATGTGTGTTTCATAACTTAAAGGATTATAACTTTTTAAAAATATTATAAAATTCCAGATAACATAATTAGGTTTACAAATTACAATCTATAAAATATATTTATATAATTAAATAATAACATGAGTTTATTAACATGTTAATTAGATAATATTTTGTGTAAGTATACTATTTCCATTATTATAAATATAAATTGAGTTTCGATTTATCTTCACGTAGCATTGGGATTGTTCTTTGAAAATATAACTTTTTAGCATAAGTGATTGTAATTTCCAATATTCTTGGTAAAAATATAGTGATAATTGTTTCATAATATAAAAGTAAATAAAATCACAAGTTCTATACGACTTATCTATGTAGCACCTTAGGATCTTAGTGGGCGTTACAACTTTCATATGTCTCTAATTTTATAATGACACAATAAGGTTTTAAAACACCATTATTGTCTACAAATCTCCTGTAGAAGCCATTAATAATACAATAAGAATAGTTTTCCAAAAACAAACTATTTAGAAGAACTATAGCCGAGTCACTCTAGTCACAATTATAACTATTAGCAAAGCCATAAGCCATCAATTTTACAACCACAAATCATATTAGTAAGTCTAATTGGTATCATTACTCAGTTTCTACAAATCGTTTACATCCTAATGCAACACAACTTTTTACCTCTCTTTGCCTACTCGAAGACAGTAGAAACCCTAACTCGTTACAAGAAACTATTTTAACAAGAATACCTGCAGTTGTAAAAAAAAAAAAAAAGAATTAGTCAAAATCCAATACATAATGCACAAGTACACATGAATGTTACACCAATCATATACGTGCATGTAGTGTAAGTTACATTAAGTATAACAGTAAACAATTAATTAATTACCTTGAATTTAGGTCAGCAATTAATAAATGAGTACTCATGACCTCACCACTATCTACAAACATAAGTAGGTATAGTACATATAGAGGATCATTTCAGTAATCAAACTTTTAGCCTAAGTTAATGTCATGGACTGATTTAATGAGCTGGTGATAAGGCCCAAGAAACTAAACCAAAACATGGGTGTTTTAAGGAGATATGTCTTGGAAGGCTCAAATTAGGGATTTTTGTATTGGTTATTTCGCTTTTAGCCTTACTTAATTGACTCGTGCATGAAAAGTAGGCTTAAAAGAGGTCTTTTTGAGCTTGTTTAGACTTTGTTCAACCTCAAAATGAGCTATTTAGATTTAAATAAGAGGTATGGGCTTGTTTTATTATTAACAAACTTACATTTTTTTATCATGAGTCATTGGGCTTATCTAGAGCCCATAGCCTAAGCTGATGGTTCATATGAAGAAAAGGAGTGAATTCTAGCTACTGGATCATCCAAGGCCATTCGATGGTTGCCAGTAATGCTAGATAGTAGTCATCCATTTCAGAGTAATTCGACGGTTGAAGCTTGCTCTTAAAATTTCTAAATAAAAGGCTCCTCTTCTCATTTAGATTATTCTGAACATTGACTAACTTGAGACAAAGGTAGAAGCTCTATTAAAGTTACTCTACGAAAGATCAAATAAGCTACTGAGTAAATAATGAATCAACAACATTCAGAAACATAAGACTTCATTTTTTGTCACATACATGCATGAGTGATCGAGATTGCCTATTCCTCCTCTTACGTGTCTCTCTAATACATCGATATACGTGTCGTTGGATTAAGTGATCTCCAAGATTGATCATCATGTACATAGCACGTGATTAATCATTAGCAGTAAACCCACTTACATTATTTGGCAACTCTACTGGGGGAGAGATCACTTGCAATCAACAATGTCACACACCAATAGATAGGAGGAAACTTTTAATGCTTGAGAGACTAATCCTACGATCGTTTAGCAAACTCCAGCATCAGGTGATAGTGAATGTGTAACAAACATTTGCTCCTAAGACATCTTTAATCGTCCGTACAATGTAGGAGAACACTCGTGTTCTCAATCAATTCCTGGTTGCCTTTGCATAATTTTTGTTTAGCATGGCATTTGCTGCTGCTATTAACCCTATAAGTGTATAACTTGTAGTTGTTCTTCTTACGCAATTCATGTAAGCTAATGGACACACTCCTCTTGCCATTACTACTACTATACTAACTACTCCATAGTAGGGCACTCAGCAAGTGTAATCACTATAGATCCCCATAAAGGAGGATGGTATATGACAGGAGGAAGGATTGCAGCATGTGTTGCCTCTAACTCCTACGGATCTAAGTCTCCTAGTAGTGGGAGATGCAAGAACCTAACATGGAAGATCATCATCATCTAAGTGCAATGTCCAATTTGCTGTTGTATGTGTAGTTGCGATACGTAATACTACGCAACAATCTAGGTTGAAATTGCTCTTATTGCTGCTTCTTCGTCTTTTGTGATGAAATTAGATCTTAACAAGTATTTGAAGCAAATTTAGACCTCTTCTTCTGTAAGTATCGTTCACTTAAAGCTATTATGTCCTCGAAGGATTGCAAGGAAACCATATCCTAAGGACTACATAAGTCTTAAGTTTATGAAGTTTAACAACAAATAGAAGAGTGTTAAGGAGCACCTTCTCAAATTAATTGAGACACTCAAAGTGTATGGGTTTGATAATGATCTCAAATTAAGAAAATTCTCCAAATCTCTTATAAAGAAATCGTATACCCAGTATGTTAACCTTCTCTTAGGCTTTCTAGATTTATGGGGGACTATGTGTAAGCTGTTCTTGGAAAAGTTCTTTGAAACACAAGAAAATGTTACTATCATAGACGTAAGGCACATCAAGCAACGTCCTAAGGAGGATATTATGGATTTCATTGAGCGTTTTAGAGAGTGTTTATTAGACATCCAAGACATCTATGATGAGGAGGAGTTAGTCAGTATTTGCATTAAGTTGTCACTTAAGTCCTTCAAAGCATTGGTAAAAAATGCACGATGAACAAACAATTCTGTTTCTAAGTAAATGGGAGACTTAAGTAAGAAGAGACAACCTCCTGTTAGTGCTACGTAAGGAGGAGGGTATAAGGGCAGTAAGAAGATTGAAAGAGATGTTGTTGTAGAGATTCTACTGTTCCCTTACCCTATGAGCAAGGTACATGCAGTTCTCAATCATTGGCTTAAGGACGGAGTAATTAGACTACTGAAGGTTGAGTGTGAACCAACGGCTCAGGAGAAGAATGATGCCAAATTTTGTCAGTTTCATAGATTTGTTAGACATCCAATAAGAGAGTGTTGGATGCTGATGAGGATTTTCGGTGAAAAAGTCCAAAGTAGTAAGCTTGAGTTAGACAATAACAATGATATACGTAGGAACTCGCTTCCAGCACATAATAATCAAGAATTTGCTAATGCAATTTTGCATGACCCAACAACTTCTTAAGAATTTCACCAACCTAAGGTTGATGGATGTAAAGTTTAGAGTCCTTAAAACTTAATTTTCTAACTGCATCATCTTAGAATGCAAGTTTACTAGGGAATCCTCATATGAGATTAGCATTTGCTCCTTAAGAATTTGCCATTATAGCCCCCTAGGATGAGATAAGCACAGCTGGCAAATCAAGTTTAAAGTTAGATATAAGTTAGTCTTGTTTCTTATTATCTTATCAAGCACAAACACATTACATACTTTGAAAGCTGAAACCAAATCAAATATAAAGCACGAATCAACCATGAACTCGAATCTAATAACCCGACAGTTGTAACAATAAACTTATCTTAATCTTCTATTCTAATCAATTCAATTCAAACATCTTAAGTAACCCAACTCGTCTTTGGATAACACTCCTTAAAGGCTTCCTAACTCTTATTTATCCTAAGTTTGTAGGAGTAACTATAGCTAAAATAAGGGGGTAAAGGTCAAAACTTAGCTTAGGAAAGGAACAATTAAAACACTCAAAATGAGGATTTTTAGGTTTAAGAAAAGAAGTTTCATAATAGAGTTTAATTCTTTATGAAACATGTTTGTAAAAAAAGTTATAATACTTAAGATGCTTAAAAATTGTTTTAGAGTATAAAATATGCTTTAGGAAATAGGTTGGAACACAAGGAAATTGATTTAAGAAAAAAAAAAGAATGGAAGAAAACTTGATTTAACCTTCTGGAGTGAACTGACCATATGGTTAAAAGGGAACCAACCAATCAGTCCTTACTGGCCTCTGTGATTAGAAAACAAGGTACAACCAACCCCAGCCTTAAGATTCCATTGGAATTAGCCTTACAATTCAAATTAGAACAATAATAAAGCTTTAAATTCACTTCCTAAATCAACTTAAATACAATTTTTTCTTCAATTACACTTCAATTACTCATCGATCTATCAACATGACATTTTTACACAATCCAAATTACAACTTTCATATAAAAAACCAACTCAAAATCCCAATTCTACCTATAAACCTTAAGAAACCAACTTTAATTTAGAGAATAAAGGAAATGATGAAGAGGAATTACTTGAAACGAATAAAAAAGCTTCCTAAATCCAAAATGCTAACCAACCTAATCAAAGTAAGTTACCAACATGGAGTTTCAAATTCATTTTAACTTTAAAACCTGAGAAAGGCTCAATAAAACAATGAAACATACCAAGAATGAATTAGAAAAGTTATGTCCTTCACCTTTTTACATAATACTTATTGATGTTGGTGTTTCTTAAGTTAAAGCTTGAGTGGCTAAGGTTGAGGGGTCTGAAAATGGAAAGGGATTAGAGAGAAAAGAGGGTTTAATGTAAATAGCTAGGGTTTTAGATAAAAATGGGTATAGTTTTTTAAGAGAGGGATATAAGGCCCTTTTAAAATCGCAACAATGCCCTTATTTTTGAAGTGATTGTTCTTTTGGGATTTTTTTTCTTTTGGCATTTTAGTCGATGCAAAATCTAGTGATATGAAGAGATTACACATAATAACTAATTTCTCAACTGGATGGAACAAATTCAATTATTCTATTCTCGATAGTTGGTTTCTCGACTCTAGTATATAGAAGCAACAAAAGTAGCTAAAATACGATAACATTTAGATTGGTAGAATCAAGTTAATATCATTTTATTAACTTCTATATTTTTATCTTTCACAATTTATATACTTATATTTTATCTCTATGTCACTATTAATTTATAGACACTTGTTAATTTTTATTGATCCACAATAGTCAGTTTATTCGAGTAATATTATCAAATGTATTTAATTTAATAATATAATAAAAACAATAAAGTATATATTTTAAAAAAAGGCTTGAGAGTCATGGTTAACCTTGGCTATTAATCGATCAATCACATTTGAAAATTCTAATTGATAGTAATCCATCAAGCTTTTCACTGATTTTTTCTTTTTTCTAATTTTAAGGGACAACAGATGGATTGCGCCACCCTCCTACGTGGTGGACATCCACCTAATCCCTTAGGTACGTCATTGCTGGAGAACAAATTGTAGACTTGGTTGTCCTCCCTTTAAGGTAATTTCCTTTTATAGATTTTACACTTTTCTTTTCTTTTTCTCTTACTTATTATTATTTTTTAATAAATATAGTCAATGGTAATATCATGTTGAATAAATTATTATTGATAAATTAGAAATTGACTTTAGTTTACTAATTAGCAATGAAAAATAAAGATAAGACACAGATATGTAAAATACTAATAATCAGCTTTATCAAATCTAGATTAACTTGTGAGATTCAACTCAATTTAATCATGATTTAACTCCGATTCAACTTTTAATCGAAATCGATTTTCTATTTAATTCTTAATTTTTTCACATATTCGAATTATGTGAAGTTTTATTAATATGATTGTTATCGAAACCATGTTTACGGTATTGATTTTGATATATAATATAACGTGACAACTTCTATAATTATTATTTAATAAAGTATCAAACAGCATCACTAGTTTTTCAACCGTTGCAATTGAATGTGAAATTTGAATTCTATTTTCATTTTTCACTATTTATTTTAAAAGGAGGCATTCTATGTTGATGTTGATATATAACACTTTGAAGAAAATATAAATGTGGTGTAAATACTTCAAATATTATAAATAATTGAACTTAAATAACTTGGTTAATAATGTCTTAAATTATAAACTAGCAAATGCGTATCTACGTTGCTTGTGCCATAGAATAAATTCATCAACTTCATGAATAAAATTGTAATAAATTTTATTTAAATAATCATATTGATGTTTTTGGCCATGTAGGGGACTTTATGTAGGGGACTTTTGAAGAAGGAAAATTATGGTATTAGTAAGCAATTGGAAGTTGAGAAATATATAGAGAATGTATGTATAGTGCAATTAAGAACATGAGAGAGAAATAATGTGAAGAGAAAAAGTGGTTAATATATATATATATATATATAAATAAAGTAATTGATAAATATGTTGTTATTAAATTAATTGATAATTAATATAAGAGTTTGTTTTATTATTATATATTATAAGGTTGAAGACTGAATAATAATTTTTGGAAATAAACGGTTACGTAAGGGTTTTCTAATTTTAATAATATAAATGATCTCTTAAACTATGATTTTATTATGAAAATACTCTAAAAACTTATGAAAATGAATTTTAAGATCATATAAACTTTAATTTTGGTATCCTGTTTTTTAACCATAAAAGTAGAAGTATTTTTTATATTAGTTTTATGCTTAAGTTGTAGCTTAAATTATTTTAATAAAGCAATACTTTTACCTTTTTCCCTGATTTTTGGTTTTTCTTATGAAAATATTATTTTGTTCAATAACAATTTTTAAAATATTACTTTGAAAATTTATAATACCGTAAACCATTAAAAATATGAAACCAAAAAATAAAGTAAAAATTCAAGCTTCCACCGGCATTGATAAACGTGAAGGGTTCGAAGGGCGGCATCTCCTTTTATATTTCAGGCATTCAGGGTTTTTCTAAAACCCTAGAAGGGGACACGCCTACACATAACGCATACACATAAATAAAACAATTCTGTCAAATTTCTTCAATCATACTTGTGTTTAACAACTTAATCACTTTACACGGTTTCAATGGCCATGGACGGGAGTTTCAAGCTCGAGTCTTCTGTCAACAGATTCCTTGCTCGCTGCCCCAAGCTTTCTCGTCGGCCTCGGTTCGAAACTATTGCGAAAATGGGAGAATTAGTGACGGAGGATGAAGTTGTTGCTTTGTTAGGGGATGTGTTTGTGCACCCAGATTACACTATCCCACTCATCGGATGTTTCCGTCCACTGGCACGGAAAATCGTCAAGAAAGTTGTGTCTTTGCTTAGATTGGTGCCTAATTTGAGATCGAATTCGGAGGGTAGTCTTGAAGAGGTGGACAAGAAGAAAATTTTGGAGAATATAGACTGTTCAGATAGTAATTTGATCGAGAGTTTTGTTCGGAATGGAAGAGGATTGAACCTGCACGAGCTTGCTTGCCTTGCCTTCTGTCGTGCCCTTGATTTGGTTCCTTTTTTGATGGGGTCTGTATTAGATTATTTTAAGTTTGCTCCGGCACCTTTTGAACGAATCATGAAGAAAGATACAGAAATTGGGTTGCCCATTAAGGGTGAAGATGATCTTTTACGTGCTTTGCGGATATCTTATCGCATGCTTTTATTGTCGCCTGAGATGGTCTCGAAACTTTGGGATTGGTCTTGTTTTTTGGACCTAGCAAGGAAGTTTATGGATGTCTCAAATTGCACTGAGTTGGAATATGGTGCTGCAGACATAAGATGGTGTACAGCACAGATTATAAGAGTTATTTTCAAATTAACAGATACAGATTCTATGAACCTTGGCATACAGCCCAAAGAAGCATTTGAATGTTTGATGCGCTGGCAGGAATTTTGTTGCGACGTATGCCTGGAGAAAGCCGGATCCTATATTGGGTCACCTGAAGGAATAACATCTGAACGAGTGGTTCACTTAAGTCAAAGCAATTTTCTGGAGTCATCACCTGTACATTCCGGGGCTTTGTCCCAATTCAGCAGCAACGAGCGATCTTCCTTGCCTCAAAGGTTGGCGACATGGAATGAGAAATCTGTCACTACACCATTTGTATTGACATCGGCAGTAAGCAGAAGCTTTGAGATGGTTGTATTAGCTGCGTCCCAGAAGTGGCCTGTCCTTCTTTATGGTCCCCCTGGAGTTGGGAAATCTGCTCTTATAAGGAAGTTAGCTCAGGACAGTGGTGAGAACGTTCTATCTATTCACATGGATGATCAAATTGATGGAAAGACATTGGCTGGGAGCTACGTCTGTGCAGAGCAACCTGGTGAATTTAAATGGCAACCTGGGTCTCTTACTCAAGCTGTAATGAAAGGATATTGGGTTGTTTTCGAGGATATTGACAAAGCACCTGCTGACGTTCATTCACTTATATTACCTCTTCTTGAAGGAGCTACCTCTTTTCTAACCGGCCATGGAGAGGAAATAAGGGTGGCAGACAGTTTTCGACTTTTCTCAACTGTCTCAAATTCAAGGCTTCATGCAGGAGGTTCAAATGGCCCAGGAAACCTATGGAGGAGGGTTAAGATTGGGCAGTCAAGTCATAAGGACTTGGAAGACATAGTGACTACTTGGTTTCCAAATCTGGAGTCTCTTGCTAGTAAGCTAATCGAAACATTTGAAAGAATAAATTTTGTGACAGGCCAGTATTTAATAGGAGACAATGCTGTGTCCTCTTCCTCTGGGAGGTTTTCATTGAGGGATCTCCTCAAATGGTGCAAACGGATAGTGGGTTTGGGTTTTGACCTTATGGAGGGCAGTTTATCAACTTATGTGTGTCGTTGCATATATGAGGAGGCTGTAGATATATTTGCAGCCTTCTCGACGACAGCTGATAGCAGATTGGCTATAAGAAAGGAGACTGCAAAGATCTGGGCAGTTCCTATTGAAGAGGCAGAGACTTCATATCCTGTCCACAAACCCGTGATTCAGGATCTGCCATCTGAGGTTAAAATTGGCCGCATCTCTCTCCCTCGTGCTCGAGCACTTCTACATGATCAGAAGAAACCTTTTGTAGAGATCTGTAGATCCTTGCATGCAATTGAAAGAATAGCATGTTCCATCAAGTACAATGAGCCTGTTCTTCTGGTGGGAGAAACTGGTACAGGGAAGACGACACTTGTACAGGACCTGGCTTTAAGGCTAGGTCAGAGGCTCACAGTTTTGAACCTGAGTCAACAAAGTGATATTGCTGATCTGCTGGGGGGTTTTAAGCCTATGAATGCACAGTATATATGCATTCCATTGTATCGGGAATTTGAGGATCTGTTTTCGAAAACATTTTCAGTGAAGGTTAATGCTGATTTTCTTGTTTGCTTAAGGATGCATGTAAGTGGTAAGAACTGGAAAGTTTTGTTAAATGGTATGAGTAAGGGTGTAAAGTTTTTCCATAAGACGATGGAGGCTGGAGTATGTAAGCCTGGTGAAAAACGAAAGAAAACATTAAATGAGGAAACTATTGAGGCATGGGAGACTTTTTCCTTAAAGCTAAAAGCAGCACGCAGGCAAATTGGATCAGCAGGAATGCTGTTCTCTTTTGTTGAAGGAGCATTTATAAATGCTCTTAGAAATGGTGAGTGGATTTTGCTAGATGAGGTTAATTTGGCTTCTCCAGAAATTTTGCAGAGAGTTACTGCCGTCCTTGAAGGGGATCAGGGATCTCTTTGTTTAGCTGAAAGAGGAGATGCTGGTTATATTAAAAGGCATCCCAATTTCAGGATATTTGCCTGTATGAATCCTGCAACTGATGCTGGAAAGCGAGAGTTACCTTTTTCTGTACGTAGTAGATTCACAGAGTACTTCATAGATGATGTATTGGATGATGATGATCTGGCACTGTTTATTAGTCACTTTGTGGATGATAGCCCAGCAAAGGCAGAGTTGGTGAAAAAAATAATGCATTTCTACAAAGCTGCAAGAAAAGATTCTGAAGAGTGTCTTCAGGATGGTGCTAATCAGAAGCCACAATACAGTTTAAGGTCTCTTTACCGGGCTTTAGAGTTCACAAGAAAGGCAAGGCAATTCTTTATGTTTGAGAAGGCCTTATATGATGGATTCTGCTTGTTTTTTCTCAATTTGTTGGATAGACCTAGTGCTGAGATAATGAACCGAAAGATTGTAGCATATTTATTAGGCGATATCCAAGGAAAAAGAAGGGTGCCTCCAAGCCTACCTTTTAATTCTTACATTACCGTTGAGGCAAACTCTGATAAAGATGATTTTGTGGAGAATTATGTGTTGACTAAGAGTGTTTTGCAGCAACTCCAAAATATTGCTCGTGCGGTGTTTATAAAAAAATATCCAGTTCTTTTGCAGGGCCCCACTTCTAGTGGGAAGACTAGTCTTGTAAGGTATCTTGCTACGGTGACTGGTCATGAATTTGTGCGGATCAATAACCATGAACACACTGATTTACAAGAATACTTGGGCTCCTACATAACTGATGCTAGTGGGAAGCTTGTCTTTAATGAAGGAGCATTAGTAAGGGCAGTTCGTATTGGTTCTTGGATTGTTCTAGATGAGCTCAACCTAGCCCCATCAGATGTGCTGGAAGCTTTAAACCGTTTATTAGATGACAACAGGGAGATATTCGTCCCTGAATTGCAAGAGACTATAAGGGCACATCCAGATTTCATGCTTTTTGCCACTCAAAATCCACCAATTGTATACGGTGGGCGGAAAATTCTTTCTCGAGCCTTCCGCAATAGGTTTATTGAGATTCATGTGGATGAGATCCCAGAAGAAGAACTCAGCACGATATTAGAGAATCGATGCAAGATTAGTGGAACCTATGCCAAAAAAATGGTTGAGGTCATGAAGGACTTGCAGTTGCACAGGCAGAATAGTAATATTTTTGCTGGAAAGCATGGATTCATAACTCCACGTGATTTATTTCGTTGGGCTAATCGTGTTAGGAAAGTAAATTCAGATGGGCTTTCTTCTGCTAAAAAACATCACTATGAAGATTTAGCCAAGGAAGGGTACTATCTTTTAGCAGAGAGATTGCGAGACGAGGGTGAGAAAAATGTGGTCAAAGAAGTTCTCTTGCGCCATTTCCATGTACCTTTAGATGAAGATATTTACTGGCAGGAATCTTCTGACATTAAGTCTGATATAGACTTTGTCAATACTGGCGATTCAGAAAATTTCAGGAATATTGTCTGGACAAGGAGCATGTGGAGGCTTTATTTTCTTATCAAGTGTTGCTATGAAATGCGTGAGCCTGTTCTTCTTGTAGGTGAAACTGGTGGTGGCAAAACTACGGTCTGCCAGATGCTTAGTATTGTGTTGAAGTCAAAACTGCACATTTTAAATTGTCACCAGTACACAGAGACCTCCGATTTTATTGGGGGTTTTTATCCTGTTCGCGAGAGATCAAGGCTGGTTTCACAATTTAAAGCTCTAGTTGAAGATTTGATGCTTGCTAAGGCTTTTGTCAACTATCCTGGGTCTTTGTTGATAACAAATGATATTGGTCAAGCTTCCTCAACTCTTGATCAGCTGAGTAAGATCATTGATGGTTACCGCAAGGGTTTAGTTTCATCTCATGAGGTATCAATGCATGAGCTTGACTTTTTTGAGCAAAGAAAGAGGGACCTTGAGCTGGTCCAACAAAGGTGGCAGAGTATCTTTACATGGCAAGATGGGCCTCTTGTGCAAGCAATGAAGGCTGGACATCTGTTTCTTGTGGATGAGATATCATTGGCTGATGATAGTGTGCTTGAAAGATTAAATAGTGTCTTGGAACCTGAAAGAACTTTGTCCTTGCCAGAGAAAGGAGGACCTGCATTGGAGAAGGTTGTTGCACATGAGAACTTTTTTATTCTTGCGACAATGAATCCTGGTGGTGATTATGGAAAGAAGGAGCTATCTCCAGCTCTGCGTAACAGATTCACTGAGATATGGGTACCTCCCATTGCTGATGTAAATGAGTTGAGAAGTATTGCCATGGAAAGAGTCTCCAAACGGGAGCTCTCTTATGTTGTCGATCCCATAGCAAAATTCTGGGAGTGGTTCAACAAATTGGAGACTGGGAGAAGTCTCACCTTGAGAGATATCCTTTCTTGGGTTACCTTTATAAACACAACGGAGAGGGTTTTGGGAGCTGAGTACTCATTGTTTCATGGGCTTTTCCTCACTTTGCTTGATGGATTAAGTTTAGGGACTGGGATGTTGAAAACTGAAGCTGAAGAGCTTAAGGAGAAATGCCTAAAGTTTCTGGAACATTTAGTGGTGGGGAATAATAGTTTAGACTCCTCGCACCTTTCTAGAGTGGAAAATTATGTTTGCGTTGATCCCAAAAATGTGATAGCTGATGTGCCAGGACATGGTAATTTATTTGGGATCGATCCATTCTACATTGAGAAAGGGAATGAGAAATGTGAAGCTGGTGGATTTGAGCTTTTAGCACCAACAACATGCAGAAATGCGTTACGTGTACTACGAGCTATGCAGCTTAGAAAGCCTGTCTTATTGGAAGGCAGCCCTGGTGTTGGGAAGACAAGTTTAGTGGTTGCTTTGGGTAAATTTTCTGGCCACAAAGTTGTGCGAATCAATTTGTCTGAGCAGACAGATATGATGGACTTATTGGGTTCAGATTTGCCCGTTGATAGTGATGAAGGAATAGCATTTGCATGGTCAGATGGAATACTACTTCAGGCATTGAAAGAGGGTTGTTGGGTGTTGCTTGATGAGCTTAATCTTGCTCCACAGTCTGTGCTTGAGGGGTTGAATAGCATTCTAGATCATCGAGCAGAGGTTTTTATCCCAGAACTGGGTCAGACATATATATGCCCTCCATCCTTCAGAGTTTTTGCATGTCAAAATCCTTCCAGTCAAGGTGGTGGAAGAAAAGGTCTTCCTAAGTCATTTCTCAACCGCTTTTCCAAGGTTTATGTTGATGAATTAATTGAGGATGACTATGTTGCCATCTGCAGTGCACTTTATCCATCTATTCCAAAACCCCTGCTTTCAAAGTTAATTATATTTAACAAAGAAATATTTGAAGAAACAATGTTGCTTCGCAAATTTGCACAGGATGGATCACCATGGGAGTTCAATGTGCGTGATGTTATGAGGTCGTGCCAGATAATCACAGATGCACCTGAGAGTTTGAAAGTTGATTGCTTTCTCAATCTGTTATATGTGCAGAGAATGCGAACAGCAGCTGATCGCAGACAAGTTCTTCAGCTTTATCAACAAGTTTTTGAGAAAAAGCCATGTATAAATCCCTTTCCTCGAGTTCAACTCACTTCTCAGTACTTAATTGTGGGTAGTACTTCCATCCGAAGAAATAACACTGCTACATCTTCAGTTTCAAATAGTGAGCTGAAAATTCTTCCTGGTATTCGCCAAAACTTGGAAGCTGTTGCTTCTTGCGTGAAATATCAATGGTTATGCATTTTGATTGGCCCATCTTCTTCGGGCAAGACTTCCCTAATAAGGATCCTTTCTCATCTCACTTGCAATGTCCTACATGAATTAAATCTTTCATCAACGACC
Organism: Lumnitzera littorea; assembly: GCA_024138015.1. Lineage (NCBI taxonomy): Eukaryota > Viridiplantae > Streptophyta > Magnoliopsida > Myrtales > Combretaceae > Lumnitzera > Lumnitzera littorea. The sequence goes on along the minus strand of JAMXBB010000002.1, from coordinate 25,792,863 downwards.
GATATATCTGAACTTCTTGGATGCTTTGAACAGTATAGTGTGTTTCGACATCTTCGTTTGGTTGTGACTCAGATTGACTGCTATGTTAGTGAATACTGTAGATTGCACCTAAAACATTCAGTGAGAGAATTTATAGATGAAAAGAAAGATTTATTCTTATCTAAATGGAATTCTTTTCTTGCTTCCTTTGATCTTGATGATTTGTCTGGAACCTCTTTGATGCTTATGAACAATTGGGGAAGAGTTGCCAGTTCCTTCAACTTGTTAATTGAGATTATAGTGGAACTTAAGTTGGTAATAGAAAGAAATGTCATACCTGTATCTTGGTCGAGGGAGGAAGTGGACAAGATAATGAGTAGAATCTTGAAGCTGCAAGAACTTCAGGAGAGAACACCGAATTCAGCAAAATTTGAATGGGTGACTGGATTACTGATTAAGGCTATTGAGAAAGGAGAATGGATTGTTCTTGAAGATGCAAATCTTTGCAATCCCACGGTTCTTGATAGAATCAATTCTTTAGTGGAGACATGTGGATCGATTACAGTGAATGAGTGTGGGACCATAGATGGAAAGCCAGTTGTACTCCATCCGCATCCTAATTTTAGGATGTTCTTGACAGTTAATCCTTGCTATGGTGAAGTCTCAAGGGCTATGAGGAACAGAGGAGTTGAGATATATATGATGCAACCATTTTGGCAGTTTGAGGGTAAAGGATATGAGATTGCAGAAATGAAACTAGATGATGTGAAAAGATTTCTTATTCAGTCTGGAATTCCTGGGGGTAGTCTAGTGAATTCAATGGCCAAGGCACATATGCATGCACATGATGAGGGTTTGCGTTTGAATGTTTTTATATCATATCTAGAGCTTACACGATGGGTTCAATTATTTCAGCAGCTTGCAACAAGCGGGAATTCACTTTTGTGGAGTCTCAGAGTTAGTTGGGAACACACTTATTTGCCATCGTTTGGAGATATGGAAGGAGAGGTGGTTATTGCTCATGTAATTGATTCCTACTTATTTGAGAGTGCATTTTCTAAATCTGTCTCATTGATATCCCCATTATGTTTGCCTGGAGGATGGCCAATACCCTTGAAATCGCAAGATTTCAATCTTTACCCAAGAGCAGCTTCTGTCAAACAGAATTGCATGTATTTGGAATTTCTTGGGGCAAGATGTGCCTTGTGTGAGGTGCAGGGAAAGGAAAACGAGCTAATCCAACGAATCTTACTTGCACAATCAGCAGAACCATTGGTAGAAGCTAGATTCTTGGTTGACAAATTCAGAACTGGTATCCATGATATGGCTTATTGGATGGACATGAAAATGCTGCAGTCAATACTATTTCCCAAGGATACAATGCTGCATCATTTGGGAGAAACTCCTACTGATTTGGCTTTGGCCAGTAAGATGTTATTGTTTGCTGCTGATTGGTCAATAGAACAGGCAACATTTAGTGATCTTGATCTATATATCGTTTGGTTCAGGTGGTTCAGCTCTCATTTGGCTCCTTTCTGTGAAATCTTCAGTTCCTTTTTAGCTTCATTGAAGGAAGAATTGAGCCATCCTATTTGGAAATATATAAAGAGTGTGTTGCTGAAGCATTTCGATCAAATTCATGTGGACTTGCAAACAAGACCTATGCTTTCATCTGAATTGATCAATCTAGTTGCATATAATGAGGATGACAAAAAATGTGTTACTTTCCTCCATAACGCTGTAAACTGTGTTGGGCTATTGAGACATAGCAATCGACAGTGGAATTCTGAGGAGAGTGGTCTACGTGGTGATTATCATAATTTACAACCATTACTGAATTCTATAAGAGTTTTAGAGGAGCAAGTGCTGGAATTGCTTGTTGAGTCTGCCAACTTCAACCATCTTTTCAAGTTGTATGATCAACTCCTTCAAGACCATATAGAGTTTTGGGACAGTGTTACATCATCCCAGTTTGATAGGTTGTTAGTCTTTTGGCGTGCTTTAGTAAAGGACATTAAGAAATTGCTGCCCTTTTGTCCCCATGCAGCTTCTACTTTAACAATTCTTGAAGGGAGCAAAAATGTAGTTGGAATTTCCTCATGGCACTTATCTTCAGAGAAGTCTTTATTATGGCTCAATGGTGGCCGTCCTCCTTTGCCACCTGCTGCTGGTATATATTATAAGCAGCTTGATTTCTTCAAACTTTGTGATTCTATCTGGCCTCCGGTAGCAGATCTGTGGAGAAATTGTGATGAGCAGCGAGTTGAACTTATTGCAATGCTAAATACAGAACTTCGTGATTTGGCAGTGCAAGGTATTTGCATTGCATCTCTATCAGGTCTTTTGGTTGGTGATCATGGCATCATTCTTCAGCGATTGGAAGAAATGCATTGGATGCTCAAGGAGAGGTTTGAATATGAAAAGCGTAAAGTTAAGAACCTTTTGAGTTGTAAGGAAGATATGGTTGTTGAAACAGATGCCCCTTCTTTGTCTCAGATATTGTGCACAGGGTCTGATTTTGCTAGTTGGCTGGAGATACTTTATTTAAATGATTGCACAAGTTTTTTTCTTGATACAGATCTACTCAAAAATGCTGCATCATCAATTTTGCTGGATCCTGATAAATTCCAAGAGGCCTTCAGCAGCATGTCTCACCTTGTCAAGTTTAACTTGGAGTACTCTCTTCTTAACTCCATGCTTAGACCTCCACAGATGTTCTCAGCTCACCAGAAGCTTTTGTGGTTTTTGGATGCATGGACATCATTGGACCAAGAAAATGGAAAAATAGCTGCTTTTGTTCTTGAGATGTGGTTCAGGTGGCATTCGTCGTTGTGGGACCTTTGCCCTAAGTCTCTCTTGAAGGCCTTGAAACCTGAGAGTTTTGATACGTCATTGCCTGATATAATGTTTCAATCTGTGAGGACCATGTTGACATTGCAAATTCAGCAAAGTTCATGTAATATCAAGGATTTTTCTGCTCACTGCTTGAAGCTTAAAGTGGCTTCATCTAACATTTGGCAAGCTTCTGCACCCAACACAAGTTTATCTGATTTTCTTTTATCTGCTGCTCGGGCACTGTTACAACAGATTATATATGCTCATCGTCAATCTTTTGATGCTGATGTGTTCATTGATGTCAAGTTTACATTTAGTTCCTTGCACGAGAATACAGATACACCTGCTAGTATTGCAATCTTGAGGTTGAGGTCGCTTATTTTCTCATCGAGCCATGAAGGTCTCAGGAATTCACTGCAAATTTTCATTGAGCCAGCACTGAAGGAGCTTTATCTACACTGTTTACCCAATGGCTCTAGCTACAATCTCGGTTTGGCATGGTTGCATATTGGGAGTCTTCGTTGCTATCTTTTGCATAGTTCTGATGATTTGGACCCTGCTTTAAAGTACTCTTGTAAGAAGTTGCAGCTGGAAAGACAGTGTTCCTTACTTGAACTCGAGATCAAGGTTCGAGAAGAGTGTGATTATCTGGCTGGTTGGTTTTCTGCAAGAGAGCCTGATAAAAGAAGGGAGTTGATAGAGACCCTCAAAAGTGAATGTAGCAAGATAGAAAGAAAGGTTGTATTTCGTGCTGACCCAAAAAAGTTCAAGAAACTGAAAGGTGAGATAAATGATATCGCGCAGCAGGCTTCTTTGTTGATGTTCTCAGTGGTAAATAAAAATGCCAATTTCCCACAAGTTGCCTGTGATTGGCAGAAAACAGCAACTTCTTTTATCGAACGGTTAGCGGTTGAGTATTCTGAATATGTTGATATAATTCAACCAATTCAAGTTGCATTATTTGAAATGAAACTGGGATTGTCTTTGGTCCTTTCAAGTATTTTGGAGAAAGGTATTTCTAATGCCCTAGTGGAGAAAGATATGGAGCGGGTTATGGAGGTGATTTACTCATTTATGAGATTCCCTCGAAGCAGACTAAGAAAACTTGTTGATGTCAGTTGCAGCTGCATTTCACAGGAGGTTTCTACCTATGATGTCAAGATGCCAGCCAGTTTTTCCTCCTCGGATGTAAAACTACTTGAGGAGCTAGCTCAAAGAAGTGCTCACAGTGAAGATAAATTGGTATCAGAGTCACAGCTTAAGCTTGCTTTTCATCACAATATTCTAATTCAAACAGCACATTCTGTGGGGAATGCACAAGCAATGAGCCAGGAATCATTTGCTCTATTAGATGAAACATTTAGTGCATTTGCAGAACTTTGGTTGGACATGAAAATTCAATCAAGAAAAAGAGAGGATTTTGCTTCTCAGCAATTCAGATTCAAACCTCGAGGATTTGAGATGGCGAATGTCGTTGAGGTAGATATTTCAACTCTTGGGGGTTTGTCTGCAAGTGAGAGTTTCCTGGAGTGGCAAAAGTTAGAAGCAGGAGAGGAATCCACTGAAAGGATCAAGACTGCTGCTGTGAGTGACAGTTCTGAGGGATTTTGGGATATAATGCAGGATCCTGTTGTGGTTAGCATTGTGCACATTCACAACCAATTATTTGGATCAAGCAATTTCATCCTTCCTCCTAAAACATTTCAGGAGTCTGATGTGAATAAATTGCAGTCCTTCATGGATTCTTATAGATTGGGTGCAGAGATGATCAAAGGTTTTTGGAGTCTGTATTCTGCCAGCTTGGATTCAAGGCTTATGCCGGAACACTTGCTCCATCTTTGTTTGAATCATCAACAAATTTCATCACATATGTCAGCTCCGCGATATAACTTTTATAAGCATTCAAATGCTTCTGTGATGTCTCAAATGGTTAAGTTTCTTGTTTCTTTGGAAAGGCGTGTCCTTTCTCTTCTTAGTGAGTGGGAAGGTCATCCAGATCTTCAGAAAATTCTGGATGTGATTAGAATGCTGTTGGCAATCCCTTTTGATACCCCCTTGGCTAAGGTGCTCTCAGGGTTACAATTCTTAATTAACAAAGTTTGTGAAATTCAAGAAAGTGGCTCCAAATTCTCTCTCTCAGATCAATTAGAACCTATAGTTGGTTTGGCAGCCTCCTGGCACAAGTTAGAGTCTGAGTCGTGGCTGGCATTGTTAGATGAGGTGCAGCATCAATATGAGACTAATGCTGCCAAGCTTTGGTTTTCTTTGTGTGTGGTTCTTAATAGACCTTTTGCCACTGCTGGTAATTCTGAGCATGAACAGTCCACCATTCAGAGCCTAGAGGAATTAATTCAGATGTCCAATATTGGAGAATTTAGAAAACGTCTACAACTCCTCCTTGCTTTCGCTGGTCAAATCAGCTGTGGATTACGATTTGGGGATTATTCCAGTTATCACACAGAGAACCTGAAAATTCTCTGCAATTCATTTGGATTTTATCTGCAGTTCCTGCCCATAATTTTGGAACATATAGAGAGTAATCGAAAGAATATTGAGAAGGAGATTAGAGAACTTACAAAACTCTGTAAGTGGCAACATGTTGAGAGTCATCTGTCGATGGAGAATACAAGAAGATTTAGGCAGAAGTGCAGGAAACTTATACAGAAGTACAGTGATGTGTTGGAGCAACCTGTGAAGGCTGTTTTGAGCCAGAAGTCAGTACAAAATGGATTAGATTCGCAGTATCTTCTCAGCCCAAAGTTCTTATGTCTTCTTGCCACTGGAAATGACAAAATGATGTTAGAACTGACAGAATCCTACAACAGGGACAGGTTTGTATGGTATGCAAACTGGAGAAAAAAAGCTAGTGAGGTTGCAGAAATTTTACAGTCCTCAGCAGAATCTGCTAAGTTGCCCTGTCTTGAAGTTTCTGAAGACGTTAAAAGCACTATAAAGAGATGTTCAGTTGCCCAGTTTTTATGCCCTTGGTATCAGGGAGAATGGGAGGAACTTTGGTCCGCTCTTGGTAACATATGTGCAAATATAGTTGGTTGTGGTGAACTATGGGAAAAAGTAGACGGTGTAGGGAAGAAGACAGCTTTATCTAATCTTCTAAAGCTATTAGAAAGCCATGGCTTGTCAAAGCACATGTCTGCACTAATGGAGGACCAAAATGAATCAAGTTGGTTGCGTCAGCCAGCACCTAACATGTGGCATCTGCTGCCAATGCCTGCTGGAGATGCTTGTGTTTCCTCTGCTTGCAAGTCTAACTGCTCTCTCTACGATACAATGGATGGTGAGTGGAAGACTGCCAATGAGTGCTTCTACAAAAGCCTTGTGTCCATGCAGCTATTGCAGCATATTTGTCTGATGTTCCATAAAGATTTTACACTTGAGCAAGTAACCCGGTCGGGCTCATTTCTCTTTCATCTATTAGTAGTACAGCAGGAACAAAGAGATGCCCTATACGATCTTTCTGCTAATTTGAAGCACTTGCATAAATGTGCATCTTCTCTAGGTAACCTGTATAGGAGTTCTGAATGTATCATTGCTGAAAATCAGCATATGACATTGCAATGCTTGTGGCAACAGAAGCAACTCTTTGATAGTCTTTTGGCTATATTACGTGAAGGGAGTTTATTGCTTAAGCAAGTGGAGAATAAAGCTTGTAATAGTGTCCTTGATGGAGCAGATGGAATTTTTAACCTTGATTCACTGATTCCAGAAATTCAACAAGCAAAGGAAGTGTTGGATGATTATCTTCTTGATCATGATGATTACATAACCGTATTCAACAATTCTTTGCATGGTTGTATTATTTCTTCTGAAATGCAAGAAAAGGCATATCAGAATTTTCGTGTTCTAAAGAATTTCAAGGAAGATGTTGCTGCTTTACGTAGTAAAAATGTTGGTAGAATTTTGGTGAGAGACACACTGCTTGACAACTTGGATGACATACTGAACAAGGGGGCAATTGTCTCGGAACAGTTCGAGTCTTCGTTCCAGAAACCCGGGGAAGCAACAACATGCTCGAGCTCTGATGTTGAAGCTGATTTTTATGCAGCCTTTAAAGTGGCTGTTGGACATGCATTGCATACTGTGCAGAAATTGGCTTCACTGGAGTGTCGTTCTCTTCCCGATCAACCATGTAGGAGTATTACTAGTTGGAAAATGCTGTTGAATTCCTGTGTGGTAGATCTTAAATTGAAGGAATTGTCTGACAACACTCTGAAAACAATTTGTCTAGCAGAGAAGTTGGTCAATCATGCTGGCACTAAGGACCCTGGTCTTCGTGTCCAACTAGGAGCATCCTTCAGAGAGTATCACTCTATGTTGGTGCTCATTTTGGACTTTGGAAATGGTCTACTGAAAGACCTCTTGTCTTTCCATAAAATGATATCTATAATGACTCATATGCTTGCAAAGAACCTCTCCCTGCTATTCTCAAAGGGATTTGGCACTGCTGTTGAGGAGCAGTTAGATGACTGTGGGAATGGAACATCTCAAACTGCAAATGGAACAGGTCTGGGGGCTGGGGCGGGAATTAAAGATGTAAGTGATCAAATAGAGAATGAGGATCAACTTCTTGGGTACGATGATAAGTTGGAAAGGGAGCAAGATGCTGCATCTGAGCTCCCAAGTAAAAATGAGAAAGGAATTGAAATGGAGCAGGATTTTGCAGCCGATATGTTAAGTGTGAGTGAGGACAGTGGCGAAGATGACAATGACAATGAGGAGAGTGATGCACAGCAAATTGAGTCTGAAATGGGAGAAGCAGGGGGTGATGGTGAAGTTATTGATGAAAAGCTTTGGAATAAACATGATAGTCAAGATGGTGAAAATACAAATGAGAAGTATGAATCTGGCCCTTCTGTTAAGGATAATGATGATGGTGATAGGGAGTTCTGGGCAAAGGAAGAAGATGTCCAAAAACCCAAAGAACCTGAAACCATTTTTGATGGATCTGATGTACTAAACGATGCCAACAGAAATGAAGATGATGTTGGGGATCAGGATAACGAGGAAGGGATAAGTATGGACAAAGAGGAAGCATATACAGATCCTTCTGGATTAGAGCCCAGTCAACCCAATCGACTTTCTGAGGAAGACACTGAAATGATGAATGAAGGGGTGGATACAGGTGCGATGGAGGAAGATGGTGGTATGAGTGATAATGATGGATCTGCAGATGGGAACCAAGAGGATGGGATACAAAATACAGATGAAAACATGGAAGAGGCTGAATTAAAAGAAGTGCCCGAAAACCCTGCAGATGATGTTGGGGCTTCGGAAGTTAATGTGGAAATGGATTTGACAACTGAGAAAGATTTAACCAAGCAAGGTGGTTCCAGCTCCAGAAGTGATTGTGTACCTTCACCTGAATCAGAAACAAAACTGAAGGGTGACTCTGGACATTCCAGTTCTGTAAACAATATCCCTGAAGCAAATTGGTCGGCTAGTGGAAATGCTAAAAATGACCTTGCTCCTTTAAGTGGGCAACCGTCTAGTACGCAACCTTCTGCAGAGTTTATGGTTTTGGATTCATCATATGAAGGAAAATTAGCAGATCATGGACCAAAGCCTCAGTTACCTCCTCCTGGTGCATCACCTTTTCAAAAAGCCCAACCTAATCCTTACCGAAGTGTTGGTGATGCACTTGATGGTTGGAAAGAGAGAATCAAATTGTCGATTGATTTGCCGGAAGATAAAGGTGATGAGAAGACTGAGATTGATGATGAAAATGCCGATGAGTATGGATATGTCACTCAGCATGAAAAGGGAACAGCACAAGCTTCAGGGCCTGCAACTTCTGAACAGATGGATCACCATTTCAATTCAGAGAATTTTGAGATTGCAACTCCTTCTGGAGTAAATAGGGAGGAATTTACAGAAATGGAAACTGATTTGCCAAATCAAGAAGCACATAGGGTATCTAGTTCCACCGCAATTTCAAGAGATGGACTTCAGGAGCCTAAAGCAGTGAAAAACTTGGAGAAGTCTGCTGATGATGGAGCTCCAAGGTCTCAGGATTTGCCTGAAAATTCTCAAGGAAAACAGTTGGAAAGTTTGGTCCATGTCAAGAGATCATTTCCAAGGTCTGAAACCCTTCAGCTCAGTAGATTATCCATCGGTACTGATGAGCGAGATGATGCCCAAGAGCACCAAGATATTTCGGGAGATGCAAAAGATAATGTGACCTCTCTTTGGAGGAAATATGAACTGTGTACTAGTAGACTGTCTCAAGAATTGGCTGAACAATTACGTCTTGTCTTGGAACCTACTTTGGCTAGTAAGCTACAGGGAGATTACAAGACAGGAAAACGGATTAACATGAAAAAGGTGATTCCTTATATAGCAAGTCAATATCTGAAAGACAAAATATGGCTCCGAAGGACTCGACCAGATAAGCGTGATTACCAAGTCGTGATTGCTGTAGATGATTCCCGTAGTATGTCTGAGAGTGGCTGTGGAAATGTGGCAGTAGAAGCTTTGGTAACTGTTAGTCGAGCTCTTTCCCAACTGGAGATGGGTAATTTGGCTATTGCAAGTTTTGGAAAGATGGGAAACTTAAGGCTTCTACATGATTTTGATCGACCTTTCACCAGAGAGGCAGGGATTAAGATGATCTCCGGTTTGACCTTTAAGCAAGAGAATACCATAGCAGATGAACCGGTAGTTGACCTGCTAAAGCATCTGAAAAAGATGCTGGATGTCTCCGTCTCAAAAGCACGGCTACCCTCTGGACATAACCCTTTGCAGCAGCTTGTTCTTATTATTGCAGATGGTCGCTTCCATGAGAAGGAATTGAAGCGCTGTGTTAGGGACTTCCTAAACAGCAAACGCGTGGTTGCCTTTCTGCTTCTTGATAGTCCAGAAGAGTCAATCATGGATTTGATGGAAGCATCTTTCCAGGGTGAGAATATCAAATTCTCCAAGTATTTGGACTCTTTCCCCTTCCCATATTATATTGTTTTGAAAAACATTGAAGCCCTTCCGAGGACACTCAGCGATTTATTGAGACAGTGGTTTGAGCTGATGCAACACTCAAGAGACTAAATTCATTTGCTTGCCAAGGTCATTCCAACTTCCTTAATGCACCTTAGAATGTTTGGGAGAAAAAAAAGTAAAGATTGCCAGGTGCTGCCACTCAGCGGATCAGCTATATGACACTGGAGGTCAGTCCCCCTTACTCATGGCCAAGCATTGGTACCTATGGTTGAAAGATTGGCTGAGGCCTTTGTGATCATGAAAAATTCCATCTGGAATTCTGCATTATTAACCTACTTGTAAATGAAATCTTTCTCTGCCGCTGGTTATTTCTTTTCTCATAATTGTGTAGTTGGTCCTATGCATGTGAAAACCATATTGTAATTTGATCATTTTAACATATTCGTTTCAATTTTGCCCAATAAAAACAATACAGTGTGATATGGATATAGCATACATCTTCAATAGAATTTGTTTGACCCTTGCATGTTTGAATAAATTTCAGAGTTGAGATGAGACATCAAAGTATTTTTAGTTCCTAATTTCTGTAATCTTTTCCATGAGATTAGGAGTGAGGTATAACCTCTAATTTAATATGGAGCCACCTAATAATCTATGGACCATATATCACAGGATATCCTTTAATTTATAAATATATGTATGATGTATGATACTGTAATCTAAAGTTATTCCTAATAAATATAGTTAAAAATCTATGTAATATGAACCACACTAAATCGACGTACTTGATAAGCAATATATATTGGCGCACTTAAGTAGCCTATTGGTCTAGGGATAATTTGAGTTTATCAAAACTAGAATTTTCTTTCAAGCAACATTAGAATTTTTCGTTGAAACTATAGCTTTTAATATAACTAGTTGTATATCCTACTTTTGCTAAATGTATTGCATTTATATACAATAAAAGTAAACAAATTCACAAGTTCTATACAGTTTTTTTGTAAGTGACAAATCATACATGATATGCAATTCAGTGATATGAAGAGGTTACAAATAGATTCTCATATCAAAATTTTGAAATATATATTCATAGAATCGGTCACTATGTACCATATCGTCCCTAATATGTAGAAGCAACATAAGTTAGCTGAAAAATCTACCCAAAAGGGGGGAAAAACATAAGTAGCTAAAATACAATAACATTTAGAATAGTATAGTGTAATTTAATAACTTATTTTATTAATAACACCCACAGAAAATTTAACTTCGTAGGATAGGCTTTGTGGGGTGCACATGTGAAAATCATCCCAAAACACCCCAAAAAGGCACTTTAAGGGTGGCTACTACATTTGAAGGCGGTCATGGATTAAATTCTTACTTTCCATTCCCACCACCCCCCACACCTTTTTAAAGACTCTAGAGGGAAGGATTTGACTAAACATGGGCTAAGGGGGAAATTTATTTTGATTGAAAAAGATTGGAGCCTGAAAATCTTAAACCAAAATATTTTTCTCCTAAAAAACTAATTACATATCTCTCTCTCTCTCTCTATGCAGTATTCTCTTCTCTCTCTCTCTCTCTCACTTGGACAAACGGATGATTGAAGCTATGGTCTCTCTTTAACTTAACACGATAATCTCCTCATGCCACTCCAAGTCAACTAGGCACAATTAGTGTAAAACACTATCTCTCCCTCAAAGTTTCATGTGACCTTACGTAGTAATGGAGAAAATGACCTTCACAAGTGGGGTAGACGAGCTTCATTGGGAAAACCAACATTCTCTATTGTCGGAGTAACAAGGAATGGTCATTGGAATCTTGGTCTTGTACTTGATATCATGGTAAGAAATTTGACCTCTGTCTTCGATAACTTTAAGGTTTCAATCCAACAATTAAAATTAAGATATGGAGAAATTGAATTTTCTTGGGGTCAACTCAAAAATTTCAAGGGGCATCATAGAATAGACCCTCTTGGGTCCACCTTTGTCATGAACTAATTGACTTAGGTGTTTTGTTTTTATGCGAGCAAATGAAACAAAATTCATAGAAAATTATTCCTTTACCTTGAATCTTGTGTTGATATTTAAAATATAAACAAAACTCTTTTTTCAATTGTCATAAAAATACCTTGAATATCTTCACTTTGGTTTAACCTCTATTGGTATAATCTAAACTTTGGGCTTTTTAGAATAATTTCTTCATGATTCCTTGTTGTGCTAAGAAATAGGGTAAAGAGTTGAGAAAAATTTGATGGGAGAGAGTGTAAATAATGTATGTTGTGCATTGTGATTTAATTAATGATGGGAAAAAGTTGTAGAAGCATGGCTTAGGAAGTGTGCTTTGATTGCTTTAATTTTACGTTTTAGATGAATTAGCCTTGTGACTAGTTGTTAGTGATCATCTTGCATATAGGCATGTTTGTGGGAGTAGGGTTCTTGCTAGCACATGATATGGTTGATCCAATGTATTGGATAAGGACATGCTTTGATGGTTGACAATCTCCACATTTCATTGGAGAAGGTGATCTTGCTAGATGGTTAGAAGTACAAAATAAAATACAATATATTTTGTTGCATATGTTAATTGGTGCTTTTACTGTGATGGCTATATGATAAGTAGGGATATAAATAAATCAAGCCGATTTACAAACTACATAAATTTAACTCGCGTTTTACTTGAATTTGATCCGGTGATAGTCGAGTTGAGTTTGAGCTTAAAGTATTCAAGTAGCAAACCGAGTCAAGCTTGGGTTTTAGAATACTAAGCTCATCAAATTCATGAGTTTAATTGAACTTAGTATAATTTTTAATTTATCTTAGTATAATTTTTAATTTTTTAAAAATAAGCGAACATGAGATTATTTAGAGAATGTTTATAAGAAATTCGAGCTTAATCGGGCCAAACTCGAGTTTAACATATTTTTGAGTCAAGTTCAAACTCAAAATTTAGAGCTTAGTCGACCTCAAGTTAAGCTTGAGTTTCAAATTTTTAAGTCAAGTTTGAACTCCAAAATTGTATTTATTTGACTCGACTTGATTACACTCTTAATGGTAAGGTTTCAAATGAATCTTAGGACTTCCTGAAGAAAGTCTTTGACAAAGTGATGGAATTGCGGCTTCAATGGAAAACGTACATTTGTTGCCTTGGTGGTGGTGTAGTCAATAAGATGTGTGTATATGCTGCTGCCTCTTATCTTTATAAAGTTAATTTCATAGATTCCCACATTTGTTGTGGCTCAAGTATTTCAACAGTGGCAAATACCTCATATTTATTCTCTGGCCTAGTTTTCCCTGTTGCATAGTTAATGTTTTCTAATACCTCATCTACAGGTGGACTCATCTGTTGGGGGGACAACTGGCATAGATCACCGCTGTGGCAAGCACTTTATTGGTGCCTTTTACCAACCGCAATGTGTACTTGTAGATACTGATACTTTTAACACCTCTCCTGATTGGGAATTGGCATCTGGCTTTGTTAAGGTTATAAAGTATGGATTTATTAGCAATGCTGAATCTCCTGGGTGGCAGGAGAACATGCCAGCATCAACAGCAAGGTAATATATGTCCTGCAACTTTATGAAATGGTAATGACATTTGGTTATCACTTGGGTTTTGATTGAATGAGTTCTTTCAATGTAGGGATCCATCCACCCTAGCATGTGTGATAAAGCATTCATGTGAAAATAAGGCTGAGGTTGTCTTCTTGGATGAGAAGGAAAGCGTGTTGACAGTGACCCTGAACTCGGGTGATACATTTGGCCATGTAAGCTGTTCCTTTTTGGTATTGATGTGGTTGACAATCAAATATTTTAGCCTGGAAAGTCCTTTGCTTTTTGTGCTTAAGTTTTATGTTGGTAAAGGTGGAATTATTGAGGTTGAGGGTGTCTTTATGATTAGTGCATCTGCAAGAGAGGGAAGCAAATTTGTTCCCATATATACATATGCATGGGTGGCTGTTAAAATATGTTTAGAACTCCAGCATAATGAGAACTATTTAATGAGACTTTTTTTTTGCCTCAAGTTGCAATTCATCTAGGGAAATGAGGTTGTACTTGGAGCTATCGAGTGGAATCTAGGCTGTTGCTCCTATGGAGAACATGTCCTAGATGAGGGCAATTAATTCTAGATTAGCAATTAGTGCCAGTATATCTTATCGCAATTTTTTAAATTGGCTTGCTAAATCATGAAGCACATTGACTAGTATTTGCCAGGCCAGGGGGATCAATGATGGTAGCTGTAGGAGCTAAGATTAGTGAAATTGGGGTTGAATCACTCTGCTCAAATCTGCTACGAGTGATCCAGATATTACAAGAAGAGAAATTCATAGCCTGTCTGAGGCTGTTCTTCAAGTCGCAAGTATTTCAGATATTATTTCCCTACAGATTAACTTTTTATATTCAATTTTGTAATGAACCTCTATATCATGAAAATTTATACTAATATATGCATAATACAGTCGATCTGTGTTTATATATGTAATCATGTACCTGTAGACAAAATCAAATAGTTGATTTAGTTTTAATCAATTCTTTAATAGAACCTGTATGCTATACTATGTATTATGAACTCAACATCTATATTATTTAAAGGAAAAAATATTTTTAACCGTTAATAACTACCAATTTGGTGTCTTATATGTTTTACAAAAGAATATTAATAATATTACTTAAAACTCTTAACTAATCCTACTCTCCCAATTTCCTTACCGTTCTCTGTATTTTCTGCACCATCTCACATTCCCATGACCACTACACGATCAACATCATAGTACACGGTGAAAGATAGCAGACATTAAAAAGACCAAGACTTGGTGTGTACTCTGCTATTTATTAGAGACACCCAACACTTTTCTTTTTACTTTTTTAACTTCTCTCCATAAGAATTTTTTTATTAATATTTAAAAAGACAAAAAAAAAATAGTAAATCTTAGAACATATGATGTTAGGAACATTTTAAAAATCATATTTTTCGATAGAACAAATTTCAAAACTCATGGATAACTTAGAATTTAAATTTCAAAAGATAAAACTTGACAAGTTAATTTAATGTAAAGAGAGATAAAATTTTTGTTTTATTATTAGCTATTAAAGGCCATTGAGAGACAGTCTTAAAATTTGAAGGATTTATAATTTTATTTCCTTGATATTGTATATGAGCAAGATTAAATTGTGGAAAGGTAAAAGAAGTTTGAGTTATAATGTATATTTTCACTTTGCCAATAGTTCTGTGGTGCGATTTCTCTTTTACATTTATTTTTTAAAATTGTTCTTATATTATCTTTCATTTTTTAAAATCATCCATTGTATAAATTTTTTTAAGTTAGTAACTATGTATATATTAAATTTTTGCATATGCATCACAGGTTAGTATTAGTAAAAGTGAAACTTTGACAGAAAAAATTCTCCTGCCATTTTTTGGGGTTTTTTTTTTTTTTTTGTGTGGGTTGGGGGGGGGGGTGGGGGGGGGTGGTGGGTGTTGGGGGTGTGTTTTGTTTGGGCTGCCTCAGAGTTTTGTGGGGTGGAGGGTTTAAGCTTTTCCCTTTTACTTTTATTAACAGTTTTGAATGAAATGAAGCATATAAGGGTACATTACTGTGTATTGTAAGATAATTTAAGGTGTCTTAATCTTTCTACTTATTGGTTTGCTTTCAGATGAAAAGAGGGAGATCGATAATGAAGATTGTGAGACATCCTCATTTAGTTAAGATCGCACAAGGTATGGCAGCTCATTTAGACTTCATTATACACCATCATTCTTTTTTCACATTTACTTTTTTTTTTTTTTATATATCTTTTGGTGCCTATATCATGTTGATGGCTTTGTACTGACTGGACAGAACTCTTATCTGCTGTTTCATATACCAGGTCTTGTCCAGCCACACGAATAGGGAGACTCATTTAATAGGATCGTAAGGTTTCCCCTCTTTTCATGTCATGGGAAAGGGTCAGATTTCTGTCTTTTGGATGCTGCTTGTAGTTTTGTAGTTCTAACTGATTGTAGTTTTAGTTGTAGTTTCCCTGAAGCTTCTTTATTAGCCTGGATGTTTAAGCTTCAATTGGATATTCTTTTTGTAATCTTGTATGTGTTGCAAGTGCTTCAAATTTTGGTGGTGTGGGTTTACAGGTTCACCAGAAAAGGCTTTCTGAAATTGAATCAAGGAGATTTTGTCAACCATTGATCGATGCTGTGGCTCACACCATTTCAAAAGCACGTGTCATAGAGACCTGAAGGTGAAGGCTGTTTTTCATCTTTCCTAATAAGATGCAAAATATTCTTCAGACAAATTTTGGTCCTCACTAGCAAGTTACTTTTCTCTCAATTCAACCAGAAAATCTTCTTGATAGCAGCAAGTATGCACACTCTTCAATGTTTTTAGACATAATTGTTCATGCGTAGGCAAATAAACCTTTTCATACGGCGTGGAACTCCAATTTAACCTGAGGAATGCTAAATTTTTCATCTATCTATAGGTATCTACATGCGCTATTTTATTTCTTTCTTCCATTTTCAGGTCTTTTCTTCTGTGCTTGTTGAAGCATATTTTTATACTATGTTTAATATGTAAGGATGCACCGGTTTAAATCGCTGTTCTAGATGCAATTCCCTTTCTTGAAATTGGTTTTATGCATTCAGCCCAGAATAGTTACCTAACAAATGAAAGGTCCTACTAAGAAGCGAAGTTTGATGTGGAACTCAAGACTTGAAAATAACATTATATTCCTACTACACACACACACACACACACACAAAAAGATTTTATTTCAAAAGAATATATTGGTGTTCTCTGTTCTAGTTATTAAATATTACGAGCCCAAATGAAGAAATATTTCTGGGAGCTCAAATGTTAATAGTAACTGAGATAAAGTTTTGTTGGCTGATTTTGAATTTGTTAACTATTTAGTCTCACTCTGCAATCTGATGCATTCTTCAGCTCGTACTGCACACTTGTCTAGTGTTAACAGTGAGACCTCAATCATTGCAATTTTTTTTATCATAATATTTACCTTTGTATTAAGGGATTTTTTTGAGTGTCCTGAAATATTGATGGATGTTAAATTGTAAGACTTGGCGAGATTTAAAATGTAATTGAAGCTGTTCCGGTGTTCTTCATAGTTATAGCATATTGATATTCACAGCTGGAGGATTTGCTGCTGCTCTTTGTCTGCGGATCTAGTTGGCCATAGATTGTGGGTTGTATGTTGTATCAATGTCTTGTAGTTTTGTTTGATGTTACTTAGTATCATTATTTTTAATGTTGCTTTAGCTATACTGGCTCTTCCACAGAGCTAACTCAATTGTAAAAGAAAGCCAGGTTAAATAAGGAAATTTGTTTTACCTTGCAGGTTGTGGATCCAAGTTCCAGGAACCGAGACAACTGCTCCTTTAGACATCTTTGAATATTTATTCAATGTTGAAAGAATGAAAACACGATCATTTGAACTATTATTCAACTTGCCCAAGTGGATAAACCATATATTTCGGAGTTAAAAATGTGCAATTTGTGGGAGGAGGTTAATGATGGTCTTTTCATCTCTGTGGTACAACTTATGGCTTCCTGGGTCCCCCTTGATACTCTATTTAACACCATAGAAATGGCGGACCCAGGAATACCAAGGAAGGCAACATTGTGTACGCTTATGGAGTGAGATGAGTATGCCACCTGGATATTTCTGGGCAACTGTGGAAATTCAGCCGTCTCTTCAACCTAAGCCTGGACTTGGCAAATGTTCTAAAGTGGCAATGTTCCTCTGGACTTTTTCCTATCAAGAGTGCCCACCCTTTCCTTGTACAACCTGGGCCCATGGTTCCTTGGTCTTTGGGGTAAGAAAGCTATTCCTAGACATGGTTTCTTTCTTTGCCTTGCCTGGCTTTGAAAGGTTCAAACCCTTGAAAGGCTTCAAGCGTGGGGAATAGCCTCTTTAACCTTGTGTTATCTCTATTGACCAGGTGCTGAAGACCACACCCATCCGTTCTTTGAATGCAGCTACTCCTCCCTACTGTGGTGAGGGGTATCTTCTGCCCTTGGCTGCCCTCACACCTATGCAACCCTGGAGTGGAGTCATATCGGGTCTCACAACAACAGTTTCCCCCAATCTGCAAATTCTGGCATGGAGATCAGCACCTGTGGCGGCAGTTTATTGCACATGGCACCTCTGAAATGCTATCTATTTGGGAAAACTATGCACCCAGCCTCGGTTCCTTATGAATTAGATCTTATCATATCTAAATGTTTGATTTGTTTGCCTTATCAGCTAGTTCACTAGTTTTTCCTGTGTTTCTGTTTGCCCTTTTAATATAGCATGGAGTAGATAAGTAATCTCTTCCCCGTCATTTGACGGCTGTACATTCTTTTACAGTGATAAAATCATTTATTCACTCCAAAAATGTGCCACTCATTTGTGGTGTGAGAGACAGAGTCGTTCATGCTAGCAAAGAATCCTAAACCGAGTCTTTGTAAGATTTAAAAAATGAACTTTAACTGGGAAAAGAATTTATTGATGTGTATACTTGAGGTCTATGATTCTTGTCCTAGGTAATTGACGGCCCCCAAGAATGGCGATGGCTCATGGAGATGTTCTTTCGAACGATTTCTATGTACTTTTTTTCTTTTTCTTTTTCTTTTTTTCTTTCCTTAAATAATATGTATAGCGTGCAGATATATAGTGTGAAAGCATATTCGCATAATTAATCCAAAAAATTGTCAAATTCAACTATCTTCTCGCGCTTTATGGAAACGTTGAACTTCATATTCTTTTTTCCCATGATGGTTTCTGCACCATGCCTATTTAAGGCGGTTCTCTAACGGTTAAAAGTGCATTTTGCAAATAAATTTGTAATGCAACTATTAAATGAACAATCGCAGTGCAATTTGCTATGTATAAACTGTCATTTGCTAGAGGTATGTTGCCTGTGGTTCAAGTCGATACTATTGATCATGTAGTCACACGGTTTACAATTGAAGACAGGCAGCACCGTCACAGGATTCTGAGGGAAGGGCACAATTTTGCGATGTGCACAATGATGAGTTATCCAACATTAATATATTTGCTTTTTTATTGTAGGTTGAGGAAGATTGTCTTTGAAAGACGGTCATGGATGGGAAGAAGATTGAAGATTTGAACCCTTTCCTTTTGTGTTTGCTATAATGTCTAAAGAAAGAGAAAAAAAAAGAAAAAAAAAAAACTGTTTAAGACTTGTTTAATTATAGAAACAAATTTCTAATCATTGTAAATTGACAATTTCAGGTCATTTCAATGAATGCATATATTTTCAACACCGGAATGTCTTAATTTCTTTATATTCTTATGAAATATAATCTTATGTTCATACTTAATTGATGTGCGTTGGTTCGATAGGTGACTTATTGAACTAATCATGATAATTCCAAATTTTGAACATATTTTTAAATTATCTCTATATATTTATTCATTTATTTTTAAAATTAAATATATTTATTTGTGCATTAGGTCAATGGATTGTATTGAGATAGATTACATTAAATGCACAAAATTGCACATTTAAGGGAGCTAATTGGCATCCTAAAAGTTGATTTTTTTTTTTTCCTTTTTTGTTGGATCTTGAAGAAAAATGCCTTAGAATTACACCCTTAGAGCAACAATTTGTGCCCTCAAAGTTATATCCAAATCGACTTCCTTAACTTTTGGAGAAAGCCAAAGTGTCTTCATGTTTGATTAAAAACTCCTTTATCACTAAAAGCTTAACCGCTCCCATTGAGTTGGCTTATTAGGGTTTTTTATTATGTTACTTGAGGGAGAGGGATTCAAACCCTGGTTATTAATGACCTTGGTTATTAAGGCGGTGTTGGTAGCCTAAAAAGGCAAATTTGATGAGGTGATACCACGGTTATAGTTTTAAAAACAGCACTTGCTCTATTTATTTTGATATAATATAAAGCGAAACTTTAATAATTATTGTTTAATAAATTATCAGTTTTCTGTTCTTTCTTTTTTTAGCTTTTGCGAACCTTTTTTTTTTTTTTTGTTCAATTTTTGTTCTGAGTTTTTACTTTGAAAAAGCATAATATTTTTTCTTAATAGAAGAAACTGCGCTGCAATGATTGATTTCAACCATTGTATTTCAATAAGAAATTGGAGGAGGCTTACTGTATTTTTATTTTTCATTTCGCTCTTTTAAAAAGAGGCACCAATGGATTGGTGTTAACTGTTAAATAAATCTTTTTTCCTATGATGCAGTAATTGCAACAAAACTAGATCGACATCTTCTAACAGTCATTTGTTTTAACTCGAAATATTCATCTTTTGATGTGTAATTTTTGAATTATAGAATTGACGTGTCAAATGGATATTGAGAATGCGTAAGGCAAGTATCGCATCAGGAAATTACCAAACGATGCAAAACCTAGTAGAAGTAGTAGCACATAATAGATCTTTTTTACATTTTTTTTTTTATTTTTCCCAAGGCTAGCAATGGAAAAGATTCCGGATTAAGGCTTAGAATGCTCTTTTTAGTTTCAAAAGGAACAAAAATATAGTGTTTGAGAAGGAATTCCATATGGCCCATACCATGAGGCTTGTCTTAAAAAATATGGGAAATAGATATGGGTCTGGAATCACCGGACTTCGGGTTTCTCGATGTAAGACGGACACAAACCGAAGGAGAAATAGGTGTGTTTGTTCTTTTGAGATAATTTATTTTTTTTTTAAAAACGATTCAAATAAAAATAATTTGTGAAATATCGAAGTTAAATGTGATTTAACCTTTTTTTTCAATACTTTTACGAGGCAGAATTTGAAAGAAGAATGTTAAAAGAGTCACATGTTGACAATGCAATTTATATATCGTAATTTGGTTATGCGATTTTGCTTGGCAAAAAAAAAAAAAACAAACACAACTGTATATAAGCTTTTGCTACTTGAACAAACATGTAATGTAATGTTGCAAAATCGTGTTAGGAGCATGCGATTAAAATCGTATAATCGAAATGCGATTCTCTTATAATATTGCGTAAGGGAAAATTCAAAAATTGCGGTTTAACTATAGTATTTGACAAACTTTTTCACCCGTGATCACTTTTTAATAAATAATTTACTTTGATGGGACAAACACACCCATTACTTAAACCTGGAGCACTGTCCCAGATTATTCAAGATTCTCCCACGAACTTAAGAGGTGCCAAGGGCCCACCAAAGGCCTCGTGTACTGCTTGCAGCGTCACTGTATTACTTTTTATTTGTTCGTTCCTGCACTAATTTAACCTGTGGATGGCCCAAGGATATATCGAAAAGGAAAGGGAGGAAAAAGAAAAAAAAAAAAAAAAAAAGGAAAACTATATTTCTAGGGTTCCGTCCCGTGGTGTTTCTTCCTTTGTTTTAGATGAGGCTTCATCCACTTATTGCGGGTGAGGTTAGACATCAATAAATTTTCAGTCCCTTTCGGTTAGATGGGTTGTTGCAACTTGCAACTTTGGCATCTTCCCATTTTGAAAAGAATAATGAAGCACCCTTTTCCTTACTAATTGTTAATCGACATCTATTCAATCATGGAGGTTTTTAAAATCAGGTAACTTGGATTTTAGGTTAGGTATTAGATGTTATCGGATATGTTTTGTTCAAATTTTTGGGTTTTACTTATTGAGTGGGCTAAAAGAAAGAGGAAGAAAGTTAAAATTTTTCAATAGCTCGTTTGCCTTAACTTCGAATTGACAAAACAGAGCTTTATATATATATTTTTTCTTTTAATGGTGGCTGGAATCTCATTAGTTGAGATGATTTGTACCATCGCCTATAAAGATCACTTGCAACTAAAGATGAGTAGGTAATTTTGTTTTATAGGGTACATATTTGGATCCTATTTGATCAATAGATTTCGAGTAAGTATTCAAGGTTATAAAATAAGTTTCGGATAATAATTTTTTGAAATCCGTTCTCATTAATTAGGGTATAGGTATGAAATTAGGATATCATCTATTCACTCTAAAACATATACTTTGAAGTATACAATATACATACTTTAAGGTATCTTGTATTCACTTTATAATAATAATCGAATAATATTAATATATAGAAAAGAATACTATTGTAATTTTTTCAACCTTAAAAAGTTATATCTCTTAATAGCTTACAAGTCAAAGTTTAGCATACTTTTTATCATTATTTGACAAATTTATTATAAATGATAAGAAGCATACAATGTTTTACTATCATTAACAGCGGTTTTGCATATGAGAAAGTGGATGACAATACTGAAGTTAAGTAATTATAAGTAGCATGTAAAACTTGAAAAAAACATGACATTTAGAGTAGATAATACTTTTTTCATTAAGCAAGTTATATTTAGAGAATGGATTTCTATGAATATTGAAAACGTTGAATTGGTGATTGGAGGAAAATCCATTGAGATAACCTAATGTGCGAGTAAGCTATGAAGCTACAAGATACTTCATACGAGTAGTTGCAATGGATAATTCAACAGAGAAATGGCAAATCTGAAATGATCAATTCATCATTGTTGAGTCTCATGTCATGTTAATTTTATCACTCTATTTTGTCATGTCGTGTTGTGTCAAGTAATAAGTCCTTATCAATACTATCTTTTTTGCTGAATCTATCAGCCAAGAGTCATATTTATTCTTGTTCAGTCAAGTCAAGTCCAATATAGTTGATCTACAATGCCAACCATCTTATTTGAATCCGAGATAGAGAAAAATTAAGATTTACCAAATTTACTTCTATTGATCTTATGCTAAGCCGTATGAAAAGCAGATGAAAAGTTATGGCAACGACCTAGACATTGTGAGTGGAAGAGTATAGATGAAAGGAAAGGTGATGACATGAGGTGAACTTAGAACTAGTGATAATCACAAGTAAAATCTAGGAATCAGTAAACCAACTAAAGAATTTGTCAGATTATAAAGCTAAGTCATAAGATAGTATAATACAACTAAAGGACTATAGTAATGAAATAAGTCCTAATTAATACTATAGTAAGGAATGCAAAGGAAGATAAATTAAGAGATTGAGTAAAGGTTTAAGTAGAGAAGAAGTGGGAACTTAATCAGAAAATTTCTCAGAAGCTTCATTAGAAGATAGTTCAGTAGAATGGAAGATATATTTCAAAATTATGAAGAACTCACAAAAATATTGGATAATTAAGTTTAGAAGTAAAACAAGTTGAGACATGGAATAGGTAAAGGTACAATGAGACGAAGGTTTAGACTTTGAAGCTAAAATAAAACTTAATGTGGTGAAAATAAAGTATTACTTGTGGTCCCTTTGATTTTTAGAATAGTAATAGTAATAGTATATAAGTTGTTAATCTTGGTAAGTGAGTAATACATAAATATGTAGTAGTTTTGAGAATGAAACTATTGTAAGGGGGATGGAAATATAAGCCCTACAATTAGCTACTCAAAGTTCGGTTTGTAGAATTTAGAGTAATTGAGCAAACTGTTTGATTCGGTCTAAATTTTACGATGAAATTAGGAATATTAGTAAAAGCGATCCCATAAATTCAAATTTAAGAAAATATAAAATTTTCAAATTTTAAGTATATTACTCGTTATTTATCGAAAATGCGGAAAATACATTTTGATAACTAACGAATCACTAGAGATAAATTATATGTATACTAAAAATTATAAAACAATTTAAATAATATTAAGAAGTATTTATTTATACCATATATGTATATACTTATAGGTAGAAATACAAGTAATTATTTAAAATACATGAAATAAATTAAAATAAGGTTAATTAATTAAAGAAAATTCATAATTAATTAAGGAAAAATCAAGAAAATAATGGAAAAATATGGAAATGTTCAGAAGTAAGGCGTGACAATCTAGAATTGAATAAATAAAAGCAACTAATTAAATTAATATAACAAAAAAGGAAAAATAGAAGAGGATAAGCTATTGTTTTGTCTAATTTAATACATAGAGTTTACTTTATACCTTTATAAATAGCAAGAAAATTTTAGAAGCTCATTTGGTTAGTTAGGAAGGTAGAAAAATTAGAGAGGGTTGAAATAAGAAGAGGAATTAAGGTTTACAAAAAATTTTCCCAAATCTATTTAGTAGAAGCTAATAAACTGAACCTACACATCACCACCACCACCTGAAACTAAGCCAACACCACTAACCCACTCCAATTGGACTGCCTAGACCAATCGATACACCCTGAACCGGTGTTAGTGGCCGAAAGCTCAAGAACCAAGTGAGTCCCAACTTTCATCTGATTTTGCAAAACTTATTAAAATTATTAATTCTGTCCAGAAAATTATAAATTTTTTTATTTTGATGTTTTATTGTATGTAGATTTAAGAAAAAATAGTGATTAAGTTTAATCATGTTTGTAAATATAGAGTGCTTAAGAAATTAAACAAAACCAAGTATGTTTAGAATTAGAAATAAATAGGCATAAGAGTATAATTTAGAGCTCAAAATTTCTCTGTAGACTGCTAGGTTAATATAGAACAATGCTATAAAACCATTTTTCTAAAATTAATTTTCAAAAATTGTAAAAAATTTTTAGGCCTTAAAATGATGCAAAAATGGATAATTTGGAGTTAATTAAGTAATTAAATGAGTAATTAATAATTTAATGTATAATTATATGTTTTAGGATGTTTAAATCTAATAAAGTATGAAACTTGTAACATTTCGAGTGTTAGATATAATTATTAGGGTATTATGTAGTATATATATAATAGGTAAAAAAAAATGATGTATTTTAAGTTAATTTTGGAAATTAGGGTAATTCGGAGTAAAATCTAATTTAGGACGAATTTATATATATTTTGATATGTTAATTGATGTTAGGAATAATATTTGGAGTGATAGAAATATTAGATGTATATTATGTACATAATAGGTAATAATACATAATATGCAAATATTAGAAATATAATAAATAGAAAATATTAGAATAAAAATTGATATTATACTAATAATAGGGATATATATAAAATCTGGTAGGAAACTTAAATTAGGGTAATTATATGAAAAATATAAGATTTTCTCACATCAAGAATAAATTTAGTAGTTAAACCAGGATTAGGATGTACTGTACGGACTGAAATATTGGTTAGAGACCAAAAACAATATTGAGGATACCCGAAAATAATGTAATTAATTTCACATTATGGGTTAAAACGAGTTTTTAGGGTTCGTGTATAAAACTGTACTTAGAAACTAAACTAAAGCCTAATTTAAAAATCGATGCGAAAATTAAACCCGAACTTAGTCCTAAACTTAGAATGATTGTAAAAAATTTAAGAACCTAGATAATTGGACATATTAAACCCTAAACCAAATATAACAATAAGTGTTATAGGATAAAAATTAATCTATAACAATTATATGAAAACTGAGACAATATTAATATTATAAAGATTATTGGCGATGGACTGAGCGAGTCCTACCTTGAGTGAGTAAGTAGGGAATCGAGGTAAGTTGGGTTTAATACTTTACCGTATTTTAGAGTACTCATTTATAGTACTCAAAGGCTTGAATTGTGCTTATTAGATAGTTTGTTATATGCATGTGCTCGTTTTGAGCTGCTGATTTGATGCTGATTTGCTATTTGACTTATATTTGTATGGAACAATTGATTACCCTAAATTGGTTCTAATCAAATATATAACTTGTAATCGTAAATCAAACATGTATAGCAACTCATTAGGAGAGCATTAGGATTCTCCAACCAAATACCAACCCTTTCGAAAGGCATAGCGTTGAATAGTATAATTGATCCCTTCTTCATCCTTAGTCGAATTAAGTGATAAGTGAGGAGGTTGTAATAAGGGTGAAGTTAATAGTTTGAAGATAGTTGCGGGAGGAGTGGTGTTTCCATTGTATAAGCTTGGGTTTGGTTGTGAGCTGTTGCATTAACAGAAACTCCTTAACTCTGATGAGAGCAGGTGTAATTTCTCTAATCTTACAACAGGTTGGACAAAGTTATGCGATGACATTTGCTTGAACATGCATTGCACCTAATAATTTAGTTGATAACCTTGTTTGTGTTTATTATATGGTTTTGAGTCTCCGTCCAAACTTATTAAGCTGTGGTTGCTTACATCCCTGTAGACTTTATTACAGGTGTTAATTAGGAAGCAGATTTCAATTACCCTGAAGCTAGCAACTATTGGATTTTAGGGAGCGAGGATATAAACTGAAGACCATACTCTTAGGTTTAGATTTATCTTTAAAGTTTTTAGTATTACTTTACAAATTATTTAAGTAGATTACGTTAGGTTGCAAAATCCTATAAAATATTCAGATTATTTTAATGTAAGTATGTATTTTTCTTAAGATCATAAGTAAATCACTTATATATGAATTGTTTACTTCAAAGCGAGTTGGTCATGGATGCCTTATGTAGATCGGATCTAAGATAATAGCTGTAAGGTCAATTTTTGTCCTAAAACGTTTTGCATGGCTGGGCTGTTATAACTTTATCGCTTTGAGGCTTGACAATGAATAACAACAAGGAGGGAGAACTAGAGCTACTCGTTTAAAAGCAATACAAAGAATACAAAAGAGACATACTCAAGACTAGAAAAGAGATAAGAGACACATAAAAGCATCTATAGCAGGCTATTTATTTGAAAACATATAAGAAAAAGTATAATTTAGAAGAGGAAATTTTTTAAATGTGAAATTTCAGATAGAATTCACTTAACACAATTTTCATAATCAATTCATAATTAAGATAAAGAAAAACAAGATATAAAAAATTTGATAAGATCTATGAAGATTAATGGAAAAAAGAATAGAAAGGCACAAAATAATTACATGATTTTTTTTTTTGTTTAACCAACTTGTTTGGTTTAGCTCAAAATAGTTCGATTTGGTTCGGTTTGTTTTTCCAAACTAAACAGTGAACCGTTTATATATAACTAAATCGCAAACCAAACCATTTATAAAAAAAATTGATTTTTTAGTTCAATTTGGCTCATGATTCGATTTGTAGTTCACAATTTTTTTGTTCTACCTTAGTTGTTGGTTACCTTATAGCCTTCAGTTAGCCGACTTTGAATGAGGGGCAATTGCTAAGATTTTCTCCTTTATTTTTTTTTGTTTAATTTCTTTTCATTTTAATTGTTCTTATTTTTCTTATTTTACACTCATTTATCTAATTTTTATGTTTAATCACTATGAGCCAGTAAGGAGCTAACATGTGTCCAACTTCAAAGGATTAGTTAATAGAGCTAACCAAAGGGACTGTATCATCCATCTTAATAATATCAACAACTTAAATAGGTGGCTAGCCATTGTTCACCACTATGGATATAGTTTGTTTAAGTGATAATTAATGTCAGTTGCATGTAAGAATTAGCTTATATTTTGTTGTTATTTCATAAATACTTATAGTTTGATTATTCTATTCGAATAAAGTGTAATACTTTTTATTTCAAGGAAAAACTTATATATTATCTCAATTGAGTTTTGAGCTTTAGTAACCATACCTAAATCTTAGACTTTGAAATTTGAGTAGTAAAACTTTCCAAGATGCACTAAATTCTAAACATTTCAAAATATTAAAAAAAAAAAAAAGGAAAGCACCAAATGAGCACAATCATTGACTCTAACAAATCTTCTTAAAATGGTTTTTAGGTTTCAATTGGTCTTTTTTTTTTTTTCCATTCTTATAAAGCATGTAGAATTTAGATGTAACATTAATTAGAATTTAATAGATAAACCTAGAAATGTTTCAAACTTTAATTAGAATTTCATTAATTATATATATATATATATATATATAAAGATATAAGAAGTAAAATTCATGTTATGTAACATCATATGCTATGATGTTAATGGCCAATGCTAGGATTTAAATCTCAATTAATAGTAACGTATAAGTAGCATGTGAGATATCATTTTAGGTTATGTGCCCAAATAATATTAGTTATGAATGCTTTGCCTCTTAGGTTTTAGGTTTACTTTCATTAGATTCCACTTTTTAAGCAAAAATAATATATGTATATTTATATTTTTCAACAGTTGCATCATATTGTAAGCTTGGGGATACTCTATATATGTTTAGTTTATCAACTAATCATTTCAACCAGCCATGGATTGTTATTTCCTTTGACTGGTCATTTGCTTGACCATCTTTGGGGAATAACTAAATCTTATTATATATATTATGGGTGCATCCAAGTTTCATTTGATTGACCATTATAGGTCACTACTCACTTCATGGGGTTTAGATTGCCAAGTGTTCATCGTGATGCTAAGAGCTTCTTCAAGCATCTAAAAAAAAACTGTTTAGTAATTATTATACATCATATAATTTTAGGAAGGAGAGAATCAAATTTGATTTATCTTATTAAAATATTGGTATTCATTTATTGTTATAGCTTATACTTATTAAGGGCTTTATTAACTTTGATTTTATTCCATTAATATATATCTTCATACCTAAATGGCAATAATAACATTATATTGCCAATTGATTGTGTTAATAGGCAATTAAAAGATATTTGTTAATTATAAAAAAAAATGGAATGATACCGTTTTATATCATTTGATATTGGAACATTTTTTCTTAAGAGCTATCAAAAATTGATCTTAATAGTAATTTGTACTTCCATATAATGATGAAACCCTTGGGTCTTATCTATATACTTTCGAAATCCACTTTTAATAAATAAATAAATAAAAAAGAATCATTAGATTTTAATAGATAAGGAACGTAGTTATGAAAATTGTGATGATACGAATTTATGATTTTAAGTTCTTTCGAGTTAATTTATGTATAAAATTATTATTATATAAAAACTTATGTTTTTAATTGAATTTATATATAAATTTGGTAAAAATTTACGTTTTTTACTGAGTTTACTTATTTTACATAATTGAGTTGAATAGGATAAAAATTGAAAAAATACAACAAAACTTTTACAATTCAACAACTATTAGGGCGTTTTATCATCTTTTTTATCCCATTTTATTTTATTTTTCCCTTTTTCTCTTTCTCTTAGTCTTATTTTATGTTTATAGCTTTCACCTATATTTCAGTTCTAATAGAAAAAATTATAAGAAAAACTATATATTTTACTTTATACTATCAATAATTTAAAATGAACTGAAATGTTTAGTTCTCTTTAATTTATTACTTTAAAAAAGTAACAAAAAAAAATTTAGTTTTAACTTTATTTGTTCTTTTTTTGTACATGTTAAATTATATATTATTAAAAAAATTTTATGAAAAAAGAATATAATTTTTTTATTTCCATTATACATTTCAAATTTTGAATAATTATTATAAGCGTATCAACAGTTTTTTAAAACTATTTTATATAGATTGTAAAAACTTACATTTCAACGTTTTGATTCTACTGATAAGGAAGTTCCATTAAACTATCAATTTTTTTCTTATCACTATATTAAATATATATGTATGTATATATGTTCCCAACCATCCTTTTTTTATTGATAAAAAAATCATAAAATTGGTCTACGTCAATTAATTTAGTTTAAATATGTTGATAGAGTCAACATTTATGATTGTTTTGAAGATTTAGTGTTGCTTACATGCAATATTTGCACATTCTCAGGTATTTTTTTCTATATATTAAGTTGTCAAGTTGGCCGATCTGGATTTTTCATTTTTTTCCTTCGGTAGACCCCACCAAAGATTAATTTGGCTTCGATTTATTAAGCAAGCATACTCATTTTCAGTTGAGATTTGTCCGAAAACCCGCCTATCATCCCAAATAGGCCCAATAGGCGGCCCATAGGGATCGCACCAAATGATGAAATCTTTTGAGCAGCTTAATATGACACCTCGAACCGAATCATATTAAGAAGGATTTGCATACTAATCATTTATTTTTCTCTCAATTTTTCTTAATTCACAAATCAATAGTTCAAATTATTTAAAATTTTAAAATATTATTACGATATTATCATATTTTTTATAATCTCAATCATTGATTACACGTGATGATATCTATAGTATTATGTTAAATTTCTTAATGATCGTATTCAAATAGCTTAGGAATATTTATTAGCTATAAATATACTTTTATTTAGGCTATTGGAATAGCAAATTTTGATTTTCTAGTAAGGTATTGTTTCTACGAAAACTTGAAAATTTACTTTTTGTGATTGTATATTTTAACTTATTTAAGGTATCTTATTGTTCAAAAGAAATTCGGGTATCTTAAGTATTTTATTTGGAGTGTTGTAATTGAATTTCAATTAGTAAACCATTTCAGAAAAACTAAGGGAGTGCGACTTAGATATACCTACGTAACTCATGCTCCCTCTGACGCCTAAATGAACTTTAAAATAGGGTATTCAGTCTAATTAATCGTGTCATAACCTACAAATTCGGATTTCTTTTGTGTTTAAATTCTAGGATTCTATAAAATTACAATACCTTAAAACTGTTCGCAACATTAAACCTTAAAAAAAAAAAAATGATGACCTTTCTATTTTATCATCACTGAATCTAAAAAACGATACCCCTTTCTATTTTATCATCGTGAAATCCCATATTATTGTGCCTATTTTTGTTAAAAAAAATTTAATAGATATTATCACCATGTATACGAAATCCCATAATATACTTATTACTAATTGTTATATATTTGAACTTCATTGGTATTTACCAATTATATATATATAAATACATGGTATATAATACCCAATGCATATATTTTTGTTTCATTTAACTGGAGGCTATTTTTCCGGTACTCGACAGTTTATTAGTATTTTTTTTTCCTATAAGTTTCATTTATAATAATTTCAGAGACCTACCATTTTACTTAAAGAATGCTTCTTCTTTTTTTTTTTTCATATATATTATTTACTTATTTTTTCCCTGATTCCAGCGCCTTAAGGACAGGCTTTCTCTGATCGGTACAGCTTCAAAGAATATGCTTATGAAGTCGACATGTCTAAAGGTGAGACGGGTCAGCTCGATCCCGAACCAGTTTGAAATTGTCGATTTATGGGTTCGACCACGGTTAAGTTATTATCGGCTTGTGGGGAATAGTTTTAGGTCGATTCAGTCCTTGAACCATTTTTTTTAATATTTAATTTTTTAATTAATTTTTGAAAATACATTAATAATTTTTAATAATGTGATCTCCTTTTTTTTTTTAAGTATATTAATTTATTAATAATTTCTATTTTTTTTATTAATTTTCAACTTAATATAATTCTAAATTTTTTATTTTTTTTCTTTAAATTTTATTTTTTTCTCATATTCAAGTCTTTAACATTTGATAAATTTTACAAAAAAGATTTATATTAACTAAAATTAAATTTTTCATCTATCCTTAACATATAATTAGTTATCTATTATTAGTTTGATAATATTATTTTCAAAAAATTGACCTTCACTATTGTAAATAAAGTAATTTTTTTTCCTCACTTAGTAATTTACTAGATATTATTCAAATATTTTTTTCAACTTAATGATTTCCTTTTTCTCTTTATCTTTCTTTTTTTTTTTTTTAAGAGAGTAAATCGGTTAAGCCGACTCGTCGGTTTCATGACAGGCCAACTCGGTAATTCACAACTCGCTAGTTTGAGCAGTTTTACCTTCTTAAACTGTTTGGATTGGAGGAACGGTTTGACCTAACCTCCTATGAAATCAACCCTTATCCAGATCTAAATATGTTCATAATGAATGAATAATGGAAGTAAGTAGGATGTAGCCCGTTTATAGGTACAATGGAATAAGAATTAACTTTTTTTATATACTGTAAGAGTATATTTTAATAGTTGAAACATTGACCTAAACTATTTAAATAAACATCCTCATGAGAAATAAAATAAGGAAATTCTTCTCTCCTTCTAAATTCCTTGATAAGCATAGATCTATTACCTTCGACATAACCGAAAAACCCTGCATTTTGTGGCCAACGATCTAATATTTATTGTAGGCATAACATAAGGACCCCCAAAACTGATGAATAGCAAAAGGAAGTGATATTTCGTTGTCTGCTGATTCTTTCTCGTCACAATACCATACTATCTCACTAGCCCTGGACATGGAAATGGATTCTTTAAAATATTTTACTTAAAATTATAAATTTAATAATTAAAATTATCTTGAATTTTAAAATATTAAATGATATTATTTTTTTTTATAATATCAATCATTGATTATATATATTTACATATTAAAGAAGTAATTTTAGAAATATAACTTTAAAGGGTTCAAATCCCTAGTGCGTATATATCTACACAAATGTATATATATTGTACATATGCTTGACGTGGACGGCGAGAATCTAAAAAAGCATATGTATGTGTGTACATGTTTGTGGTGTATAGATTGAGATTAGATTACCTGAATGCAAGTTTGCAACGTAAGTACACGGTTATTACTAGCAGTATTGGTACGATGATGATAGGGTTGGATCAACTACCAACAGTATGTGCTCTCATCATCAAAAATCATGTTTCTTTGACTTATACGACGATAATTAGCATGTTTATCCACACAACCGTATTTTCTTTCTAGAGATGGTTTGTCTCCGCCGGCAGGCCATAAATTTGGACCATTGGAGAACAGCATAACTAATGTGAAGAAAAATAAATAAATAAAATTAAGACATATTAATTTATTAAGTATCAATGCTATTATAATCTAGTAGTATAAATATTAATTTTCTGTTGTTGAGATCAATTAAGTTCAAATCCTTCATCGTTTTAGTTGTAACGTTGTCCAGCAAAAAAAGGAAAAACAATGGAAAACAAGTCATAGTCGATATAGGGTAAATAATATTCCTTATGAACAAAGTTTAATTCCATCTCTACGACATATAAAATATATAGTTGGAAAATGAAAAATTACTGGGTCGAAGATAAGGAGAATTTCATGATCCCCAAAAAGCAAGTCAATCAAGGTTTTGGTCCACGGAATTAGAACACGGGAATCTTTTCTTTTCTTTTTTTCTTTTTTTTTTTTTCTGAGACAACCTACGTTAATTTTGGTATTTTGACGAATAATAAGTGGTGACAATAACTTGACGTATCAGCAAAATGAAAATATCAACTAATTAGTTAAGGACGGCCATACAACTTGCAAGACTCTTCAATATGGACAATGAGGTATAACAACCGTCGTCCGTTCAAGTAGTTCGATTAAAGTACTGAAGTTCCATTTCGTGTACTTGAAAAAGGGTTGCTTTAATAAGTTTGAGTTTTATTAGGTGAGCTAGCATTCTGTATAACAGTTAGATGATATATGATGCATCTGACCTTAGCAATAAGTGATGAGGCGGGAGGGCAAAGGTTTGAGTTGAGCTCAAGTCAAAATGATATGATTTAGCTCAAGTTTCTAAAATTGAACTTAATCTGAAATTTTAAAATTCGATTTCCACACTCTAACACAATCGAATTTAAATTATGAATACGAGCTTAATATTTAATTTGATTAAGTTCTTTAAATTTGATTTTTCTAAATGAACATTTTTTATTTGATTGAAACAATAGAAATAAATATGCAAACTCGATTTTGACTTGATTAAACATTTAAACTTGGTTGAGTCTGAATAGATTCGCAAGCCAATCGAGCTAAATAATAATAAGTTTAAGCTCAACTCAAAGAAAGCATTTAAATAACTTGAATTTTAGTGATCAACCACTATTGAATCAAATTGAGCAAATATTGAGCTAATAAACTTGAGTAGCTCGCAAATGGATTTGACTCATTTATAACTCTACACTAGATTCCTTTATTTGTCGTCCTGAGATACATCAACCATCATATAAGCAATTAAGCCTCTTAATGAATATGAAAAATTAGAATGATTTCATTTCGATTATTATTAATATGATCTAATCATGATTATTGACATGCCATCTTACAAATATCATATATATTTTATTGGACCTTTGTTTTTGCCATGTTTTGCTTATATGTTTACTAATACTATATATATTGCTAGCCTCTAATTCAATTTACTGAAAACATTTGCTTTATTCGTCACGTGTTTCTAGTATTTGATAACACATCGGACATAAATTAATAACTAAAATCTTGTAATATTATTGTAAAAACCTCAAATAACCTAAAAAAATTTATTTTCTAAGCCAAATTAACATCTAATTATGAATAATTAATTCTTAAAGGATAAACAATAACCATAAGAAATAAAATTCTAGCCTTCCTAACTCTTATACAATCGCCGCTCTTCTCATCCTAAAGATAGTATAATAATGGTTTTTAAGATCATTATAATCCACTCGTTGATCTAGGTTTCTTATAGTTGAAAAAGAAAGATGAGTGAGCTAAAGCCTAGTACATAATACCATAAGCATATGTGTATGCCTTACAAAATTATATTTCACATGCATTAATATAAACATATAAAATAATAATTCGTTTATTATATTTGAATTAATCCACCAAACATCATAGTATTGGTGTCTTAAGACTTGAGGTAACTCACAATCCCCACATACAATATACATACACACACATACTATGGTGTTGATAACTGCCACTTCAAGCCCCTATCACTCATGAGTTCTTAAATCTATTCGCATCATGTCGATAGGCAACTCGACTAGGGACCATGTCACCTATTGATTAATAAGTGTTCCTTAGAGATTTGCCACTCTAAGCTTTTAGGTCGACCCAAATATAATCAACAAATATTTTCATAGTCGAATATTTTATTAGTTCATTTTAACTTTCTAGTCTAACAAGCAAAACCAGTAAACATGTGTTACGTATTTTGCTCCTAAGTAACCATATTCCATGATTCATAATTAACATTAAAACTCGATACATTTACATAACAAACTTATCACATATCTATACTTACTTGGAAACTAACGCCACAACCTATAACTAAGGTTTTGATTTGAATTGCTTGTATTTTATACTTTAGTAAACCCTCTATAAACTATATTAATAAGTTTGTAAATTAAAATCTATAGTTAAAGTTTAATCTTTCCATTTATATAAGATTAAAACTTAAGAACTATGTATAGATATTTATATATTTTTATTATTTATTTATATATATATACACATACTTATATATTTTCATATTAGCTTGTGTTGTTATCATGACCAACGTAATTATTTAGTTATTCTTTTATTATGCAATTATTCTTTAACCTATTGTTATCTATCTATTATATAAACCAATAAATTTTATTTGGTTTCATATCTTTGAATATATAATTTAGATATTCTCTGTGTGTGTTATTTACGATTAATAAGCTTCTAAGAAAAAATCTTCAATATATTCTACATCTATATCTTCTATCACTTTATATCTCTATCTTCTATATAAATATATCTTCTTTATCTATATATATCTATATCCATATTTATCTATCTATCTATATTTATATAATTAAACCAATACTTCCTATTTATCTCCACACCTTAAACAATATGCTAAAGTATATTTTAAGAGCTTAAATAATATATATTTATTAAAAAAATTATTTTCTTATATATATGTGCGTGTATCTATATATCTATATTATTCTTAGTAAATTTCATAATTGGTAATGATGATAGTAAAAATTTGATGCATTAAGAACTTGAGATGTTTCAATTCTTTATTCATAATTCATAGTTAAACGACATGTCTTTTCAACTCTAATATAAATCATTCACTGAAGTTAATAAAATCCAAAAACTTACACACCTCATTTTGATTCAAGAATTGTGATACTTTGCACTTGTGTTTTTTTTTTGTAAATCCACGACAACCTTTCAGTGAAAGCATTAAACCAAATAAAAACTTCATTATAGATTTTCTCTCCTTACATGAATTTATCACTTTCTAGTTTAGGGTTTACCAAAACCTCATATTCACACTTCATTATTATTTTCCTTGCTTTTGCTACAATATAACAACATGTGATTAGATAAATTCTTAAATCGAAAAAAACCTTATAATTCATCCTGATTGAGAAACTTATCTAACCTTGACTGATTTTAGAGGGTGGAGTTTATTGGTAAAGAGAAAATTACAAGAGATGAGGATATTAGGTTAATAAGGAGAAGAACAAATTATTTGGGAAGAGAAGGAAACGTACGAGGATACGAGGGAAGAATAGAGAAGATATACATATATTTATAGTTTTAGAGTATTTGGGTAAGAAGATATATTTTTTAAAATGATTTGTTGTTATCCTTATTTATTTATTTATTATTATTTTTTGTGTCTTCACATCCTTCTGGTTTCTCTTTATACCATTGCGTTTGTCGAACCTTGCTAAAATCCTTATCCGTTCACGTTAAGAATGTGAAAAATACATAAGTAAACAAACTCCATGTACGATAGATTCATAGGTTTGGTCCATTATTCTTTTCCTTTAGTGTAAGTTGTGTTATTAGTAAAAAGATAGATCAATAGCAGCCAGAATAGGACTTTATTAATGTTGTCTTACTAATTACAGAATTCCTTTAAATTTTTATTTAGTTGATTCAATTCAAAGCACCTTCTAACGAAACTGTATCCAACGGCCATTTGGTCTAGTTACAGATTTAGTATTGAAACCCTACTTTCCGCTTATAATTACTTATGAAAAACAATATCCCTTGTGCTAGTAAACTAAAGTTTGTGGATCTTAGGTCAAGAAGCTATATATAATTACGTGACCAAAGGGATCACCACATAATTAGATTTTACAATATGTGTGATCTCAAATTAATAATTGTTTTATATATCTAGATAAAGGAAAATATCGATGAGTGCTTCTTGTGATCACTTGTTAAAAGTCAAAATAAAAACTTTTATTCTAATTTTATATGTAATTCCTTTTTCATGAACATCTTTTCCCAATATGTTTACTGATGCTCCAAGAGACCGGTTAATCTAACCAAATCCATTATACAATGGGAATTGATTACGGGTTTAGTCTTTTAGTTAATGCGCTTATCAATCTTAAAAAAAAAAACATAAAAATGTCCTTTTCAACATCCACTAATGTACATGGAACACTCACATTAAGGATACCATAAAAAATATGCATGATATAAATAATGCGTTACCCAACTTATTAGCCCACAGCAAATTCTATCTTATAATATAAATATATCATGAATAATGTATAAATATTAATAAAATTTTAAAAAATCAAATATAATTAGTATTTTTTAAAAAAATATATTTTTTTATTAATATATATATAAATTTTTATTAATATTTATAGTTTAACAATCGATATATATATATATATATATATATAATGTATTAGTAATATCGGATATTTTTCGTTACCCAAGTGGCCTCTTTTTTCTGATTATAGCTTTTAAGTGGCCTAAAATTAAAGAAAGTTACATATGGAATTGGTAAGTGGCAAAAGTGCTGAGTGATTAGATTAGATATGAATAAATGCTGGAGCATATTGCATGTATATAAAGACTGACACGGGGTATTAAATGATTACGGATGCACATCTCCATCCACGGTCGATGGTTCCCACCATAATGACTACGTTAGCTGAAGGTACTGGAAACTAGAATTACCAACGACCTCTCATCTTGTGCCAGTAGTATATTATCTGATTGGTGCAGATGAATGAACTCGTGGCAACGAGATTAGCCTTTACACGGAACGGAAGAATAAAAGGGTTTCTACATGGTGCATCTCTCGACGAGATTAGATTTCGGTTTGAATTTTATTACAGTATATAAAAAGGAGAATAGCACTATACATTATATATTTTTTTTTATATAATATTACGTGTACTAAATACGCGGTATAAGATTTTTCTTTTTTTTTTTTTTTCATTTTACATGCTGCTCGTCGTGTACAAGTATTATACATGAGTAGCAATTTTTACGGTTGTGTCATTTGCATTATTTTATATCTTCTATTTATTTTAACCACATTTTTTCTTATAATGACCGCCGTGAAACACTAAAAACATTTACCTCAAGTTAAGGTTAAGATGGTTCTCTGCCCCTAGTCTTTTAAATATAAGAGCAAAAGAATTAAATATGAAGATAATAAATTCTATGAAGCTATATTATGTGCAGAAAACTAAAAAAATATCAAGAGGAAAGTGAAAAATTCAAAAGGCAATAGTGATGAAAATTTATGACTTAAGACGGGAGACACACAAGGACCGACTATCCTACGTATTATATATATATAAATATATATATATATATATATTAACTTTGGGATCACTCTAGTAAGAAATCACTTATTGTGAAAGAAGAGAGAAACTATTGAGACACATGCTACTCAAGTAAGTCCTGGAAAAAAAAAAAAAAAAAAGAGAAAAGGGCACATGTAATTCTGAACTTTTATTTACTTTTTATTTAAATCCTTAGTTTTTTTCCCCCTCTATTTGAGTTTTCAACATTTGCAAACTCTTACAAAATAGGATTATCATAAAATCGGTTAAATTATCCACCCATTCTAAGCAAGGTTAGTTTTTTATTGGTCTATAATAATTAATTCAGTAAAACAATAATATTAAAGATATATAATTACATTATTTAAGAAAAATATTGAAAATAATTAATTACATTATGCAATAAAAATAATAAAATTAAAAAAAAAAAAGAAAGAAAAGAAAAGGGCTGGAGAAAATTATGCAAGCCTCATTTATCTTGGTTAGCTATTCTAAGGTTAATCACAAGCTGACATGTGTAAAAAATGTTGCCAAGTTGATGGACATCCTATTTTTGTAAAATTTAGAAAATATTAAGAATTCAAATAAAAAAAATAAAAGGTTAAGAACTCAAAGAAAAAATATAAGTAATTACTAAGGAATGAATTTTACTTTCCACATCCCCGCTAAAAAGTCTATTGTTAACTTATGATGCCGTTAGGCCCCCCGATAATTGTTCATGGTATGCTTTTTCCATTTCAATAAAATTTTCCTTTTGGAAAAAAAAAAAAAAAGATTCTACTTTCCCAAAAAATTAATACTTGATTATCCAGTAAAAATAGAATTGGATAATAACCAAAAAGTAAGGTATAGGGAAATTTATCCTAATTTTATGTTTAAAGAAATCAAGGAAGAAGATGGGATTTTAAGGTAAAGTGACAAGTGGGAATATATATATATATATATTTGGGGCCAAGATAAGTGGGAATCTTATGTTAATAGATTTTGACGATTCTAATGCGTTCATTGTAACTATAGTGATCTGAACATAAACAAATCATATGTACATTGGATATTGACAGGAATCAGATTTAAGACGGATTCCAACTCAAGAA
This sequence comes from Lumnitzera littorea, assembly GCA_024138015.1. NCBI lineage: Eukaryota > Viridiplantae > Streptophyta > Magnoliopsida > Myrtales > Combretaceae > Lumnitzera > Lumnitzera littorea. Next base: position 25,753,945 of record JAMXBB010000002.1, on the reverse strand, counting down.
ATTAATTATATTTTTCAACCCGAGGATTTGCATGCGGCACTATTTTTGTGGGGATTTATTAGATTTAACAAATTTGTAGAGAGATTACGAGAAAGTTGTCACTTTTGGATGGGTTCTCACCACTATTACCTGAATAATTGAAGATTTTGCCAACTTTACATGAATGATGGTCAACTTTTCATGAAGTTCCTTAACGACTTATTACGAAGCCATTTTAGAGACATTTTGAAGACCAAGAGTTAGACGTCGATCAAGTATAATTTACGAAGATGGATTTCTTATTATTTTGTTTATTTTTATTTTATTTGTTTGTGAAGTTAATTAGCCTTTATTTGGTTTAGCTCTTATTAGTTTATTTGTCATTAACCTTTTCTTGGCCTATAAGAACTATTAACCAATAGAAATTTAGTTCCATTCACCTATAGGAAATTAGTTCTACTAGTCCATTTAGGCTTTTACCTTTAGGTCTTTCGTTTCAGTCATGTTATCATTTTTATGCCTTTTTGTTAACAAGGGCCATGTTCTATGTAATAGATAATTGTCAATAACTTTTTAATGAACAAAAACCTTGATATTGTCTCTCAAAGCCTCTTGTCTTATCAATTTTCATAATTGTGGCAATAAACAATTATGCGCCATATTAATCGTATGAATTAAGAACTTTATTAATATAGTTCACCTATTATATTGTTTTAAGGAGCTGATTAGTTTCTAAATTTTGTGTGACATATCAAGACTTGGGGATCAATCACAACCCTAGTTTTTTTTTTTAAATTGATAAATCATATTCAATTCCTTAATCATCCATTTCTTTTACTTTATCCATTTTCATTAGAATACAAAATCCCATAAAATTATTCCTTTTCAGTAATTAAAAACCCAAAATTACAAAAGAAGATAAGATCTTTATATTCATTGCGTGTAAGTCTCATGCCTTCATTCCTTTTCAAGAATCTAGGCACATCAAATATTATAAATAACTACCCTTTAGCTCAAAATTTTAACATTAGAGAAATAGAACCACAATAGTTAAGACTTTGATCATTATTTTTTTTCCCTTTTGGCTAACAGGAATTTTATCATGCTTATTAAGAGATTTATGAACTCTAAAATAAGTTTAAAGATGGAGATTGTGTTAGAATTTAATGATTTTGGATTTAGAATAACTAAGGAATGGCTTTAGTGTTAGATTTTAACTCGGGGTAACCTAGGTTAAGTTTCTAAGATAAAAAATCAAAAAATTTATAAAACAACTAAATATAGTGGATTGGTTGAAGAGATTTGGCTAAGTTTTTAAATGGAAAATCAAAAAATTTATAAAATGGTTAAATATGGCTAATTGGTTGACAAGTAGGTCAACCAAAATGAAAATTTTGTCGATTATGTTGTGGAAGCAATTAATTGAATTGGACTTAAGGAGCCTAAATTTGAGATAACCTAGTTTAAGTCTTTTGCTTTTGCCTGTTAATAATTGATAATAATGCACTGGTTCTGTTACCCATAGTGGGATGGGAGTCTAAAATAAAGTAGCTAATAGCTTTAGGTGTCAAATCAGTACATGTTATTGAGTAGATTATTGATATGGCTAATTGCTATAATATAAGTCGGCTATTCACAAGTGAAGCTATAAATGGGTTATGTTAATGGTATGGGATGCTAATGTGTATGATTATAATGGACTAAGTATTTGGTGATTGATACTAATGAATGAGACGAGTAACAGTGATGAAACTAGTATGATATTAATGGTGTCAGTAATAAGATAAGATGATCATTTCAATATATGTATTGCATGTACATATGTATGTATGTGTATAAGTTTTTTTCTATTAGAATTTGATTTATTACATACCTTAGGACATCATGGAGTGAAGTACAAATGATACTTAAAGAGATGACATAGAGGAAAGTGATTGGGAGGAAAAATAGATAGTCTCAATGGCTCAAACACAATTGCGACAAGTAGGGAGCTATTGAGTATCAACCATTATGTTCTTAGTTAAGTACTGATTCGTTTTCCATTTGAGTTTTATTTAATCTTTGAGAGTACATATTTTAGAGTCTTATATTGTTTCTTTGATCCCTCGAGCTTCTAAAGTCCTAAATAGTGAGGCATAGCTAAGTATTTATAAATCTTGAACTTGATGACATCATCATGTCATGTTGATGATTAATGGATAAGATTAAACATTTTTGTTTCATGATTATCCTAATGAACTCATTGTTTGTACAAGGCTAGTTAATGCTAGTAGTCTACTTTATTGCATGTATGAGTGTATTTAAGAAAAATTAAGAGTAGATGGAACAATTCAATGATTTATTTGGAACTCACCAAGCTAAAATTTCTTAAGTCATTTGAATTATAGATTAAACTCTTGGGTCATATCACTTAGTCCAAAAAATCAAGTTAAATAAATAGTGGTACAAATTTGGCCGATGAGTATTTATCACAAAACTTTGTTTATATTGTAGCTATAACTTATATTTCATGGACCTTTTTAAAATTTTACAATATCACAAAATGCACTTTGTTATTGTAGTATGCCTAATAAATTTTAGGCCATCTATATGTTTTGAATGAGGGAAAATATTAATTAGTGAGGTAAGACTTAGAAACTAAATATTGAAGAAAAAAAAAATTGCTTTACATTTTCTTATATGCTTTGCTCTTTTAGAAAGCATGAGGAGTTTTTTCCTTTTTGTCCTCGACAAGTTTCGAGAGCACATGGTACTCATAGTGCCATGAGTGCTTTACATCTTCTTCTTCTTCCTTTTTTTTTTTTTTTTTTTTTGTTTCTTTCAATTAACTGAAAATTCATTAACTTAAATAAAAGCAACATAAAACCACATTCCCGCTATTAACATAGTTCTGTGTTGTCATATATACAATGACAGTTGAATCAGAGTAAATTTCCACATAGTAGTAATTATTTCTTATACAGTGTGAGACACCAAAGAAAATTGCCTACAATTCCATTGCTATTACATCAAGATAGTTAATCTAAAATAGCCATTTTCCTTCATTATCTCTAACTACCCATGCTAATGTTGCACTCGCTTGGTCTAATGTCATAAATCCATCCGTGTTTAGTTTTACCATCCTTTAGCTAGAGGTGTCCATTTAACATTTTGATTTTCAATCTGCACTATCTGCCTTTGTTTCCTTATATCAGCCCAGTACTCATATGCTAGTCTTCGAATAATCTAATCTCATCTTTCAACTAATTGTTGTGGTTGAAAAAGTTTCTTATTTCACAATATCCATAATTGCCATAACATGACACCAAAGATGAACTCCCTTGGTGGTTGGGTATCAAATGTAGATCTTCTTTTAACCAAATAGTTCATCCTGATCCATTCGAATAAGTTGCCTTCTATTTGTGAATGATTCAAATGATAAGTTTCCCAATCTAAAAAAATTTTCGATATGTTTGGGTAGTCATGAAGAATATGTCGTAGAGTTCCTCCTTTTCTCCGCCATAAATGTACTTGTTGATTAGCCAAAGAAAAGAAGTTTTTGCTTGTTTTTAATCTATTTGCTTTTGTGTAATTTCCTTTTTACATTTTTATCAAATACTTGGAGGACACTTGTAAATCGAATTTTTTAATATTAATACTAATGGATCATGCACTTACTATGAATGTGTTGAAAAATAAAAAATTAAATTAAAGTCCTTTATAATTTTTTTTGGTCCAATTATAAAATTTATGAATTACATAAAACCTTTTCATTTTAGTAAGTGACGTTATTGACGTTAGTTGAATTACACAATTTCGTTATTATCAAAATAAAAAAAATTTAATTTCTCCCCATCTATACACAAAATGAAAGGAAAAAGAGAAGTGATGAACAAAATAAATCTTGAAAGGGACGATTGAATGAGAGAAATGTTTAAGTGTTATGCATGTAGAAGAGAGGGGATAGATTATCTAAGTGAATAGAATATTGTTGAAGAATTATGGGATGAGTTTTTAAACTATTATGATGTCTCTCAAATATATGAGGAATATATTAAATACTTTAAAATTATAAAACACCAAATTTTGGAAGTTATGACAGTTAAAAATGAGATTTAGCTTTAATAATACACTATTAGATTATGTGCCAAAAAAAAAAAAAAAAAAAGAAGATATACACACAGAGTGCTAAAAAACTTTTAAATTTTTGTGATTAATTACAAACCTTTCAATTTAAATACTCTATTTCTAGAACCCTTTAAAGATTTTTAACCTCATGAAATTAATGGTGTGATGTAATTATTAATAGAAAGTGAGTGGATAAATATGAGAGGAATATGGAAAGTATTTGTAAAATATATTAAATAATAAATAAAAGTTATAGAGGGAAGAGAGAGAGAAGAGGAGGAGAAGGGGAGGGGAGAGAGTAGAGTTGGCAATTCGTATTATTGTGGTGTGTCTCATTTCTATATCTAAATGGATTTATATTAAAAAAACCTCAATTGATAAAATGACTCGTTTATTAACTGTGTATGAATGCATCAACCCATAACCTACGGTGTCTCATGTTCGAGTTGGACTTGTTTAACACTTCTTATAATTGTATACTAATTTATATATTTTTACAATATTAATAGAATAAAATTTATCAATTTCAAAGATATATAGAATATTTTTATAGAGTACATGTACTATCCAAATTGAATTATGATGCAAATAGAAACATGGTCTTTCATTATAATTGTTTAGTCATAATATTGAAAAGCCAAAAAAAAAAAAAAGCATAATACAAACCAATAATGGAAACAAATATATGTCCATTGTTCGGGCTATCAATATGTAAGCTTAATAAGAAAAGCAACACTATTAAACTATCGTTGAAGTCATTGTATCTAACATTTAAAAATAAAAAAAGAAAAAGAAAAAAACCATGCTATCAATGATCTATGCCAAATATTGATTATGGTTTAGACACATAAAATCTGATTCTGTCTTAGGCACATATAAAATATATACAAATTTCATAATCTGGTTCTAATCTATTTAGTTTAAATTTACTTGGTTTATTAATTTTCTTAAAACAATTCGTAAGGCTAATATATTGTTCTCCATTATGAGATGTGGAAAAAATATAGCAAATCTGCCTTAACAATAGCCCAGATTTCAATTCCAGTTTCACTTTCACAATGTAAAGAGTTGGTGTATCTTCTTTATAAAAAAGTAAAAATGAAACGAGGAGTACGTCGCTTGCCCGAACATGAAACGGAATTGATACGAATCCTCATTTTGTATTTTTCTGATTTGGTAACCTTAGAAAGGACAGAGGGAAATATTACAGACAAATTAGTCCTATTCTTTTAAGTTATAGAAGAGATCATCTCCATTTGTTTTTTCTCAATTTACCTATTTAAGATATTATCATATATAATTATAGTTGTAGACTTAATGTCATTTACTTTTTACTTTTGATATATATATATTTACTTTTGTTTTATATTACTGCATCGATGGGGAAAATTCAAAAATTTAAAAAACGAAAATCTGAATTTAATGTTAAATGGTGGGGAAAATGGAAAAAAATAACTAAAAAGTGAAAATATAAATTTACCATTAAACGGGTTTACAGATTGAACTTATAATTGTTTATTTAAATGGGTTTGTAAATAAATTTAGGAGCTGAATATAAATTTAGATATGAATTTAACTATATTTAAATAGATTTGACTCGTTTAGATTTTATGTCGATTTTTATACTAATTTATTTAAATTATATTGTATAGTATCCAGGTTTCCACATTGTCAGCAATAGGAGAGAGAGATATATAGAAAGGGAAGGTACGATGATAGAGAGGAATGAGAGGAGAGAGAAAAATATAATAACATTTTAAGAATTTTACTTATTTATTATTACATGTAATAAATACTATGTATTGATAAGTTATATAAAAATAATTATTAATTTATCAAGTTATTCTCAAATTTTTAAGATATAATATATATTTAATTATATTAATATCGCATTTGTGATATAAGTAATCTATATCGTATTTAAGAGATGTGATATATATGTAATTAATTTATATCGCATATTTTAAATATATGATAACTATTGTAATCAAAATATTAAATCACATTTTATAAATATGATAGTTTTGTTATTTTGAATGTTGAATTTTTTATATGTGATTTAAGGTTTATTTTTATATAATATTTTTTATTTAATTTTTATTTATATGATTTTTTTAAAAAAATAATAAATATATGATTCACTTTAAAATCTTATACTAAAATTTACAGAATTATTTCCTTCTTTTCTATTAGATATTACAGATAACGGTTAAAATAAAAAAAAAAGATTTAATTTTAATAATATAGATAAAAATATAGGGACCGGGGGAGACGAAGTTTTGAATCCCATCATTCGAGTGTTATTGGATCGTTGGCCGTCCCAAGTTCCTAGATCTCGGATAGAGAGATCTTGCTTCTCAGTCACTACTAGCATGGATCGGTTGTCTTGCGTGACGTCGCTTAACAACATAACATGTTGTGGGGACGACAAGACGGGGGTCGAAACAGAAAGCTTTTAACCTGTACCATGGAACGGTTTGTTTCAGAAAAACAAAAACGGAAAGCGAAATGTATAATTAAAAAGAAGAAAAGCATAGTGCAAAAATATAAACAATTACAGTTTGAGTTTCCTTTCGCTTTCAAAGTAGAGAGAGAGAGAGAGAGAGAGTATCATCACTCGTCAATTTCTCTTTCTTCTCCTCTTCAAAGCTCTTACTTTCTTCACCAACTATATCTTCCATTTTCACTTCCATACTTGTGTTTCTGGGGGGTCATGTTAAGATATTTGTGATATCATTGGATTACTCTGAATTGATTTCTAATGGGAAGTAATGAAGCTGTTGTTATAGAAACTAATGTAATTGATATTGATTCTCCAGCTCCACAGGTATTTTCTTTTTGGTAATATCATTATTCGATTTTTGTATTTAATTGTTGGTACCGTTCGACTTCTTAAAAACTTCATACCTTTGGTTATGGTGATATATTATTACTTGCATTTCTCTCTTGGGTGTTGTCGAAATTGAGTTTTGAGGTGTTTGCTGTTTTTTTTGGATCTTATTCAGCCCATCATGTGATTAATACGTACGCTATTGTATCAAATTTTTGTTACTTTTACATATAATTGAATGGAAGTTGCTAAAAGTACCAACTTTAATGGTAGTTTACATGAATGTGCCATCAAGTACCCTAGTATGCTATTTGTGGCACTAAGTACAAACCTAGTATGCTATTGATGAAAAGTGCCATCCCTGTTGCACGGATTCGTGCCATGAAGGAGTTATCTAATTGAATTGATTTTGATTCATTTGAGAATGTTGTTCTAGAAGAGAGAGAGAGAGAGAGAGAGAGGGAGTGTGTTTTTCAGAAACATGTATGCAGCTATAGCTAATGGTGAGATCTGCCAAGTTTATTATACCTTTTGTTCTTATGGCCGGAGTTATCTGACTCTTGTGTGTTTTCTTCTCTCTCTCTCTGGCTTTCTCCTTTTTCTTCTTTTTCCTTTTTGGACTTGCCCTTACCTGCATATTACTGGTAGCATAGAAGAGTTGGAATCAACACGTTAGAAGCACGTTAGACCGTCAATAACAATCTGAGTTATACGAAATGCATCTTAGATAAGTCATGATTGAAGTTAATTTGCCTGGTTCTTATATGTGTTTGTTTACCTTCTATCTGCAGCTGAGAGGTTCCCCGGAAATAACTGAAGAAACACCACAAGGTGAACACCATGAGCGGCGTCCACAAAATCTTGTCTTGGAAATACCTTCAAGGACATTCGACAATGACAGAGAAGACTTTGTTAGAGTTAATATGCCTCCAACACCAACTCTCACTCCCAAGAAGGTCAATTTTTCTCCTCTACCCAGTCCCATGTTTTCCATAGCTGGCGAATCTTTAGGACACTCTTCAGGAAATCGGAGAGCCACCATGAAGAGCCTCCTACCAAAATTGAGTTTCAAGTATCGAAATGCTACCACAGATATAGAGAAGGCTGCAATGTCGGTGTTAGGATCATCACCTTCAGGGAGACAAGAGAGATCTCGGATTCCAAGGACATTTTCTCTGACAAAGATATTTACCCCCAGGTCAAAGAAAACGTCGTCTTTGCCTGTTACCCCTATTTCTCATTCTAATCCCGAGTCTATGCATGGGGGTAACACGAGTGATTTGGTATGTATGGAGTAACTTCAGGGGTTTTCCCTTTTGATTAAGCACCGATTTATTAATTTCTATTTTCCATGTCCAAGTATGTCTGATTGAGTAGCTGCACATATTAATGTGAATATTCAATCTTATCTCAGTTAACTATGAAACCTCATTGATTCCTCATCTTTCTAGATGATAGTAATTGCTATTGAATTTTCAACAATCTTGTGTTCATTTTGCAAAGATTACATGCAGTTACTAGATGATGTCCTAATCCTTATGGCCCTTTGTTGTGCCTCTTTTCATAGGCAATGTGAAACTCTGGACCGTTGGTTCTTTAACTAAACTTTATAAGATGCACCAATCTTCTCTACCCCTTAGTGCAAAACTTCTTCCTTCATTCTTCACATAGGATTACATATAGGAGATATAATACAGGCTTGATCTTGTCATCAGAGACTTGCATATTGACTGTTACTTAAGGTTATCTAAGCAGAAGCTTAGTAGTTAAAGACTTTCTGCTTTTATCGTCATTTTTTTCATTACAGAAAGGTGAATTCAAGATGGCTATTCATCGGTCGCGTTCAGTCCCAGTTATTAACAAAGATGGAAGCATAAGGCCAATGGATTCTGTAGGCAATATGATTCGCGTAGTCCCAACCACTCCACGAGTGCCTAAGGATGCTGCTGCTGCAGTATCAAATGCCTCACCGGTGAGCGATGCTGGTAAAAGTTTTTTGCTTGAAAATGTCGACTGAAATTGACTTCTATAGACCTTTGTACTGTTACATTAGAAAACATGGAGCTTACCTTGCAATTTTTTACACTTCACTCAATCCAATCAATGTATGAGATGTCTTTTAAAGTAAAGCGAGGGGCGAGACGTGAGAGCTCTAAGGCTAAGATAAAGGGTTACATTTTAGTTGAAATTGGGAGTTTGGACTATGTAGTTTTGTCCCTTCAATGACCAATTTTCTGATTGCACTTGCTATATTGAGGCTGTCACTGGATCTGTATTGTGCTTGTTTCTAGATACGAGAGAATCACTCTCTTTTCTGAATAATGACTGGAGATAATAGGGACCTTTTTCTGAAGAAGTGTTGTTTCCTTGCAACTCCTTTGGTGTATGAGGTTGGCATTTATTGCTGTTTATTATTATGTTTGGCCAGGGTGGTTTTAATTGTTGATCGTTGATTTTTTTTTTTTTTTCTAGTTTCTTTTCAAACCTTAAAATGATATAGTTTTAGAGATTGTATTAGATATCACTCAAAACTGATCCCAAGTTTCATAGTCCAAAGCTGAAGCTTTTTGCTGGATCAAATAAACAAGCTAAGATGATTGGCTGCTTAGCATGGCTTTTGGATAGAAGCTTTCCTTGAGCTGCAATTACTGTCTGCTGCTTTCTAGTGGCACACCCATGTTATAGATTTTCCTAAGCATTCGGTTTCCTTAAGGTCCGGTTTATCATGTTCTACAGTTATATTTGGCTACTGATATTTGTTTCATCTCCATGAAATTCCCTTGTCTGTTAATATATGTTAACTTATAGTAACCTACAACAATTTATCTCAGTCCTCCAATGCTGCTAAGAATAATGATGATGGTGAAGATATCCCTGAAGAAGAGGCTGTCTGTAGAATCTGCATGGTTGAACTTGGGGAAGGTGCGGACACTCTCAAAATGGAATGTAGCTGCAAAGGTGAATTAGCACTTGCACATCAAGAATGTGCTGTAAAATGGTTCAGCATCAAAGGTAACAAGATATGTGATGTATGCAAGCAAGAGGTCCGAAACCTTCCTGTCACTCTTTTACGGATTCAGAATGTTCACGGTCCATACTCACGTGGAATCGTAGCTCAACAAGCTGCAGCTTCTCGATACAGGTACATTAACATACTCTTTAATATGACCACTATGCTGGTGATGCTTAAACATTCACACACACACATGCGTGTGTGTGTATTTTGCTCATGTTCCAATCAAAAGTGGTACCTTACATATAGACTATGATATATCATGACTGGAATTGAGAAATGCCAGTATGTCTGGAGGATGGGGAAATTAGAGTCGGAATGTAGTATGTCCAAACTCCATGTCCTAGAAATATGTAATATCTATTATGAAAATTTTCTTAGCTCCCTCTAAAAGTCATTTTAGTACAGCAGTGGTATTTGTAGCGAAGCATAGCTGCCTGACTTCCTGCTTTTCTTTGTGTTAGTATCCATTAAATACACACAAAAAATGAATAGGTCAAGCAGCTGCTGCAAATTTATGCTATTTTAGCTTTTAAATTGTGAATGTAATGTTTCCTCAGAAAAATTGCAGAGTGTGGCAAGATGTTCCTGTGCTCGTCATTGTTAGCATGCTTGCTTACTTCTGTTTTCTGGAGCAACTTTTGGTAAGTGTACCACATGGAAATTATCATGGCTCAGTTTACCCTTCCAGAATCTAAGACTGATTCTTTTGACTAGGTGTCAAAAATGGGTTCTGGTGCAATTGCCATCTCTCTTCCTTTCTCCTGCATATTGGGTCTTCTTGCATCTATGACTTCTACAACAATGGGTAATGCTCTTTTTTTATTCCTAAGTAAGATGATGCTTTCTTTCACCGTTTTGATTCAAGTCTAACATCGGCTCTTTGGGAACTTTTTCTCAGTGCACAGGAAATATGTTTGGATATATGCAACTAGCCAATTTACACTGGTGGTTCTTTCTGCACATCTTTTCTATTCCCTAGTAAGCCATTTTCCACTTTGATTAAAATTCAAAAATTTCTTCCTGTGAACTTACCATGGTTTATTTTTCGTGCAGAATGTATGGCATAGAACATTAGAATAGCATAGTAAACGATTAGTCATTCTTTGTTGTTTAACAACTATAACGATACCTTGGAAAGAGATTCGTTGACAGCACTCGGTCTTTTTTGTTGGGAATATGATGGAGTCGATAGACTAGTGATTTTTCTATCTGATAGGGGTCTATTGTTGTATGGTGCAGCTTCACATGCAAGCTGTCCTCTCGGTTCTCCTTGCAACATTCACTGGATTTGGAGTCACAATGTGCGCAACGTCTATTATAGTTGAGATTGTGGACTGGAGGAGAAGGTGGATCACTTGGTCAGCTCAACGACACCGTCCACAGGAGTCATCACAACCTAATCCACCCTCCGTGGCTTCAGAAGAGAATCAGCTACAGGGTGCACGGCCAGAAATGGAACGCGGGGATGTAGGAAACACAAATACTAGTCAATACTAAGCTTGTCGTGTATTTATCAATCTCCTTAGACAAGGAGGAGAAAAGGTTTTGCTATAGGTATTCATGATTTACATGGCATATGGTATGAATGGTTGTGCTTATGTTGTTTGCTAATTTATCGTGGTCATCTTTTGTTTTGAAAGCTTCCTTGTTTAGCCAAAAAGGTGTAAGTAGATATTGAATGAAGAGAAAGACCATGTACTAAATTCAGTTTCTAAACACCAATTCCTGTTTAATGGACAGTATAGTAAACATGTCCAAGTCTAACCTAATCTTTTGGTTGAGTGGGTTTTTTTTTTTTTTTTCCTCCTAACATTTCTTTTTAAAATCTTAAGTCCTAACCTAATATTGTACATGCGTGTTAGTACTATTTAATTTTTTTTCTTTAATATTTCTCTCTAAAATAACACCACTTTAAAAGAAAGAGTAGTGCTAGTGGGGCACTAGTCAACTTCTTGTGAGTCCTAATTAAAAGAAAAGGACAATGTTTTTTCGATTTTCACTTATAGAATCCATGGTCTTATCTTATTTGTGATAGATGTTTTTGACTTTTTGTGCAATAAGTTTTATTTATAATCTTCTCTTTGATTTAATATACTGATGTTACGTTGCAATTATCTTATGTCTCTAATATCGTATTAAAATATGATAATTACCTTATCATGCTTACTAATTTTAACATGTATTGCAATATCTTATTTTCTTATACTTCAACTAAATCTTTAGTGATAGTCTACTTGAATCATTCAAACGTATAATACGCAAAAAAAAAAAAAAAAAAAAACTTTTACTTAACGTTTAAATGGATTTAAACAGTTGACATATACCTTTTGAATTAGATCCTTTAGAGTACTTGTTAGATTTTGATAATATGGAAATATAAGGAGAAAATGAAGCATATGATAAACTATTTTTATTCATCATTTCTTTTTTCATTTGTATTTGACAATTTTATCTCTATGTTGTCTCTTTGCCAAGTTCTCTTTAAAATCCACAAGAGGATGGCTTAGTGTAATGCAATAATGTGATGCGCAAAGCAAGTGATATTAACATTTGGTTCTTAATCGGATGAATTTGGAATGAATCGAATTTAATTTCCCTTCTTCACATGTTGCAATATATATCTTAGCTAGCCAAGGAAAAAAAAATGAGATAAGGAGATAGATTATTTACTTTGTTATGTTCAATTAGACTTTTCTTATGTTGATAATTTTCTCGAATTGTAATTGAAAAAACTTGTTTTTAAAGACTTTAATTTTATGAAAACTTTTGTTGCTTTGAGATACTTTTATGTCAAGCTTTTTATGTAAATTTTGTAATCCACAAATAGATTCAATTCGAATGTGCACCTATTTATTAAATAGGTTAGACTATATAGATTTAGGTTGTCAAATATGAGGGATAGACATGTCTTGTTAGGGGTTGAGATTTCTAGGTACATATTTACTTAGACCTAAACATGAAATATGACTCATGAATATGAATTATGTACATGCATGCATGCATATACATACATACATATATATTCCTCTAGAGGCTTATTCAATAATTAGTTCTTTTGTCTAATTTAATATCATGGATTGGTTTCTTGGGCATGTGATAATGTTTGAGAACATATACCAAATTGCAAGAAGGGTAGTTGATCTAATTCGTCCACTCATGGCCTTACTCACTTTTCTTGTACGTAGAAAATAAGCCTAAAAAAGAGGTCCTTTTGAGCTCCTTTTGGCACTTGATGGTTTTAGTAAGCTTTGGGATTATTTTAAAAGAAGTTAGGTATCGTTTGGTTGTGCAAAATTTGTAAGACCAAATTAGATTTGACAAAGTCTTTTGTCAAGTCTTTTGTCCAATATTTGGTTTACAATTTAAACTTAAATGTTATAGACAAAAAAATGGCTTGAAGGATTAGACAAAATACTTAAAATTTGTCTCATTTAAAATATAGTACAAAAGTTGACTTTATTAAACAAAATACAAGTATTGAGGATAATAATGTAATTAAATAAATATTAGATAATATTAAGGATATATATATATATTAGAAAATCTTTAAAATTTGTACTTTTTAAATAATATAAAAACATAATAAATATTAGATAATATTGAGAATATAAATGTAAAAATACAGTATTAAATTCAGTATTTGTATATACTAAATAAGAAAAATTATAAAAATTTATGTTCAGTACTATATAAACCAAATATATTATAATAATATTGTATTGTCTTATTCTCCTTATGTCTGTGTTATCCAATTCTTTTTGTATTATCTAATCTTTGGCTCATTTTATAAACCTCATGATGAATTAGGCTTGAACAAGCCTGTTTACAAGGTCTAGAGCCCATGGAGTGAAAAAGAAAAGAAAGGTTTTAATCTCATCTATTGGGTCACTAAGTGATCTAATGACCAAAGATAACAGTTTATTTAGGTATGTCAAAATCATCCGATGATCAAAATCAAATGCCAAACTCTATATATAAGAGGGTCCTCCTCCTCATTTCTCACATTCTAAGCTTTTACATTAAGAAAAATGCCAAAACAATGTTAAAATAGCTTCATAGAAGATCAAAGCAATGAATGCATCAAGAATAGTCTTAGAATGAGTAGGAACACTAAGTTTGATTTACTTTTATGAGATTTTGAGTTTTCCTATTTCTCTTTTCACGCCCTAACGACATCTCTTAACATCTCCAAATTTAACTAACATAGTTACTATATGTGATTAACCAACTATAATAAACCCATTAAATATTCCAAAGGGCACCAAATACAGATTACTTTGAATGGTTATGACATTACGTATAATATAATGATATTTAGAATATCCCTTCATTCCATAGGTTATGACAGCCATGGGAGGTGTCTTTAAGTTTGTTGAGAATGATCATTTTCATAGGCTCATACCCAATGTTGACCAAACTGGGAAGATCCATGAGCAGCAGCTGATAGTGGGTACAGAATGTTTCTTATGGATTTGTTTTTTATAACATGAAAAGGGATACGATATTCTATTAGAGATGTATAAAATGCAATTTGGCTCAAATTCGAAGTGTAAATCGATACTGAACCGTACATTACATATAAAACTATAACCCCTACGAAACAAATCCTTTCGATTTGAAAGTTGAAATTAACCTCTTTAAAATAGCTATGTCCAATTGGGAAAGCAGTATAATTTGTATTCGTTTTCTTTTTCATTTGTTCTTGTATAATCTCTTATGGTTCCATTTCAAGATCTCTTATCATTATTTTTATCTAAATTGAATTTTCGTTTCTTAATTTATTTCCTATCACCTTCTATAAAAATGCTAACTTTTTCCTCTAAGAAAGAGAGCTATGGTCCTTCTCGATGAGAAAAAGCTAAACCAGCAAAGTGGTTTCATATTGTGTTTGACGTTGGCGTTACCAGTTATTTACCAAGAGATAAGATTGTTGTAGTATTTACGGCTTGACTAGTGGAGATAGGAAGAAAATGAAATAAAATAAAAAGCTATAAAGAGGCAATTTGTGTTTTTCACGTAACAAGGAAGTAACCTGTGTTTTAGTTTTTGATAAATATATGACCTGTACTTTTACTTTTATGCAATATAGACATGAAGACATGACTTTTTTTTTTACTGGATGTTGTTTTAATTAAATAATCTAAATTAATAAGATAACTAAAAATTACTTAAAAATACATAAATTAAATAAATTCTGAAAAACAAAAAGATAAAAACTATAGCAACAACAATAGTAGCTCTTGTTGCCACTGTAGCCACTTACCGGTCACCCTTCACTAGGCAATTGCCACCATCACAGCGAGGTTTATGTAAATCCTTACCCATTATGGCTAAAATTTAAACAAAAAAAAAAAAAATAACATGCAAAAACGTAACGAGTTAAAGTTGGGTCGCGCAAACAACCTCTCCCCTTTTCTCAACACCGAAAAGAAGGGTCCCTAATCACCCCTAACTTTAGGTTGGTTGGCAAGTGGCCATGGTGACCACCATTGCTATTTTGTTTTCCTTTTTCTTTTGTTTCTCTTTTTTATTTAATTTATGTATTTTTCATGAATTTTTATTATATCATATTAAGTTAAATTATTTAATACTAACATTAACCACTAAGAATGTCATCTATCCTTTATGTATGTACTATACAAAAGTGAAAAATGTGTCATGTATTCGCTTAAAAACAAAAAATAAACACAAGTTAGCTTTTTATTTTATTTGGTTTAAAAAGATGTAAGGGATGAATCGAATGGAGAATATGAATTTGCTTATAAACCAAAATATGTTAAAAATAAAATAAGATCTTGCAACTTAATATGATTTGATCTGCATCCCAACCAAAACCCAAGCATTTAATATGTTGGTTGATTTTCAACAAACATATTGTGTGTTTTATTCATAGATCATGTGGAATCTCATCCGAAACATGGAATGTCTTGGACATGAAATGATACTTTCTTCGAGGAAATCTCGGATGCCTGTTATTAGTTTCTTCACCAATACCAAGAAATATCACTAGTTTAAAGTCAATTATCTGCCAAGCAATTATTCACCTTTCTGTCTTTCATGGTCTTGTATTGGGCCGAGATAATTCCATAAATTATTATTATTATTATTATCAAAATCCTGGGAAGAACAAGAAATTGTTCGCAAGTCGCAAACCAACAGTAACCCGTGCTCTCAGGCATAGACGACTGTGACAACCAACGGCCAATGAAAGCGTCATCGAGAGCAGCTTCATCTCGGGAAGGGGAAAACAAGAGCAGCCAATGACAATCCTGTTCTTTGATACGTAGAAACAGAACCGAATTGAAAGGCATTTACATTGAACTTTTTTAATTGTTGACGGATACAGGAGTGTGCGATCTCATAAAGCTCCGGTACCATTTTCCCGAACAATAATTCAGTCCATAAATTATTTTCCCCAACAGATTTCAAAACCCAGAAACTCGCTTTGGTAGGATCAATTTTCTCAATGCAATGTCAATTTCATAAGTCAATCCATATTCTACCCTCCCTTGAATACTCTTGTTGCCATAAATGGCAGTTTTATATCCGGAATATACAGCAGAACCAGTTGGTTTATCCCAACAAAATCAGATAACATTTACACAAACCAACTGAATAAAACAAGATGGATGCTGGCTTGTTGCCCCATACTCATCTAACCGAAAGAGCTCAACCCCTGACTCTGAAAACAATGCGTGTTATTGCTTGTAGCTAGAACTGCTAATCTTGCTTGCCAATGGAGATTTATCTTTCAAGCTAGTACTTAAAACCATTTCGGAGTTGCTTTGACTCTCCGCATCACTAGGTCGCATCCAAACTTTTATGTGACCCTCCCGGCAAACAGTCAGAACAGATTCCTGTGTAAATATCAAACCAGAAAGGGGTTCTGTGTGCACTCGATTAGCAACTAGGGGAGAAATTTTTGGAACATCCCGCACACTCGGAGCAGGTTGCAAAGTTCCTACATGTGGCAAACTGTCCCAGTGTGCCGACTGGCTTCCAGTGCTATAAGTAGGAGAACCACCAGGAGCACGTCGCAGTGGAACTACAATCTCATCCATCTCTAGATCCCACAATAGCAACTGAGTATCCTGCTCATACAAGAAAATCACAAGAGATGTAAGCTGCTTACCATATAATTACAACCCATGATGCTCATAGATAATATATGAAAACATCGAACGAGTGTCAGTAATTTCTTTTGCCCAAAAAATGAAAATCGTCAGTTTTTCCTTAAAGACAATAAAACCTACAGGAACTTGGTCTCCTGACTATTGGAGTCTCTAAACCAAGACTGCTTCTCAAGTAATGACGTTTAATTTTAAAACAGGCCCACTTTAGGGATGGGATACCCCACTCTTAAGGACAGGATATCAAAGATACCACAGAGACACCGACACTATCCATACTTGAGGACACTGCAAAAGACAAGGGAAAGAGAGAATTTGATTGGACCAATATTACAACTAAACTCTATACTACTGCATCAGTAACTCTTACAAAACCAACCAAACCACCAACATTCACAACAATCACTCTTCTATGTACTGCATTTGAGGAGCTTTTCCAAAATTGCTGAAGCCAAACCTGCACCCCTTTGCTTAATCTATAGAGTAAAAAATCCCAGCCAACTTAACATTTAAAGTATGATTTTATGCAGGCACTTAACATGGCTGATAGTGGTATCATAAGTCTAGGTTATATTAACTTAGTCAGAATAATGAGCGAACAATTGAGACCATAATCTAGCAGTAAATAAATGAGAATATATAATAGAAAATAAACGTTTTTTCTAAATGATCTACAAGCCAAGAATCATATGATTATAGCAATTCAGTCCATTTTGCACATACAACATTCTCTCAACATGAAATGTGGTGTATTGGACTAGATCACAAACTTTTAATAGTTTTAAGACCAATTGAACATTTTAACAGAATTATGGCTAAATTAAACATTAGCAAAATGGTACAATACTAAAGCTGCATTTTACTCAATATAATAATACTGTAATCAGAAGGATGAAGCAATAGTCGAGCAATTAAAAACCTTGTTTTTTTCCTTTTTTGTAATTTGCAAATGAAAAACCAGCTGATGATATAGAGCTCCAACTAAAGGACCATTATCATCAGTTCATGCAGCAAGTTTTCACACATTGCTGTAAAAAAACCAATCTATTCCTAGCAGGGCTGAAGTTGAATGCAATTGTCATTACAGAACCTTGAAGCATAAAAAATGTATAAAGGACATCTTAGTGGTCAATTTTGTGGTTAAATACTGCCATCACTTGTTTGTCCAAATTCTCCTCCTCTCTCCCCTCCCCTTCTTCTCTCTTTTCTCCCCTTCTTTTTAAGGTCAAGATGGAACTATTCACGGTAGAATTAGATGTATATACCATCTCTCCACTCCTTTTAATTTGGTAACTACTGCCTCTTCGTTCTTGCATGCATATCGAGCCAGACCACAACCATTACAGCAGAATATTCTAGCTTGGGGCTTTTTGGTGAAAAAAATCCACCTTTATATAAAAGATTAAGTAATAAAGAAAGGTGAATTCCAACTACCTGACCAACGGAACCAAATCTGTACATGACAGTTTCTCCAGTGCCCTCTGAAGTTGGACTTGACCAATATGAATCAAAAGCAACTCCACTTACCTGCCATCAACATCAATTTGAATTCACACATGTTAGAATAATGGTCACAGGTAAAAATAAAAAGGCCATAGGTCAGTTGATACTCACCCAGGAATTGTGCCCTTCCCCCCATGCCACAACCTTCCTATCTTCCATACTCCAAACTTGTACTAGATCATCTTCACCTCCAGCGAGTATGTACTTCCCATCCATGCTGTTAAGAGAGAATTCTCATATGAAGAAATTTACTTTTTCCAGGAAAGAAAAAAGAGAATGAAGATATATGAAGCAATTGCCAATGAAAATGCTTAAAGTACTTCCAATGAAACAGGAAGGACAGTCACCTCCATGCACAGCATAACAAAGCGCCATAGTAACTTTTCCCTCCGCATATCAATTGTTCTTTTATGAAATCAAACACTCGTAGATAGCCTGCATCAGAATTCATCTTCAACTCAATACAGAGGAAAATAAGAGCAGCAAGGTGGAAATAGCAAGCAAAGGATTTATGAGAATTACCATCTCTTCCAACGGTAGCCAAATATATTCCATCTGTCGAGAAAGCCATGCTATTGATGGAACCTTGGCAAATATGCCATCTAGCAATTGGATTGCTCTACAAAGTAGATAATATGAAATCAACGAATGAGTTGATGGGCAATGAAACAAACATGAAGTAGGTGATGAAAAAGAAGCTCTACCCATGTCAATAGGATGTAAAGACCAAGTTTGGGATGCTATCCATCATGGATAACCCTAAAGAAGTAAACACACCTAACTCTGGCAAGTGCAAATACAAACTGTGGAAAAATACAAAAGGACTGATATCTCAGGGAGAGCAGAAAGAAAAAGAACCAAGTTGGCCTTAGCCCATCCCACAAGAGGGTCAACCATGAACCTTATACTTGTGTAAAGGTCTGCTGCCAAGGGGATCAATTATCTTGGCTGTCTTAGTGCTTGCCTCCCTAGCTGGCAGAGGCAGATACAGTCACATCTTGAGGAGCTCTGTTGGCCTTTTTGCATTTTAGTCTCTTATCTTTTACTCATTTGTTTCCTAACCTCCTAAATAGCCCCACAAAGAAGTGGAAAAGTGTCTACACCAACCTTCTACCATGTGAAACTCATACATGACAATCCAAATATACTTTTTCATGCTGAACATCCAGAAAATTGAAAGGACCATACTGATCCTATGATTGAAGATCTCGTTGAAACATTCTTGCAGAGTTGCTGCTTTATTGGGGTTGCACAAATTTTAAGTCAAAGTCCAATAGCGTGGTGCAAGAGTAGAAACTCTTCTTACTCTAATTTCCCAGAAAGGACTGATCAATGACTACGTATTCTTCTGACCAACTGACATAAGCATTTAGATATTTATGAAGATATAGTATAATAGAGCACAATGGTGGAATAGGATCCTTAGAGCTGACTCCATGTAGTGGAAAAAAGGTTTGACTGTTGTTGTTGATCAATTAGCACCAACACATAGGAAACTCTTTACATGCATTTGACTGATAATCTGAAGTTTTATGCTGCCTTCCAATCTCATTAATAAACACCTCTCTTTTCCATTCCCATTTAACTTGGCAAGTAATGTATTAAACAAAATCACAAATTGGTGATTTTGATAACATAAATTCTTGCCATACAAGTGACACCATTTGCTTCTCATTTGGTGGTGAAGAGAATTTCTGCAATGCTTTAACTTTGGAATAGTTTTTTTTTAAAATAGTTACCAGCCTAATAATTAACTTGGACAAAAGTTCTATTTCAGATATTAACCTCATTGTGAATTTGCACCGAGGTTTGCTTCATTTACTAGGGGTATGACACATAAATACAACCCCCATTACTACAGCATTTCTTCAAAAGTGATCATAACTTCTAAAAGGTCTGGTCTGGTCCGGTCAAGTACTTGCAAATATCACTACAGGGTGCATGCAACCTTATATCAGACATTGAATTTCTGCTCAACTTATTAGACTTCTGAACCAGGCAAAAATGCCGAACCTCCAATTAAAAAATGATTTTTTTCGGCATAAAAGAATCAGAGGTTGCTATGGTCCATGATAAAAAGGATGGGATGCCATTCCCTGCATAGGCTACCCATGCAAGCCTTTGGAACTTCATCAGTGTAAAAGATTTTCCTGGAATCATATTCATCAAAACTAAGCTACCAGTTTCAGTTTTTAAAAGTTGAATGTAGAAATTGAACTGCACAAGTGTTGAAATGAAAAAGAAATATCCATATATTAGCATCTGGAGCTCAATCAATGATTTTGGAACCTTTTTTGTAAATAATTCTAGTGTGTTTGGTATAGAATATAAAAATAATTCAATTGTTGGAGCAATTCTATCTGTGATAATATTATCAGCAAAATACATTAATTTACTATATGCACTATATAGAATCCAACAATATGAACCACATTTGGTATTTATTTATGTAAACTCCCATACTAAATAATCAAAAGTTTCATTAAATTACTCACAGCCTGCTCCAGAGTATTTATTAAACAAAAATCTTGAAAGTGCCAAACACATTTATGGTAATACATGGGTAGGAGAAGCCCTAGTTTATGCTATCCCTCAGCTTAGTAGTTTTATTTGTTCTGATCATCCTACCTAGCCATTGATTAAAAAAGAATGCTTTCTCCAATCATGCCTAATCCTCAGCATGGGTAGATTATCTCCCACCTCATATGGCACCAAACTAAGATCATTATATACTGTAAAAGGAAGGCAGTCCAACTAATTATCAAAAAGAAAAGAAGAAACACATTCCTACTTATTAAATAAACTAAAAAATAAAAGGCCACTTCCTATTGACTTTGACAAGTTCCATTTCTCAATCTCCAATATTTACAAGGCTACAATTATTTACTAACACAAAAGCCAAGAAAAAGCTCATCTACATGCCAAAACAGAACTGAAAAAAGTCCTAGCATAGTTGAAGGGCTTAGGAGAATAAAAATGGATGAACTGGCAATATACTCCATGATGAATAACCACACATCTAGTAATTTCTTCAGGACACCAATAACGTAGAATGTGAATAAATTGACTCGGCTATTAACTAACTAGTAGAAACAAGTATGTACCTTACTATAACGTGAATGTGAGACAGAAAATTGAGTTGGATCTTTGATTGCAGGAAATGAAGAATCAGCAGCACCATCTTTACTCTATATAACATGTGAGAGCAAATCAGCAGATTATTACACCTGGTGAAATAATAACATAACATAGCCGAACTTGCCTTTTCATAAATATACAAGTTCCCATCAGCATGAGCCACTACAAAAGTGCCATCACCTCCAGGTACCCATGCAATACAAGTACATCGGCTATCCAATAAAAAGTGGTTAGTCAGAAGATAAATATGAAATACTATCATTACTAAGAAAGCATTACAAAAAGATCACTAGACCAAGCATTAAAGTTATCATATATGAACCACAACCCTGAATAAACAATGAATACTTGCAGACCATGGTGGTTATCATCACATATTGAAATTCATGAACACTTAGATTCTCTAAACCTTGATGACAAGAAGATCCTTCTACACAAGCTCAAATAAGATAGCATGCCGACTCTTGTTCGTGCAACATTAATAACCCATCCATTCAGAACCATAAAATAACATTCAATAACCCCCTTTCTGGCGACATGTGGCTGATATGTTTCTAGCATTTCTTATGGAATACTACCAACAGAATACTTTCATGCTTTTCTTCACTGTCTTCTTTTGTTTCATAGATAGGGAACAAGGAAAAAAAATTCAGGATTTGCATACAAATATTCTTGTGAGGTAGAAAAGAAATAATTTCCCACTATATTCACCAGCTCAAAGCAGGAGAATATGCAACAGATGACATTTACTGGGACCATTTATAAGACACAAGGAAAAACAAATGCAACATCAGCAGTAAATCCATATTACATCATAAAGATTTTTAATTGCTCTTGCCTGCTATTAACCGAACCATCCTTGTTAAAATGTTGAGTTCCAATAAGCTTCTTGCCACTGTCCTGTAATTGTTGTCTTAGTGACACTGAATAGACTGCAGCAGCAATAACAGATTCAAAAGCTTTTTCCAATGAATGAATCCAAAACTAACAGTTCCATTTGCATATGACACCATACCATCACCAGTATTCAATCCTATGACCAAATCGTGCCCATCCTTAGCATCCTGATCAAAGGCATGGCAAATGGGATACACGTTGTTGAAGTAGATGGCCTTTAAAGGTTCCTGCATTATCAAGATTAACCTCCTCCTTACAAGTTAAAGCTTTAAATAGTGGTAGCTCATAGAACCTTGTTTAGCAAACGTTACCTTATCTTGAGAATTCAAGTCACTCACAAAAAGTCCATCCCCCATATTGAATATCAAGTAGGTCCCTTTACCATCAAAATTCGAATTTGGAATGGAATTACTTGAGCTTGAAGCACCTAATGATCCTATTCTACTACTACTACTAATACTCTTACTCCCACCATTCCCCGCAACAAAGCTCAGGGCACGGCTTCCATTACCTCCACCCAATAGTCTTGCTGCAGCAGACCGTACTCCACTGCTGGCGCTGTAGCTAGAAGGCTGAGCTGGTGGTGTTGGAGGGGATGGTCTATCCTTGAGATGAGCCAGAGTTGCCTGAGATGGTTTTGAGAGAAAAATATCGATCATAATTTAGAAAAAACACCTGTGGCAGGGGCAAGCATCTCAACATCGAATCAACCACGAGTACGGGCAAATTCAATCTGTAGTAACTCTCCTCATGGTGCCAAACTAAATGCCAATGATTAAAACTATCAACATTAATAGCGATGCAAATTACTGTTATTCAAAACAATAAACAGTTAAAACACCACTCTAACTGAACTAGGGGAACAAAAAGAAAAACCAATCAAACCAAAGAGGCAATTCCGATACGGCGTACTCCAATTCTACAAATTCGATGAAAACCTAACAATATTTTATAACCAAAGCACCATCAAAACTATAATTTAACTAATTTCCCAGAAAAGGAAAAAGAAACGATACCACGATAATCATTACGATGGTATGATCGATCGAATTACAAGAGTAAGAGAAAGAACAAAAAGAGTTGACCTAGCAGAATGTTGACTTGGAAGTGAAAAGGAAGAAGAACCTGAGTGACCGTCTTGCCCTGAACATACTGCATCAAACCAGAAGGATGACCTTTCTCGTAGTGAAGCTTATAACGGCCTTCAGGGGTCTTGAAATAGGTCTTGAGACCAGGTGAAGGTGTGGTCCCGGCATTGTTGGCGGAGGAGGACGATGAAGGCGTGGCAGACATCATACCGTTGCTTGTCGAATTGTTCATCATCATCGTTGTAATACGTTAGAGAGCATGTGATCATGGAATGACAAAACTGGAATGGATGGGGGATAGTAGAGTCGCTAGAGACTCGGTAATCTAGGGTTTCTGGGGGTTAATTGGAAATTGAATTGGGGGAGTTGAAATTGGTTTTTTATTTATTTTTCTCTTTCTTCTCTTTCTTCTTCTTTCTGTGTGTGTATGTGTATGTGTGAGTGAGTTGAAATCAAATCGTATTGATTAGTGGTTACAGGGGATGACAAGAATGGGATTGGTATGCATCGTCCGGATCGCGATTGCGGAAGGGGACGGTTTTAGACCCTCTTGATGTATTATGTATTATACATATTTTTAAAATTTATTTCGTCTCGGAATTTTGATTTTAGAAGAATACTCATATAAGATCCAAATCTAAATTTATCATTCTATTCGATTTTTTTTATCTGTATTTTATCCATTTCTTATTTACATTTGATATATATCTAATTCATATTTATTTGAAATTTGATATTTAAAAATCTATCTTATATATTTATTTATTTATTTATGTTTTATAATTATGATAAAGATAATAATTGAAATATTGAAAAGTAAAAATTCATATACTTTTAAGATAAAAGATGTAAAAATATATATATTTTATACATTGGAAAATGATACTTAAATTGGTATTTGTATAAAATCAATAAAATAAAAAATAAATAAATTCAAATTTAAGGAATTTATTAGGGTATTTAATTTTTAAATAGGGACATATATGAAATTAAATATCTATCCTTTTGAAATCTTATTTTTATCAAATACATAATTCAAGTTGAGAAAAAAATGAAACAAACGAAGCTATATCTATTGTTATGCTTTAAAATGCCAAAATCAACTCTTTTCCACATAAAAAAAAAACTCGTTATGAATAAAAAAATATAGAAGAATACTAATAATATATGTTAGTAAAATTAACTATAATAAATTTTTCAAAAAAAAGTGCTTATAAATATTGATCAAATAAAAAATATTATGAATTTTTTAAATAATAGCAATGTTAGAGAATTAAAATAATGGATAAATAAAAGAATAATAATATATAAGTAAATGTAATAAAAAATATTAATTATATAGTTGGACAAAGTAGTTAAAAATTTTGAAAGATGAATTTGATTTCTTTTTGTAACTGCCATTGAATATATTTAATGATTAAGTTATAGGAACAAATTGTTAGATATAGATAGTTAAAAAAAGGCTTTCCTTTTAATATAATAGATAAAGTTAATAGATAGTTAAGTTATGCATGAGTAATTGAATTTCAAAATTTTCTTTGCCAATCCATGTTTTAAAATTAAAAAATAAAGAATTTTCCCCTTTTTCTAAATAGTGAGATATTAAATATCTATATGATATTTTATAGTTTCAGGCAACTATAACGGAAAGTGTTATCTTATATATCTATAAGAAAATTACATTTTAAATTCTCAACATTTCATCGATATTTTATTTGAATTTTAAACATTTTTTTTTTCTGTTTGAGTTTCAATATTTACAAACTTTTATAAATGCGAAACCTTTTGACATCGTTAACATTTTCATTATCATATGACACGTGTGACAACCTAATTGGGTCAAATTATTAATTTAGTTGGATAATACAACTATAAATTAATTAAGTAAATCAATAAAAAATAAAAAAGGAAAAAAATAACAAAGCCAACCTTAAGGTTAGGTTGTGACTAAAACAAATACAAGTTAACAAGTGGGTTACTATCGACACTTAGAAGTGGTGGATACCCACAACTTAACCTCTACCATAGGTAGGTCGATTGTCCACTTTTTAGTATAGGTCGCAAGTCATTTATTAACTTGTGATTGTCTAGGTAACCTCTTAGCTTCGAGATGGTCAAAACAATTTTCTTATAATTCCAAGCTTTTTCATTTTTTAATTATATTTATTTACTCAGTTAATATATATAATTGTATAATTTAAATTAATCATTGGCCATGCCAAATGTCATTTGATAACATGAAAACATGTTAGGAAAAGAAATCTAAGTTTGTAAAGTTTTTTTAACCATTGAGACTTGAATAGAAAATCTAAGACTCAAATAGAAAAACCAAGAAAATGTTGAGGACTAAAAATGTATTTCTCCTTATTTTATATATCAGATCATCATATTATGAAGCATTTCTTGAGATAAATTTGTTCAAAGAAACTACTTAACTTGTGAGCATTTACACTTCATTGTCTTGGGAGATTGCATGTCTTAGATGGCTTAAAAAAAAAAAAAACAACATATTATACTTTCTCAAGGTGTTGAGAATTTCCTCCATGTTGATAAGGTGGTCTACCTACTTGTAGCTTTTCACAATCATATCATCTACATATTCAACATTTTATTGGAGCTACAGCTTGAATATCTCAGTCACTAGCCTTTGATATATTGTACCAGTGTTCTTTAGACTAAAAGGTACAAACTTGTAGCAATATGTATTGAAATTCGTAATAGAAGAGGTACGTACCTCGTTTCCCTCCTCTATCTTGATTTGGTTATTCCCCAAGAATATGACTTAATAATGCTTGGTCTGATATTGAATCCATGAGTTGATTAATCCTCAGTAAAGGGAAGAAGTCTATAAGCAGACTTTATTCAGGTTTGTAAAATCAATGCATATTTACCACTTTCTATTTGACATTGACCAAAATACAGTTGGCCAATCAAGTTAAGTAGGATTCCTCCTTTATAAATTTGGCTTTCAAAAGTTTATACACTTCCTCTTTAATTGTGACCCATCGTTCAAGAGCAAAACCACGTTTCTTTTGTTAGATGACCTTAGTGTTATGATTGACCTTAAGTCTATGTGTTATGAAATGCCTTAGAATTGCTAGCATATCAAAGGGAGACTAAGCAAACACATGGGTATTGGAGTGTAAAAACTTTACTACTTTCTACCTTAACTTAAGAGATTTTAACTTCCCAATCTTTATTGTCTTCTGTAGATCTTCCTTAAGCTACATCTCTTTTATCTCATCATCTAATCTTCCCTTCATTTCAAATCTCTCATCTGGAGCTATCTCAACATTGAAAATTTATTTTCGCTTAAGGGCCTTCAAACATAAAAACCTTGTAAGTTGTTGATCTCCATAGCAAAGACCTACTCCAGCAAAAGTTGGGAACTTAGCCTTAAGGTATGTTATTGAGAGAACCATTCCAAACATGTTATGATAAGGTCGCCCTAATATGATGTTATAAGAGAAACAATAGTTAACCATAAGAAAGTAAACTTTCTATTTAACTATGATGTGATCATCTCTGAGTTGGATAAGAAAAGATATCACACTAACTACTCAGATTAGTTGGTTATTGAAGCTATACTAATCATAGTCATATGGCCTCGATTGAGTCTTGATCTTTAGCTTCATTTGCACATAAAGTGTGCAGAATCCCTTGCATGTAAAATTCTTAATTCTAGGCGTTAATCAAATTATATGAGCTCGGCTTGCTACCATTAGATGGTTTACCTATAATAGTGTCGATTACACTGTTAAAAGCTCTGTTGTGATTCTTATCGTCTTCATTTTCACAACCATTCCTCCTTATTCATTAGCCCAATCTATTCGATCACAATCATGTCACCTTCTTTGAATAGGTTTTCAATATTCTCTTTAAGATTGGCCAAGAATCTCCTCAAATACCTTTGTTAAACTGCATCTTTAAGTACATTCCTCAACTAGAAGCACTCATAAGTATTATGGCCCCAATCTATGTGGAAAGAAATATTTATTAAAGTTGCACTATGATGGATTTTCTCTTATCCCATCTGGCCATTATAGAAAATTATGGTCTTGTACTTCCATTAAAATATATGATATAGGTTGGTTGAGAAGAGTATACATTGAGTAGGTCAAAATTCATCTTTTTCAATCTCTTTTATTACCCCTGTACCATCTTCCTTAGTGCTAAGGTGATCTTTAACACTGGTTCTTTCTCTATCATTTCATCTATTTAACTTGTTTTGCTTTGCATCCCTTCTAACTCATATGTAGTTTTCTTGTATAACATAACTTGTGGCCTTTTACTTAAATTTTGTAAATGTCTTCTTCTTATGCTTAGCTAATGATTTAAAGAAATCACCATGAGGCTTAACTCCTTGCAAAATAGTGTTCAAGCCTACATTTGCGTCAATGTCAAGAATTTGTACCATCTTTACATAAAAATAAGCTAAATAATTACGATTAGTCTCATTTGATTTTTGCTTAATGGTGTTTAATATTGAGGAACCTTTAACAAGTAATTTGCTTGCAAGAAAATGTTATAAGAACAGGTTGAAAGGCTCATCAAAGCTTGTAATTGGACTTGGCTTAAGGTGTTCAAACCTAGTGCTTGCAGCATTTCGCTATGTAGATGGAAATGCTTAGTAAGCATTAGCAACACTCAACCATGAAGATTAATCAAAGTACAATAATACTTCACATGGTCTTTTGGGTCTTTAGTTCCATCATATGTCTCAAATTAGAGGAGTTTGATATGATGTAGAATTATTCATCTAATATGTCTTGGACAAAAGGGCTCTTCTTAATAATAGATATGTAGTTCATTGAAGTAGGAACGTATTTAAGGGAAGTACCTGCAATTGTGTTTGCATTAGAGCCTTCCCTTATCATTAATCTTGATTTTCGCAATTGGAGCTTACATATTACGTGCTTGCTGACCTCCTATATTCACCTCCTTAATAGAATATACTAAATTATTTATGGTATCTTAGGAGTGAAAATTCTTGTAATATGTAATTTTAACTTGTAGGTTTTTATTTGAGCAAGGATGACCTCAATCCTTTTGACTACCTCCTCATTCTATTTTGCCAAGTCAGCACATATCTGCTTTAACTTAGCAATACAATCTACGTTTGCTTGGTTAAGCTTAACATCCCTTTAGAGTGGTTGGGATGCGATAGCTCCACTAGTACTCTTCATCGCATTGGCCTTTCTAACTATGAGGGTGATTTGAATGCAAAAAAGGTCAAAATGTCGTTAATGAGATTTGTGTTTACGTAATGACTTGCAAAGTAGGAAATGTTGGACTATAAGGGATGCTAAGATTGTTCGGGATTACTACTTCGATGCATAATTCAAAAGTGCATCGAGTAATATGAAGTGAAGGAAGTATGGGTAATAAGAGAGTATAGGGCGCTTTCCTATTCGAACTCCTCAACTATTTATAAGGCATGCTAACAATTATAGTAGAGTGTTAGTTCAACCACCTAGGACATGGGGATCTATGAATTAAATCATGTGTTAATGTGAGGTTTAGGGGCATTAGAGCAGTTATTATTTGTAATAATTGCCAAACTATTCGTGCCCTTGCTTTATTATTTGAATATTTAAACTCGTGGATTGTGTGTCCAAGCATATATGATATTGGCTTAAGGGTCTAAGTATTGGAGTTTTGTTCCGAGTTACTCTAAGCTCTTTTAGATAGGTTGTATGGTTTAAGATCATACCTAATTGCTTTTTGTGATCAATTTCTACTATAAAAGGTTGGATGAGGGCGATTTGGTCTAACCTGTATCTCAAAGTAGGTTACATTCATATTAAATGATCTTAAGCAAAAATTCCGTATCAATAGGGAGTATTCATGAACAAATAGGAGAGGGTGATAAGTTATGACCCCATCAGAGCATACATTAGGATATGTTGTTACTGTAAAAACCAATAAGGCTTATGGGAGCAAATCTAAACTCAACAAAAAACTTAACTTGCATGGAGAGTACCATAGTATTCTCCCAACGACACTTGCCACACCACTGAAGCAACTTAGGTACAAAAATTGCATCCTGTCAAAGTTACAATCGCAATTGTAACCTAATCTAAGGGTGTCATTATGCTCAACCAAATGACTAAGAATAAGTAGCATGGTATTATTTCAATAAAGTTTACATATTAATTTGGTTTATGATTCCTATTTTTCTAACAACCAACACTTAAGGTTACTATGTATCTAAAGATATTACGACTATGAACCAATAATAAGAGTCATCTCTAAAACTTGGTTGTAAGGATAAACTGAATTTCGAACTTAAAGCAAATAAGAGACATAAGTTATTATTTAGTTATTAAATAACAAGTTATGTATTTAAATTAAACCTAAGTTCATGTTCATTTATGAAGGCCCATTACATTATCATTAATTTGGGTCTACCAATACATTATCATTAATTTAGGTCTATCTATTACATCCAATGGGCTTTAGCTTAGCTTTTCACTAAATGTTACCCATTAAGCTAGTAAGATCATTTGGTATTTACTAAACCAGCCCACCAATCAAGTCAAGTTGTTTGTCTACTTGTAAATTATAATCCTTTTATATTAAGTTGATTTAGAATTCTTTATTTAAACTTAATTAATTGAATCAATTCAATAGGTAGTGAATCAATTAAGGGAATTGAACTGGTTTTAGGGGTTAATTTGGATCTAATTCAATCTTAAGGGAATTCTGCCCTAAACTACATAATTAAATAACTTTATAAATTGATTAACCAAACTAAGTTGGAACCGGTTTTGTAAACCAATAAAGTAGCATTTGTTTTAGTCTTTGATAAACTGATTTAGACTGCTTTAGCTCTTAAAGGGTAACACCACCTAATAACTTCAATTATTATTGTATTTAATAAATATTATTATTCAAAATGTATAAGCCAAACAAAAAAAAAAAAAAATTCCAACATGTTTTCTACCTAAAAGGGGATAGGGATGCCATCAAGTGAGTCATGGTAGGGTTTTCCACACACATCGACCACTTAAAACCCTATTGGGTCAAATCCTATTGTGTTTTATGACGAGTTTTAGAAGTGGTTCTTGAATCTTATAAGGTTCTGAGTCAAGTTTTGATATTTATAAAAAATCCGATGGAAAACCTGAACTCGATTAAAAATAATAATATATACATATATGATATTAGTAATTTAGTATAGATTGTAAACAATAAAATATAATAATTAATAGAAGATATTTTTTCTCACTTTGTCTTAAAAAAAAAAAAAAAACCCTAACCTCATCTCTTTCTCTCTGTCACAATCTCATACTCTCACATTTATTGTGACTTTCTTCTCTCACCTTTACTTTTTCTTTCTCTCTCAACTAGTAAGCCACATTCCTTAATCCATACCTATCTTCTTTTTATTAATCATATATTAATTTAAAGTAAAAAAGAAGTTAGTTTAGTCTTGAATAACTATACGCCGTTTGCTTCATTTTTGGTGTATACTTGTAAATCAATTTTTAAATTAAATTATTTTTTTAGCATAAGTGAGTTGGGTTGGGTTTGGTTTTTAACGGGTTCTACAAAATTTTATAAGGGTAGATTCAAGAAATAAGATAAAAACCCTGTAATGCATCCTATAGGGTTTTGGAAAGCCCTAGAGGATACTGGGTCGAGTTTGGGCTTTATAAATCTATTCCAAACCCGTCTTGATGGCATTCCTAAAAGGGGGTCATAAGAACATTAAATAGTTAAATTATTTATACTATTACATTTTTTCCCCTTCTAACACCTAAATAAAGATAAACTAGCCAATTGCTTGCACTATGTGTATGTAAAAATTTCAATTATTACTATAAAGTTTATTTAAGAAACAATAGATATAATGTATAAACACCCTTTTGTTGTTAATAAATAGGCACAACAAATTTTTATTTATTTGTCTTTATAGAAGCAACTATATTTTATAATATGATGAACATGCAAAAAAAAAAAAGAAAAAGAAAAAGAAAAAAAGAGTCCACATAATCTAATATATATGGTTCATTCCATTTTTTAATCTCTTAGTTGTATTTTGAAATTTTTTTTTTTTTTATCAACGATGTCATATTGTTATTGTTTTGTTCATATTATTTCTCTTTGACTTGTGTAGAATTATGTTATAAAAAAAAATAGCAATTCCTTTTTTGGTAAAATATCAAGTCTATAATAACTAATGAATAATGTTCCATTTGGTATGGCACAATAGGTGATGGGAATCCAGACTATCCTTATCACCGGCCGAACTTGCTCCTAATCATTGTCTACCTCCTTATCAAATAAGCCAAACTTTCATATCATCTAAGTTGACCTCTAAGTAGACATTGTTGAGCTATTGACTATAGGAACTCTAAGGCCTAACCTCCCGAGTACTTAGTAGATAGATGACGAAGGACGAATTGAGCTATGCTTAAGGTTTCCCCTTACACCATTCATCATACTACTTTTTAGTTGTTCAAATTGTCAAAGCTTTTGTCTAAGCTTTGACCACAACTAGGATAGCTTAGACCATCCGACCTCATACTTGCTCTCCTCCATTTTGAGCTGTTGTAACCAATTACTGACTTACCTACTAAAAGTGCCTCCAGTCGGCTCAGAGCACAATAGTAATAGCATCCATAGTTCTTTATCTATTTTCATCAAGTGTCTAACCAATACTTGAGGGACACGTGATCTTACAGAATAGTAGGTGAACTTCAATGAAGGTTCTTTTCTTATTATTTCTTTTATACCCTCGAATTATACATGCACATTTCCTGATTTTAGTTGTAGCCTTCTTAGTCTTTTTCCTTTTATGGTATGTTGCCTAATTAGCAACTATTTAATGGTTTTTAAAATGTACAACAGTTACGATCCTTATTATTATCAATATTGAATATACCCCTTTCACAAGCTTACATGTTTTGAATATCCTTCTTTTACTCTTATCTAGTTCTCTTTAATAAGAAATCAGTGACAGGTACCCTTATTTCCTTCATTCATGGGTCATCCGAGAGGATAGAGTAAGTTCGATTACAAACTTAGGTGAGTAATGTCCATGATTCCGCCAATCAAGTTTTGTGCGCATCCATTCTCATTTTTTTCTATGCGAGAATGACCCACTAAAGAGACAGTTGAGCATCCTAAGCACATTATGCTTAATTCAATTAGTGATCTTTGAGCCTCTTAGGCACATCAATAAGCTATTAGAAACTGTCAATAACATTTTATCGCATTATTCCAGTTCGTCGTAATAATTTAGCATGAAAAGCATTCTTCCATTCTGTCGTAATAATTTAGCATGAAAAGAAGAATTAATAAAATTATATATGAATTAAAATTGTATCACTTATGAGGAGAATGAATCCTTTGAATAAAAGCTAATGAAATGATATATAAATTAAAGATAAAAGGATAAGAAAATATCTTTAGTAAAAATTATAAAATTATTTAGTAAGATACTATCTCAATTAATATATATCAATAAATACTTATAGATTATTATAGATATAGAAAAAATACCATTCTTTTTTATATATGACAAAATTATTTAAAAGGATCACCATCTTTTAAATCATACCAATGAAACATTTTAATGTAAATGGTTACATCATTTTGCATTAATTATGAAAAGTGTTGCAATTATTCAAAAAATTATATAAGTGATGACTAAGTATTGAAAAATGAGAACAATAAGTTAAATAGGAAACAAACTCTTTTAAAGTTATACCAACTCTTTATCAAAAGTAACGATTTTATTTATTTATTTATTTTATTACGTGCACTTGAAAAATTCTGAAAAAAGAGTCATCATTTTTATTTTTCAAAAGTTCATCATCGTACTAATAAAAAAGACTTATATTATATATATCATGTATATAAGAATAAAATAAATTATATTTGCCCCCCATGCCAACTTTGTAAATTAAAAACAACAACCCAATTTTTCAAAATACAACAGATACATACTTGCTTTTACTTACATGGACGCCGATTTCATTGCCATGTCAAAGTCGTTAATAATATTTCTAAAAGTAAGTATTCCGTGAAAATTCATTTATTGAAATTGAAATATAATTGAACATGATTAAATCCAATGAAATAATAATAATAATAATAATTGTAACTTTTAAGAAAATACTAACAACCAAACAATAGTAGTTGTAAAAGTTTTTGAAATTGTATATACATATAAGATTTAAAATATAAGGAGACTTTATAAGTAAATACCATAGACTCATTATTGATATGGAAAAGGCTCTATTTAGGGGGAAAAAAATCATAATGATAAAGTATGATAACTAAAAGAACTTGATAATTATATATTATATAATATATTTTTTGATAAAAGTTCTGAATGGTTGAGAATTATGAGGTTAAATTAGAATATAAGTAAAATGGTAAATAATAATAGCTTAAGTAGATATAAAGAATTTTTTAATAAAAATTTAAAGTTATACTGATGTTGTATGATCTTATTAGATAAAAATAGATCTATATATGTATATGTGATATTGTTTAAGGATAAATAATGACATTGTTTAAAATAAAGTAAAAACTATAAAAAATCACGAAAAATCGATTCTCGATTTTTGCTTTAATATAGAGTGATGATAATGATAGTGATACTATGATATGATATGATTTTGTTTCAATTCAATTTTTTTGTTTAAACATTTCAACATTATTATATATATTTATATATATATATATATATTTGTTTTTAGTATTTGTAAGAATATGTTAGTTCTTTTATATTAATGTGTAATAGCCAATTTTGAATATAATAGTAAGACTTGATAAAAGAGAGAGAAAAACGTTACAATAGGAAAAATGAAAAAAATTATTATATTTTTTTAAATAATTATAATGCCTATTTGGCGATTTCATTGTTTTGCGCTTAAAATTAGTTTAATGTAGAAATCGGCATTCAAAACACACTTTCACAGAAAGCTTAACTCACACTCTCTCTAGCTGCATCCGAAATCCATGTCTAACTTCTCTCTAGCAGTTCTTAGATTCTACGTAAAGCCGAAGCTTAATTCTGCTCTCAGTGGATTCCTAATGGCACGTGGATTCTTTCACATAAACTTTTATACTAATTCGTTCGAATTTACCACACTTGGAACTCCAATTTTGGTATTAGAGAAGTACACTATTTTCACACTCAAACATGGGAAGTTAACGCCACAGCTGAAGCAACAGTAGTAGTGATTATAAGAAGAAGAAGAGATCCTATACAGATGTTACTGATGAGTAAATTAAGGCTTATATGGCAAAACGAGCTCAAAAGAAGGTAAATTTATGTGCTTTTCTTTTCACTAGGAGATTGAATTTGAGGAACAAGGGTTTGTTTTGTATAAGTGCCTCTTCAGCTTTGCTTATTTTGGTGAATTGAATGTCGTCTCTTATGCATTGCGAAATTGATATGCTATGTGCCTCACGTGTTTGTTAAAGTTGCTGTGAAAGGTTTTCTTATAATTTTCTTATATGAAGGCAATCCATGTGGCGAAGAAGTTGAAGGCACAATCGGTTGCAGAGTATTTAAATACTTCAAATCCATTTGGTGACTCAAATCTCAATGAGAAGTAACTTTTCAACTTGTATAGATATCGTGTTCTTTGAATTCCTTTTGTTTCTTGATCGGTGGCCTTAATCACCCTGTCACATGTATCTTGCATACTTAATGACAGAAGTTCATTTAATTTGTGATTTAAATCATAGAGAATTGATGTTGGTCTTACTATTTTCTAAGCCTTAAACTTGTGACCTTTCAATAATTTGGGACCTTTCAGTCATGGGGCTACTTAACTAGTGGCGCTAAGGTTCACCCTCATAAACTTAAAGCAAAAAACTTGATTTCTTGTACCAGCTTCAACCTTTTCATGCCTCTTTTCTTGTTTATACTTGATTTTGTACACGGTGGTAACGCTATTAAAATCTTTATTATGCACTTGTCAACTTATTTGCATCTAGCTACGTTCAATGAGTTATTGTGAACTGGGAAAAGAAGAAAAGGTAAGAATTCTCAGAGTCAAGCTCAGGACCTCTCTCATCGAAAAAGCTAAAATCATACAACTTAGACTAAAAGTCCAAATGGTAGAGATTATCCTGTCCTATTTGTTCAATTTTTTCATCTTTCCTTGCTAAGTCAATGCCTTTTTTGTCTCTTAAGAAGAACATCTTTGTCTAGAGCCACTTTGATATATTCATTTTGGCAGCAGGATATGCAATCAAAAGGTAAATTGAGAATGGGGAGGATTGGTTTAATGTTGGAAACTTGCATCATTCTCTTTTCTATATGCAATTCTGTAACTTTTCTTATGAATCATTTGAGTTAGTTATACAAAAAAAAAAAAAAAAAAAGGAAAAAAAAAACGAATAGTTAGTTGTATCTTTTTCTAAAAATTGTTTTTAGTTTGTTCCATCTGTTTTTATTTGGTATTATTTTTTGTTAGCTATACATGTGATTATTGTTTACACCATTGTCATGGCATATCTTTAATCAAGTATTAACATCACATGGATGTCAATGCATGCCCTTAGTTTTAAACATTATTCTGAATAATTACTAACTTAATTGATCCTATTGATGATTTTTATGAAGTTATCATCTAAGTAAATGATATGTGGAATGAAGATTTGCATGGAAAAAGAAAATCAAGTGAGATGTTTCCCAACGTGTAACTCTTGACATGTTTTCTATCAAAGCAGGGAAGAAAAAGCGGAAAGAAAGAATGGTATAAAAGCTGTCCTAGTTTTACTTTTTTTGATTTGAAAGATCTGCTGCAAGATATGTGCTTTGTTGAAATTTTCAGTAATCCATTTTTCATAATTATATCTTGGATTGTAAATATGGTTGACGATTGTTTTGGTTATTATATAACATGTAGAGCAAGGATTTTGAGCTTCTGAATTTTTCTGTCTTCTACAATCTTTCTGCACATTTGACTTCAATGCATTGGAAAGAATAGACTATTAGACACTTTTAACACAAAGAGACCCATTTGGAGGAAAATGAATATGATGTGCTTGAAAGATAAAGGTGCATTATTCTTATCCTTCATTATAAAACTATGAAGTAAATTACACAACCATCCCCTAAAATCTTTTGAAATTGCATGGACCCCTAGATTTATAAATGTCAGCACCTAGACCCTTGACACACCTATGGGACCCACTTTTGTTTTCTTATCTATTGTAGGTGATGTGGCTATACAAATAGAGAGAATAAATGCCACTCAAATGCTTATGCTGACTTGAAAAAAATTGATCCAATCTCCCTTTGAAATACTAGATGTCACATTAAATAATATGAGATTCATTAACACAAAGTAAATGTGCGTTGGTTATTATCTTAAGAATGGGTAGAAGCTTCCATTCGAACTCCATGGTATGACCAATGACCATTGTGTCCAATACTTTTGATAGTACGATGCCCAACAACAATTTTCCAGTTTGCTTCAGACCGTCTCAATGCTGAGTCAAGATCCTGCTCCAAAAATCTAACTTGAATTTTGTAATTTTTGCTGTCTGAAGCTTTTATAGAGAACAAGATGTGAAATTACCCTCATAAGATTTGTAAGGTAATGTTTCTTGGGAAGCACTTTCCTTTAGTTAAACTTGTGTTGCCGCACTTTTCAAAAGTACTTTCAATGAAGGAGTTTTGTCAATGAAGAAAAATTCGGCAATTTTTGTGATGATTTCAAACGGCAGTACTTCAAGATTTTCAATAATCTGACCAACTCATATGCTTAAGAATTTTAACTATTCTGAACTCACGTGTATTAAGGACAAAATGACCTTTTTGGAAAACCATCTGCTATCAATCTCGGTAAAGGAAAGGACTCGATTCTATAGACATGATTGCCCAAAATAGGGACCAATAGAGAGTAAAAAGCAAACAAAAGATGACACTCTTTGTTGGTTTATTTATGATCCAAATGAAGGAGTAATCTTTTATAGGTGATAAGAACGAGATCTGTCAATATCATAGCTTAGTACTATACCATTTTATGTATAGGCTCTTGGCAGTGTAGATCTTTATGAATGACTCCAATAATTTGAGGTTTGGAGAGAGAGAAACGAGATTCATCTTTTCCATGTTGGCATAAATATTTCAAGGTGGCATTTATTTTTTTCTATTTTTTCAGCCATGTTAGCTACAATGGACACATAAGCAACCAACATGCATCAAAAGTGTGTCATTAGTGTTTCAGGGGTTCTAAACACTGACTTTTGAAAAATTAGGGGTTCGTGTAAATTTAGAAGATTTCAAGGGGTGTTGGTATAATTTATTGTAAAATATATCGTGATAAAAGGTTAAGGGTTGTTTGATCACTATGGAGCTAAGAATGAGATGCATTTATAGTTACATAAATCATGAGATTTTGCAACAGTCCTTGCCTTATGTGGTCATTACATTGGTATGAAAGAGTTTCCACTTCTAATATTGCCTCTAAAGAATAACCATTCTTTAGAACTCTCATAATAGAGTACAAGAGGTTATGAGTTCAAATTTTACCAAGAGGGGGATCTATTTAGTGGAAGTTGGTCCTATAGGCTTGTAGTAGGAAGTTTAATTATAGTTGTACTATACCCTTCTAATGATGAAGAAAGTAGATGAAATGAATCTTTTAGTCAATGATTCATCTACCAAACAAAAGATGGTAAATGAATTTATCGTAGATAGATAACATTATGAATGACAAATTTCATTAGCACTATAAAAGGCAGATAATGTGTCTCATAAATAAAGTGTCTGAGATTCTTAAAAATTCACTATCTATCTTTTAAGCTTTTTGAATAAAAGAGGTGCAATGTTCTCTTTCCTTCTCAACAAAACAATTGGAAGTGAGTCTTGTGGTTCATGAGCCTTGAGGTATCTAGTCTAATAATGATAGTTCCCACCACTGATGAAAGGAGAGGGGTGTTGATGTTTTAGGTAAGTGGGGTACCTTTTTTTTTTTAAGAGCGAGGGGTGAAGGGAAGGGAGGGGTTGAGTGTTATACTACGAAACAGTGGAGTCGTAATAGCTCCATCATGTAAACCAACTGAAGATAGCAACTAATCTCATAGTTATTATCATAGATATGATTTACATAAAATATTCACGATTACTCACTTTGAAATAAACAATTTATACAAGATTATCAATAAATTACATACAAAATTTTGAGTCATGTTATATATATATATATATTTATTATCTCAAGATCCCAAGAGATAATTATACCTCATACCAGTCCAATGTAAGTAAAATGTTATATGATCACTTTCATATCTATGAGTTATTAACAAAATTCTCAAAAGTTTTGTTGATTAGTCAGTTTGATCCTCACTCTCTAAAGTTCTTTAAAAGGTATTAACTGTTGGATAGTTATAATGTTGCATTTGAATTATTACCTGCAAGAAAATTTATAAGGGTATGAGTAACCAACGGCTTACTAGGTAAGGATGGAGACATAGGACTGTATAATAACATAAGCATGGTTCTTAAATAATTAATTAAATGAAATGCAATGCAACACATAAATGTTATCACGCAACGTTATTTGATTCATTATGAAATTAAAGAGATTTTATCTGTTTTAATCCAGGTTTGAGGCGTTTCAACTCGTACGTAATAGTTTATGACCAAATTTAAGTTTGTATAATGGAGGCATCGTTCCTCCCATGACTATCCTTCAAACCATTGCTCTCATCCTTACTACGACTTTCTCTCTTATTATTTAGTTTAACTAAGAATCAAAAAGGGACCATTATGTTACAATGCTATCTTTTTTGAAGATCTCGGTGTTTGGTTAGAGAATATTAGTTGTTCTTTAAAGGATTGCAATATATGTCTAATTGAGATGTTTAGATTGAATATAACTAAGTCCAGTTTATGGTGATCAAACAGTTTCATTCATCACAAACTATAGCAACCATAGTAAAGCATTAGTATAT
Source organism: Lumnitzera littorea (assembly GCA_024138015.1). Lineage (NCBI taxonomy): Eukaryota > Viridiplantae > Streptophyta > Magnoliopsida > Myrtales > Combretaceae > Lumnitzera > Lumnitzera littorea. Next base: position 25,714,321 of record JAMXBB010000002.1, on the reverse strand, counting down.
AGCCAAATAGTTAGAGATACACAAGCATATACACAAACATCTACCTATAAGTACAAAAAATACAATCCTAAACCTTTGAGTATTATAATATGATATTAAAAAATACAGTAACTTATTGATCCCAACTTACTTGAAATCCTTGATATGCTCTTCGATCTTGATATAGGGTTGAATCGTGGCCACTTGCTCTTATAATATAAATACTCTTTTAGTATTTATACCTTTATTACAGATAAGCTTCAAATCATAGTTTTACCCAATTGTCCAAGTTTTATATTGCTTATAACCAAACTAATCTTAAACTAGTTTCCGAATTAGTTTTTAATTTAGCATTTGGTCACAGTTTTTTATTCGTAAACATTAGTAACTCCTTTTGATCTAATATGTGAAGTTCATCTAACTATAGTAGGGTATCTGAAGTTTCTTATTTAACTCATAATCAATATTCTGGTTTGTGCTGTACACTCTACTCCTATTTTAACTTTCGAATTTATTCCCGATGTGAGAATTCTTATATTTTTAACATAATTTTCTTAAATTTATATTCCAAATCAGATTTATATTTTATTCTTAATATTATAATATTATCAATTTTACTCGATTTATTCTACTCATTTAATTTCTATCTTCACATATTACCCATTATTATATAATTTACATATAATGTACATATCTAACATTTCCGACACTATAAATATCATTTCTCATCACCAACATCTCAAGATGATTAAATATATCTTAAATTGGAATTTATATCAAATTATCCTTAAATCATAAAATAAACTTAAAATGTTGCCTTTTATTTATGATTTTAAGGCCTAAAAATTAAGTAAATATTTGAAAAATTAATTTTAAGAAAAACTCTTCATAGAAATATAATATATAACTTAAACATTACACACAAAAATTTTGGGCTTAAAACTATATTATTAAGGTTGTTTAAATCAAAGTGAAAATTAACTCTAGTTTAGTGATTTCTTAAGGGCAGTAGGAATCTAATTTTATCAAATTGATATTTTTTTTAATTAATTTACATAAAAAAATACCTTAGAATACAAAAATTTTACACATTAATTTGATATTTTTAATAGATTAAACAAAATCGAGTAAGAAATTAAACTCATCGGAATCACTAGCTTGCAGTCACCTTAAGCCACCTTAGGGTTATAGGCACAACTAGGGGGTCTACTGTATGGTGGTGGATTTGGTTTCATCCTAGGTGTTGGTCGAGTGTGGATTCTCTTCTAACACCCTAATTACGCTACAATTTGTCTAATTTTTGTAAAATTACTTTCTCTTTTCTTCTCAACTCTTCTTAATTTTTTCTGAACTCTCCACTATCTTAAATGAGTTTTGGTGTGGGTTTGTTGAATTTATAAGGTGGTTAAAGGTTTTTCTTGCAATTTTTTATTGCCAAGTATCCTTTCTCTTTTTCTTTTTTACTTTTTAAATGGCTTAATTATATTTGTTGAATTTCCATCTTCAATTCTCAACTTTCTATGCCTTAAATCGAGACTTTTCTACACTTTTCACAAATTTTCTTGATTTTTTAATTAATTTTTCTTAATTAATTTAGTATTATTTTAACATATATTAGTTATTTTAAGTAATTTCAGATATTTTTACCTACATGTAAATACATATATAATACAAATAAATATTTTAATAGATTATTTATGTTGTTTTATGATTTTTAGTATATATATAATTTATCTTTATTGATTTGTTAATTATCGAAACTTGTTTTATGCGTTTTTGATAAATAATAAGTAATATACGTATAGTTTACTATTATAATATTTAATTATTTTATTTTCCTAAATTTAAGCTTACGGAATTAATTTTACTAATATTTCTAATTTCGTAATAAAATTTGAGTTTAATTAAATAATTTACTCGATTTTCCTAAAAGTTACATATCAAACCCAAAACATCCAATTTTGGGACTTATATTGTAGTTGAAGAAATAGTTGGAAGTGGAGCATGATGATTAAATTGTGGTGGCTTGGGATGACTATCTTTTTGTTAGGGTTGAGAAGTTGGATTGTTTGTAGTTGATATATATATTGCTCTCTCTTTCCATGGATCCATACATTGTATTCATAGTGTTCTTTGACATTTTCATATTAATTGATGATGTAGGTAGAGATTGAGAAAGTTGAAAAGAGAAATGGAGAAAGGGCTTGTGAAAAGGCTTAACACGAAGAAGAAATAGGTGAGCTTATCCCAGCCTTATAGGAAAAAGAACTTGTAATGTAGTTGAGTTTCAGAGTGAAAGGATATGTTGAGAAGTATGCTAAAAATATTTCTTTTTGCAGGCAAATCTAGCCTAAGAACGTGCACGAGTTGAGTTCCAAGACTAGGAGAAAAAAGAAGAGGAGGTATGATCTAACAGGTTTTGCAATCTCTAAACTCTGCTTTTCCGTGCTTTGGGTTTTTCTTTGAGTGACTCTTTAATCTCTTATGACATTTCTTGCATGTTTATCCTGCAGTTTCATTTCGACCAAAGCAAAGTCAAGTAAGAGATTAGATTGTGTGAAGGGTGTGTAAAACCATTTGATATTCTTTCTAAGCACCTCAATGGTGTTGATGATATGGATATTGAACTAAATGAGCCATACATGATTTTCCAAGTATAGTTCATTAAAGAAATCTTTACTTGGAAAACATGACAATCTTGGTAATGTTTTTAAGCTTCTAGATCTGATCATTATATTGGACATTAAGGCCAGTTAAATTTTTAGTTTTGATAATTACAAACTTTCTCTCTTCTAAAAATTGGCTATAGTAATACATTTTCTCTCTTTTCTTTGTTATCCTTCTTCTTCTTCTTCTTTTTTTTTTTTTTTTTCTGGAGCACAAGACGAGGCAATAAATATTTGTGGTGAAGGACGCTTGGATGTCACTTTCATGTGTTTCCTTTTTGCTTAGTTTGAAGTTCTGTTTGTTGCTATCACAGACAAATTGACATGTTCATTTCATTGTTAAAATAATGAATTAGTTATTTTAGACTTGTGTCTTCTTATTAATAATGTTGGGTCACTTAATGAAATGCTTCACATACTAAACAACATTCTATACTGGCAATTGATTCAGGGCTTGACGATGAAAGAAATGGAAGAACTTCATGATGACATCAAAATGCATTTGGATATAGATAGAGAGACAACAACACATATTAGGTACTGAAGGTATTTCTCACCATCTATTGCTTTCGTGTAACATATGCTTTATGAATTGCCAAAATTGAACATGTTGTCCTATTGATATTGTCTCGCTAAACGGCTACATTTTAACCACTTTGTATTGTGAAGCTACCTTGTGACGATGCTAGATGTTTTCTTGTTTACGGAAATAGAACACATGAGAGTCCATTACCAATATATATAGAGAAAGCAAGAAGGCCAAACCTATACATTACCACCATCATCCCACTCTAAACCCATCGCCTGTACCGGCCAATACACCCGAACCAGTGTTGGAGGCCAAAAAGCCATCGAACTAGGTGAGTCTCACGTCTTCTTCGATTTTGTAAAATTTCTTAAAATTATTTATTTTATCTAGAAAATTATAAAATTTATTATTCTGAGATTTTATTATATGTAGATTTAGGGAAAAATAATGATTAAGTTTAATCACGTTCATAAATATAGGGTTCTTAAGAAATTAGGCAAAACCAAGTATGATTAGAACTAGAAATAAATAGGTTTAGACGTATAGTTTGGAGCTCAAATTTTTTCTGTAAAATGCTTAAGTAATATAGAATAATGCTATGAAGCCATTTTTTTAAAATTAATTTTTGAAAATTTTAAGTAATTTTTTAGCTTTAAAATGATGAAAAAAATTGGATAATTTTGGGTTGATTAGGTGATTAAGTACTTATTTAGATAGTAATTAGATGTTTAAGGATGTTAATCTCTGATGTGGAAACCTAATCTTAGTCTTTGGAGTGTTAAGTGTAATTAATATAGGAATTATGTGGTAATTGTAGGAAATTAGGAATATGTGGAATTGGAAATTTAATAAATATGAAAAATTAGGTTTATTTGGATAATTTAATAATAAAAATCAATACATAATAAATCTAAAACAAAATTTAATTTTAGGTAATTGTATAAAAAAATGTAAGATTTTCTCATATTGAGAGTAAATTCGGTACACTGATTAGGATTAAAGTGTACCGAATAAGTTAGAACACTAAATTAAGACCTAATGTGATATTAAAATACTCGAGCTTAATATGTTTAATTTTACATTAGGAGTCGAGCGTATTTAGGATTCCTCATAATCAAAGACAATGTAAAATTAAAATTGGAATTTAATTTAAAAACTGAACCTCGAACTAAGGCAAAATGAATCATTAGTAAATAATAGGTATACATGGAGAAGTGATTTAAATTATAACTTAGAATATATATCATTAAAGTATAAGTACTAAAAAGACATATTTGTATTATAAGATATCTGGAGACAATTGACCTACAATTAAGTGATTAGGCGACTGAGAATTTCAAGTAAGTTGGGTTATTACTTTACTGTATTGGAATACTATTTTATGGTACTCGGAGACTTAGGATTGTATATGATTGTGATTGTAAGTAGTTTATGCATGTGTTTTAATGTCTGAATTCATGTTGAAATTTGTATTGTAATTGATTGTGTATTATGACAGGATTGATGTGAAATTATTTGAACACCCTAAATGGAACTTAATCTTAATCGACTTTAATGCCTTAAATTATCATGCATTGCAACCCTTTAGAGGATCATTAGGATTCTCCAACCAAATATCGACACTTTCGAAAAAGATAGCGCTGGATAGAAAATAGGTCTTTTCTTTATCCTTAGTTGAATTAAGTGACAGGAGAGGAGGTCGCAGTGAGGATGAGGGCATTGATTTGAAAGATAGTCTTAAGAGGAGCAGTGTTTTTATTGAATAAACCTGGATTTGGTTGTGAGCTGTTGCATAACGTGAAAACTCCTCAACTCGGATTAGAGAGGATGAAATTTCTTTGATTTCGCAGTAGATCAAACTACGTTGTGTGATGACACTTGCTTGTCACATTGCATGAAAATAATTACTTGATAATCTTGTTTATGTTTGTGTACATTCACGAGTCTCCAATTCAACTTACTGAGCTGTAGTTGCTCATACCCGTATAGATACTTTTGCAGATCCTGATTTTTGAATACTCCAAGTAATATGCCGCCTTACAACTATCCAGAGGTTAGTTCTTTTGAAGCTTGAGGTGTGAGGATCAATTTGCTTAGTAGTGGATATATATCTAGAGTCTCCTTAGTAGCTTAAGATTGAAAGACTGATAGTTGATATGTAAATTAGTTGACTGTTACATTAATGTAGAATTTCTTGGGAAATTCTGTAGAAGGTACATGTAATTATGTATGTTAACCTAAAGTTCTTGATAATTACTGTAACTTTAGCTAAACTCTTAATTGAACTGTTTACTTTAAAGTGAGGAATCGTCGATGCCTTGTGTAGATCATGTCTATGGTAGGTATTGTAAGACCAGTTATTATCATAGAATGGTTTACATGGCGGGACTGTTGCGACTCTGTGATTTCGGGACGTAACAGAAATGTCCCTAAGTCTTACTAAGGAGAAGCTGTCCTTACTGCCATATATATAATAAATAAACTACCTTCGTAAGTGTTAGATGACAAAAGTCCCAAAGATTCTTAATAATTTATACACTTAATTCAAAACCTCAAATGACCTCACACTTAGGGTATTTGGATGCATTGTCTTTATTCATGTGCATAATCATCACAGAGACAATTAGATCCCCAAGCCATCAAATGTGTCTTCATTAGTTACTCATCTACTCAAAAGGTATATAAGTTCTATAACACTTCATCTATAAAATTTTACATCTTTGTTGATGTCATGTTTACAAAAAATGCAACCTTTTTCTCTAAGACTTCTCTTTAAGGGGAAATTTCAATGATGGAAGATAATACTTGTGAGTCCTTTTAACCACTTCAAAAACTTGACCTTCCTCATTTTCTAGCTTTTATTATCAAGTCCTTTAAGCTAATTACATCCAAGCCACTTGATTCTTCTACTAAACCTGTGTCATCTTCTAGTGTCACTCATAATTTCTCAAGGTTCTCTCAGGTGTATTTAATGAGAATGGTTGTTCTAGAATTGACACAAGTTCAAGAATTTGAGTCAAACTCTGAGAATGAGAATATGGTAAGATCTGACTCACCTTTACACACAAATGGTTGAAACATCCATTGACCCAACAGATGACTTAGAAGGTATAAGAGAAGTATTAAAAGACCACTTTACCTAATTTCTAACTGTCTCTCTTAAGCACTTATCACCAACTCATAAGAACTTCATTATGAGTTTAAACACCATTTCCATCCCAAACACTATTTTCAAGGCTCTATCATAAAGGGAATGAAGGGATGCTATGAGGGAGAAGATGAATGCTTTAGAAAAGAACATAACACAGGAGATTATTGATAAATCGAAAGGGAAAAATATTGTTGATTGTAAGTAGATTTAAGTGAAATATAAAGCTGATGGATCTCTTCAAAGATATAAAGCAAGGTTAGTAATCAAAGGATATACTCAAACATATGGGGTAGATTATAAGGAGACTTTTGCTTTAGTTGCAAAAACGAAGATCGTAAGAATTTTGTTATCATTGGTTGCTAACTTCAATTGGCAACTCTTGTAGTATGATGTTAAGAATGTTTTTCTCCATTAAGACTTAGATGAAGAAATCTACATAAATATCCCACCTAGATTTAAAGGTAATACTAGTAACAAGATGTATAAGTTAAAAAAGGCTCTCTATAGATTAAAACAATCCCCAAGAGCTTCATTTGGAAGATTTGCAAAGGTTCCGAAAGAATTTAGGTATGAGCAAAATCAAGGTGACCACACTCTCTTCTTTAAATATTCTACTATAGAGATGAGAGGGAGAAGTATAAATTAACGCATAGACTGATAAAAAAGTTTAAGATAAAGGAACTAGGAAAGTTAAAGCATTTTCTAAATCTTGAGATGGCATATTCTAGAATAGGAATCTTCATATCTCAACAAAAGCACATAACTGATTTATTAGTAGAAAGAGGGAAGCATAAGTATCAACCAGTCATTGTTGTTAAAATTGCTAATCAACAATACGATTTTATGATATTTTTCTTAATTAAAATATATGTAAAATCGTTTATGTGTAGACGTTTAGTAAAATTGCAAACTTTAATATAAGATTTTATAAGTTTACGGTTTTATCGATTTTATACAATTTTACTGATTCTATATATTTAAATGAACAATAATTATGATTTTGACAACCATAAAATCAGTCTCTTCCCCAATGGATCCAAACAACAAGTTAAGAGAAGCAAAAGAAGCATTGACTATTGATAAAAGAATGTACTAGAAGTTGATTGGTAGATTTATATACCTTCCTCACACTTAGTTATATATAGCCCATTCTGTAAGTGTAGTCAACCAATTCATGCACGATCCTAAAGAACCCCGTCTTTAAGCTACTTATAGGGTGTTGCATTACTTGAAGAGCAATTTTGGAAAAAGGAATTTTGTTTGAAAGGAATGATAATCTTACTTTAGAAACTTATGCCGACTATGAAAGTATCTCAGTAGATAGAAGATCAACTATAGGCTATTGTACTTTTCTTGGGAGTAATTTGATAGCACAGAGGAGTAAGATGCAGAATGTGATGGCAAGATCATTTGCGAAATCGAAATTTAGAGCTATTGTGAGCTATTTTGGTTGAAGATCATTTTAGACGATTTGAAAGTAAAATGAGAAGGTCCTATGGGGCTCTATTGTGATGAAAAGTTCTCTATCAATATTGCTCATAGTCCTATACAACACCATAGGATTAAACATATTGAAATCGATAGATACTTCATCAAGGAAAAATTGGAAGAAGGATTAGTGTACATGTCATTTGTTCCATCAAAACATCAATTAACTGATGTACTTATAAAGGGGTTAAATAACTCAAGTTTTCATGATTTGGTATCCAAGCTAGGAATGGAAGACATTTATTCTCTAGCTTGAGGGGGAGTGTTGAAGTGTAAATGAGCTATAATTTTTTTGTAAATATTATTATTTTTCTTTTAGACAAGATTGGTAGTAGGTAGAGTATTAATTAGGTAGAAGTTGGTACACCAATTGGATAAATTTTGTTTATTTATATGGATGTTTCTTGTAATGTTATATATCAATGAAAAATACAACTTTTCTTCAAATTTTATTTCATTATGACTTTTAACCCTTTTGACTTAGGGAATATCCCACAAACATACAAATGAGCTCATGTATCTAGGTTACCTTGAATAGGAGAGGAGTTCCAAAAACTTTGAAGAAAAATACAACTTTTCTTCAAATTCTATTTCATTATGACTTTTAACCGTCTTGACTTAAGGAATATCTTGCAAACATACATATGAGCTCATGTATCTAGGTTACCTTGAATGGGAGAGGAGATCCTAAAACTTTTGGGGGAGTAGAGATAACATGTAGAAAAGACTTTGATATGAGATTTATAGGAGTGCAAAATTTAGAAGGGAGCCTATTTATTAAATAAGTTACTGCCAAAATTGCTTTCCCTAAGAGAATTTGAAATGAAATTAGCAAAAATTAATGATCTTGATACCTTTAGTAAGTATCTATTTTTTCTTTATGCCACACCATTTTGTTGGAGAGTAGAGATACACGAACATTAGTGAAAGGTCCCTTGCTCTACCACATTCCTTATTTGATTGTGAAAAATTTTGCATATTGTATAAGCTTCTAATTTTCCTTTTAAGAGGTATGCCTAACACATTTGTGTATGGCCATCTACAAATGAAACGAACTATTTTGCTCCAAAAATATTTTTGGTTCTAGAAGGCCCCATATATTATTATGTATTATGTGGAAGGGTTTAGTAGAGTATATGGATGTATGAGATAATTGTTTCAAGGGAATTTAGCAATAATGTAAGACTCACAATTAAATAACTTTGGCATTTTGTTATCCTTAAGAGTAAGATACAATTTTTTCAAACATAAGAAATTTGGATAACCCATTCTCATATGCCATAATAAAATATCAAACTTTGATGTAACTGGTAAAGGGGAAATGATAATGGAATTAAATTTTGATGATCTAAGCAAATCTAAGAAAGCTGTAGGGCAACATTGAAAAGCACTTTTCAACATATAGAGAGAGAACATCATCCCTAGAATCTTTTGCATTTAACCTCTATTATCCTTCCCTTAACCCTTCCCCTCGTCTCTCTTGTTTCCCCTTCCCTTCTCTTTCTCGGTGCTCTTCTCTATAACTTGTCTCTCCTTTACCCTTTCTTTCCCCCTAAACCCTATCTTTACACCGTTCCCCTCTACACCTTCCTTTTGCTTGACCTCTCTCCTTTCTCTCTTCCTAATTATTGTTAAGGTTGTCTTTTTCGGTTCTTTTTAGTTTAACTTTCTCAGTTAATCTTTTTTATTTTATCTTTATGGTGTTCTTTTCATTGCTATGGTTGTTATGTCAGTTAGCTTTGTCTTATATGCTTATGGTTCTCTTCACTATCATTGTTTTTTTGTTGTTATATGAGGACATTTGTATGAAGGGCTAAGAAGCCCACCATTCAAGAGTTAGCAACCAAAGCTCTTGCAATGGCCCCTCAACCCCCCTCTTGTCCAGGGAAAAAGAAGAAAAAGCTAGAAAAGAGATGTCCTAAGGAGTTAGCACCTAGTAGTGGTAAACCTTTTTTGAATAAGGTAGGCCCCAGCTCAACTAGATAGATCCATGTTGAAAGTTCTGAGCTTGATAAGACAAAAAGGGTTAATACCTTTCCTTATCCTTGTACCAACCTACCTCCCAAGGATAAAAAGGAGTCTTATCTTATAACCGTTTTTGGTGAAAGTGGTAACTCTTTGAGTAGCTTTATGTTAAAAGGACATAGCTAAAGTGGCAGAAACTATTGAATTAGGGCCTTACAAAGGAAAATAAAGGAGGATTCACAAAACTACCTCCTTCCTACGTTGAAGTGGTTTCTCTGCATGTTTCTACTTAGAAAGGTCTTGGGGTTAAGCTCTCTCTCTCGTATCATCTTCCTTATTCTGAATGAGACAACTTTATTGTTAATCCACTTCCTTTAGTTTCGGTTATTGGAGAAGACATATGGAGAAACACGACTGTAGGCTATTTTCTTGGATGTAATTTAGCATTTCCCTTAGTCCAAAAAATAGCCAAAACGACTTGGGGTAAGGAAGGTCTTATGGAGGTGCTTGCCAATGGGTGTGGATATTACTATTGTAAATTGTGGATGAAGACTCCCTTCTTAGAGTTCTACAACAGCTTTTGTGTTGTGAACCGTGACCAAGAACAGACAAAGACAGTTGCTGGATGGGTTAAAGCTTGTAGAAAGCTCGAAAAAGGGTTGATGAGAAAAAGTACGAAAAGAGTGATAAAAACGAATGAAACAATAAGTAAAAACCCATGAACAATTCTGGAGGATATAACGTACAAATGAAACTTCCGAGGATTCATGGCATAATTAGATATGATGCACGAATTGGTCCAGTGAGGTTACTTGCTACTTAACTTTACTTAAGGGAAAAGATAAGAGTGATGTCGACAGTAAATAAGTAGTGTTTACACAAGAAAGAAAGTACTCAAGTGTATTGAAAATAATTTGTCTCTTACAACTATAAGTACAAGGGTATTTATACCCGTGAATTAGGGCAACTTTCCCAAAAGAAAAAAAACAATAAAGATATTTCCTAAAGAAGCAATATACACGATACAAGAGGGTAAAAATGAATATACAAGGAAATTAATCATTGATGTTATAGATTCTCCATACGATATTATACATGTGGCAATGCTGCATTAGCAAGGTTGTTAGGGTATGCGGACAAAAAGTATGAACAGGTGGGCTCGTCTGAGTAGGAATGGCCTAGTCAGTTCGGATTTGCTATCTCTTAGCTTCTCGATAAGGATGATGCCGAGTGATTGGTTGACTCGGCTTTAGAGTAGTCACCGACTTGACATAACACAGAATAAAGGGCGGTCATTTGGTACAGCATTAAAGGTGACTCGGCAAGTAAATACTCGGTCTCGGTAGGATTTGGTTGGAACATAAGAATTCGTCATGCTAGTCGCTCTAGTTCTCGAGCTTGGCTGCAGGTCAAAGACTCCATAGCTTGATTCCCATTACTCCCTCTACGTTGTTTTGGATTTGGGATAAAATTCAAATGGTGTTCGCCCAGTTTTCCGTTAAGGTGATATGGACTAAAGTCATCAATGTTGAAGGCGTTAGAAATCCCATAGCCCTCAGCCAGTTCTAACCTATTGGTGTTGTCACTGATTTTCTAGAGAATTCTAAAAAGTCCTTCTGCTCTTATAGATAATTTGTTCTTCCTCTTGTTTGGGAACCATTTTTTGCTGAGGTGTAGTCATACCAAGTCTTTCAGCTGAAATTGTTTGGTCGACTTACCCTTAGTCTTTTCTCACATTCTTCTGGCAGCTTGGTTGATATGCTGAGTGACCTTGTCATAGATGTATTGAAGAGATTGTGCTCTAGCCGAGGAGTTAAGGTCCTCTTGCGTGGGTGCTGGTACAGGGGCGCGGTCGAAGGGCAATTCTAGATTGAATCCATAGACCACCTCGAAGAGAGTCTGCTTAGTGGTGTCATGTATGGTTCGGTTATAGGCAAACTCGATCACTGGCATGTAGATGTCCCAATTAGCTAAGTTTTTGCCTACTACAACTCGGAGCAGTGACCCTAAAGTATGATTAACCACCTTTGTTTGGTCGTCAATTTAGGGGTGACATGAAGCATTGAAGAGCAATTTGGTTCCCAACCGACGCAACAGGGTTCTCTAGAAATGGCTCAAGAACTTTGAATCTCTGTCAGAGACTACACTTATCGATACGTCGTGTATCCGTATAATCTCCTGTAAGAAAAGAGAAGCAATAGCCGAAGCGTTGTTAGTTTTGGTGCAGGGCATAAAGTGTGCCATCTTACTAAACCGATTCACGATGACTATTACAAAATCTTTGCCTCGGGCAGTTCGCGGTAGTCCGAGATCAAAGTCCATACTCAGTTTAGTCTACGACATTGTCAGAATAGGTAGGGGCATTGCTTTCGCTTGTTTGACTTGGCACTTGGCCTTTTTGCATACAGCATAGCTTTGGACAACTTGGTACACATCTCTTTGCATTCTCGGCCAAAAGAATCGGCTATTCAATAGTTCATAGGTCCGCTTCTCTCTAAAGTGCCCGGCAAGTCCTCCGCTGTAGGCTTCCTTGATTAATAATTCCCGTAGGGAACAAGTCGACATGTACAATTTCCCTCTTCGAAATAGATAGCCATCATCCACATAATACTCATCTATTGTCCTCTCTTCTATGTCTCATGCATTATTGGTCCAAAGTATAGATCTCTAGGGTACTGTTCATTGATACTCGCAAAACCAAACAGCTTGGTCTGTAGTTCTAATAACAGCGCATGCCTCCTCGAAAGAGCATCTGTAATTACGTTGCTCTTTCCTTGCTTGTACTTTATCATAAAATTGAACCCTTCAAGGAATTCAACCCATCTCACCTATCGTTTCGACAACTTGGTCTAACTTTGGAGGTACCTCAATGATTCATGGTTAGTATATATGACAACTTCTCTCTGCAGTAAGTAATGTTGCCACACTTGCATTGTTCGGATCAGTACCAAAAGTTCCTTATCATATATAGAGTAGTTTAGCTGTGGTCCTCGGAGCTTCTCACTATGGAAGGCAATTGGTCAACCTTGCTGCATTAGGACGGCGCTTATTCCGACACCCGATGCGTCGCATTCCAATTCAAAAATTTTGTCAAAGTTAGGTAGTACTAATACTGGGACGAAAGTCAATCTTCCTTTTATGTTGGCAAAACTCCTCTCTTCCCTTTCTCCCCATCGGAAGTCAGTATTCTTCTTTGTAAGCACGGTAAGTGGTGCGGTAATGGTGTTAAAATTCTTGATAAACCTTCTGTAAAATGAAGCCAGTCCGTGGAAACTTCTTACGTCAGCATAAGTAGTAGGAGTCGGCTACTTGACAATTGCCTTGATCTTCTCATCATCGACTTACAGGCCTCCTTTACTAATTACATACCCCCAGAATACCACTTCCTCCTAACAGAAGCAACATTTCTTTAAATTGCCAAATAGTTTCTTGGCGTGAAGGATATCCAAGACTACTTTGAGATGTTCACAGTGACTCGACATGTTGGTATTGTAGATCAGGATGTTGACAAAGTACACCATGACACACTTCCCTATGAGATGTCTTAGTATATGGTTCACAAGTCTCATGAAAGTGTTCGTGGTACTTGACAAGCCGAAGGGCATGACCATCTACTTGTAAAGTCCATGTTAAGTCTTGAACACAATCTTCCACTCGTCTCCTGGTCTCATGCAGATCTAATGGTAGCCGGATTTAAGATCAATCTTGCTGAAAATCTTGGCTTTACTTAACTCATCTAACATGTCTTCTAGTCTCAGGATCGGATACCCGTATTTGATCGTGATTTTGTTTACAGCTCGACTGTTAACATACATCTACTAAGTTCCATCCTTCTTCGATACTAGAAGTGTAGGCACAGTATAAGGGCTAAGACTCTCTCTCACATAACCTCTCTCTAACAACTCATTGACTTGACATTGGAGTTCAGAAACTTGCTTAGTATTAATCCGATAAGCTAGCTTATTCGGCAATGCAATGCTGGGTACTAAGTCAATGTAGTGCTCTATGCCTCGAGTTGGGGATAAACCCTTAGGTAACTGTTCGGGGAACAGGTCGGCATAGTCATATAGTAACTCCTTGATTTCCTAGGGAAGCTCACCTCACTCTTTCACTTCCAATAGTTGCTTGACTAATAATAGGGTCGGCTCGCCAGCATTGATGGCCTCTTAGAGCTTGGCTCTACTCATCACTAGAGCTTTCCTTGATCTAGGAGTGAGTTTCGTTTGTAGCTTGTGAACTTCTCTCGGCGGTATCGGATTCAGCGTAATCTTTCAGTCATCCTTTTCCAACATACACATGTTCCTGTAGCCATCATGTATAACTCTCCTGTCAAACAACCACGGCCTACCCAGTAACACATGGGAAACGTACATACGCAGCACGTTATAGAGGATCTGGTCAGAGTAATTCCCTATATTGATCGATAGTAATATTTGCCAAATGACATGTAACTCAACCAGTACAACTTGTACGGCCTAAGATGTACAATAGTCGGCAGCTTTAGTTTTGAAACAAGATTGGCTGATGCTATATTGTTGCAATTTCTACTATCCACAATGAGAGCATACATTCGATCATTCACCTTACAGGTGGTATAAAACAAGTTCTCCCTTTGCTCTTCCTCTTGTGAGGGTTCCACGTTCATAGTGTGTCGGACAACTATGAGTAACTGGTCTAAGTCCTCGGGAAACACGCCTTCCTCAATGACCATCCGTACTCTTTACTTCTACTTTTGGGATGTCTCCTTTAATGACCATCGTCTTTCAGTTTGGGCATTGAGCAGTCATATGTCCGAACCTTTGACACTTGAAGCACTTGATTTGGCTGGTTTTCCTGCCAGACCCTTGCCCCTTCTCATACATTCGGGTCGGCACTACATCTTCAGGTTGGCCTTTCTGCTTAGCATTGACGTCAACTCTTTTGCTTGGTTTGATATTAGACTGAGCTTGGTGACTTGCCTGTCCTAGTCGGCATTTTAGTCGTTACTCGGCTCCTTCTTTGCCTCTCCACTCATTAGGCAATTCTAATAGCTTAATCCATTGTGTTAAATTGTTGGAGTTTCATAATGTCTCGGATGTCTCCTTTCAATCCAGTAATAAACCTTGAGACTGTTCGGGCTGGTGGTTCCTCCACTTTGCATCTTATCATAAGCATTTGGAAGTCTTGAACATACTCATTAAGAACTCGACCTCCTTGTCTCAGCTCCTGAAGCTGAGTGAAAGTATCTTGGAAATATGTTTAAGGCACGAATCTGTTTCTAAGCACTTTCTTCATCTCAGGCTAAGTATTAATCTCTTAGTACCCTTCTCTTCTTCTCATGGCCTGAAAATTCTTCCACTATATGGCGGCATATCCGGAGAATTCAACTGCAGCAATCATCACTTTCTCATAATCCTTATATTGATAGTAATCAAATCTACGCTTTACCTTCTCTTTCCAATCCAGATACTCGTCAACATTTCCAAACTCATTGAAACTTGGAATCCGAAGCTTCACATGGTCGGATGCTCTGGAGACTTGTACATGCTCCTCTTCAAAACACTCTTCTTCCTCTTTAAAATACTCTTCTTCCTCCTCATCAAGCTCTCTTAGGTCTATCCTTCGCTTTACTCACCCACCAACTCTTCCGCCTCGAATTAGTCAAGTTGGGTTCTAACCTCTAATAGGTTGAGCAGCTTGTAGAATGTTTTGTACGGCCTCAATGGGTTGGTAAGACAGGGCATGAACAGCTTGGGTTAGATTTACTAAGAGGTTAGCTATCTCATCAAGTTTCTTGTCAATGCTTCTGGGAGTTCTTTGAGATTGTCGTCCATGGTAAACAACTCCATTGTCATCACCAGCACTAACATTCATACTTGTGTCTGTTATTTTTTTTTCTCTCAGATTCAAAATTTAAACAAACACTTCAGAAAGTGAATAGCAAATAACACAGTAGTCAAATGAATACATCAACCGACTCTGTTCCACACACACAAAACATAGTACAACAGAACTTCTAGAAGAACTAACTATAGTGTCACGCCTTGAACAAGAAGAGTTATAACAGTCCCACCGTGTAAACTAATCTAAGATAGAAGCTGACCTCACAGTTGCTATCGTAGATGCAGTTCACACAAGGCGCATAACTCAACTAGCTTGAAACGTCTGTTCTGACACCTGTTAATGACCAGACCTATGGTAGAGCTTTTACAAGATACTTATTCTATACAACCTGCTATTTAGTATCACAACAGTATTTAAACAAACGTTTCATGTCCAAAGGTAAAGTTTACAAATAAGAGTTTATTAAAAACCACAGGTTTTGCGCTCTATATACAATAAGTTAGAAAACTAGTGGGCTCCCAAGAAATTCCCAATAGTTTTCCTCAAAACTTAAAAACAAGTTAAGAGCTCAGGTTCAATTAATTCCTCTATCTTCACTTTCCCACACAGTAGCACACTAACCTGGGAACGGTAGTACTTGAACATCTTGTCTTTACTCAACACTTGCAAAAAAGTCTGTAGGGATGTGAGCACAACTAGCTTAGTAAGTGGGACGGAGTCAGAAGAGTACTGTATAATCACAAATAGGGTTAATAATTATGATGAAATGCAATGCAATCACTCAAATGAAACATCGCATAGTGTTAACTGGTCTACTGTGAGGTTAGAGAAATTGCATCAGCTTCAACCCGGATTGAGGAGTTTCATCGCGACTCAAGTCAGACTAAACCTGGGCTTGTGCAATGAAGAACACCTTCCTCCCATGACTGCCTTCGAACCACGGCCCCTAACCTTGCTGCGACCTCCTTGCTTGTCACTTAGTTCGACTAAAGATGGAGAAAGGGCCATTTCAGCTATCCTCATCGAAGGAAGTCGGTATTTGGCCTAACACTCTTAATCGTTTCCCCTAACGGGTGATTATGCATGTCCAATTACATTTTAGTTGAATAACCGTTAGTGTTAATCAGGGGTGACCAACAAGTTCACACAACATAGAATCCATGCAAATATGCAGAACAACACACTAAGGAGTTGAATTCCTGTCACAACCGAGTATCATTCACATACACAGTATGCGCATGATCATCTAATTACAAACATAACTAAAAGTACTCTTGGGTTCCCGAATACTTTAAATAGTATCCCAACGAGCGGTGAAGCCACAATCCTAACTTACATGTTTAGACGTTCGCTATTGCTGTCTTGAATTATCAACCGTCTTTGTATTGGAAGGTCTTAATTACACAAAAGACCCAAATTCAGTTTTCGTAATAATTACGAAAATATTAGGGTTTAATCTAAAATGGTTATTTTATATATATATATATATTATTTCCATAATATGCAGTCATGTTATCACAATATATCGAATTAGATTATTAATTATTGATACTGTACATCATATATACTATTATGTATTATATATCATTTCGATCGTATCGAAACGTACTTTTTATTTATTAATTCACGTTTTAATTCTGGTAAGGTTACCGAAATATGTATATTCTTGAATATGATATAGTCATAAGCTAAATTACTTAAGGTTGTTCAATTTCAACAAAATTAGTGTCATTGGGTTCGTATAGACCTAACGACACGTTTTACGAATCCTGTTTCTAGAGATGGTTTTTAACGGGTAGTTTGAGTTTTTAATACAGTTATACATAATTATATAAAAATGATCGTATTATACATAATTTACATTATTAAATTATTTTTTTTATCTAATTTGTCCTTATATTGTAACAATATAAGTATTATTAAATTCTAATACACCTAAAGTGTATCCCGATCAGAAAATATTAATAAATAAAATAAAAATCTCCATTTAATCCAATCTGATCAGCAATCCTTTATATAGTTTTTATTTAACTATTTAATTCATTTTAGTCTATTAATATTACAAATACACCCTGACTTGTAATTTAAGCTATTTTACTTAATAAATTCGTAATAAATAGTTTGGGTTACCAAATAATTCCCTGAAAATTTCTATAGACTTCTAAAAATATAGGAAATTTAGTTATCACTTGGTTTCAAGTTTCCGACCTATTGCCTATATTTTCATATTGACAATTTTACCTCTAAATTATGATAAATTAACCAATTATAATTCTTTTAGCACCAAATTAATTTCAATCTGACTTAATACTATTACTATTTATTATAGATCAGTAAATTTCCATTTCATCAATTAATTTCATAATTTTGTATTAAATTCATAATTTTAGCCTATTTTCGAGCTAATTTCAAGCCTAAAAATGTAATAAATATTAAAATTATTCAAATAAAAATTTGGGCTACATAGCAATTACCTATATATCATATGCATCCTACACAAAAATTTTCAGCTAGAAACAATATCATATAGTATATTTATTTTACAAATATAAATTTTCGGGTGAAAAATAGATTTCTTAATAAAGTATATTAAATATTACGAATTTTTCAAAAATAAAAATATCACATAAAATCATGTCTAAAATAACCTAAGTACAATTTTTTTCATAATTTTCTGGGCAGATGTACTATTTTTTAGAAATTATTGAAAAACAGGGCAGGAAATTAACCTTGGTGTTCTTGGGTGTTCCGGTGGTTGGCGGCGGTTGGGCAGTTGTCGGAATGCCTAGACGCTGGGGGTACTCCTTGGTAGTGGAGTGGTGTAGTAGCAGATCAAAGGAAACCCTAAGAACTAACTTAGCTCAGTAATTGCTCTGTTTTTTTCTTCTTTTTTTTATTTTCTACGATTTTTTTCTGATTTTTCTTTCTGTTGTTTCTGGTTCCAAAAGATGCAAAGTGATTTATTCAATAGATTTATAGTGGTTTAGGTCGGTTCCTTTTTTTATTTATTATTTATTTATTTTTTTCTTGCTTTTTCCTTCATTAATTGCAAGTAGGAGGTGGTATTGGCTTGTAAATTCACCTTTTAATTCAGCAATTATCCAGCTTCGATGTTTTCCAGAAATCTCCAGGTGTGAATTAGCAATTGGAAGGCTTTTGAATAATATTTTGCAATTTTTTTTAGGTATTTTGAGTATATTTTATTAATACTTAATTATTTACTTAATATACGAGTATATATTCCTTGTAAATATCACACGTAATATATAACTATATTCATATAATTAAGTTTCTAACATATCTTTTATTTTTAGGATATGTTCTAAGGTTAATTTCATGAATTCAACACAATAAATATATAATTACATAATTTAGAGTTAATTTACGAGTATAATTATTATTTATACCGGGTATACTCATAAAATTACGTGTATTTTTATATAGTAAATTATACTATATTATCTCATTTTATAGCTCAATTAACTTATCTCTAAGTTCTCGTTGCAATTTAAGTTCGATTTTAGGAGTTCCGAACATTTTAGTGCTTTATTAAATATTCCAATTTCTAAGAGTAAAATTGGGATTTCGGGTCATTATTACTAAAATCTAATTTCACTGAAATATCTCGACTAACTTTTTTATTTTAATCATAAAGTTTGGGTTCAGTTGGATAAGTTTCCCTAAAAGCCCTAAATCTAAGCTTGGTTGTCCTAAACTCAATTTTGGGAGCTTACATATAGTTCATACAGAACCTTTGCTCTGATACCAAGATATTACGAACCGTGACTAAGAACAATAAGGCCGGTCGCTGGATGGGTCCAAGCATGTAGAAAGCTCGAAAAAGGGTTAATGGGGAAAGGTACAAAAAGAGTAATGAAGACAAATGAAATAGTAAGCAAAAACCCACGAATAATTCCAGAGGATATGATGCACCAATGAAACTTTCGAGGACTTACGATACAATTCGATATGACGTACGAATTGGTTTAGTGAGGTTGAAGATAATCTGTCTCTTATAATTATAAGTACAAGGGTATTTATACTCGTAAGTTAGGGCAACTTGCCCAAAGGAAAAAGACAATAAGGACATTTCCTAAATAAGTAATGTACATGATATAAGAGGGTAAAAATGAATATACAAGGAAATCAATCATTGATACTACAGATTCTCTATACGATACTGTATACGTGGCGATACTACATTGGCAAGGCTGTTAAGAGATGTGAACAAAAAGTATGGACAGGTGGGCTCGTCCGAGTGGGAATGGCTTAGTCAGTTTGGATTCTTTGTCTCTCAGCTTCTTGGCAAGGATGATGTCAATTGATTGGTCGGCTCGACTTTAGAGTAGTCATCAACTCGACATAACATAGAATAAATAGTGGTCATTTGACATGGTATTAAAGCTGACTTGGCAAGTAAGTATTCCGTCTCGAAAGGGGTTGGTTGGAACATAAGGATTCGTCGTGCTAGCTCCTTTAATCTTCAAGCTCGGCTGCGGATTAGAGGTCTTATAGCTTGATTCCTATCACTTGGTACTTTGGACTACAACCGATTATTCTCTAACATTGGAAAGTTGGTATGTTTCTCAATAGTATGTGGCTAAATAAGATGCCTATTTAGGTTAAGTTATAGGGTATTCTTATGGAATTCTTACATAATGAAGGGGTAGATTATGCTGTTAATGTAGTTAGAAATCCTCTTCAAGTTGATATTGTGACGGCTAAAAATGAAAGAGTGAGATAAGCTAAAGCTATAATGGAGTTGGTAGCGGATAGTAAATTTGTACATTCCTTTGAAATGGAATGTAAAGATGGCTTGAGACATCAAGTAGATGTTGAGTACAACTACCTTCCTCCAAGGTGCCTTAGTTGCAAAGTGCTCGATCATACTCAAGCTTCATGCCTTATTCTCTAAAGCATTGAAGTGTGTGCAGACAACACATCGGAGCAAGCAGTCCCTGAAGAAAACCTTGGGATTAGCGTAGTTGTAGCTAAGAAGTCAAAGGATAGAAAACAGTTAGATATGCCTACCAGAGGTATTGTTATCAAGGATACTAGTGGGAGTAAAGATGAGATGTTAAAAGACCATGCGCCAAAACTCCTGGTAAAGGGAAGGACATTCTAGCTAATGTGGAAGTTGTAAGTCTAAATATTGCTACATCTTCAAGGAATAGAAATGGAAGAAGATTACATATCTCTTCTTCTTCCAAAGAGAATGGTAACTCTCTCGACGAGGAATTAGGAAGTAAGGAGGCCATTTCGGGGAGCTGTGGTTTAGAAGATGCATCAGCCTCTCCTTTATTTGTTCTAAACTCTATTAATTGTTCCTAAGAAGATGTTAATGATGAAATCCCTCCAACTAAGATCCTTGATATGATTTATGATAAGCATGGTTCTCCTTCAGATGGGTTAGTTAAAGAGGAGTAGACTGTAGTAACCTATAAGAAGGAGAAATTGAAAAAGAAGAAGGAAAGGGATAAGTTTAGAGACACTGCTAATTGCCTTTCCTTATGCTGATCTTGTGAGATATTCTCTCCTCCTTTTTGTAAATAATATGATAGGTACATGAAACATTAAAGAGTTCAATGACCCAACAAAGAGTAAAGCTGTAAATAAACTTTGTAGAGAAAAAGATATTTCTATTATGGGGTTACTGGAAACCAAGGTGAAAAACCATAATGTCCAAAGATTTATGAATAGGACTTTTCCTCATTGAAATGTTGAATGTCAAGATATAGGCCGGTTTTAAGTTGCATGGAAACCTAATGTGTAGGTAGTAAGTGTGATCAAATCTTCTTCACAGCTGCTTCATTGTCTCTATTTCAATAAGTAGCATGATGTTTCAGTTTTCATCACTTTTGTCTATGTTGTATATCCTAATAATAGGAGTGAGGAGCTCTAGAATGACCTTCTTTAGATGAAGCATCGCATTAACAAACCTTAGCTCATTATTGGAGATTTTAATGAATGTAGAAACTTAAGTGAAAAGAATGGAGGTATGGAGATAGTTTCAAGAGGCATGGAATGTTTCAATGAGACATGCTACCTTGGCTATGTAGCATTTTCAATCACTATTAAATGATGTTCCACCTATTGATATTAACAAAAACAACTTAGAAGGGCTTATCAGACATATAATCTCGATCTTAGATGTTGATTCCTTGATAAAATCGGTATCTAATGATGAAATAAAAGCAGCCACGTGGTTTATTGCAAGAGAAAAGTCCCTAGGCCCTGATGGATTTGGAGCTAACTTTTTTAGAGACGCTTGGCAGATAGTGGGAGAGGAAGTTTGCTCAACCATTAAAAGCTTCTTTGCTTCAAGAAGAATGCTATAGGAAGTTAACTTAACCTATCTCACTTTAGTGCCAAAGAAAGATAATCTTAGCTCTTTTGTGGACTTTTGACTTAGAGTTTGCTGCAACACTTGGTCTAAATGCATTCCTAAGCTCATAGTAGAGTGTCTAAAGAGCTTCAATCCTTTCTTGATTAGTAAGGAACAAACAACCTTTATTAAAGGAAGGAGAATAGTTGATAATATCTTAGTAGCCTAAGAGCTTGTTAAAGGCTATCATAACAATAATAAAGGTGCACGTAGTGCTATCAAGGTGGATCTCTCCAAAGCTTATGATAATGCCAAGTGGAACTTTATTGAAGGAGTTTCTTAAGGCCATAGGGTTCTTGCACTAATCCATCTCTTGGGTAGTGGTGCGTATAACCTCCCTTAAGTTCTCTATTAACTTAAATGGAGAATTAGTAGGATAATTTGGAGCTTCAAAGGGCCTTAGATAAGGGGATCCTAACTCCCCTTATCTTTTTATTATTGCTATGGAAATCTTTTCATGCATCATGAAGGAAAAAGGAGAGAAAGAAGATTTCACTTTTCATTGGAGATGTAAGAAAGAAAAGCTCAATCACCTATGTTTTGTAGATGATATCTTGATTTTTTGAAAAGGTGACATTAACTCCTTGAAGCACATAAAAAAGGGACTTGAGGAGTTCCAATCAATGTCGGGTCTACAAGCTAATGACATGAAGATTAACTTGTTCCTTAGTGGCATTACAATACGTGCTAAGGATCAAATAACTAGATTAATAGGTTTTGAGATAGGTAAACTCCTTATTCGTTATTTGGCAATCACATTCTCATCTCCTAGTTTATCTAAAGTAGACTGTCAAGCATTGATTGACAAATTTTCATCAAGAATCAATCATTAGTCCTTCAAATATCTCTCTTGTACAGGTAGAGCCTAACTTATCAAAAGTGTTCTTTTCTCTCTTATAGTCTATTAGGCTATGATCTTTGTCATCCTTGCTTCTATTTTGAATAAGGTAGAGTCAAAGCTCAAAAGATTCTTTTGGAATGGAGAAGATGATAAAAAAGTGAGAGCAATGGTGAAATGGAGGGATATTTGTAGACTAAAGAATGAAGGGGACTTGAGTATTATAGACATTAAGCTATGAAACATGGTAGCTTAGTTAAAGCACATTTAGACTCTTTATGAAGACGATGGTTCTACTCTTTGGCCAAGTTGGGTCAAAAACGAAGTTTTAAGAGGCAGAAGTATGTGAAACATAAAAATACCAAATGATGCATCTTGGTCTTAGAGAAAAATTCTTCAAACAAGACCTTTAGTCAAAAGGATACTTAGATGGAAGATGAAGGGAAGGCAACTGTCACGCTCCGAACAGGAAGAGTCATAACAGTTTAGCTGTGTAAACTAATCTAAGATAAAAATTGTCTTCACAGCTACTATCATAGATACGATTCACATAAGGTGCACAACTCAACCAGCTTGAAACGTATATTTTGATATTTGTTAATAACCAAACCTGTGGTAGAGCTTTTACAAAATGCCTGTTCTATACAACCTATTGTTTAGTACCACAACAGTATGTATACAAATGTTTTACGTCCAAAGGTAAAGTTTATAATCGGAATTTATTAAAAAACCACAGGTTTTGCAGTCTATATACAATAAGTTAGAAAACTAGTTAGCTCCTAAGGAATTCCCAATTAGTTTCCTTAAAAACTCAAAGACAAAGTCAAAAGCCTAGATTCAGTTGATTCCTCGATCCTCACTTTCCCAAATAGTAGCACACTAACTTGGGAACGGTGATATCTGAACATCTTGACCTCACTCAACACCTGCAAAAGAGTCTATAGGGATGTAAGTACAACTAGCTTAATAAGTGGGACGAAGTCAGAAGAGTACTGTACAAATACGAATAAAGTTAATAATTATGATGAAATGCAATGCAATTAAACAAATGAAACATCGTACAATGTTATTTGGTCTACTATGAGGTTAGAAAAATTACATTCGCTCCAACTCAAATTGAGGAGTTTTATCGCGACTTAAGTTAGACCAAACCCGGGCTTGTGCAATGGAGAGCACCCTCCTCCCATGACCGCCTTTGAACTATGGCTCCCAACCTTGCCGTGACCTCCTCTCCTGTCACTTAGTTTAGCTAAGGGTGGGGAAATGACCATTTCAATTATCCTCATCGAAGGAAGTCAGTATTTAGCCTGATATTCTTAATCGTTTTCCCTAATGGGTGTTATGCATGTCCAGTTTCATTTTAGTCGAATAAACGTTAGTTTTAATCAGGGGTGGCCAACAAGTTTACACAATACAGAATCTATGCAAACATGTAGAACAGCACACCAAGGAGTTAAACTCCTGTCACAACCGAGTATCATCCATACACATAGCATGCGCACAATCAACTAACTACAAACACAACTAGAAATATTCTTGGGCCTCTAGGTACTTTAAACTGTACCTAAACAAGCGGTGAAGCTACAATCCCAACTTACTTGTTTAGACGTTCGTTATTGGTAACTTGAATTGTCAACCATCTTTGTATTGGAAGATCCTAGTTACACAAAAGACCCAAATTCAATTTTCGTAATAATTACAAAAACGTAGGGTTTAATCTAAAATGGTTATATATTATCATTATTATTATTTCCATAATATATAGTCGTATTATCACTATATATCAAATTAAGTTATTAATTGTTGATACTGTACATCGTATATACTATTACGCATTATATATCGTTTCAATCGTATTGAAACGTATTTTTAATTTACTAATTCACGTTCCGATAAGGTTACCGAAATATGTATATTCTTGAATATGATAAAGTTATAGGTTAAATTACTTAAGGTTATCCAATTTTAACAAAATTAGTATCGTTGGGTTCGTATAGACCTAGCGATAGGTTTTACGAGTTCTATTTCTAGAGACGACTTTTAACGGGTAGTTCGAGTTTTTAATACAATTATACGTAATTATATAAATATGATCGTATTATACGTAATTTACGTTATTAAATTGTATTTTACCTAATTTGTCCATATATTATTACAATATAAATATTATCCAATTCTAATATACCTAAAGTGTATCCTGACTAGAAAATATTAATAAATATAATAAAAATATTAATTTAATCTAATCTGATTAGTAATCCTATATATAGTTTTTATTTAACTATTTAATTCATTTTAGTTTATTAATATTAAAAATACACCCCGACTTGTAAATTAAGCTATTTTACTTAGTAAATTCGAAATAAATAGTTTGGGTTACCAAATAATTCTCCGAAAATTTCTATAAACTCCTAAAAATATGGGGAATTCAATTATCACTTGATTTCAAGTTTCTAACCTATCGCCTATATATTCGTATTGGCGATTTTACCCCTAAATTATTATAAATTACTCAATTATGATTCTTTTTACACCAAATTAATTTCAATCTGACTCAATACTGTTATTATTTATTATAGATCAATACATGTCCATTTCATCAATTAATTTCATAATTTCCTATTTAATTCATAATTTCAACCTATTTTCGAGTTATTTTCAGGCAAAAAAATGTGATAAATATTAAAAATATTCAAATCAAAATTCGGGCTACATAGCAATTATCTATATATCATACACATCCTACACAAAAATTTTCAGCTAGAAAAAATATCATTTAGTACATTTATTTTACAAATCTAAATTCGGATGAATAGTAGATTTCTTAAGAAAGTATATTAAATGTTATGAATTTTTCAAAAATAAAAATATCACGTGAAAGCATGTTCAAAATAACCTAAGTGCAATTTTTTTTCATAATTTTCTGGGTAGATTTACTAATTTTTAAAAATTATTGAAAAATAGGGCAGGAAATCGACCTTGATGTTCTTGAATGCTCCGATGGTTGGCGGCGGTTGGGTGGTTGTTAGACGGCCTGTGCGATGGGTGGACCGTATGAGGTTGGCTAGGTTTTACAGTAGAATTAGTTTGGGTTCGAGTTCTAGCTTAGTACGAAAATTACTTTGTTTTTTTGTCTAATTTTCTTAAATTGTTCTATTTTCCATATTTTTTTTTCTTTCTATTCTTGGTTCCTAATTGCTAAATTGTTGCTAATTTGCTGAAAGTGTAGTATTTATAGAATTTTTTCATCACCTAGGAATTTTTCTTCTTCTTCTTTTTTTTTTTTTGTTTTCTCCATTTAATGAAGTAGGAGGTGTCCATTTTTCCTCCTTCTACTTTTGAATCATCATATTCTTTTCTTCTACAGCAACCATGATAGCATCCAGCAATTTCCAAACGTTTTGGAGTTGATTTGGATCAACTTTAGTATATTTTAGTTGAACAATGATAATATATATATATGTTATGTTCAAATTAGTTATTTACTTAGTATATAGGTATATACCCTATGTAAATATCACGTGTATCATATAACTTTACTCATATAATTAAATTTCTAACATATCTTTTATTTTTAGGATATGTTCTAAAGTTAATTTCATGAATTCAACATAATATATATATAATTGCATAATTTAAGATTAATTTATAGGTATAATTATTATTTATACCGAGTATACTCATAAAATTACATGTATTTTTATATAGTAAATTATATTATATTATCTCATTTTATAGCTCAATTAACTTATCTCTAAGTTTTCATCGTAATTTGAGCATGATTTTAGGAGTTCCGAGCATTTTAGTGCTATATTGAATATTTCTACTTCTAAGGGTAAAATTGGGATTTTGAGTCATTATTTTTGAAATCTAACTTCACTGTATTATCTTAACTAACTTTTTTATCATAATCGTAAAGTTTGGGCTCAATTGGATAAATTTCCCTAAAAGCCTTAAATCTAGGCTCGGTTATCCTAAACTCAATTTTAGTAGTTTACAGCAATCTTATTTCCTTTTAGTAAGATCACTAGCATCCAAAAGGTCCACTTATGGACTAAATAGATGAGCAAATGAGTACATTTGGGTTCCCTAAAGGTATTCTCTTAAGCTCCTTAATCTTGGATGGAAGATGGCGTTGGCTTAGAAGGGAGAGGGGGAATGTCATCACAACTAATCTAGCAGTAGTAAATCCACAAGCCAACTCGTTTAATAGGATGGCATTAAAGCTTACTGAAACTAAAGCCCTCTCCATTAGGTAGGCTTATTTTTTAGTAAGATAGAGAGATCCAAATCAATCATGGGCACCGTTGGTTTGGTATGAAAAAATTGTACCTAGGCATGCAATCATAGTATGGATTATTGTGCAAAAGAAGGTATATACATTAGATAAATTGGCTTAATGAGGATTGATAAAAGAGACGACATGCTACCTATGCTGCAATGGAGAAGAATTGATTGATCACATTTTCATGGGTTGCATTGTTTCGCCGTGTAAACTAACTTAAGATAGAAGTTAACTTCATAGCTGTTATCGTAGATATAGTTTACACAAAATGTACACAACTCAATCAACTTGAAGCATCCATTCTGATATCTATGAATAATTAAACTTATGGTATAGTTTTACAAAATACATGTTCTGTATAACCTATTATCTCATACCATAACAGTACTTACATAAATATCACATATCTAGAGTTATAATTTACAATCAGAGTTTACTAAAAACTATAGGTTTTGTAGACTATTTACAATAAGGTAGCAAACTAGTAGGTGTCATAGGGAATTCCTAGTTAGCTTTCTCAAAATTCAAAAGAAAAGACAAAAGCTTAGGTTTAGTTGACTCTTCGTTCCTCACTTTCCCAATCAACAGTACACTAACTAGGAGTGGTGGTATCTGAACATCTTGGTCTTTACTTAGTACTTGTAAAACAGTCTATGGGGATGTGAGTATAACTAGCTTAATAAGTGGGACAGAGTTAGAAGAGCATCAAATAATCATAAGTAAGGTTATTAATTATGATGAAATGCAATGCAATCAATCACATGAAATATCGTACAATGTTATCCGGTTCATTGTAAAGTTAGAGAAATTACATTTACTTCAACTCGAATTGAGGATTTTTATTATGACTCAAATCGGACTATACCTGGGCTTGTGTAATGGAGAACACACTCCTCTTGTGATCACTTTCGAACTACGGCCCCTACTCTTGTAGTGACCTTCTGCTTATCACTTAGTTCGATTAAGGATGGGGAAAAGATTATTTAAGCTTTCTTCATCAAAGAAAGTTGGTATTTGGCCTGATAGTCCTAATCATTTCCCTTAATAGTTGTTATGCATGTCTAGTTTTGTTGTGGTCGAATCTTTATTAGTCGTAATTAGGGGTGACCAAATAAGTTTATACAATACAGAAACAATGCAATCATGCAAAACAGCATATTAAGAAGTTCAACTCCTATCATAATGGAATATTAAACATATGCATGGCATGTGCACAAACAATTAATTATAAACACAAACAGAAGTACTCTTAAGCCTTTAGATACTTTAATATAGTATTCTAACGAGAGGTAAAGCTATAATCCTAACTTACCTGTTTAGATACTTACTATGGGAGACTCGGGTTATCAACGGTCTGACCACTGGGGAATCTTATATACACAAAACCCAAATTTAGTTTTTGTAATTATTACGAAAACTAAATTTGGGTNTAGGGGTGACCAAATAAGTTTATACAATACAGAAACAATGCAATCATGCAAAACAGCATATTAAGAAGTTCAACTCCTATCATAATGGAATATTAAACATATGCATGGCATGTGCACAAACAATTAATTATAAACACAAACAGAAGTACTCTTAAGCCTTTAGATACTTTAATATAGTATTCTAACGAGAGGTAAAGCTATAATCCTAACTTACCTGTTTAGATACTTACTATGGGAGACTCGGGTTATCAACGGTCTGACCACTGGGGAATCTTATATACACAAAACCCAAATTTAGTTTTCGTAATAATTACAAAAACATTAAGATTTTATCTAAAATGGTCATATATATATATATATATATATCTAAAATATATTATCATAATAATATATAGTTTTATTATATATATATGTATATCGAGTTAAGTTATTAATTATTAATAATATATATAATTATATTATTACGTATAATATATTGTTTCGATCGTATCGAAACATATTTTTAATCAATTAAGTCACATTTTAATTCTGGTAAGGTTATCGTAATACGTACATTCTATTAATACTATAGAGTTATAGGTTATATTACCTAAGATTATCTTATTTTAGTAAAAATAGCATTGTTGGGTTCGTATAGACCTAACGACATGTATTATTGGTCTTATTTCTAGAGATGACTTTTAACTCGTAATTTAGGTTTTTAACACAGTTATATGTATCTAAATAAATATTATTTTACTATACATATTTTATGTTGTTAAGCTATATTTTGCCTAATGTGTCAATACATCTCTATAATAAGGGTATTATCAAATCCTAATACACCTATAACATATGCCAATTATTAAATATATTAAAAAATATAATTTCCAATTAGACTGGTACATATATAGATAGTTTTTATTCAACTTTTCATCATATTTTAACTATTATTACTAAAAATACGTCAAAATTCGTAAATTAAGTCATTTTACTACCTAAATTCGTAATAAATAACTCGGCTTACCAAATAATTCCCAAAAAATTCATATAGACTCCTAAAAATATGGGGAATTCACTCATCACTTGGTTTCAGGTTTTTGATTTATCGCCTATATATTGAAAATTACTATTTTACCCCTAAATTACACTTAATTACCTAAATATAATTCTTTTTGCACAAAATTATTTTCAATCTCTCCTAACATCATTATACTTCACTAGAAATCAGTATAGGTTAATTTCACTATTTAATTTCATAAATCCTATTTATTTCACATTTTCACCCTAATTTATAGCTATTTTAAAACCGAAAAATGCAATAAATATTAAAAATACTCAAATAAAAAATTGGGCTACATAGCAATTATCTATATATCATGGATATCCTACACAAAAAATTTGAGTAAGAAACAACATCATTTAATATATTTATTTTGAAAATAAAAATTCGGATAACTAGTGATTTTCTTAAGTAAATATATTATATATTCCAAATTTTTCAAAAATAAAGATATCACACGAAAGCATGTATGAAATAATCTAAATATAATTTTTTTTTCAAATTTTTCTGAGTAGATTTGTTATTTTTTAAAAATTATCAAAAAACAGAGTAGAAGTTTAACCTTGGTATTCTTGAGTACTCTAGTGACCATGGGGTGATGGGGGTTTATTGGAAGGCCTAGACGCTAAGGGTCCTCTATGGTGGTGGAGTGGCTTTACAGCTAATCACAGTTTGCCCTAAAAACTAGTCTAGCTCGATGATTGCTTTGTTTTTCTTTTTTTCTTTTTCTATTTTTCCTATGATTTTTTATAATTTTTTCTTTTTGTAGTTTAAGGTCCTAAAATGTCTAAAGTATTATTAATAACCCTATATATATTGATTTTAGTCAGTTGGAGGTTGATGTAATTTGTTTATAATTTTTTTTTATCCACATCTTGTTATAATTAATTAAGTAGGAGGTAGCTTTTGTTTGTCCATCTGCTTTTTGATTCAGCACTTTGATTCAGCACTTTAATTCAACATGAGGAGGCCATAGTGAATTTAGCAATTTCTAGTAGTTTTAAAGGCCATTGGATAAACTTTAAGGGATATTTTGATTAAATACTATTATTATATATATTATATTTGTATTTAGTTATTTTATTAATATACAAGTATACATATCCTATGTATATATCACGTGTAGTATATAACTATACTCATATAATTATGTTTCTAACATATCTTCTATTTTTAAGATATATTTCTTAATTATTTTTATGAATTCAACACAATATATATAATTACGTAATTTAAGGTTAATTTATGAGTATAATTATTATTTATACCGAGTATACTTATAAATATATATATTTATACAGTAAATTATACTATATTATCTCATTTTATAGCTTAATTAACTTATTTATTAGTTTTCATTGCATTCCGAGCTCAATTTTAGGAGTTCCGAGCAATTTGGTACTATATTATGTAATCATATTTCTAGGGGTAAAATTAGGATTTTGAATTGTTATTTTCAAAATCTAACTTCACTGAATTACTTCGACTAACTTTTTTATTTTAGTCATAAAGTTTGGGCTCAATCGAATAATTTTTCCTCGCTGGTCCTAGTTCCAATTTTAGGGACTCACATGCATTTATGCTAAATCTATATAGAAAGAAGTAGAGAAGGCCTTAAGACAGAAAGTTGCGAAACCATTAGACGTAATTACTATAGAAATTTTTTTGAATGATCTTGGCCTTAAGAGCTACAATGAAAGCTATAAAAAAAAAAAAAAAAAAACGATTGCAGCTGTGTGTTATTATATTTGGAAGGAAAGGAATAGTAGAAGGGTGGATGGAATTTACAACAACTCTAATATGATACCGAGAATAGCTTTAGCGTGCATAGTATAGACGTTTTTTGTTTTTTATTTTTTGTATCTTTCTATTCGTACCTGTTATCCTATTGTTTTATAGACACTAGGAACGAATAGAAGGTTTTGGATTTAATGTACACTCCTTATATACAATTTTGTGCAATGAAATTATCTCATTCACCAAAAAAAAGTTTTGATGATCTTAGACATGAAGAAATCACCTTTCCTGAGATATAGTATAGCTCATTTCTATGCTTAGAGTTGCTAATTGTCTTCCTCAAAGTAGGGTTTTGAAATTCACATGAATGAACAAACAATGTGACTCTACGATTCATGTCCCTAAAAATCATCATTAGCAACCCATATCTTAGGTTCTTCTTTGTATTCATTATAAATCTCAAAATTGCATAAAGAGCTTGTCATGTAATCGGATGCTCTAGTATCAATAATCCACTCATGATTAGTTACTAAGAATAAAGAATAAGATACCCTAACTTTGTGAGCTTCTGCTATAGCTAAATTTAAAGTTTCATATGTTAGTTTACCTACATTCATCCTTACCTAGTTGCAAAGTTGATAAAGCACCTCAACTTTTTTAGAAGATAAGTTTTAACTCCAAAGATTTTTCTGAACCTACCTTAACCATCTGGATTGACTTCATTGTTCTACAGATTTCTTGGTATCTTAGATCTATAAAAGAGCCTACCTTTTGTATGTGAATCACTTAGTGGAGTTAACTCTGAAATATCACTCATATTTTGTATTTAAATCTAGAATTTATATATTGAAGTGATATAGAGCTTGTACATAAGAAGTCTTTTATAGGCAATCCTAACCTAATTGGTAGCGATAATTAATACTTTGCCAACTTAGCTACATACTATATTAATTCTACCAACTTGAATTTGACTACTAATTTTCTAAGAAATAACCAGGAGCATAATTTAATTGGGAAAAAAAAAAAACTCCCAACAATATGCTTTTTGAGGGTTAATTTTGTTCATACACAGTGTAAATGGCTCACGATGTGAAGATTTCTTTATTGCAAAGGATCCACAAGATTGATTGGCTAATGATTTTCTCTTGTCGATCATATTTCTAGGCATGCGATAGAGATTTTTTAGTTCAACATTCTGTAGCGTAGCTCCACGTACCAACTGATAATTCTAGGATGTGATGCCATACGAATGCATTGAATCTCAATCAGTGAAAAATAAGTAGTTGACCGCTCTAGATTCTATCTATGACAGCATATTGTTTGTAATAACGGGTTATGCTAATGCATGCTGCCTTGTGGCAGAACATGTAACTATAAGATTTCAGCCATGCTATGCTTTTAAGTTCATGCATATGAGTAGATTTTACTCTTGCCAGCACTAGTTTCTCGTTTGTTCTGAGATTGTGAGCTTGTGGGCTGTACCAGAGAAACAAGAGGAAACATCTTCCTAAGATTTAAGAGAATCACTTTCAGAAGCTTTTGTTTTATAAGTTTTACTTGATAGCTGGTTGGTTATCCATATTACTTAATAGGCACTTCTTGTGGTTGGGGATTGGGAACTTGCTGAAGCTAGGAGAAAGGATGGGCTTGATTGAGCTAAAGTGCGTCGGGAGGAACCTCCTGCTGAGTTGCTCGCAGAAGAAAGGGGTATGCACTCCAGCATTGAAGCTGCTGTCAGGGCCAGCAATTTATGTTAACTAATTGTATGTTGTATCTAGATTTAAAGGATTCAATTGGAAAACCACAAACGGCAATAGATCGTTTATTAATGTTGATTTGTTTGATTAGTGTGTTTTACATTCAAATTGGATCTATTTATGAAGTAGTTATAAATTCAAAGGCGAAAGGGCAATTCATAAAATTGAAACTTAAGTACAAATAACAATCTTGAAGCATAAGTATAATATTACAACTTAACAAAAGTTTAAGCAAAGCAAGTCTAATCGAATATAACAAAATTAATCATTCATCTTACATAGATCATTGTATTAAGTCAAATTATGACTTGATTGGATATTAGTGGTAGTTTCCAAATCCACCAAATTGT
The DNA here is from genome assembly GCA_024138015.1 of Lumnitzera littorea. Lineage (NCBI taxonomy): Eukaryota > Viridiplantae > Streptophyta > Magnoliopsida > Myrtales > Combretaceae > Lumnitzera > Lumnitzera littorea. The sequence continues at coordinate 25,680,896 of JAMXBB010000002.1, read as the reverse complement.
CTATCATTTATTCGAGAGAGATTGTTAAAGAATTTATATAAAAACTGTAAGCATCACAATTAGACATCCCGATTCAATACATAAAATTTAGGGTGATCGTGAAGTTATCTGATCGAGCCCAAATTTTATGACGAAGTTAAAAATATTAGTAAAAGTAACTTTATGAGTTTAAATTTAAGGAAATAAAATAATAAAGTAGTTAAATATTATATTGTTAGGTTATATATATATATTATCCATTATTTATAAATGAGTTTCAATAATTAATGAGTTCTTAAAGATAAAAATATGCATACTAAAAATCATAAAATAATCTAAATAATATTTATGAGTATTTATTTGTATTAGATATAAATTTACTTGTAGGTAAAAATATTGGAAATCACCTAAAATACCTAATGTATATCAAAATATGCTTTAATAAATATAGAAAATTAATAAAAAACAAAGAAAAACTATATGTCAATTGGGAAAGTTTGAAAAATGGCATGGCAATGAGGGAGGCTAGTTTAGTATGTTGAAAAGAGGCTTAGGATGCTAAAGGGTGACAAATCATGAATCAAAATAACACATGGCATGTGGAAAATCATTAACCGACCCTCACCATTACTTATAAATTCATAATATCCTACTTTAATTCAGTTTAGACTCTCAACATACTGGGAAAAATAGAGAGAGATCGAAGGGACTGAAGTAAGTATTTTTAGAAAAGTAGACAAAAATAAGTGTAATTTAAGCTAAATCAAAGTATACAGATCAAACCAACACCTCCGAGAGAACCAAGACCATAGGCTGAAGATGGATCCCGTGTCTAGGCTAGCCAACAAAGGGTTGGTGGCTACAGGTGGCTATAAGGCAGTTTTCCAATAAGTGTTCCAAAATCCTTCGATTTTTATCATAAAAATACTGAAAATTATGAAAAATTGTATTTTAAAATATTTTTGTATGTGGCTTTTAGAGAAAATATTATTTTATATAAACTAAGTCTCAAAATATAACACCCTTAATAAACTATTAAACTCAAACCGATTTCGCTTTTGTTTTCAAAAACCTTATTAGTGTTGCTTCGGCTTCAAAATTTTTTTTTGTGAAACATTTATGATGTATATTAAATTATCATGAAATTTTTTTGGTGAAAATTATTTTTCATATTTTTATTTAATTTTTAGGCCTTAAAAATCTTATTAAATGACTATTTTTCTAAGTATATTTAGTGATTTTTCAAGAAATTGACGTAGATTCTAATTTGGGGTGTATTCTAATATCTCAAAATGTTGAATGATGTTGAGAGATGAAATTTGTTTGGATTTGGATATTGTGGGCTTAGTGTTGATAAATGAGTGATATGTGAAATGTTGAAATAAGTGAAGTAAGATCATGTTGGGCTATGTAGTGTACTATGATTATAGTTGTGAATAAATATTCTAAGAATTATATTGAAAATGTAGAGTAAGCTTGGATAAGAGGCTAGTTCAGAAGTTAGATCAAAGACAAGATATATAGAGTGAATAGGAAGTCGATTAGAATATAATTTAGAGACTCTTTATACTTGAGATGTAGTTGGATAAGTTTTAGAGAATAGATTAGTAGATGTTTTAAGGCTTATGAATAAAACTGTAATCAAGAGCTAAATTAGAGGTTGATTCAGAGGTTGAATTAAAGACTAACTTTGAGCGAGTCTAATTATAAGAGACATAAAACCTGGAAAACTTAGTAAAGTATAACCTTAAACTAAAGATAATAACTTAAGTTACAAAATTAAGCCTGTATGTAGTAAGTGCATGAATACTAGAATGTTATTTGTATTATAAGAACTAATGACGAAGATACAACGTAAGTCGCACCTTAGTGAGCAAGTGAAGGAGTCCAAATAAGTTTAGAATCAATACATTACTGTATTTCAGGGTACTATTTTATAGTACATGAAGGTTTAAAATTGTATTTAGTTGTACTTGTAAGTAGCTGATTTGTGCACATGCTTATGCGTTTCTAAGCTTAAATGTATACTACTGGGTTGCTATTATGGATTGGAATTATTGTATTAAGTGAAGTTATTTGATCGCTGTAAATTGAACTTAATTATATTTGACATAAAAACGTTAATCAAGCATGTATTGCAACCTAATAGGAGACGATTAAGATTCTTCGATCAAATACTGACATCTTCAAAAGGGATAATGTTGTAGCATAATGATCCTCTTCATCTTTAGTTAAACTAAATAATAAGAGAGGAGATCATGACAAAGATGAGGCTAGTGGTTTGAAAGATAATTATGAAAGGAGGGATGTCTTCATTATATAAACCTAGATTTGATAATAAGCTATTGCATACGTGTTAAAACTTCTTAAATTTAGATTAAAGTGGGTGAAATTTCTCTATTTTCACGACGAATTAGATAATATTGTGAGATGGCATTTATTTGTTGCATTGCACTATTTGATAACTCTACTTGTGTTTGTTGTATAGTCATATATCTTCATCCCTACTTACTGAGTGGTTAGTTGCTCACATTTTTATAAATCTTTTTGCAGGTGCCAATTATAATACTGTGTTATAACTATCCAAAGGTTAGTCACTTTTAGATTTTAGGGAAGTAAGGACTTAAATTAGAGAACTATCGAACTTTTAAAAGCTTTTGCTTTTATCTTTTGGTCTTGTAAATCTAGTTATGTAAATATTTTCTTAATCTAAGCTGCTATGATATGTAAATATCTCCTGGATTATCAAAGTAAATATATATATATATATATATATTAAAACTTCTATATATTATTTATTAGTATTTTTGTATGAACTATTTACTTAAAAAAAGGTTAGTTATAGATGCTTTATATAAATAAAGTCTACGATAACGGTTGTGAAGTTAGTTTTTATCTTAGGTTGGTTTACACGATAAGACTGTTACGATTCTACCACTTTTGGGCATAACAAAAAATAATTATATATAATAAGAAATGTGGAAAAAAATAAAAAATAATTTTTTATTTCTTTTCAATAGATTCAATCTTTTATACATAAACAAAGTTTTTATAGTTTCTTTTACTTGAATAAGTTGTAATATTAATAAAGATTTCAATCTCCACTATTAAATTCATATTTTCAAGCTACCATAGATATTGTCATGCTGAAAATATCATGTGCTATTTTTGGGACTTGGGATATAGGAATTGATTAGTTTTCCAATAATTATTTTATCTCATGTTGCTTTATATCCAAATATAACTCTACTTTAGATTTGTTAGCACTTGCAATTTTTTAAAAGATTAAGTTTCTAGATGAAATAAAAGAATTGTAAGCATTATATTAAATGGTGTGTTAAACCTAGGTTGACCACAACGGTTAAAACTGATTTGCCCTTAGTTCAACTTCGATTCAATTGTTGGTCAATGCGGTTCTTCCTTTACTTCTTAACCCTCTCATATGTTTAGGTTGACCACCTGAGTTAGATTTGGCGATATTGATATTAAATAACATAAACTCTCTATACTTAAAAAAATTAGAGTTTGTTAGAAGCACGCGTCCCAATTCATCATTTATAAAAATCTTAGCTCTTAACTGACTAGTGACCTGTATTCATATATGTATTTGAATTTTCATTATTCTTAGTATGCTTATTAGATAGAGAGGATAGGGGTGTTCGTGGTTCGGTTTAACCAACCGAACTAGTTTTAACGGTTTAGGATTTTGAACCAAACCACTTTAAATATGATTTGATTTAATTCGAATTGCTTTTCAAAAGCATCATTTTTTTAAATAATAATAATAGTTATTAAAGCTTTCAACTAATACTAATATCCTAATTGAGGAATATTATGTAAGAATTAAAATCGTATAAGATTATATCACGACAACATTTCATCTTCTATGATATTGAAAGTGCTTGAGTCTATTAGCGATGAGAGATAATTATAAAGGAAAATGAGCTAATTCTAAAAGTTAAAAGTAAAATAATAAGATTTAAAACTAAAAAAAAAATCGCTGATTTTTATATTTTTTAATAAGAAGCATTTCAATTCATGTTTATGCAATTCAGTTCAACCTCCCAAACCGAACCACAAACTGTTTGGATTATCTTGAACTCCCTCTCCCCCACAAACAATATCAAAATACAAAAAAACCGCATTTTAGGATTCAATCTTATTCGGTTCAATTCTCGATTCGATTTTGTGAATAACCTTGAATAACAGTACTCTTTTAACTTTCATAAACTCATTTGTGTTTTCACCATAAATCTTTTGATAACTTCAGTCATATGGGTGGGGAAATGAGGTAAAAGTAGTTTCACTGGTTATCTAATCCTAGTATGAGATAAGTACGTGGGTTATTGATCGACTATCTAGAGACTTGATGAGATTGAGACGAGAAAGAGTATGAAATAAGGATTGAGTGTGCATATGCTGGAGGCTTGTAATCACTCTAATTGCGGAATTTGTGAATTGTTTGTCACACAAAAGAAGATAGCTAGTGGGTGGATTTTAGTATGATATTGATAGTGCTAATATCTTGTTTTTTTTTTAATGAAGTAAATGTTTATTTTGAGTTCGTTTGAAGCTGCAGCTTTGAATTTTCACAGTGAGCTCGAACTGAAGCCACTTGCATTGTGACTGCAGAATATTTTCATTCATTTATATGTCCTAAGTAACATTAACTAACGAAAACTTAGTTCATTTTCATTTAGAACAAGATACATAAAACATGAACAGCAGAGCTTCAAAATTGTACATTAAAGTTAAATCAATCAATAGGAAATACATTAACTGTGATGTTTCGCGAGGCAAAACTCTATCCAGTCTCTCTCTCTGAGAGTCAGAGGTTACAAGTGAAGAAGCAATTCCGAAAAATTTATAAGGAAAAATTTTAAAAAAGAAAGAAAGAAAAAGAACAAAAAAGACCTAAGTTATATACCAACAAGTTCCTGTCGGTTTCTATCAATTGGTAACTCAGATTTCTCCTTGAGACTAACATGCCGCTTAACTTCGTCCAGAAACTTATCTGCAGACCCACTTTTGAATGACATCAAAAATGGAACTCAAATCCACCAGGAAAACCGCCCTGAAAACCACCAAAACCACCACCAGGAAAGCCTCCATCAAAATGGAATGTAAATTGTTGTCCCCCGCCACCAAAAGGATTGAAACCACTGCCGCCTCCCATACCCATTTCCTCAAGGTCTTCGCCTCTGTCATATCTTGTACGTTTTTCTTCATCACTTAGAACCTGAAATGACACGAGCCATCTAGCAGTCACAATCACAACTTTCTACTCAGAAGAAAGATAAGGGTTTAATTAACCACCAATAAGCATATAAATTCAGGTAGTACATAAGCATTAACAGACAAAAGAGTAAAAAGGGTTGCAAAACAAATTGCTAGGCCATAACATAGACTGCAGGTGAATCGGAAGTAAACAGATTTAAATCTCACAAACACGGGAAAAGAGAAATTTTCAGAAGATACCTCATATGCAGCGGCAATTTCACGGAATTTATTTTCTGCCTCTTCTCTGTTATCAACATTTTTGTCTGGATGCCACTGTAAAGCAAGTTTCTTGTAAGCCCGCTTGATCTCTGATACAGATGCAGTCTTTGAAACTCCCAGAATTTTGTACCAATCCTTCCGTTTACTCATCTTCAAAGCTTTCTCAGCCTTCATGAGTGCTTCCCGAATAGCCATGTCCTGTCAACACAGCAATCAATTTTGATTAGCTCCACCTCAAAGGGAAAAAAGGAAAAAAAAAATAATAATCCACTCCAGTAAAGGCACTAAAAATAGGTCTCATGATTTTTCTTCATAGGTGATTTCAGCCAGCACAGAGGATATCTTTGAATTTATAAAAGGGTTCTTTTACATATGTATGTGTGCATGTGTGCGCACACTTGCGTGTGTGCATGTGTTTTTAAAATATCACTTAACAATAACACAAGTGAAGATATGTCCCAATTCCAATGGCCTGACCTCCCTGATTTTTCATGATTTGAGATTTGTAAATGTGTAGCAATTCTTAGTCAGTTCTGTTACAAGCATTCTTCAATTAGAAATGTAAAATAAAAATTACACATGACCCGATTACGTAACACAAAAGAGAATATCATCAGAAAAGTTTTAATAAAAGAGCATGTCTTACATAAATATTAGTCTCTACTTCATGCGAATTCTGCAAAATATATCCAGGAGGTGTTGAAAATACAAACCTGAGGAGACTTTTGAGCGGCTGCCTTTAGGTCTGCTACTGCACCTTCCCAGTCTTCTGTTAGAAGTTTTGCCTCGCCCCTCTGAGAATAGTAAAGCAGGATATAAAAAAAAATGATCTCGTATGGGAAAATATCAGATCCCACTGGATTGGAAGTAACACAAAATATTAACTCCCTGATAATTCAGATATAAAGAAAGTACAGAACAATTGAATTAGCCAACCTGAACTAAAGCTTCAGTAAGCTCTCCATCAATTTCAAGTGCTTCATTGCAATTATTTAAAGCATCCTTTCCACGACCAAGCCTAACCAGGAGCTTACACAGGCCAAGATAAAGATGCACATTATGTGCTTGATGATCTGGGTCCAAAGCAATAGCTGCTTTATAATCTTCCACTGCAACTCGCAATTTGCCCTTATTCACATTATCTTCTGCCTGTATAAACAGAAGAAAAACTTCAGCCCAGTTATAGCATATACCTGTCAAAAGGTTTGACTAATAACTGGAACCAATAATTTATTCTAAGTCCATCTTTATTCCATAAAATCAATCAATCAATCATGCAGGATAGAAAAATGTCTTCTCAGAAGTTAGTGGGCTCACAGCTTTAGATTTCTTGAGCAAATTTTTTAACCCAAAATAAGCCTTCTTCAGTTCACCATGCTCAGGATCCAGGCGAAGTCCTTTCTGGTAATGCCTGGAGAATAAAAAAAATCAAAGTTTTATTCTCAAGACTCGAAGATACTATGATATGTTTCTTTGGGTAGGATAGGATTGAACTAAACCAACCTTATTGCCATATCATGATCAGCCAAAAAGTAGTATGCACGTCCACGAAGTAATAGTGCTTCTAAATTATCCTCATCTTCTTTCAGAATATACCCAGTCTCAGCAATGGCACCATAATAATCCTTTGTTGCCAGCAATAACTTTACTTTCAAAAATTTGGCCTGTAAGAAATAAGAAGCAAATTGAGGTAATGTTCTGCCTCTAAATTGACCTAGAAATGCTATTTACTTTCAAAAGATTGGTGGTTGGTTGAACATATACTGATATTCTCAAATGATACAAACATGGACTGTAAATGTGTTACCTTTGAGCATGCTGGACAGAAGACAACTACTACTTTGTCTAAATATTCCAAAGCTTTTGCAGAGTCTCCTGATTCAAAGAGAGAGTATGCCGAGTCCAGAGCAGTCTGAGCCTGAAGCAACTGAGAGAGCTCCTTTTCTGCAGCTGAATCCCCAGGTTTCGACTCCAAGAACTTTTTGTAGCTCATCTCTGATTCCTCAAATCTACATCATCCAAAAAGCGCCTGAATCATATATAGGACTCCAATCAGGAAATTGGAGAGAAGAGGCAGCTAGGCCTAAAACAAATTACTTGGAGTCCATATATCTGCTTTTCGAAAAGACTTCGAATCTCAACTTTTAACAGAAATGTCCTTCTCAGACTAATACTTGAAGTTGTCTACCGGTAAGCAAAGTTGCAGCATACCAACAAATAGTCACTGGTTTTTTATGTAATCACAACCAAGAAACACCAGAAGGTTTGCAAGGAGAATTGCTCTTTCAACAGATCTATCCTATATATGCTGTGCTCAGACAAGCATATCAAAAAGTAAAGCAACTGTTGTGATCGATCAAGGCAGACAAGCAGAGCCAACCCAAAAGCATAACTTGTACTAAATTAAGGATGGCGAACTTGCTTCAAAATGAGCTTTATCAGCAATTTCCAGGAGTTTTCATGAACATAAACCAGAGATAATGATCTAGATCCATGAAGCTTTATTTTTCAGAGCATTATACGATGGCATTTGTTTTCTCTGACAAGCACATGTAAAATTAAAGCAATTGCACCATGAAGGCATGCAAGCTGTAGGAAGAAGGCATAGATCAAGCATATGAATAAGCTTGATCATCAACATCATCAAAAAGTTCTGGGAGAACCAAAAACAATAATCTAGTAGTAGGGAATAACTTTAACATGGAGTGGAATGTGTGAGGATTAAAGTTCATTCACTAGTCATGGATTTAAAGTTTTCACTTAGCATAAGCACGAAATTCAACCCAAACTGAAAAGCAGGGCCAGGAGTCAGTTTTTCCCGGTTGGGTAGAGTACTTGGTTTAGTTAAATCACAAGAATGAACTACAATGGACAAAGGTAATGGAAAGAATGCCAATGGGCTAGATTTCAGCAACTCACTAGTGATACAATTGCTATAGTCTACAAGTCTGCAAGTGATTGCAAAAAGATTGTGCATTCATTAAAATCTTTGATGTCGTACTATATATATTTCAAATAAAGGAAAAACAATACAGGCATATCAGGCTTAAAGCAAAGTCCAACTAGGACATATTCATGACAAGTTGATTCTTTTGGATAAAAGTCATGATATATGATTATACTGTTAACCAGTGAAGCAACAACCATTCTGAAACAGAACTTATCAAATGCAAACCTGCATAATTTTCTAAGAGTGGATGCTCGGTGAAAATATGCTTCTGAAAGTTCTGGGTTTGCCTCAATGGCAGCATTAAGATCATTTAGTGCCTCATTATAACGTTTCACCCTTATACTTTGTGATGCGCTCTCAAGCAACTCAGCAGCACTACCAGACTTTCCTTCTGCATAAACAACAGACACAGAATTCACAAAGTGAATATATATATAAACATAATTGGCATGATATTGCTAAAAGAGCTCCATAAAAATGTAAAAAGTCCCCTTTAACCTATATGTAGCACCGAATTTATTGGAAATATTAGTATTTCCCTATATCTATATGCAGTCACCTTTTTTGCATCGGCTTCCTCATAATTTCAAAGGGGTCTTCTAATATTAGCTATTTTCAGAAATAGCCAGATAACAAATTAGAAGAAAACCCTTTGTCTAGTCTTATGCTCATGCTACTAGCTAGTTACTGGCACAAGATTTGCTATCTTGAATCCTAGTCGGTTGAGTTGCATGACATCTTTCTATGGCCAAACTTTTGATCCCCAAGATGCACAAAACTAGCTCATTACGTACCATTTGAAGTCTCTGGATCATACAATGTTTATTCACAACCGAGCCACTTTATGACTAAATTAATTTCCTAATAGAATTCTATTAAACCAAGCAAGCAAATTGATATCGCGGTTATTGGACACGTATCCATCATCGAGCAGTCAGCTGTGGTTATTCCTTAGTCTATTCCCATAGAAATATGCACCCGCCTTGAAGGAGCTAGCACTGAAGGATCTCCCAAAAAGAAGCTTGCATAGACAATTTCAATCACAAACCCAAACATAAAAATCCATAATTTCTAGCTAAAACTCCACATACTAATCAGGAAAAAGTTCCTCAATGGCTTCCAGAAGGCAGATTTCATCTTAACCTAAAAAAATTGGAATAAAATTCCCAACTCAGCTCTTTTTTCACTTTCTATTTACACCACACCAACCTCAGCAATAACTCTACGAAGCCCTAGAATTGCAATTCGCACAAAAATCGAATGAGCACTAATCATGAATGATCAAATCTCATTGATTTTGGAGTAAAAGTAGGTAATGGTAAATCTAAAACATGGGAAAGCGTACCCGAAGCAGATACGAGAGGCTGGAGAAGAAGAAACTGGCAAGCAAACACGAAATGTAGTATGAACAATGTATATAACCATCCTCTCCACGCTAAACCTTCCATTATCCTCACTATATTCAAATTCATCACCCTAACAACAAATTACGAATCTCTCTCTTCCTTGTCTATCAAATTAACTTCATGCAATCTCAGCAATACCCGATTCCAATAAGGAAGTCGAGGAAGCACGCAACAATAATTTCGTTTTTCAATGATTATTATCGATGAGTTGATACGACAGTGATGCAGTGGAGAAAGAGAAACAGAGGAGAGGGGAAGGGTGTAAAGAACCAAAGAGGTAAAGAAAGAGGAGTTGGGTATGGTTTTCTCGTGGTGTTACACGTTGATGGAGCCTATAGAGGATCGCCACGTGGAAATTGGCACCTTGAGCTTTTGTCACTCCATCGAATGAGATTCTGCCACGTCATTATTATGCTACGTCAGATTACTCATGGTACTCGCCAACTCGGAAATCGCGTCTGGGGCCTTGTGGAGGTTTGGGTTCGTCGGACCGGACCTGAAGATGCATATATATGAAATGTTGACAATGTCTGTTATGTTAGGCCAACAAGAACTTGGTTTTGTACGTGTGACCGGTCTCCTCTTTTTCTGCTCTATTTTTTTTTTTTTAATTATATAGGGTGGGCATAAAATCAACATTGGTGGCTAGAAAAAAAATGTAATGGATTGGTAAAAAATTTGCGGTCGCCCTCCTTAAACAGTTTACATCCTTTACACTGGGTTTGCTAAAGGAATAAATATCGGATATAATTAGGGAAGCAGTCCTAATATTTTGTAAGATCACTTTTTTTTTTTTGGTAATTTGTTAATTGGTATATTTGAATGTAGTTAATTATAGAGAGAAAAACGAAGAAAAGATAAGTGTAAAAGTAATTTGCAAATGTGAAACATGGTATGTTATATATCCAAGTAAATTAAGACACTTCTTCACATAGACATAACTATAAAAAGCATATAAAGAGGTATAGTTATAACTGAACCATTGTTTATTATAGATCTTTTAAAGTTGCGATAAAGTGTTAAGTGGTTAGATACTTAAACATGTACATTTTATATTACAATAGGAGGAAACACACATATGATTAAAACCAAATTCTAATTAAGTGAACTCTATGTTTAAAGCATTTATTATAATTCCATGCTGATCTTAGCTTCACAAATATATTTAAGGGAAGCATACACTATCTCTTATTAGAAGCGATGTTATTTGTTATTCAGATAGATAGAATGCATTCAACGTTGAATTAAATATTTAATACCTTTTCTATCTAATAAGAGATATCAAAATTCCTTATCGTTCTTAACTATTATTGCACTTTTAGTTCATCCAATTGATAGATCAATCTAATAAGAGATATCAAAATTTTCCATCGTTCTTAACTATTATTGCACTTTTAGTTCACCCAATCAATAAAAATTTCCTTTTACCTCTTAAACCTTCATGATAGTAATTGTTATTGACTAATGAATGACTAATCCTTGTAGTTTTTCATTCCTTCACAATAAGGAACACTACTACTTTCTATTAGATGGTATTAGCTGTCCTCTTAAATAGAGAATTATAAGAACTCTTTTTTCTTAATTTTGATAACAACATCATAGAATGTGCCACAACTCTAGCATAAATAGAAAAACATGAAAGTCCTATGCATGTTAGTTGGATATACATGATTTAATTATAATTAAAGTAAATACAATAATAACACAATAAATAAAAATATCAAAAGGGTAAAAAAAATTAAAAATTATATATTATAAGAGATTTTACCTTTATCAAATTACTATTACATTATTGCTACCATCCTACCCCTACATCATTAACACCATCACTTTAGGAATTGCTGCTAGCCATTGCTGCTATCATTAATACCACTACCACTACTACTCTTACCCCTACTAGTATACCACCACTATTGTCATCCTAACTGTTATATCCATACAACTATTATAACCACTGCATACCTTCATTATAATCATACCACTATTATCATACCCTACTACTACTGTTGCTATCAACACTTATTACTTTTCAACCACCTACCACCATCAACACAATCACTGATATCACTATCATCGTCGTTGTTGTATCACTATTAACTATCACCAATACACAACCTCATCCTACATGTTGCTATGACTACTGTTGCTATTGCAATCAACACTATTATGGTTATACTACTGCCCGCATTACCACCACTATCCTTACATTATCACCACCATCATATCACCTTGCTATTACCAATGGTACATTAGTATTGCCACCACTATTATCACCACCACCTTTCCTAATCTTGCCGTTATCACCACCACCATCATCATACATCTCACTACTAGCACCATCATTATTACACTACCACCAATTCTATTACCTTGCACCATAATTTATACTAACACTAACACTAACATCATAGGATAGCTATTACTACCTAGCGTTGCAAGTACTAACCATTCGAAGATGGTGGTAACAGCGAAGATTCTTTTAGTATTGTCTACTATGGATAATGATTTTATTGACAAAATTTATATATTAAGAATTCAAATGAATACAATATTATGATAATATATTATGAATTTTAGTTATAGATTTTTGGACTTACATATTTCTATTATGTATAAGAGTATGTTACGAAGTTCTTGCATGCTGATGGTTTTAAAATGTAACATAAATATTATCAAATTACTTAAATTCATTTGATTCATTTTAGACCATGTAGACCGATCGAGTATCTTCATCCTAATTCAATCTATAATGCAATTTTAATTGTGCTAAGTTACAACTATTCTTTTGAACTCAACCATGAATTGCATTAAATTCTCTAAAATACGTATATTTAGCTTATAAAAGACAAATAAATACTAAAAACTACTAAATGAGCATTAAATGTAATTTTAACTACATAGCAACCCTTAAACAAACTTAGCTACTCATGTTTGCAAACACATAAAAAAAAAAAAAAACAAAACATCTAAAAATGCAAGTAGAACTCATGAATATATCAAACACAAGTCTAAAGAGAGAAAGATGAAAGTACTTAGTTTAATAAGAGCATATAACAAGCTTAACCCCCTTTAATTTAGCTATAAAATAATAAAAGGGAATGTACCAAGTTTTAGAAAGGAAAAAGAAAAAAAAAACACGAGGTGAAATAAATGATGGATGATTAAAGTTTTTAGTAAAGTTAGGTATTTATAGCGGATATATGCAATACTATAATAAAGGACTTTGTTTGAATCTTTGTTGCAAAACTTGAACATAGTATACAAGTTGGTCCAAGTTCAAACACACGCATCACTCCATTTGAGGCGCATGGAGAAGATCTACATGAAGTAGTTTAACTTATGTTGCATGTCATGGAAATTCATTCATAATCCCGTGCTTCACATGATACCATTACATACGTTAAAAGTAAGGAAATCACTTTGGTTGAATCTTCTAAGGTGAGATATGATTGACTTCTTAAATCACTTATTTCATTTAAATATTCTAGGTTTTACGCTTCATTAAAGTTTGACAATTTTCACTTTGTGGTGGCTTGATATGGCTTTGATTTCCATGAATTTAGACATGAAGCACTACCGTATAAACATGAGTAGCATGAAAGACAGGGGAATAAATATGAAAAATTCTTTTGCAATGATATTGAGTGGTTAGATTTATATTCCATACTACACCAAATCACTTTAAACTAAGTCAAACCACATTATCAATGAGAGAAACAGAAAGAAAATTTATGAATTATATGGAAAGTCCCCACTTTAATTTTTTATATCTTTGATTTTATATAGATTGACTTATTGTACTTTATTTTTGTAAGCCCCGTAGAGTCACATAATTAGATTCCAAGAGTCCATAGTCCTATGTATTAGCTTCTGAGAGATCATAGTTTTATGTGTAAGATTCAGAGTTAATAATTTAGGGCACACGTAAAAGTTAACCAATTAAAGTAATATTTCACGTATGAATCTAAGAAGTTAGATGAGGGCACATTGCGAGTCTAGAATGTTGAAATTTAATAAAATAATAGAATTATAGCTAAAAATAGATGGTTTTATTAAATTACATTACATTGTAATTTACGCATGTAAATGGGTAAATTAGATAACAGAAAATAATCAAATATTAGAGACAAATTATTTGGACATAAAAAAAATTATAAAATGACTTAAAATAATATATAAATATAGTACGTATATCTCAAGTATAATTATTATATATATTTATATACTTGAAAATGTTTAAAATACTCTAAAATACTTATAATTAGCCAAAAAAAATTATAGGAAAAAATAATAAAAAAATTGTAAAAGATTGATAAATAACCAAATTTCATTTGGAATAGGTGTGGGAATGATGTTGGACAGCTATGACTTAGGAAATTATCCTTATGACACTTAACATGCATTACTTAAGAGGTACTTAAGCTAAATAGGAGAGAGAAAATCTCATATTCCATTCTATTAACCAAGGAATTATCACTAACACTCGCTTGAGGATTAGCAAGCTTCTTAGTAATTTAAGAAAATTACTATATTAGGAAGAACAAGTAAGAATAAATTCTAAAAAAATTGAAAAATAAAACTGCGCAAACCAAGCAAATCGATAGAATGCAAGTGTGGAGGCAACCTGGGAGTGAACTACCACTACTCCCAAACAGTGGAAGGTGTGCCTAGTGGTGCCAACAAGGTGGTGGCCAGAAGCTAATTTTCCGGTAAGTCTAGTTTTATCTCTAATTTTAGTTAAATTGATAAAAATACTAAATTAATTCTGAAAATTACAAAAAAAATTTATTTATACATATATATATTTTTAGAGAAAAATATTAAATTGAAAAATTTTTTAGTAGATATAGTATTTTCTTAAGAAATCGAGCAAAACCAATCAATTTTTTAAATATATTTGAATAACCCTATTGAAGTAGTTTCTAACCCTTTTTTTTTTTTTTTTAGAATACTTATATTGCATGTGAATATTGTATGAGGAGATTTTGAGCAAAAATAATTTTCATAGCTTTTAAAGATATTTTAGCCTTTAAATTAGATGAAAATTCCCCTTTTTTTAAGGATTTGGTGTATGGAGTTTAATGGAACCCTTGGTATCGGGTTCTAAAGTGTACTTGGTATCAGATTATGTTAGACGAATTATTTTAAGTAAACTTGTAAAATGACCCTGTTCAGATAGTTCTTCAGAAGGTTGGTCTGCTAAAAAAGTAAGTTAATTTTTGGCCTAGAGATTTAATCAAAGAGTTGTGTGATATGAAATACTTAACTGATATAGCATTTGCAAGTTAATTAGAGAATTCTTAATTAATACGATTGTCTTCAAATATCTCCTCAAAGAGTTCCTAATCAATAATGATATTCTCAGATACTTCTTCAAAGAGTTCATGAATAATGAAACTATTTCTAGATATTTTCACAGAGAGTTTTAAAATAAATTTATGTCAACACTATTGATTAGATACTTGTTTAGAAGGTTCTAAGGCTAAAAACTATATTAAGATTAATGTTCAAAACCTTATTCAGAGACTTTAGTTGTAAGTTAAAACTTAATCCAAAATTTAATAAATCTATCCAAAGTATATGTAAGACATTAAAAAGTAATCATATATACTTTCTATTTGGCAAAAACTAAAATATTTATATTGATTGTTTAGGGACTTACAAAGGGATTGAGTACAAGAAGCAAGATTAACCGCATTGACATTAGCTAAGTTGGGATTGATACTCAAATAGTATATTAGAGTATCATATTAGGATACTTAGAGAATTAAGAGTGCTTGTTTGTGGTTATAACTAAATTGTTTGTATGTGTGTCATGTATGTGCTTGTGTTACCAATTGATGGTTAAGAGTGAACTTTAAGTGTTGTTTTCTACTTATGCATAACATGTATTGTGTATATGAACTTAGTTGCTCACTTTATAATCTAGACTAATCTTAAGACGACTAAAGCTTAACTTAACATTCACAAAAACTCAATAGGGATAACGATTAAGTGGTTAGACTAAATACTAACACATTCGTTAAGGATAATAGAAATGGTTCTCTTTCCACCCTTAGTCGAACCAAATGACAATAGACGAGGTTGTGGCAAGGTTGGAATTCGTGGTTTGAATGTTGTTTAGGGAGGAGAGTATTATTCATTGCATAAGTTTAGATTTAGTATGATAGTGTTGTATTGAAACTCTTTGGAATTCAGTTTAGAGTGGATGAAATTACTCTAACTTTACAATAAATCGATTAAACATTTTAGGATGCTCTATCATTTGTCTGTTACATTTGTATTTAAATAATGATTGAACATATGTTTTTTAATGTACTCTTATGACTTCATCCTTTCTTATTGAGCTAATAGAGCTTAAATCTCAATAGATTGTTTTGTAGGTATAGAATAGTACCTGAGGATGCCTCGTTACAGTAATCTATAGGTTAGTTCTAATGGACTGGGAAGCAAGGAGTTGAAAACTAATAAATGGATCAATGTTCAAGATGTTTTTGTTTTTCTTTTTATAGGAGGACTATAAGGTTTTCCTAGGAGATTGTTGGCTAGTTGGTGTATTTATGTTTTGTAGTAAGGTCTTGTACTTTTTAAAGTATTAAAACTTATGATGTATATAAAAACCTATGTAAGGACTTGAATTATCTGTATATATCAAAAATTATATTTTGCAAAGTGTTACTCTACAAGTATTATATGTCCTAGGTACCCATCTAACTGCTTTAAAGCTAGTTGAATCGCCGTTTACCTTGTGTAAACTATATCTACATTAGTAGCTAAGAAGGATAGTTTCTAGCTTAAATTGGTTTACATGATAAGGTTTTTATAACTCCTTGAGTTAAGGCATGATGGTTTTGGGTGGTATCGAAGCAAGGTTCGTAGAGAATCAAGCTTTGAAGTATTTAATTAAAATGAATTAGACATTAGGAACACTAAAAGTAAGGAAATAAGTGGGCGTAAAAGACTTAGATTTATTAGTATATATCTAAGTTACCTACATAAAAGAACTTAAACAACATAAAACAAAAACAAGTAAAAGATAATATTAATTTAATGTGTTATGCCGTACTTACTTTCAAATTCGAAAACATGCATTGATTTATGCTTGATTACATTTTGGTTGGGAAGGAGATGAATCCCCCATTGATTATCGAGTTCAGTTGCAAAATTTATTATTGGAGTTAGCTAACTGGATGATATTTTACATTATAGATGAGATTATAATTACGTATAAAAGGGGATTTGCTTGGAGTATGAGGGATGACTGGAACATTATAGAGGATGAGTTAGGCCCTTTGTATAATGAATACATTGTGGTTGCAACTTTTGAGAAGAAATATATACATGATAAGGGGATTACATTTATGGTGTTTCTAATATTGTACTTTCTAGCTGTAGTAGAACCCAATAAGGATTATCCACCCAGTTTTGATCAGACCCCCGTAAGAATCTCACATATACTTAGAGGTTATTCACTTGGAATCATAGATTCGTTTTCAAGATTTCTGTCAATTGGGAATATAGGTATTAAAGTACTTTTACAATTACATGAGCTTAAATTGCCTATAAAACCCCCTAAAAGTCCACTTCCAATTCAACAAGAGAATGTAGGTCAAAATATAGATGAATAAGATCCTGAGTATAATTTAGAATTAGCAATAGCCTAGGCGGAAGTGAAAAATGAGTTTCAGAAGAAAGTTAAAACTGAAGTGGTAGCTAATTCTAGAGATTAAGTAGGAATTCAAGTGGAAGCTAATGAAGGATAGGAAATGAATAAAGTTGGAGAACCTAAGTTAGCGAATGTGGGTAGTGAGGATATGCAGGAAGTCATATATGTTCCTAAGACACTTGAATACGTAACAGTAAGCTTTAACTCAAAAGTAGGAAATGAAAACATATATTTAAATGCTTATGAAAGTTGGTTCCCTTTGGAAGGTGCTGTAACACCGAATGAATCGAATGGATGGAGTGAATAGAAGTTTGACTACTTACAGAACTTTTGGATTGTACGGTTTATGTTATGTGCTTTGTTATTTAAATGTTCTTGCCTCTTTTTGATGTAAATAGTATTTTGGAATTGTAAATATACTTTTGTGCTCGAGGTAAGGAAGATGTATCCATAACTTATGTACGAGGAAATCTTGAAGTAATTTTAATTTGTATAGCTATGTTTATATGTAACCGATAATGTAAAAAGTTCAGTTTGAATGTAATTATCTAATGTAAAGTTAAATTATGATGTAGTTCATTTCTTATGTAAAAGTTTAAGTTATAATGAATACTCTTAAGTTGTTAATTTGTATTAGGAAAAACTAGTAATGTAGTACATTGTATGGAGATTGGAATGAGCAAGTTGATGATAGAGAAACCAATATATACATGTGACTTATGATAGGTTATCATACATTACTATTATGTCCACAGGTAATGTAATGGTGTATAAATATATATAGGTGATGCTATATTTATAGGTGTTAATTTAATGCCATTCTTCATTGAATTGAGACTTGAATATTACAAGGAATTAAGTTTATATCATTATATATATACTAGATATGTTTAATTTAAATAGGTTATGAATGTGAATAATCATCAATTGATGTGTAGTTAAAGTTCTATGCTGATAAAATGAAAAGAAAATGAAAATTCATAAGGTTGTTCAGAAACTCGTGCTAATGAACAAGTAAATGGATTTTTAGTGCAAATTAAGTGAAATATTGTAGTAATTAAAGAAACATAGCAGATGAAGGAGATAGGAATGTGGAAGGACAACCTGGAAATGGAGAACTACTTCCAGTTTCACCTACATAATAAGATCAACTAAGGAATGATATACCATCATCTCTACCTCTCCCTGATATGTTGAACCCTACCTAATTTAGACAAATGATGGTGAACATGCAAACTATGATCCAACAACAAGGAGCTTTAATTCAACATCTCTTAGTGGGTGGAAATGCTGCAGGATGAAGGCAACCTGAAGTGGAGCCAAGAGAACACCAACCACCAAAAGTTGATAAGCTCATGGAGCTCATCAAAGCCAATTGGCATTTTAAAGGAAAGACGGGAAAACCGGTTGTCATTGATGATTGGCTGGCTCATATCGAGCAAAGTTTCGAAGCTTTTCAAATACCAAAAGTGCAAAAGCTTTCATATGGAACATTTTTATTGAAGTCGGGAGCACAGCTATGGTGAGACTCGAAAGCACAAACTTTTCCAAGACTACTTACGTAGCAAATATTTAGAGAAGAGCTTAAGAATGAGTATTTCCCTATGAGTGTCCAAAACCAAATGACCGAGGAATCAATAAGTTTAAAAAAGGGTGTGATGAATATGGTGCAGTTGAGATGGAGTTTAACTAATTGATTCAGTATGCACCATAATCGTATCAAGATAACCTTAAGCTTAAGAAAGATCTTTCTCTCAGGAGATTTAAGCATTCAATGAGATGCAAGCTTAAGGATTATGGTTTTAAAACCTACAATGAGGTAGCAAATAAGGCATGTCAGCTTGAAAACAATTGGATATCGATACAATCGGAGTAGAACAAGAAGTTCAATAGGATGAATTGATTTAAGCCTACTTTTAGGAGATCATTTTTTAGTGTTAGAAGTAGTAGTTTGAATAAGAAAGGAAAGAAGTTAGTTGCAATGACTGGCGGAGCAGCACAATTGGACAAAGGGTTTAGTTTCTATGAGAAGAATGGGAATATCAAATGTTAGAAATGTGGAGACCAACACTATTCTTGCTAGTATATGTAATTGAAGGGAAAATGTTATTTGTGTGAAAATCAAAATTATATATTTAGAGAGTGCCCAAGGATAAAGAATATGAAATGTTATTGATGTGGATGAATTGAACACTTTTCTAAATACTGTATGCGGTTTGGACCAAGAGCAAAGAATACTGGAGGAGCAGATACTATGACAATCCTTGCACGTATCTTTGCATTAAAAAGTATGGATGAGGATATCAAGGAATTTGATGAGATGATAGAGGAATATTTCTGTAAAGGTTTAAATAATGATAATGATTATACAATGGAAGTGAACCAAGTCTAGTGACAAGTACATGCATTAACATTAACTACTAATTAAGAGTTATAGCATAAATTATATTTAATGAGATAACCTTATGTGTTAAGCAGAACAATAGTTAGTTGTATTATAATAAGTTCTTAAAACTTGTTAGTAACTATAACGATATTATCACATGCTATGTGAATATAAACGGACGAGTTGTGTATGCATTATTTGACATGGGAGCTTCTCACTCATTTATTAATCGAAAGTTTGTGAAAAATCACAAAATTGAAGTAATTGAAACAAAAGCTACCTATAGAATAAGGATTCTTACGAGAGAGCATATATTAACTCAAATAATAATAAAAGAAGAGTGAGTGACTATTCAGGAAAAGGAATTTCCAATTAAACTAATAGTATTACTTATAAGTGATTATGTTATTATAGTGGGGATTGATTAGTTATCTAAGCATAAAGCAAAGATGGATTGTCGAAATAAAACAATGATACTGAATGATGGAAACATGATATTTACTAGTAAGATTGAGAGTAGTTGTGGTGTGAAGTTGGCAATCATTGAAGTAGTTGAAGAAGTGGAAGGAGATTATGGAGATTGGTAGTATTACTTAGTGTTTACCTTGGAAGTGAAGAAAGAAACGCTAAGTGTATCAAAATATTAGTAGTTTGTGAATTTCCTAATGTATTTCCAAATGATTTGTCTGGTTTAGCACTATATATGGAACTAGATTTTACTATTAAGTTAATTCCTAGAATTGAATCAATATCTAAAGCCCCTCATTGGATGTTATAAATGGAATTGCAGGAATTAAAGTGACAATTACAAGAACTTTTGGATAAGGGATTTGCTAGGCTAAGTGTGTTGCCTTGGGAAGCCACTATACTGTTTATGAAGAAAAATGATGGAACAATGAGATTATGTATTGATTATAGGGAACTTAATAAAGTGACCGAAGAATACTAGGCTAAACAAGAGAGAGAGAGAGAGAGAGAGCGGGGGGGGGGGGGAGGTGTGAATTGAGTTTAAGGACAAATTGCAATTTTTTTTCGATATAAACAACTAAATAAAATAATAAGGGTAATCAAAGCGACAATAGAACAACACTAAGTGTGGAAATTAAAAGAGATAGGGATAAAAAAGATCAAGTCTGGATGTAATGTGGAGTTCAGACCGCCTCCTAGTCTCCATGGACATACAATACCTCCAACTGAGGACTTCATACCACTTTATTGATTTTTCAATCCAAACTCTAAAAGCTACACAAATACAAACTTGATTACATAAGTTTCACACTCACAACTCGCAATATAAATCATAATCTCAACTTTCAATACAAAAAATCAATCTCAAGAATTATTGGTGTAGTGCTTTTAACTCTCAATACTTGTAACTAATAGCTCACAAGCATTACACTTCAAATCTTTCTAAATATTAGCAATTTATGGTACAAGAAATAATGAGAATTATAGACAACAAGAATATAAGAGAATATTGAAATATTGCAGCAAAAAATCAGTTCTCTATTGTCCTTGGTCGGGTTGTTGAGCATTTATATTATCCCATTCATTTCTTCCCGTTACAATTGATTCAATACTCCAACGGCTAGTTGAATCTGACTTACCGGCATGTCGGTACTTTGAACTATCAACAAGCTAGTAAAAATCACTCTACCGGCAAGTGAACTGGCAAGCCAGTTCTTCTAAGTCAGTGAGCTTTTCTTTGTGTTTTCTAGGGCTTTATATCGTCAGCTTGGTTCTTCCTTGAGCCATCAACCTGGTAAACCAAATATCACCTGAAAATTCTTTTAATACACAATAAATGAATACTCTTTACAATATAACTTCAAGATCATTAGATCACCACTTCAAAAGATTAAATTTCTTATAAAGATAATTGATATATTTAATCATTAAGCAAGATAATTGAACTTATTCAATTATCTCAAAATAATCAAATAATACTTAGTTTAATCATCCACTTGTTTTTGTTCTCTTCAAAAACAACATGTTTAGATATACACTTTTTGTTTTATTCTTATCAAAATTAAATAATGAACCCTAGGTTCAACAATCTCCCCATTTTTGATGAGGACAAAACTCTTATATTTTAAATGTAAGCCCTAAAGCCAAGTCAAGTAACTGTAGGATTGAACTTAGAACCCAAGGTTTAGGGAGATCAGTTAAAGGATCCGATTAAATCCAAATTATAAACTATTGAGAGAAATATTAGTAAAAATGACCCCGTAAACTTAAATTTAAGAAAATAAATAGTAAAATAGGAGACTATAAAATTTTCAAATTTTAAGCATAATAATTGCTAATTACCGAAAAGGCGAAAAGTGTAATCTAATAATTATTAAATTATTAGAGATAGATTATATGTATACTAAAAATTTTAGAATGACCAAAATAATAATTAAGAATATTCACATGTACCCCACATGTATTTATGTGTAGATAAAAATAAGCGATATTACCTAAATTAGCCAAAAATTAAGTAAATAATTAAAGAAAAGTATAAATTAATTATGGAAAAATCAGAAAAAATCAGAAGAGGATAAGATGAATCAAGATTAGGTCGTGGCATGTCAAGATGTGCAAAAGAAAAATCAACCAATAAAAATTAGACAACATAAAACCCAAAAATTAAGGAAAATGGGCAAAGTCTTGTCAAATTAATGCATATTAATTACAACAAACGTCTATAAATAGGGGAAAATTTTTCAGAAGTCATTTGGACAATTTAGAATTTGGGAAAAATAGGAACATTGAAAAAATCAAGAGAAAATCCAGAAAATAAAAAAAAAAATTTCTCTGATTTCACAACGAACCGGACTACGTTGTATGATGACACTTGATTGTTGTATTGCATGAAAATAATTGTTTAATAACCCTGTTGTGCTTGTATGCATTCACGAGTCTCCAATTCAACTTATTGAGCTATAGTTGCTCATACCCTTATAGGTCCTTTTGCAGGTTCTGATTTTTGAACATTTCAAGTACTATGCCGCCCTATAATTACCCAGAGGTTAGTCATTTTGAAGCCAGGGGTGTGAGGATCAAGTTACTTAGTATAATGTGTAACTAGACTGACCTTATAGTTAAAGATTAAAGACTGATAGTTATTATGTAAATTAGTAAATTGTGGTGATTATGTAAAACTTTCTGGGAAACTCTATGGACTTACTTATAATTATTTATGTTTATTAGAAATTTGTAATATTTATCATAATTGTAGTATAACTGTTATTCGGACTGTTTACTTCAAAGCGAGGAGTTGTCGACGCCTTGTGTAGATCATGTCTATGGTAAGCACTATGAGGCCAGTTACTATCATAGAATGGTTTACACGGCGGGACTGTTGCGACTCTGTGACTTCGGGGCGTAACATTAAATACTCCCCCTCAATCTAATTCTCCACTCAATGTAATGCTCCCCTCAACTCGATTTTAAGATATTTGACAATTGAATAAGATTATGTTAGTGCTTGCAAAACGAGAGTATATTGATGTGCTAAGGAACTAAGTCTCTTTTCTTAATAACTTCACATAAAGAATATATCAAACTTTCAAAGAATCAAGATATGCTAAAGTTATAGGATCAATATCATCTTTTGAGTAACTATTATTAATTTGATATAATACACGTTTTGACATTCTAACAACTTGAATATTTCTCCCCCTTTGGCCTAATAAAAAAAAAAAAAAAAAGAGGAGGATCCGGGCAGTGAAGAGGAAAGATGATTTAAGTTGAAATTTTGGCATAATCTTGGCTTAAGCCTTAAGATAAGCCCCTTAAAAAAGTGAAAGCAAAGAAACTAAAAACCATGCCAAATAAAATTTCCATAATGAATTCATCAAAATCAGCTCATGTTACATCAAATGTTAAAAAATGTGAGTTAACTATGGGGAGTATAATAACTCTATGAGATGCATAAACCATAAGTAGTAAACAATATCGACAAGCAACATAAGCAATAAAAGTCAAGACAATAGTGAAGGCAAGACAATAGAAAATAACAATAGTAGTAACTAATGGCTAAATTCATAACATGAGAAAAACGTAATGAAGAGCATATACAAAATAGATTGGAAGTTAGCAATTCATACAACTTGTAGATCATTATCTTTAAGCTAGAGGAGGAATGAGGCATGATGGGTAGTGATAGTTCATCTAGAAGTTGCTATAGTTCATCAAAGTGGCATCTTAATGGTGGATAAGGAGTTGGTATAGAGAGAAAGTCATGTAAAGGAGAAGAGGAGAGTGTAATTTGAATAAGTGAAGGGATTAATGAGAGATTATATGGATTTAGAGATGATTGATGAAGAAAAATTATGATTTTGAGAGTTTAGAGATGGAAGATTGAAGAGCGAGAAGGATTCTAAGGTTTAGGGGAAGAGAAAGAAGGGTTTTAGGATAAGGATGGGGGAGAGATGGTGTGACGCGATTTTAAGTCATGCTTGAAATCTGAAGAACTAGCTTGCCAGTATTTGGATGAACTGGTGTACCGGCTAAGAGAACAAAAGCAAAACAGATTACTTTAGGAGTAGAGTATACCAGCATGCCGGTTACAAGAATAGAACCAAATATAAATGAAAAACTAGAGCAGTATATCGGCTTACCAATACTTAGGTGAACTAGCTTACCGGTTAAGCGAACAGAAGCAAAAACAAGTTGTTAAATACTCAGGTATACTGGTAAGCCGGTGAATTGTTTAACCAACATGCCGGTTGTCTGCAAAATTGCAGAAAAACAATAAGGTCTTTTGATTGAGCAATTTTGCCAATCCAAATTGATTTGTACAGATTCAAGCAACATCCCAACATTTCAAACAAGTTTATTTAAGTCCATTAAGTCTTGAAAAACTCAATTTTTAATGAAAGAGCCAAGATTCATCTGAATTAAGTCCATAGAGCCAAGTAATTCATGATAAAGTGAAAGTGTACATGTATGAGTAAAATAGGTGCATAAACATTGAGTTTTTGTACACCAACAAGTCAAGCAAATTTCAAATGCATGTTTGAGCATGGTAAGCACAAAATACAGCTTTAAGGCTCTACAAATTGAAAAATTACTACTTGAGTTCCTTAAAATGAAATGTTAAGCATAAATATAACTATTGAGCAAGTATGGATTCTTTCTTAAATTCAAGACAAGTTTATGGTTTAAGCATATTTGAAAGACACCAAAAACATAAAAAATACATGATCAAACTTAGCAACATTCATATTAGCATAAATAGTCATAAAATACTCTACAATACACTTAGAACCTAAAAAGGGTCTAGAGAGGTCAAATATGCATAAAATTCAAATCAAGCTAGTTTGATCACTCAAATATCATTTAGGGATGAAAATAAACATGTAAGACCTGGTTTTGAGCACGGAAACCAATGCATAATTCATTTGTGGATATATCAACTTAGTTGCTGATGAATGACTTCAAGTATGCCCAAATCATGTTAAACGCTATGTTTTTTGTATGAAATCTATATGAGCATGTTTCTGAGTTCCACTTGAGTGTGAAAAGCTGGTATCTCAGCAACATTAGTAAGATTTAACAAGAATTAAGTCATTAATTGCTAGAAAGTTCACTATTAAGCCATACAAATGTATGAATGACTAATTTTGAGCAATGAGGCTTAGTTATCACAAATCAATACTTCAAGTAAGTTTCATCATCATGTTCAAGCATGTTAGAAGGAAAATATTGCGAGAAGGATTTGGAAGTCCTAAAATCACCACTTAAAATCATCAAAATCAACCATTAAATATAAATTGAGCTTAATGTCACACATACATACTAAATCAAGTTCATGATAATTTGGTATTCTAAATAAGTTTCAATGGTATCTATAGATATAAGGGTAGCACGATTAAGACATATAGCATGTAAATAGACAAAATAATCATATGACTTCCTAAACAACAATAAGAGCCTAATTTGAGTCTAAAAGAGTCAAATTTGCACAAAAACAAAAGTAGGCCAACTTAATCATTCAACTACGATCTATGGACAAAATTAAACATACGAGAATTAGATTTGAACACGGAAATCGAAACATGGCAAAATCATGCGCACATGATTCTAAGCATTCATGAGAAAATTTAAATGTACACAAAAAGTATGATATTTGCAATTATCCATTCTAAGCAAGATTTATTTGTGCATTATGACATGATAAGAGTTTAAGCATAGTTTGCAAAGCTAATAATTACAAAAACACTAGTTAAATCCCTAAATACTTATTTAAGCTCAAATATGGTTAATGATATATCAATTATACATAGCTTCATAATCAAATCAAGCCAACCATTCAACCATAAAATATTAGCATATTTAAATATGTGGGAGCTAACATTTGACATTAAAATTAAGAGATGGTAGATATATGCACAAGGAAGCCTTAAGCAAATGTAGAGAACTTTAAGTGTAAACAAAATATATTAGTTATTGTATGGAGACTACTTGAATGAATTTCTTGAATCAAATACCATGTTGGAGGCACTTCGAATTTTCTTTGAGTATTCTCCATTCGAGTTTCTTAAGTTGCTCTCACTTAAAATTCCTATAAAAACATGTGATTACTTCTTTGATACCCAAGAGAGTTTGGGTTCTTTATGGTTAGTTGCAATAATATATCCTTGTTCTATTGGAACCCAAGCCATTTTACCTTTATGATTCAAATTGGTATTGTGATGTATTGCATACGTATGTATAATATAGCCATATCTACCACAATAGTTACAAGTTTTAGTTATTACTTTTACAAAGTGACTTTTGTAAGACTTGTAAATATATTCCCTACTATAGCTAATTCCAGTTTTGTTCAATCCTTGCCTTTGAGAGCCAAAGAGCTTATCTAAATTCTTTTCTCCATTCATGAACTTGGTTATAGTTTGTTTTGAATTATCTAGGCTAGACTTTAAGATAGCGTTTTAAATTTGAAGCTCTCATAGCCTATCAATTATATTATCTTTATTTTTCATGCTATCAACTTTTGTTTCAAGAGAGTTACACTTTTCTTTCAATCGATTATTTTCCTTAGCCAACTCCTCATTCCTAAGATTTAAGGCTTCATTGTTTCTATTTAATTTATCAACTTCTAATCTTAAGTGCTCATTATCCTCCTCTAAATTTTCTTTAACATCATTCACTTTATTATATTTATTTTTAAATAAATTAAATTCACTTCCTATTTCAATCATAATTTGTTTCATCATCTTGTTCTTCTTTTAAGCCTTAATAAATTCCTTAAGTAACTCATCATATATATTTTTAAGCTCATTAAAGGAATGATCACTAGAAGTAGAACATACGTCATTATCCATTACCTTAAAGCACATTTCTCCTTCTGAGTCACTTGAATCACTCTAAGTTACCATCATAGCCTTTTTTATTGCTCCTTTCTTGGCCTTCTTAAGATCTAGCAATATTGTTGAATGTGACCCGATTTTTGGCAATTTTAGCACTTAATTACTTCCTTCTTCTCCTTCCTTAACCAAGATATGTTTTTATCCTTATTTTTTGCCAATTTCCTATTGAACTTCATGAATTTCTTAAAATTTCTCACGATAATTGCCACATCATTATCATCATCATCCTCACTTTCATCATTACTAGAGCTCTCTTTGGTTGCTTTTAAAGCAATTGTTTTTTTCTTAGATTCCTCTCCTTGCTTTTTAATCATCTCATGAGTTTTAAGAGTTCTAAGAAGTTGCTCTTTTGGCATTATGTTAAGATCATGAGCTTCCTCAATTACAGTTCTCTTGGCTTCCTAATCTCTTGGCAAAGACCTAAGAATTTTGGAATTTATTTCAAAGTTAGTAAATGTCTTTCCAGGAACACTCAAAGGATTGATAATATTGATGAATCTATTATGTATCTCATCAATAGTTTCATTTAGATCTATTTTGAAGTTTTCAAATTGTCTACATAATAAGTTTATCTTTGTATCCCTTACTCAGCTAGTTCCTTCATATGTACCTTTTAATTCTTTTTAAATTTCCTTAACACTCTTACATGTATAAACTCTATTAAAGTCATTTTCATTAATGGCACAATGCAAGATGTTCATAGCTATTTCATTTAAGTCTAACAACTTCCAATCATTATCGGTATAATTATCTTCTACTTTGCCTTCTATCTTGAATGGTCCTTTATCCAATACTTGCCATAATAATCTATTTTGTGCTTTTAAGAATACACTCATTTTACATTTCCAATAAGGATAATTATTTCCAGTTAAGAGTAGTGGTCTATTTATAGCTTACCCTTCTATAAAGCCTAGTGTATTAAATGCCATGACCTTTACTCTAATATGCAGTTAAGCAAGTAACTAAAGACTAGCTGTAATACCAATTGAAGAACACTAGGCTAAACTCAAGAGGGGGGAAGGTGAATTGAGTTTAAGGAAAAATTGTAATTCTTTTCTAATATAAACAATTAAATGCAATAATAAGAGTAATCAAAGTAACAATAGAACAATAATAAGTGTGGAAATTAAAAAAGATAGGGATAAAGAAGATTAAGCTCGGATATAACGTGGAGTTCGGACTGCTCCCTAGTCTCCATGGACACACAATGTCTCCAACTGAGGACTTCACACCACTTTATTGATTTCTCAATCCAAACTCCAAGAGCTATACAAGCATAAACTTGATTACACAAGTTTCACACTCACAACTCTCAACACAAATCACAATCTCAATACAAAAACTCAATCTCAAGAATTATTGGTGTAGTGCTTTTAATTCTCAATACTTACAACTAATAGCTCACAAGTACTACACTTCAAATCTCTCTAAATATTAGCAATTTATGGTATAAGAGACAATGAGAATTATAGATAATAAGAATACAAGAGAATGTTGAAATATTGTAGCAAAAGATTAGTTTTCTATTGTCCTTAGTCGGGTTGTTAAGCATTTATATTATCCCATTCATTTCTTCCCGTTACAATACATTCAATACTTCAACGGTTAGTTGAATCTGACTTATCGGCATACCGATACTTTAAACTACCGACAAGCCGGTTTTTCCAGGTCAGTGAGCTTTTGTTTGTGTTTTCCAGGGCTTTATATTGTCAGCTTGATTTTTCCTTGAGCCGTCAACCCGGTAGGCCAAATATTATCTGAAAATTCTTTTAACACACAACAAACGAATACTCTTTGCAAGATAACATCAAGATCATTTGATCACCACTTCAAAAGATTAAATTTCTTGTAGAGATAATTGATATATTTAATCATTAAGCAAGCAAATTGAACTTATTCAATTATCTCAAAATAATCAAATAATACTTAGTTTAATCATCCACTTGTTTTTGTTCTCTTAAAAAACAATATGTTTAGATATATATTTTTTGTTTTGTTCTCATCAAAATCAAATAATGAATTCTAGGTTCGATAATGACCATTAAGAATAAATACCCATTGCTAAGAATTGATGATTTGTTTGATCAATTACATGGAGTTATAGTATTCTCAATGATTGACTTAAAGTCAGTATACCATCAATTGAGGATTAAATCGGAAGATATACCTAAGACGGCATTTCGTATACAATGTGGACTTTATGAATTTGTGGTGTTGTTGTTGTTTAGATTGATGAATTCCCCCGCAGTTTTCATAGACTTAATAAACCGAATTTATCAGCCTTACTTGAATAAATTTGTAGTGGTATTTATTGATGATATTTTAATTTATTCAAAAATAAAGAAAGAACATGTTGATCCTTTGAGGCTAGCATTACAAAAGTTGAGGGACAATAAATTGTATGGAAAACTAAGCAAATCCCATTTTTAGTTAAAGAAGATAGCATTCTTAGGCCATATAATTTCTTATGAAGGAATTTTGGTTGATCTATAAAAGGTTAAGGCTGTAACTGATTGGAAACAACCTACTATAGTTACTAAAGTAAGAAGTTTTCTGAGAATGTAAGGATATTATAGAAGGTTTATCAAGAATTTTCAAAGATAGCACGACCTTTAACTTGGTTAACTCAAAAAGATGTTAAGTATGAATGGATCAAGAAATGTGAGTGAAGTTTCCAAGAGTTAAAAGAACGTTTCATCTCAACTCCAATATTTACTATACCTGATTCAAGTAAGTCTTATGGTATGTATAGTGATGCCTCTTGAAATGGGTTAGGATGGATTTTAATGCAAAACGACAAAGTGATTGCCTATGCTTCTAGGTAGTTAAGGCCTCATGAGAGAAATTACCCAACACATGATTTGGAATTGGCAACTATTATATTTGCTCTGAAGATATGGAGACATTATCTATATAGTCAACACTATGAGATTTATACTTCTCACAAGAATTTGAAATATTTCTTTACTAAGAAGGAATTAAATTTAAGACAAAGGCAATAGTTATAACTAATCAAGGACTATGATTTGACTATTAACTATCAACTCGGTAAAGCAAATATAGTAGCAAATGCTTTAAGTCGTAGAAATCATAAGCAAATATCTTCCTTATTAACTACTCAAAAGGTTTGGTCCAAGAATTTGAGAAAATGAAATTTAAGTTTAAGTGGTATGATGACAAAGTACAATTGATGAACTTAATTGTTTAACTAACCTTGTTAGAGAGAATTAAGATGCAACAGGAATAAGACCCAAGTTTAAAGATTTTGAAAGAAAAGTTGAATTTAGAGGAAATACCGAATTTCCTTATGGATGAAAAAGGACTACTAAAATTTAAAAATCAAGTTTGTGTGCTTGATAATGCATAATTGAAACAAGAAATCATAGATGAAGCACATGTGACTAGATATATACTACATCATTAAGGAAATAAGATGTATAAAGATTTGAAAACCAAGTACTAGTGGAAGGGAATGAAAAAGGATGTAATTCAATATGTTGCAGGTTACAATACATGTCAATAAGTAAAGGCTGAACATCAAAGACTTGGTGGATTGTTGCAACCACTAGAAGTACCTCAATGGAAATGGGATCATATTACGATAGATTTTGTGGTAGGATTTCCTAGAACTAGAGCTAAACATAATTCAATTTGGGTAGTTATCGATAGATTAACAAAAAGTACACATTTCTTAGCTTATCGAACTGGTGACTTGATAGAGAAATTGGGAAAGTTATATACGTGGGAAATTGTTCGGTTACATGGTATACTAAAGAGTATTGTTTTCAATAGAGATAGTTAGTTTGTGTCAAAATTATGGAAGAACTTATATCAATATTTGGGAACGAAGTTACATTTTAATATAGCCTATCATCCACAAATAGATAGTTAATCTAAGAGGACAATTCAAATATTAGAAGATATGCTTAAAGGTTATATACTAGACTTTGGAAGAGATTAGGATCAATATTTGCTACTAGTAGAGTTTGCTTATAACAACAATTATCAAGCAATCATATAGATGGCACCATTTGAAGCATTGTACGAAAGGAAATGTCAATTAAGTTATATTGGCATAGTGAAGAACATGCAGTAATAGGACCTAAACTTATTCAACAAACTAATGACAAAGTGAAGCAACTCAAGATTGTTATAAAAGCTAGGTGGATATGAAGTAGAGACCGTTGGAATTTCAAGTTAAATACCATATGTATGCGAAGGTAAGTCCATTTCAGGGATTCAAGCAATTTGGTACAATTGGAAAACTAAGTTTGTGATACATTGAACCCTTTGAAGTACTAGAAAGAGTTGGAAATGTGATGTATAAATTCGCTTTAGCCCCAATATTGGGATATCATGATGTGTTTCATGTATCTATGTTAAGAAAGTTTATGAAGAATTCACATTCAATAGTGGAAATAAAACCATGGATCTACAAAAGGATTGTATAGTGAAAGAGCAACCTATTCAGATACTTACGAGTTTAGAGACTATGAAACTGAGATGTGGAATACGTAAAGATTTGCTGGGTAAGTGGTCCTTAAGCAGAATTAACTTGGGAACCAAGGATGGCAATACAGAAGAAATACCTATGATTGTTTTAGAAATCAAGTTAATTAATCTTTCTATTTTGATTGATGATAATTGGTTAAATGTTGAAGTATTAGATATTGTATTAAGTAGAATGGATAATTGAAGTTTTGAGGATAAAAATTTTATGAAGGGGGGTGGAAATGTGATCCCCGTAGAATCACGTAATTAGATTCCGAGAGTCCTAGTCTTATGTATTAACTTCTAAGAGATCGTAGTCTTATATGTTAGATTTTAAGCTAATAATTTAGGGCATATGTAAAAGTTGACTAATTAGAGTAATATTTCATGTATGAATCAAAGAAATTAGATGAGGGCACATTGTGAGTTTGGAATATTGAAATTTAATAAAATAATAGAATTATAGCTAAAAAATAGATATTTTTATTAAATTACACTATATTGTAATTTACCTACGTAAATGTGTAAATTAGATAACAGAAACTAATTAAATATTAGAGATAAATTATTTGGATACAAAAAAAAATTATAAAGTGACCTAAAATAATATATAAATATAGTATGTGTATAGCGAGTATAATTATTATATATATTTATATACTTGAAAATGCTTAAAATACCATAAAATACTCATAATTAGCTAAAAAAAATATAGGAAGAATAATAAAAAAATTGATAAACAACCAGATTTCATTTAGAATAGGCATGGGAATGCTATTGGACAGCTATAACTTAGGAAATTATCCTTGAGACACCTAACATGCGTTGTTTAAGAGGTACTTAAGCTAAATAAGAGAGAGAAAATGTCATATTTCATTCTACTAACCTAAGAATTACCACCAACACTCTCCTAATGATCAGTAGGCTTCTTAGTAACTTAGAAAAATTACTATATTAGAAAGAACAAGTAAGAATAAATTTTGGAAAAATTAGAAAACAATATTGCACAAAACAAACAAATCGACAGAACTTAAGTGTGGAGGCAACTTAGGAGTGAAGCACCACTACCCCTTGATAGTAGAAGTAGTGCCTGATGGTGCCAATAGGGTGGTGGCCAGAAGCTAATTTTTCGGTGAGTTTAGTTTTGTCTTCGATTTTAGTTAAATTGATAAAAATATCAAATTAATTCTAAAAATTATAGAAAATTTTATTTATACATAGTTTTATATATACTTTTAGGGAAAAATATCATATTGAAAAATTTTTAAGTAAATATAGTACTTCTTTAAGAAATCGATTGAATAATCTTATTGATGTAGTTTCTAAACCAAATTTTTTCTAGAGAATACCTATATTACATGTGAACACTGTATGAAGAGATTTTGGACAAGAATAATTTTCATAATTTTAAGAGATTTTTTAGCCATTAAATTGGATGAAAATTACCATTTTTTTGAGGATTTGGTGTATAGAGTTTAATGAAACCCTTGGTATCAAGTTTTGAGATGTACTTGGATCATATTCTATTATGAAGATCAATCTGGATTTATGTGGTTTGAGTGGGAGATGAAATTTGGGCAAATTGATGGTTATGGGATTAATACATTAATAGGTAAGTATATGAATTTGAAGAAGTTGGTAATATGGTGTTACTTGGAATGATAACCCTGATTTATAAACATGATATAACATGTTTATAATCTGGAATATGATGTTGGATAAATTATTTTGAGTAAACTTGTAAAATAATCCTTTTTAGACAATTCTTCAAAAGATTGGTCTACTAGAAAAGTAAGTTAATTTCTATTCTAGAGACTTAATCAGAGAGTTATGTAATATAAAATACTTTGCTGATATGGTATTCGCAGGTTAATCAGAGAATTCTTAGTTAGTAAGATTATCTTCTAATACCTTCTTAGAGAGTTCCTAATCAATAAGGATATTTTTAAATACTTTTTTAAAAAATTCTTGATTAATAAAATTGTTTTCAAATACTTTCACAAAGTGTTTTAAAATAAAATTTGTGTCAACACTATTGATTAGATACTTGTTCAAAAGGTTTTAAAGCAAAAAACTGAATTCAAATTAATGTTCAACACCTTATTTAGAGACTTCAGTTATAAGTTAAAACTTAATCCAAGATGTAATAAATCTATCTAAACTATATGTAAGACATTAAAAAGTAATCATACACTTTCTATTTAGCAAAAATTAAAATATTTATATTGATTGTTTAAGGTCTTACAAAGGGATTGAGCACAAAAAGCAAGATTAACTCGTGTTAACATTAGGTAAGTTGTAATCGATACTTAAATAATATATTGTAGTATCATATCAAGATGCTTGGAGAATTAAGAGTATTGGTATGTGGTTGTAGCTATATTGTTCATGTATGTACTTATGTTATTGATTGATGGTTGAGAGTGAACTCTGAGTGTTGTTTTCTAGTTGAGCATAACATATATCGTGTGTAAGAAATTGGCTGTTTACTTTATAATCTAGACTAATCTTAAGACAATTAAGGTTAACCTGACATTTACAAAAACCCAATAAGGGTAATGATTAGGTAGTCATATTAAATATCAACACATTCGTTAAGAATAATAGAAATGATCTTTTTTCTACCCTTAATCGAACTAAATGATAACAAATAGGGTCAAGACAAGGTTAAGATATGTGATTCTAATGTTGTTTAGGGAAAATGGTGTTCTCCATTGTATAAGCCTAAATTTAGTCTGATAATGTTGTGTTGAAACTCCTCAAAATTTAAGTTAGAGTAACAATTAGAGTGGACAAAATTACTTTAACTTTATAATGAATCATTTAATATTTTGGGATGCTTTATCACTTATTTGTTGCATTTGCATTTAAATAATGATGGAACCCATATTTGTTAATGTACTTTTATGACTCTGTCCCTTTTTATTGAGCTAGTGGAGCTTATATTTCAATATATTATTTGGTAGGTATGGAGTAATACCCAAGGATACTTTGTTACAATAATCCACAAGTTAGTTTCGACGAGCTAAGAAGAGAGGAGTTAAATACTAATGAATGGATCAATGTTCAAGATGTTTTTTTTTTTCTTTTTGTGGGAGGACTATAAGGTCTTTCTAAGAGACTTTATAGTTTCTGTTAGCTAGCCATTATATTTATGTTTTGTGGTAAGATCTTCTCATGAAGTTGTAAAGTACTTTTGAAAATATTAAAACTTATGATGTATATAAAAACCTATGTAAGGACTTGAATTATCTATGTATATGGAAAACTATATTTTGTAAAGTGTTACTCTACAGATATTATATATTATAGGTGCTTATTTAATTGCTTCAAAGGTAATTAAGTCGCCGTTTGCTTTGTGTAAATTATGCCTACGTTAGTAGCTAAGGAGGATAACTTTTAGCTTAGGTTGATTTTTATAGCGAAGTTGTTACGATTCTTAAGTTAGGGTGTGACAATTTTCAGTTGGAAAAACTATTGTAACTTTGGAAACTTTAATATTTATCTCTATTAGTTAGATACATTTGTTTTTAAAACGATTAAAGAAAGTAATTGCATTTATGTATCGGAAGAATGATTGAAAAAAAAAAGAAAGAAAGAGAAAATTGCAAAAATTCCTCATGAACTTTCTCTCCTGTATAGAAATTTTCAAAGTGAGTATTTTTGGTCCCTTAAACTTTCAGAAATTTGCAAATGTATCTATTTATCTTTTTTTATTTAAAAATGCATGTACATGGGATGATAATGTATAATATATATTGTACAAATACAATATATCAAACCATATACTATGAAGCATATATGAAAAAGATTATATTAAATACTATATTTTGCATGCTCACTAATATTATATATTATAATAACATATATATAAGACATACTATCACTATGTTTAGGATAAGAGAAAGAAAGAATATTGGTAAGGATGGCAAACGTAATTCATAATAAGGTACTCGACCTGCCTATTCCACTAAAAAACCTATAGAGTACTACTTGATTGGGTTTCAGGACAAATTTTGAAAAATAGCTAAAAAAACTATTAAGGTTTTGGGAATTGTAAAAAACTTATTTGGAAACTTGTTATCCAACAAAAATAATAAATTAATAATATAATATTAAATTAAATATCAAGCAAAGGAATAATATAATTAAAATTTTTCGTCTATATATATATTAAAAAAGTAAGATGTTGTAAGTAAATTGTTATTATCATATATGTTACTATTACTGGTGTTTTTCGACAATTTATATCTTCTAGTATATTGGATAATTTTATGTTATTATCATGTATGTTATTTAATAAATTTTGAGTAGGGATTACTTTATTATTCAATATATATGCCAATTTCACTAAAGAAATAACATAAATAGGATAATTTATTAAGTAAAAAAATAATCCTTTGGCTTTAAAAAAAAAAAAAGGTAAATAGTTCATGTGTCAAGAAACAGGTATCTTATTAGGGTACTAGGATGAGATTTGGGAATATAATTAAAATCCCATTAGGGTTTTGAGGAGGATATGAGAACCCCATTGGGAGTAGGACACGATTTAAGATTTTATGAACTATCCTAAATCCACCCCTTTGCCATCTCTAAATATGGGAGGAAAGAATATAAAGGGAAGAAATAATTGAAGTACCTAATTCCTTTTAATATATTTTGATAATGAAGAGAAGGAAAATAAAAATAATTCTAATTATTGCTAGAGACAAAATGGGAATAATTAAAGTACTAATAAACTCATTAAAAATAATAGTAATACTAAAAAGCAAGGAATAAGAAGGGGCAAATTAGTAATTGTAATTTCTTTTCAATCTTCCCTTCCCCCCTTTTATCCATTTTAAAGGGAAAAGAAAACATGTGGGACCATGAAAACTAATCCCTCCACTTTCATATCCTCCTTATTTTCCCTCTTAAACCAAACAATGGAATAGGGGCTTTTTCTTCCCATTTACTTCTTTCTCTATTTCTTTCCTCTTCTTTCCCTTATCCAAACATAGTGTATATGTTATTTTATGAGAAATAATATATAATGTCAAATGATATATTATAATTTTTATTATGTTATATAAATTAGGTAATTATGCAATCATTCAACCAAATAAATATTGTATTTCACATCCATCTAATAAAAAATGTTAAATTAACATAGAGTTGTAAATTATTGAAAGTTTAGGAGGTTAAAAAACTTACTTTGAAAGTTTAAGGGATAAATTTATACTGGAGCAAAAGTTTAAGAGGTCAAAAACTTACTTTAAAAGCTTGGAGAGTAAATCTCTACTAAAGTGAAAGTTTAGAGGGGTTTTTTTTTTTTTTTGCAATTTTCCTAAAATTCAAATTAGATATAATAAAGATAAGATATTTGAAAATAAAACCAAAAAAGAGATGATAAAAAAGAAAAAATATATACTGTTCAATTGAACAACTTAACTGTAAATACCCATGCAATCTCGATAGAGATTGGATTGAAATATAAAGAGGAACTTGAGAGATTTTTAAAGAGGAGAGAAAAAAACTAGGTTAGGAAAAGCTTTTGACATACACTAAAGCAAGTCTTAAGTTGGAAGATTCGATCGATAAATCGAGTTTCCTTTTTTAGTTTCTGGTTCAAAATTGTCGTACACGCTTAGGTTTGACGCATTTTGACGGAACTATAATACGCTTTGTACACAATGAAACAATTATGCTCCAATGTGAATATGATTTTTGTGGCAAGAAGTCGTCCGTCCGATTCTAAAGACAATTTCATAGTGTAATTTCCTCCCATGAACACCTTTCTAAGATAAAAAACACCACAAATAGGTATGCAAGTGGATGGATGCACACGGGGTATTTGATCCATCTAAAGTTGATATTTACAAAATAGGATTATATTTGATAAGGTTTAGGTAAAATATTATATTTTTATCATTTTTTGAATTAGGTATCAAGATAAGGCTAATATGTGATATGATACTCGAATTCTTTTTCTTTTTTATTTTTTTTACTAAATTATACATTATATCTTCAAGAAAAAAAAAAAAAAAGTGATTCATACTCGATCCATTATATCGAAAGATCAGTAAATCTGTTAGTAAATTATAATAGCTTTAATTATCCCAAACCTATTATTCTTTATATTATCTAGTATTTTATTTCGATTTTACAAATACATTATTCAAATATTATTATCAAACTTATTATTGGTTGTGATAATAAATAATATTGCAAGTTTTAATAGTTAAATTTCCTTTTTGTTTGATTTAAGAATCATTAAAATGTTGATTCTAAAGCATTTTAATAAAATTGTATTAATTAATCAGGCGAGTGTTGCTCTATTAGCTTAGCAACAGGTTTCAAACGTGTGATATAAAAACCCATATAAGCTTCAATTTAGAGCAAATTTCGAAATACTTAACAAAGTATCGTATTACTTAATAGAGTATTGGAACGGGCTTTCGACTTTTATAAAACCTTATTCAAGATCCGGCATGATTGCATCGTAACCACGACATCGCTGAAATCTAGAAGAGCCATAGCAGGCCTGTCCTCTTTCCTCTACGATGAGTCAAATCATGCATGGTCTTTCGTTTACGATATACCATACGATTTCATGAAATCCATCCATTACCCAAGAAGACTTACATATATCCTCATAATGATGGCAAATTGCTGAATGGCACAGTCAAGCAGGGTGGGTCCTCCCATTACCTCTTAGTGGAACAGGTACATGTCACGGACACAGATGGTCCCTAACCCAAATATAATATTCCTATGCGATTATTCTTTCTGTTTTAGGTTTAAACTTTAAACATCGAGTTCAAGGAAAAAGGGGGAGTCGTATAATTGGTACAATGACGGGGCGCACAGCCATAATATATACGGTATGCTTAAAATAAAATTTTAATTAAATTAATCACCAAGTTAAGTATACAAAATATATAAAAAAAAAAAATTAAAGAAAGATATTCAAATTTGGATTTGCATTTAACATTCATCTTGGAAAGGAGGTATAGTAGGGTATATCGGTTTTCTTTTAATGAGAAAGTGAGAATATTAGTTATTTGGTGGGGGTAAAGGAGAATACTAATTAGATAAAATAAAATTAAGATTTTAACACATTTAAACTACGTACTAAAGAGGCTCTTATCTTTAATTTCACAGATAATTGCATATGGTATAACTAAATTTTTTCGTAGTATATATTAACAAGTATAGAAAGACAATTTATTAATATAATCCCTTTTTTTCTTTTTTAACCTCTTATACACGTAATATAAAGAATAAATAGCTTAAATTTTAGGGACACTTCCTAGCTCAGATGAATAAAAAAAAAATGTAAGTATACCAATTTCTCCAGGAAATTAAACACACTCTATTTCTCTTATTGTAGTGTAAGATTTTATTTTATTTTATCTTTACTATTTTTTAATTTTGATAGTCATGGCTGAAGCCGAATAGACATCCTACCCACTTCTCAAAACTAAACCTAACCAGGTTGATGTTAGGCTTTCGTGGATGTGTGCTCCATTTGCATTTGTACTCTTGATTTTACAATTTAAAGTAAGATCTAACAGCTTAGATCCCTGATTTAATGAGTTTGGGATCGTGTCATCAAATTCATAATTATCTCCATCAAAAAATCTAAAAAAAAAAACAAAGCTAGACCAATATAATGGAGAGTAAATGTAACTTAATTTTTGCAATTGTTTTTACCCAACTAAGCATTATAGTTGGACTGGCTAGATTTTGCTATGAGGGATCCATTATGCTCGTACCAGCAATGAAAACAGCGGCAACACCAGACCATGAATGTATGTGCAAATGTATTTTCTTAAAAATTAGAGGAAGGTAAATAAATATAACTTCTTGGTTTTCTTTATGGTTTGGGTTTTTCGCTAATTCTGGATAGATGTTTCGCCATTTCAGGTGAGGAGGTTCCATTCCTATTCCATCTTAATGAAAAAGCAGTGATAATATTTTCGGATTATAAAGACCTAATAGTTTTAATTCCTTAAAAGTACGTGTTTTCTCTATTTGTATTGCAATTGAAAAGATGTTGCTTGCTGTAATTTACTTGAATTTTAATACATTATATATGCAAAATGATATCCATAGCAACTGAGAGTCGGTCATCTCTGATCTTTTGGAATTACTGTAATAAATTTTAACAATTAATAGTTTCGATTATAAAAGATGTTGAAATAAGTCTCCAGAGCATTTCTCTAAGAAGCAAACATAAGCTTAATGCTGATGCAAAGATATTTAACGTTATTTTGTCAGATTTAGTTAATCAGATTGAAAATAAAATTATATAACTGATGTCGATTAATTCTGGTCCGGTACATAAAACAATATTATAGTCCTTGGCAGCTAACAATTAGTATTATAGTTAATTATTTATACATCCAAAGATGTTCCAAGTGTACTTTTTATTAATGTAGCATACAAAGTAAACGGGCGAAAGAAAAGAAAAAATCATTTTTGTGTATATTTGATAAAAGCGATTTATTAGGACTAATATATTATTTCTGATGCTTCATGAATCATGATAGCAAATTAAATTCGACTACATAATACACTTTATATTAGAAAACTATTATGTGAATATAGTTATAATGATTCTTGTATTGAATTTTTATTTATTTATATTTATCATTATCCCAGTGTCGGAGGCGGAAAACATTACCCGTAATAATCTTTCTAAAATGAAACGGCACATGTGCAGAAACTTTTCACTGCATGCCAAGGCACACATCAGCCTACAAATTCCAGTCGAGACATCCGATTTTTCAGCCTTTTCCCCCCTACACATAAAACCATGTATGATTATATGTTGATTCCTGGAGTTACAAATAGTTAGCAATAAGCGATTAAAGTTTCACGTGGCAGACTTGCAAGAATTTTGATTTCTATGTGCTTATTACTAATCATTCTAATTGGTCGTTATCTCAATTTCATCCATTTAAGTGAAATCAGTTACTTTTTAATAATTGATTACAGGTATCGATATTAAAATTAATATAATTAGATATTTAGAGAGAGAGAGAGAATGGTGGCCCTAATTACTTTTTAATAATTGATTACACGTATCAATATTAAAATTAATATAATTAGATGTTTAGAGAGAGAGAGAGAGAAAGAGAATGGTGGCCCCATGTCTAGCTTAGTTAAATCAAAAACATATGGCCGATGATGCTTGCGGACAAATACAAATACTGAGTCTCATAAACAAGATAAGAACCCTTTTAAGACCAATGCATATCAGCTCCTCGAGATGGCTAATCTTGACTCCCTACTCCAGACCCATATATCATCATTGCTTTTGGTGCTTTTCTCTTGAAACTTGAAATCAAACAAACCAAGAACCCAGATCTCTCTTTCTCTGCTAATATTTACCTCCAAACAAAACACACTTAGGGTTTTATCTGTGCTCCCTTCGTCCTTTATTGCCATGTTGAAGTCAATCCAAACTTGAATATACCCAAGATTGTTGTTTATCTGCTTTTGTTTGGAGATACATACATACACCCTTTTTGTACGGCTTTTTCATATAACTTTTGAAAAGCTACCTACAACCGTAAAAGCCTATACACAACTAGGTAGCTAGCTAGCTAGCTCTAGCTACATACACAATCCTAGCTGCTTTTGGTTGCATAATACTTAAACCAACGAGTATTCATGAATCATCACTTTGATCTATTGAGTAATAGCTCATCGGATATGCAAATGGTGTCCGGTGATGTTTTTGCTATGTCCACTTCCATGCCGGGGTTTCCTCAAGATCAGCCGAATCCAAACCCTAACCCTAAGTCCAACAACAAGAAGAAAAGAAACCACCCGGGAACTCCAGGCAAGTATATCATTATTGATTATCAATTAAAATTGGAATTTTGTCGACTGTGGATACATGGAATCAATCCGACCCTGCTTTTTTTGTTGTAATTTTTAGTAGATCCGGATGCAGAAATCATTGCTTTGTCCCCGAAGACACTTATGGCGACGAACCGATTCATTTGCGAGATATGCAACAAAGGATTCCAGAGAGACCAGAACTTGCAGCTTCATAGAAGAGGCCACAACCTTCCATGGAAGCTCCGGCAACGGTCGGACAAAGAGGTCGTACGTAAAAAGGTGTATATATGCCCTGAGAAGACATGCGTGCATCACGATCCGTCACGAGCCCTCGGCGATTTAACTGGAATCAAAAAGCATTTTAGCCGGAAACACGGGGAGAAGAAATGGAAGTGCGAGAAGTGCTCGAAGAAGTATGCTGTCCAATCGGATTGGAAAGCTCATTCGAAGATTTGCGGGACGAGGGAGTACAAGTGTGATTGTGGAACACTGTTTTCCAGGTAAATCATTCAAGTGAAATGATGATTCTCAAATCGATGTCTGCTTTTATCATTTTATTCGGCATCTTAACAAATTTCTGCGACCCTGGTGACAGTTTCCTTTTTTGAGTTAACAGGAAAGACAGTTTCATCACCCATAGAGCTTTCTGCGATGCATTATTAGCCGATGAGAACACGAGACTTGCTTCAGCTGCATCAACAAACTTGAGTTTTGGTAATAATGAAGCTGTAAGTGAGCCATTAGCGAGTGCACCCGGAAGTTCGCTCCATGGATTTTCTGGAGGAATCCAAGATCTTTCCGGCGTTCCTCAATTCGGGTCCATTTTGAGGCCTAATTTTCTAGGTACTACCTATTTCATATTTACTGCCATTTTCGTTGCTGTAGCTTGATGTAATTTACCTCACAGAATCGAGGGAAAAACCAGTATTTGTAGCACCGAGCCATAAGAGGTATTGAAAAATCTTGATAGACTCAAAATGCAAAAATGAAATTCAACCGTCTTTATTTATGTACATACACGCCCTTTTTTGGTAGATTGCTGGTACTGTATAGAAGTTTTCGGATGATTGAGCATTTTTATCTTTTGGGTAAATAAATGATTGAACATTTATTATCCTAAAGATGAATTTTGATCTACAACTTCATTATTTATTATAAGTGAGTCTTTCTTTCAATAGTATAAGTGGTATTAAAACTTTTGAAAGACCCACTTATAATTATAATAAATAAATTATTTAATTATTTATTTCTAGCTCTACAAGTTGCTTTTTATCGATCATTAGAGAAAAACATTATTGTGGTATAGTATTTTTGAGGATAAATGTATATGTAGTTAAATATGTTCAGTATGTTCATATGCTGCCTGACAGCAAGGAATTTTTTGTTTTCCGCAAACTATACACATGTTCCTCACATGTTGTACATCATATGTTGTAATTTTGTTTTTTTTTTTTTCCTTGCAGTTGTCACGTTAATTTTAAAATTCAAAATGCTTGAATGTGTGTATGTATATATCATACCACTTCTACCCGTGAATGCAAATAATTTATTTATTACTTGATGTGTATTTATCATCTATTTGTAAAAAGCCGAAGGTACTTAATCTTTTGTACTTTGTTGCTTAAAAGAAATGCCCACTGTTTATACATATTGCATGTAAAATGTGCCTCATATAAATATATCAAAATTAGAATTGCGTGTCATTTCATACCTATACATTTTATTTCTTATTGAAGCCATTTTAGTACCAAAAATGCATAAAATTAAATAGAAATTACACGCGATTAGTTTACATCAAATCATACCTATTTATAAACTATTTGTATTTTTCATATGGTTTGTGTGAATTTCTTATTTTATCTTTATAATTATAGTAATAAGTTTGATTTGAATTAAGGATTGCTCAATGCCCACCTCAAAACCTTGTGATATGATCTTTCTCCACAGGTTTGCCTGATCAGATGGTTCAGATGAGATCAAGATCACCAGCAGATATCTTTAATTCAGCATCATCATCTTCAATGGCTAATTTTGGAAACTGCAGTCAAATCCAAACAAACGCTGACCTCTCTTTATCAGCACTCCCACAGGGACTAAAACAAGAAAATCCCTACAACAAAGGGAATAACTTCAACCAAACCGCATCTTCTTCTCTTTACTCCGACACATACAACCCCAAGCAACCGAAACCGCCACCAGCACCGATGTCAGCCACAGCACTCTTGCAGAAAGCAGCCCAGATGGGATCAACAAGTAGCAACCCGTCGTTCTTCAGGAACAGTTTTGGGTTGATGAGATCGTCATCTTCTTCAATTGGTACTACGAGTCCGAGGGGTAGTAGTTTTAATAATAACATTGCTCCTCAAGGACAGCAAGTGAAGTTGCACCCAAGTAGCAGTTCAAGTAATATGGGTTCGAGTTCTATTGAGCATAATTTGACTAGAGATTTTCTTGGAATGGGTGGAGATGGGAGTCCTTTCTTCCCTCAAGAGCAGCTCGAAAAGTTTGCGTCA
This sequence comes from Lumnitzera littorea, assembly GCA_024138015.1. NCBI lineage: Eukaryota > Viridiplantae > Streptophyta > Magnoliopsida > Myrtales > Combretaceae > Lumnitzera > Lumnitzera littorea. The sequence goes on along the minus strand of JAMXBB010000002.1, from coordinate 25,636,811 downwards.
ATCAGTTCAAATATGGGGTTGAGCCCATTTACTAGCCAGAATTAAGAGGAGCTTGATCAAGTGAATGTAGCGATGAATTCTAGTCGTAAAATATCCTCTAAGCATGATTTTATTGGCTTTATGGATGTGATTATTTAATATATCAATTTTCTTTTCTTTTACAATACAATAATACCATCTCCAACACTACTGTTTAGATGCTAAATATATGCCACACTTTAAAGCCTACTTTTATTTATAAAAACTTCAAAAATTACATGTATCAAAGTATTGCTAACACATCCAAGGTGTTATCAGAAGTGTAAAAATTTAGTATATATCTCGTGTACATAGCACATGAATATAATACCAAATGAATCTTTTTTTCAAATTTGAGACTATATTTTTACATGTTTAATAGTAAGGAAAAGTACAAAAAAGCTCATAACTTTTACATGTATATACGAATAAATCTTTAACATTTTATTTAGTCCATTTTAATCATTAATATTTTAATAAATTTACAAAAAAGTTCCTCAATTAATTTTGTTATTAAGTATGGACACGTAACAACACCTAATTCAATCAAATAATTAATTTAATTAAATAAACCAATATGTTATATAACTAAAATATTATAAAAATAATAAGAAATACAAAAAAAAGATAAAATTTTAGAAAAAAAAAACCTAAAGTTTAAAAAATAATACATATATACTATTTAGTAATATATATTTGTGTATATTAACAATAATATTTATATACATATATATATTAATATTTATTTTAACATAAATTAATATAAACTAAAAAAAAATAACAAATTCAACCACCATAAGACCAAAAGGTGACCAGAGAGCTTAGATTTGATCTGACCATAAGTAACGAAATGGATTGCGTGATCTACTAACGACCATAGGTGGCCGCTCATCCTATTTTGGGGGTAGGGGTAGGGGGTTAGGGTGGTGGTCCTGCGACCACCCCAAGTAGTGGTGACCACCTAATGTAAAAAATAAAAAAAAAATTAAAAATGTAGTAAAACCAATTAGGTTTGTAATTATTATTACCTTTTTTTTTTATTTTAGGTGATCAAAGGTAATCGCTCACCACCAAGACGAGATCGTATAATCTCCCCTAAGAGTAGGCGGCCACCCATGACTACTAGTTGGGCATGCAACCCACTTTGCTTCTTGTGGCTAAATCTAGCCATCCTAAGCCTAAGAGGGGGTTGGCAATTACTTGTAGGGGTTCATGTAACCCCCCAATGGTTATAGACCACTTACTAGCCTGAGAATAGTAGGATTCTTTTGTTCTATATTTTTTTAATTTTGTATTAAAATAAATATTAATATATATATGTATATAAATGCATATAATTATTTTTTCACTTTTGTAGAATTTTTTTTATTTTTCTCTTTCATTTTTCTTTTTTTTCTATATATATATATATATTTTTTTTATCATTTTTATTTAAAAATTATAAGTTAACAAATTAAGTATTGATATGTGTTTACGGTAACAAAAAAGTTAATAAAATTTAACGAAAAAATTTATTTGATACGAATTATAAAAATTGAGGATTAAAATAGACCACATAAAAAATTAAAGATTGATTCTTAAAAACTTAATGTGTTAGGATTTTTTTATACTTAATATTATTAAGGTAAAATTGCGCTTTGAAAGGGTACAAATCATATAGAATAATTTGAAACTCCAGTCCTGATATAAAACTAATCTTTCTAAATATTATTCATTGACGACGGAAGTTGTCCTACATCATTTGTCTTGAATCTGTCGTGCCAGCTTATAAATGGCGATTTATAAGGCATATACTTTCGCATAAGAAAAACAAAAACCACTGTACTTTTATCTTATATATAATATAATCAGCACGAATACAAACATTAGGCATATATGTATGTGCATTTTACTACAAAACCTTCTTTTTTTTACAGAATTAATATCACCATATATCATATTCTTAATTTAACCACCTTCAAATTTTAATATGGAATAGATTACGAATTTAATCATTCATATTTAATAATTTAAAAATAAATAATGAGATAATGAATACGGTTAATCCTATTAAAATAACCAATGAAATCATAAAACCTCTTTTATATATATATATATATACATATATGTGCACGTATGTTTGTAATCGTAACATCATTTCTCGTAAAATCACCAAATTTTCCAGGTAACTGGTAAGTATATGCTCAAAGCACGAGATAAAGAGAGAGAAGACATAGAGGTTTCTCGTGAACGATCAGAAAGTGGCAGAGACACAGAGCGAGAGAGAGAGATATGACTGATGGAGGGGTGGGGGGGCCTAGAGATGATGTCTAAGTAGTAGCTTTTTGAAATAACCCTGATGGCATCGGCATGCAATGCAAATGCAATGGAATGCAACAACAAGCCAACAAAAACCATCCAGACACCGAAAGCTACGAGCCCTGCCAATTGCAACACATTAATCAATGTCTATTTTCTCCTTGTTGTTTTGTCCTCTGTCTTCACTTTCCTTGTCTTCTTCTTCCTCTCCTTCAATTCTTTCTCGCGCTACGCGGAATATTACACATACACGACGACAATACACTCCCGTAGCCTCGTTGTCGTTGACTATACCCTCGTATATATATCAGTACATATGTATTTTTGTCCTACAGCGTCAATGATGTTTCTGATGTATTTCAAATAAGACCATATACGGTCCATACCTCGTAATTACTGTTAATTTTCTACATCTGTTACGAAACGACGCTGCTTTTAGTTTAGCAAAAACCCTAGGGGTCTAGTAGGGTTTTGCTTTCAAAAGCCTACCATATACCCTTTCCATGGAACCATCGATGGGTGCTTTCTGCATACTTTATTCTAAAATTGTCTGGATGATGGAGAATGTGATGGATTTTCCAAAATGTACGCCGCTGCATGTGATTCATTACATGCACACATAATACCTCCAAACAGCGTCAATATCAAAGTTACGCGTTTTCCAGGATCTGCCCCCGCTTTTTATGTGAATTGTTTTGGTTGCGAAATTTTCATAATGAAGTATTGGAAAAATTATTTAGTATATTAGTTCAATTTATTCGACAAAAAGATTTTAAAGTATAAAAACAAAACAAAAATTTGTATTATATATTTAGTCGTAGGATAATCTATTTCACAGTAAAAAATAAAAATATATCTTTGAATTTTTATAAATAATTCTAAATTATAATATTAAACTTTAATCATTATAATTCTAAGAATATCAATTTATAAAAATATTTTTGATTTTTTATTAATAAAAATCTATGTTTAGTACTATACATACTAAACATGGTAAAGATGGTTGTATTGTTATGTTCTTTTTATACCATATTGTCTAATTTTTCTTATATTATTCAATTTTAATAATTAAATGCTATTAAAATATCAAATAAAAAATATCAAAATTTTGACAGAGTTAAAAATATTGTATTTCTCGGAAAAAAAAAAGTGCTCGAAACACAATTTTTATAGAGTAAAAGAATTAATCTCATGAGTACTTTGGTAAAAAGAAAAAAGAAAATGAAAAATCTCATGAGTACTTTACATGGAAAAGTAATTTCATTACCGTTTAAAATTGTAAAGAAAGCACGACTTTTTTATTTTTTCCAAACAAAAGAATTTATGACTTATTAAGCCATCACTTTGTAGACTAATATACATCAACATCCTTCTTCTTCACTATTTTCCCTCTTTTATCTCTTTCTAAAATTCTCCAAACTCTAAAAACACTGTATTTAATGAACTTCTAAATCCATAAAAGACTCAGTAAAATTGAATTCAGACTTCGACAAGCACTCGTCTTCATCTTGGGACGCTCAATTTGCGCTTCTATTGCTCATCCAAATGGGGCATGCATTCTCTCTTTACCATAAATCCGAATGATAAAGGTTAAATTATATATATATATATATATTTTACTTTGATGTTGTCATGATAAAATTTGTGTGTGTTGATGAAGCTGCCTTGGGATCTTTTGCTTCTTATTTATCAATTTTTTTTGGTTAAATGCAGTGTGAATATTGTGGTTTCTTTTTTCACTATCATATAAGTTATTTTATGCGTTTGAGTAGTGTTCTTTTAGGTGAGTATTAGCAGGTTGCTGTATAGGTGCATTTAATTGATGTTATCTAGGTTGATTAAAATTGCATTTACGGTAGCACTATTCCATAATACTGTATGCAATTGTCTCGTTAAATGGCAATGCCAAAATAAGGTTTGTTGATAGGCCCTTTTCTAAATACTCTGAAGGTCCAAGTCTAAGTCGTTGGACCTGCTTGATATCTCCAAGTGCCTCCTCTCATTTTGAAGCATCAGCTTCCCATTAAATGGACAACTTAGTGTGAGTTGAACACGGTTTAGCCCCAAATATATAGAGTACCCATATGCAAACTCGAACGAGCTCTGAGCACATCTCTAGCCTTAAGTTAGGAAAGAGACCAAAGGGTTACCCCTTAGATGCTAACTTCTTGATCTTGAGCTCTAAGCAATCGAAGAGCCTAAGAGGCTAGACCAACAGTTGGCGATCTTCTCCTAACCATAGAGCCAAGTTGTACCTATTGCCTAGCATTTAGATTGGAGAAGCAAGCCACAAGGAGAGACCTAGCTCTCTACTCCTCTCCCCCTTCATCAAATGTTATATGACAGCCTATTATATAACTTAAGCATCTAGTCGTTCGAGCTATTATGGTTGCCTTTGCTGATGTGATAGGTTCCTTCCTCAAGGTCCATCGATCAATAGAAAGGTGCTATCCTTTCTTGTATTGACCACGCCCCCATCTTAGACTATGCACAACCCAATCCCTAGTCGATAAGTGGCTTTAGCACCATACCATATAAATAGGATGTGGAGCCTCAGGTGAAGGGATCCTTTTGTCTCCTTTAGAATTCCTTTCTCTAAATACTCCTTGCCTTCTCTCTTTCTGTTTACTAATACTCTCCTAACAAACTTGAGCATTGGATAACCATCGTTGGCAATGACACAAAGGGCTTCTTTGTAGGTCTACCATCGTCTACAACTACTGGACCACTAAAAGTGCACTTAAGAACCACCCCCTTGATATACATTACCACTGTGGTTGAAGTAGCATGTCATGTGCATTTAAATATCATGGATTGAGATATAAAGTAGTTCTGACAACAACCTTTGGAAGGAGATAATTGCAATTCTAGCCTATGCAAATCATGAGTAGTTATCGAGAAGAATATGCAAAGGCATTCAAAAGATGGTTATTTATAAAGATGAGCATGTTGGTGGATAAGTTGCAAGGCTCTATTGGTACCATATGCTATAAGTATAGGTCCTTAAGTTTTTAAAATCAAAACTTACTTGTAGTACCTTGAAACTATCATGTATCTTGAAGAACAAGATATCATGTAGAATTTATAATTTTTTTAAAGAATAAATTCATAGAAATAAAATCTTAATACATACTATTTTTATCTTCACAAATGGTATATTGAAAAATGAACTTACCCTTTTTAACAATAGATTTTAGTTCTCTTCGATAAAGCTTTTGTTAATAAGAACAAAATATTGTACACATCTAACCCTTTTTAATAAATTTGTCAAACAATAATAAAAAGCATAAACAATTCTAATATATAAGTTAGTAAGAGACATAACATTTTAAGACTAAAAAAATTGCAACAGTATTCTTTTCTATATATCTATATATATATATATATATTAATAACATTTAATTATTATTACTAGGTGAGTACAGGAATATCGTAAAACATGTATCCTATATACTTCAAAGTATAAATTCTAGGATGGATACATGGTATCCCGACTTCATATTCATATTCTATTCTGTTGGAATAAATTTTCAGAAATTGTTATCTGAAATTTATCTTGTAACCTTAAATACTTGCTCAAAAACTATCTAGTCGAGTAAAGTCTGGATAGGTACTTTATAAAATAAAGTTACCTGTTTAACCTTTAGTTATTTATGAACTTATATAGAAATGAATAAAAGCTCTTGAGTTGTTGTTCTGATTAGATATATATTAAGCTTCCTCGTTTTAGGAAAATCTATAGTGTTTATGTACTTATATTATTTGAATTGTGGATATTGGATGAATATGGATAAATAGATGGTGAAAACGGGTATAAATATGAATTATGAACTGTTGTTGGAATTCGTAAATTGTTTGATTAGGTGATGTAGACTTTTGGAAAAAAAAAAAAAAAAAAGAAAGTTACTGTTAAAAAATATGCAACTCAGAGTTGTGGCTTCGATACGTTATTTTATCATTAGAGTTAACGAATTTGTGTGCTTGAAGGTGAAATTTGCAAAATGAAGTTCATGATTTTTTTTTTTCCCGACTTAAAATCGCGACTTTATGTCAAGATATCATCTATGATATTCATATAATTGCTTTATATGTTACTTATTTTAAGGACTTCTTGTAAAGGGCAATATTTTTATAATTTTCCCTATATTATACTTTGAATATCAATATTTAATTGAATAACTCTCATTCACATCATCACAAAAATAAAACATTATGCATGATCGCGATGATTCGTATAATAAAAGTGCAAAGCTATTATTTGTATTATTACAATTAACAATAAAATTGTTTTTTTTTTAATGATTTTGCACCATCCATTATCATTCAATTATGTTTTTACTTTCATAATTTTTATTCAATATGGATAAACAATAAACTAAGGGGAGTAGTTTATTTGAGCGACGTGTGTTTAATACTATTAAATCCCCTTTTGTATAAAGTTACATTTTCACCACATTAATAATGTTTTAATCATATATTTTAGGAGATTCAGCATTATCAAAATAGAACACTATATGATATTTACAGTCTATTTTCGCCACTTAAAACATATATCATATATTTATATATGAGTTTTAAGATACATCATCAGGAGTGTTGTTGTTGCTCTATTGTTAAGCCAAAGCCTAAGAGAGGGTCTATATGTGCTGAAAAGGATTTATAAAGAAGCCAACATATTACTGTGCTGAATGTGGCTCCAACATCAATACTCCATTGCTTATGTCACGAAACACAATAGAGGGAGGAGAGAACAATAGTAGCAGTAATAGAGAGAGGGATGGGAGAACAATAGTAACAGTAATAGAGATTAGTGTATTTAGGGTTTTGAATCCCTTACCTTGACAGAGGTATGGAAAGATGGTTGCATATGGAAAAAAGATTCGATGGTATAGAGACTTCACATTAATCAATGAGTGGTATATAAGTATCAATAAAAATTTGATATGTGATAATGAATAAGCGTACTTTTTCAAAAAGTATCGATTATATTTTTGTGTCCAATTTTTTTTTATACTTACATATTACTCTTCAATCTAAATGGCGTGTTAGTACTATTGAAACTTTTTTCATATGAAAAAAAAAAAAAAGATTCAATGGTACTAAAATACTACATAGATCGATGAGTGACATGAAAAGACAAGTAAATCATCATCTCACAATTCTCAAGATTTTTTTATTGCCAAAGAGTGTATCTTAGAGAGAATCATGGGATATGGAGTAACCACCTTATTTAGCACATTGTTTCCCTCATTTCCTTTATTTGAACATCCTGCATAAGTTAGTCTTACACATAAAGGCCCATGCCAATATAGCTTATCAACATTTTGATACCAGCATTGCTATGGATAGACACATAAATAGTGGTATCATACAAACCAAGGATGGGTCTAAATTGCAAGATGGTCTGAAAACTAAACAATAGTTGAGGTTTTGAGCAAGGATTCCCATGTACCAATGACGGATATGACGTACCAACACCTTATTACAAGCTTAAGCTATACTTGATATGGTGCACAAATGTGACAAGAGGCTACTCGCCACTAGTTCATGTTCGCAATGGGCTGAATAAGAGTGAGAAGAGTAAGCAAAACACTTAGCTTAAACAAGAAAATTTTTTTATATTAAAGATAATTGATGTGTAGCTATTACAATTGAGGGGTATTTATATGCCCCTATCAGAGTAAGTCCTAGGTTACTACTATTTACGAAAAGGATTCTTACTAAAAAAGGGAAAATACATGTTATGTAAAGGCAATTTATTGAACAAAACAAAAGGAATATCCAATGCTAAGGCAGTACGAATGTCAATGGGAAAGACACATGTTGGCTTCTCGATTTGTGGTCCAGGTTGGTATTGGGTGCAAAGTAAAGCTGAATGGTCGACAGAAGGTCAGCTACTTGGGAGATTGAGGGTGCTTATTTGGATTGTTGGTACTTGAGAGCTCAACTTCAGTAAGTTGGCTCAGCATTAAGTTGGTTTGGCTTTAGACATCTGATAGATTAGGATCATGGGAGCTCGAACCTCTATATAGATGGGAGTTGCCAACTTCTGTGAGAACTTCCTCCTTTTGAGAGATCGTAAATAGGTCGGAGGAGTTCAGGACACATATCAAATCAGCTTGGAGAAAATCTTCTTCTTGTGGGGTTAGATCCTTTTAGGCAGCTTGGCATACTAGGGTAGCAAGTCCTTATGCTTAGGATCATATAATTAGACCTTCATTCCTATCACATTTTCTCTCAAGTCTCATTTGCAACGGTTCGATAAGGAGAATTGCCATTAGTTAAGCCTTCAAGCTCCTAAGAGAGAGCTACATCGTATTTGTGATTCAGGTGCTAGACTAATGGGTAAGAAACTAACTTGGTGTCCGGTTAGATTAGCACATAGTGTTTAAGGCATCAATACTTTGTAAACAACATAGATAGCAAGTACAAAACCTTAAGGGTCTACTACCCCCATAGAGATAGTGGCAATAGCAAAGCCTTTGAGGTTAGCTTCTTCGATAAAGGTAGAAACAATGGCACAAACGAAGGAATATAGGGTACTTAAGCTATAACTATTAGAGGATAATAATGCCTTAGTGGTTAGCTCGATCAATAATGACAAGTACCTAGATGATGGGAAAAGCAATCCCTTGATGGTTCTCATAATTACTCAATCTGTTTATGCTTCTTTAATACCAAATGGGGAAGTACGTAGCTTATTAGAGAAAGAGATTGAGTCAATGAGGTTGTTATTCTCACCCTTTTCCAAAGGTTAGAGTTTCCGAAGGGCGACCTAAAGCGAGAGGATCAAATTGATGAGAGGTAATTGATTGTGCCTATATTATCATTATTTCACGTTTGGTTGTAACTTCTGTTCTCCAACTTTCAAAAGAAGTTCTTTGACTAACATGGCATGAATCCATGACAGCTGGTCCCAAATGCTTACAGGATTTTAGCAACACTTGAAGCCTTCTACGAGTCTTTCCACATTCTACTTTGTGCCGACAGATAACTTTTCCAATACTTCTATGGCATCAAACAATGTAGCCATGCTCACAGTTATATGTTTAAGGTTGGGATGAGGTGAAGTTACTGGTTAGGTTGAAATCTTTGGTCAAAGAGTGGAAAGACAAATATATTTTGATTGGATCTAACTAAAAGTAAGAATCATAGACAAATTGGCTGAAGTCTATTAGGGGCAGTGCAATCAAGTTGATGATGGTAAAGCAATTGTTAGCATCTGATGCAATAGATATATAAACGAACCACCGATTGTTAGCTAGCATTTAGAGCTACCCTTAAAGAAGTCTTTCAACTTCAGCCTTTTCATTGGTCTATATCTTAGATTAATTGACATACACTTACAAGTTGCTTCTCCTTCACCTTTTTTCTTGTAATATTTTCTAAAATCTTCTCATAAAATAATGTATACTTTAAGTGTTACATGATTTAGCGCATCACACTAGTCTTCGCTTCACACTTATAATGCCTTGAACTTTTGCTATAACATGAAAAACCTTAATTTTACTTTATATCAAATATTCAAAATCGAAAAGCATATTATGTATTGTTAAAATATGTTATGTACCATGTACTTTGCTAATTGGTACCTCCAGTACTCCAATTTCATAAGGTGTGATTCTTCGTCCTTTAGTACAATCTCATTCTTGTTAAGCTTGAGGTGTAGCCGAGGCAAATGTCCTATTCACTACAGAATTGCTCATAGGTCTTACCTCTATCATCTCTAGTTCTTGATTAGGCGACTCCCCTACTTAAGGCCATTTTATCTCTACTACTGTGTTAGCAACAACGATGTGTTGATCAAAATCTTGATGCTTAGGCTATTAAGATCATTATTAAGGCCACAATCCTACTGTTTGTCCTTGATCTTATTGTCAACTATGTCAATGCCATTCTTATCGTTGTCAATTTTAGTTATACTTTAAAGTAAGAAATCGAGCCAAATTGCTTAGGTTTATGAACAAATGGCTAACTAGAATCAACTGAGTTATATGTTCATTTTATTTTAGTACTTGCTCAGTCTACAGTTAATATGCTATATTATCATTAACATCATCATTTGATTAGAATAGCATTCGATGAAAAAATTGTCAATGGTTTAATTTTTGAACTACTTTCCAATAGCCATCACGCTTCTTTGGGCACTTCAAGTAGAGTAAATTGTTGACATATATCACTAAATATATAAGGATCATTGTCATATCACGTTTGTGGTATATATCAAACCATTTGCACTTAAAGGTACATGTTAATTTTATAAGTTCGCTTAAATGGCCCGTAGAAAATTGGCTTTCATTGTACTTACCTAATCATACGCTTTACTACTTTGTATATTTAGCCCTGCCTCCCAAGATTTGACCATATTTCTCAAACACCCATTATAAATTTGAATATGATCGTGCTGGCCCTACTTTAAGATGGTGCCTCCAAGTCCATTGCCCTTTTTACTACACAATACACTTTTGGTTGCATTATCTTCATTTGATTACCTTTAATAATTTTCTTGATTTATTATATTAATAAATTGATTTTGAATTTTATCAAAATCATGTACTCGTTTCATTTTTTAACACAGCTTTGTTTAAATAGTTTCTAGCTTAGTCTAGTTTTTTTGTCAAATCAAATAAATTGATTAATAACAAGCTCTAAACAAATTGAAATATGAGAAAAGCAATAAATGATAAAATTTGGTCATTTAAGGTAAGAATTGTTCTTATAGGCACCAATGCATACACTTAATTTAATGGATTTAGAGTTCTCAATGTAAAATTGCTATCTATTTAAACTAGTTCATGTATGGTTTATTTACTGATGTGAGTTGGAATAATTCTATTTAGACTAACTCAATTCTACAACAATTAATTTATTAAGTCTTAGTGTTTTGTTCTTGCAAAAGAAAATTCTCAATTAACTTAATGTATTATAGTGTGCCAATGAGTCTAAATGTGGAGCCTAATTAATGCATTATGCTAGTCAAGCATAAGTCTAAAGCCATTGGTTTGATTTAGGCTTTAAGGGCTCTTATTCCATTCAAAGTCAAACCAACCCAGCAAGTTAAGGGACTTGATTTAATTTTTATTGTTACGTTAGTTGTGTAAACCTTCTACACACATATGGTTTTGAAGCTTATGAGAACTTTTATGCATGATTTTCACCTTTCCTTCTTCATTTAGAAGCGCTTTTTCTTTTAAATTAGATAAATCAAGCCCACTAACACCCTTAATTTATAATCCAATCTTGAGTTGATTTAAACACATTAATTTTCCCGATTCCTTCTATTAAATCAAACTTTATAGGTTAGTCACTAATAAGCATTCCAAGCTTGATTAGCCCCCAAAACCTATAAATAGGTGTATTTTTCAACTTATCAACACAAAATATACATTTAATCATTTTTTCTTTCCAACTAGAACCTTAGTACAATAGACCTAGAAAGCTTTATCCTCTCTTAGCCACAACCATCCAATTTTCATACCAACCACCACTTAAACCACTTATGCTTAGCTGAGAAACGCCTAAATAAGCCAATAATTTAAAAGCTCATAGTTCGAGTATCTTCTTACTTTTTCAAAATTCACTCCTTCAATCTAGAAATTTGAAATTCAACGACGCTAGGATATTCACCATCACTAGGAGCATCAAGCCAGTAGTCTTCACCTCCAATGACCACCACCATGCTATAAGGAAGTCAAAAACCCATTTGCCAAACCTATGAATTGAATTTACTTAGGTCAAGACCCCTTTTTCCGATTTCTCATATGTTATTTAAAGTATTTTGTTTAATTTTTCAAAATTAATTAATAAATTTTCCTTTTCAAATAAAAATACAATATAGCAAGCTGTAGTCATTTAATGTTAAACTTTATATAAAAATTTAGAGGAAAAAGGTGTTTTATACAATGAGTTCTTTCTTTAGAAATTAAGAAAGCATTTATAAGAAATAAAAGACATTGTACAAGAAAAAATGACAACAAAGAAATAACTAAAATTTGAAAAGCTTAGAAAATAGATGGTGTTTTTATGAGAAATTAAACAAAAAGTTTAAATGAAAAAAAAAATGAAGGAAAAAATTCCAAAGAAAAAATATATAGGAAAAGTCATTTCTTTTTAATATTAGAAGAGATTTTCATGAGAAAATAAAAGGTTTTTTTAGAAAATAATAAAAATTGAAATTTTCAAATAAAAAAGAAACGTTTTAAAATGTAAAAAATAAAAATGGCTTAGAGAGGTTTTGAAAAATAGAATTATGATGGACTAATCTCATAACTTGTGGGTACATATCCAACAATGAAGGAGCGCAAACAAAAATATTTTTTTTTTCTATACAAATATTTTTTTCTTTGCTCTCATGTAATAATTTTTTTGTTTCCCCTTAACAATAAGAAAATTAGCTTTCTAAGCAAAGCCGTCCCATTGCTTATGAGGCTTGTTCAGCCAAGCCGTCCTACTGCTTATGGCCATTAACAACCCTTTGCAATTGAGTTCTTTAAAGAATTGCGACACTTTACATACAACATCATAAATTTAATCTTGAAGAAAGCTACACAGAACAACTAGCAAAAGGTACTGAAGCAACATACAGAAATCATTGGTCTTCAAACCCTTGAGCATAGCCTCCAACTAACTTAGATGCAATGGTATACTAGAAGCATAACAATAACATTTTAGAAGTTTGATGTCTTTATCGACCTATACACTTCTTCACATGAATAGAGTACAATGTTAATCGTTTTAGTGGCTTCAAACTCTATCCTACACTTAATAAGAAGAAACTAAGATAGAATTCTTATCTATTGTAGTGTTAGTCTAGCCTTATTAATATTTTAAAACTTATACTTAATAGCGTATGGACCAAGTTATTACATATGTTATTTGAATGTGCATTATATTGAGATTATGTCTTCATTCCAATTTGATCTTTCTATTAATGCAGTTCTTAAAATAATGTTTTTCTTACACCAATTAGGACTATTTGTGTCTAATTCAAAAATTATAATTAAGTGATTTTCTTCTATGTTATTCAATTAAGCTCTACAGTACGTAATGTCAGCTATAAATCATAGATAGGAATTGTTTATAGCGTATGAAATGGAATTGGATCTACCAATTGCATCTCCATTACACCTAGGGAAAGCATTACAACTCTTTAGTAGTATAGCCTAATACATAATCATACGCTTAAAAAATCATGTAATGCCCATAACACTACTACTTGAATATGAAAGATTGTTCCACAATGGTAATAAATGCATCAAAATTAACATATGTGGCTCTTTCATGCATTTCAATGTTGGAATGTATAGGAATAAAATTTACTCAATTAAACGAATTAATTACTCAAGAGAACATATCAATTACTCAAGAGAAGAAAGCCATATTAATGGCATCTAGGGTTTCTCAACTGTCTCTTTTTCTTCTTAATTATCTCTCTTAACATCCACACACTAGAACAAAACTTTATATAACTAGATTAAAATATAGAAATAATAATACGTGATATGACATGTCATAAACACTTTAATGACCAATAAAAATATGATACCAAAGAAACTACTAAAACTATAATATTACTTGGTTTAATTAATTCTAATATTGCCTCCCTTAAACCAAGTCTTCAAACTTCGTCGTGCCAAGTATCTTCTCTAGCTTCAAGAACATATCTGTTTTAAGTGGCTTTGTAAAAATATCTATAACTTACTCTTTAGAGGAACAAAATTTGATCACAATTTCATTATCCTTTACTAAGTCATGAATGTAATGGTACTTAATATCAATATGCTTACTGCAACCATGAAATACTGGATTCTTTGTCAAAGTAGTTGTTGATTTGTTGTCGTAAAAAATTTTAGTAGGCATAGCTTGTTGATGCTGTAACTCACATAGCATTCTTCTCAACCAAACCACTTGTATAACACATTCTACTACAGCTATATATTTTGCCTTTGCTATTGAAAGAGCTATCACTTGTTGCTTTTTAGATGACCAAGAAAAAACTCCAGTCCCAAGATAAAGCAAAACTAAAAGTACTATTTCGCATGTCAACATCACCAACCTAATCACCATTTATATAGCCAATGAGCTCCACATTATCAGTATGAAAATAAAAAAAAATCCATCACTAAGCGTACCTTTGATGTATCTTCAGATACATTTAGCCACTTACCAATGAGATTGATATGGAGCCTCCATAAATCTACTAACAATGCCAACATTGTACATAATATCTGGTTTAGTAGTTGTCAAATACCTCAAGCTTCCAACCAACCTTTTGTAATTAGTTGCATCAACTAAGTCACCTCTACCATCTATGATTAGTTTCAATCTCTCTTCAATTAGAGTCGAGATTGGTTTACATGAATTTATCTTAAATTTCTTCAATACATCACTAGCATACTTTTTCCGAGAAATCTATTTCTTCTCAATACTAAGGAAATAAGACATTAAGCCTGATAACTCTGATTTTAAACATATTTCACATGGTGATTTTATAGCATTTCCCTCACATTTTTTGTTTTCTTTAAATAAAATGATACTTAATTGAGTAAAATTTTGATTTCAAGGTTTGAACACATTCTAGGATCGAAAACGAAGAAAAGGAATCAAGTTTCACTCAATTCGGAGTTCAAACGAAAAAGTTATGAAGTTTTGAAGTTATGTAGAAAAATTTGCCTAGGTGCAAAAAGTTACACAACCTGGGGACACGGTCATGTCCCAGGCCGTGTCTGGTGACGAAAACAAAATCCTTATAATACATATATAAAAGGATATCTGAGGGTTTAGACAAGAGAGAGACATTAGAGAGGACGGAGAGACATAAGAGAAGAGAAGAGACTTAAGGAGAACATCAAGAAAAAGGCGAGAACAACATCAACTTCAAGATTAAAGAGATTGTTCATCAGTTAAAGGGGTTTTCCATATTTTATTTTATGTTTTTGATGGAACTCGTTTTTAGATTCATTATGATAACTTAGAATTCGAGTATTTAAGATTATGGAACCTAGGGTTTCATGTGACTTTTAAGTTGAATTATAAATTTCAATAAAGTTTCTATCTTTTCTTGATTCAATTATGTTGTTTAATTGTTGATTGATAATTCTAGAGTATCAATATATGACATTATGCATGTTGATTGAGAAATTGCATGTGTAATTAGATCTTAGCATAATTGAAGAGAATTACATGTATCTTATACATGTATACTTAGAGATCTTATACATGTATACTTAGAGATAAGATACATGTTTCTTCCGGAAAGTTGATTGTTTGTATGGGAATTCATTATACATTAATGCAATTCTAAGTTATATTACTAAGTGAAGAGATTTCGGTAAATAATTTAGGATTAGGGTTAATATGCTTGAGAAAGATATTAGCTTTTATTGTGAATCCCTCCGATCAAGAATAATAGAAACTGAATTGAATATATTTTAAGTGGTCACATGTTAAACACCAGGGGAAATAATTCTTAAATACGTTATTACATACTTGAAGTCGTTTGTAGTTTTATTGCTTTCTAATTTGCTTAATCAAGTTTCATAATTAGTTTAGATAGTTAATTTCAGTATTTTTAATTCATCCAACTCAACACGATTTTCTGGTTAGATAATAAAGCTAAGGTTAATATTAGTACTCAAAATCTCTGAGGGATCGACTCGGACTCACATCCACTATATTAAAATTGATAGGTGCACTTGCCTCATATCAAAGCCCATATCTCTCATTTCAAACTCAGTAAACATAGCTTCCTTAAACTTTATTAGCAAATTAGAGTTATTACTAGTGAAAATTAAATCATCAACATATAAGTACACAATGATAATATCACCTAGTAAGTTTGATTTAACATATAAAGTATGCTCATATGGCCATCTTTAAAACCATAATCAACAAAATAAGAATCAATTCTAATGTGCCAAGCTCTAGGTACTTGCTTCAAGCTCTAAAGGCCTTTCTCAATTTGTAAACCTTATCTTCCTCTTGCTTCTTCACATAGCCAGGAGATTATTTAACACACATCTCCTCCTCAAGTACACCATTCAAAAATGTAAACTTAACATCTATTTGAAAAAATTTCCATCTATAAGCATTCTAACTATATCAAGTCTAGCAACGAGAGCAAAAACCTCAAAATAGTCAATACTTAGCTTTTGCTTATAACCCTTTGCAACCAAACATGCCTTGAAATGATCCACCTCTCCATTCGACTTGTACTTAGTCTTGTACACCTATTTAACACCAATTAGCTTCTTATCCTTGGAAAGTATAGTAAGCTCCCAAGTTCCATTCTTTTCAATACAATGAATTTCATCATCTATGGCTTTCACCTAGTAATCATTACCAGTAGCTTCTTCAAAAGATAAAAGATTACAATCTGTAAACAAGGCATGATGCACTACATCATTAGACTCATCATTAAAATAACTACTAACATTACCAGCCGCATAATCCTCTAAATAAGGAGGCATCATGTGTTGTCTCTATAGTTAACTCGGAGATTATCCAAGCATAGGTTGTACATCACATCTGCATTAACATTGTTTCCAACACTGAAAATAGGAGCTTGTTATGAAATTTTCTCTTCACTAAACTAATCCTAAACACCATCTTCATCAAAAGTGACATCCTTACTGCTAATCACCTTTTTAGTTTTTGGATTATATAGGTTGTAACCCTTTGTCTCATGACTATACCCAATAAAGATACATTTTTCTACTTTATTATTAAGCTTCTTTTGTAACTCATCAGGCACATGAGCAATAAGCCACACAACTAAACACCTTAAGATGCCTAATGTTGGGCTTCCCGCCATTCCAGGCTTCTTATAAAGTCTTATCACAAACACTCCCAATAAGATACCTATTCAAAACATAAATAGCACATGCAACTACTTCTACCCAAAATTGCTTAAGCAAATGTGTACTATGCAACATGCATCTTACCATATCTATAACATTTCTATTCTTCCTCTCAACCACACCATTTTACTAAGGTATGTACTTAGCAATTAATTAATGCTAAATACCATACTTTTTTATGAAATTCATTACACAAAGTATATTTTATACCTCTATCGATTCTCAAAATTTTAACTTGATATCCATTCTACCTTTTAATATAGGTCACAAATGATTTCAAAGTATCACATGCTTCAAAAAATAAACCTATGCATTCCTATTGAAATCATCAATGAAAGTAATAAAATAATTGCTGCCACTAATGGAAGGGATCTCTATACATCATAAATCTAAATGAATAAGCTCAGTAGCCTACTAACTCTCTATGCTTTCTCTTTAGGAAAGGTATGTCGATGCTTCCTACCTAAATTGCAAGACTTACATACTTTATTAGGCACACTAATAATAGGTAAGCCAAAAATCCATTATTTATGATCAAGGAAATTGATGCTACCAAAATTCAAGTGCCTAAGTCTCATATACCACAACTAATTATCATCAACAATCATAAAAGTGAGACAATAATATGTATCATAATTAAGCTTCAAATGAAACAAGCAATTTTTAGATATGTTTGCCTTTGCTATGACTCATTTATCAACATCAAGAATTATACAATCATGTATGTTAAATTGTAAGTGATAATTTTCCTCTGCTGGCTGCCTTACACTAAGAAGATTCTAACTAACATTAGGAGAGTACAATAGTTATGAAATATAGTTTAGGGACCTATCCTTTAACCTAATGCCAATTTTACATTTCTTACATGCCAAAAAGCTGCAATCATCACCAAGCTTTACTGAAGTACGAAAAAGTATCATCAAAATCAGTAAATAATTCCTTCGTGTAACTAAAATGATTGCTACATCCTATATCTAACAACCACTGGCTATCATTTGTACCACTATCTTGACTGGCAATCAACAAGGTTTCTATATTATTTGCACTATTATCTACAACTTTTGCATGAAATTTCTCATCATTCTTTAACTTAATATGGTAGTCTTTATTAATATGACCATATCAATTACAGTTATAACACTAAATATGTGCCTTACACTCAACCTATCCATGACCATACTTCTTGCACTTGTAACATTGACTAGATGAGTTATGATAATTTTGATTAGAATCACCTTTGCCTCGTTGCCATTGATTAGATTAAAAAATCGCGCCACCTTTACCTTTCCTCTGATTAGAACCCCCATGCTGATTCATTCACTCATCTTTCTCATTCTTTATATATACCTGAACTTTCTAAGCTTGTTCAATTTTTTCTTTAGCCCTTTCATCCAACCATAATTCATAAGCTTTTAAAGATCCCTACAAGTCATCAATGGTTCTAGTATTGAGATTAGTTTTTTCTTTAATTATATTTACAACATCAAATCTCTCTGTTGTCATGCCCCAAATGAGGAAATTGTAACAGTCCTTACATGTAAATCAACCTAAGTTAAAACTAGCTACTTTAGTCACTAACATAAGTATAGCTTACATCAAGCGTTTACCACTCCACACATTGAGTCGTCCAATTTAGTACTTGTTTGGTATCAACCTGTAGTGCAACTTTCTAAAATAGCTTCTGAAAGTGATTTTGTAGGATAAAAGCTTGAAAAGAAAATCCTGTTTTATAAAAAGCTTTAGAAAAACAACATAGTAAGGATTTATAAAGGTCCATAGGTTCACAGAACATAGTACAGGCAACAATAGTTGAAAACTAGAGAGTCACCTGAAAAAATCTTATTAGTTTTCTTAAAAGTTAATAAAGATATTAAATAGAATAGGAATCCAGCCAATTATTCTTGAATCTCACTCTTCAACCTTATTCTCTAATCTTTTGAAACTTGGAGTGTTGCTTAGTAAATCTACTAGAAACCTACAAAACAGCTATAGGAAAATGAATAACAACTTGCTTAATAAGTGAGACAGAGTCAATAGCATATATTTGACACAGAGTAACCATCTGGCTAAGTCTTTGAAATCAAAATAATTACAATTCTTTTACCATATAACTTCCTAAATGAGTCTTCAACTTATTTAGAGTTAAAAACCCTTCATCCACTAACCTTTTGAGCATATCTTTAATGTCATTACAACTACGCTTCTTGTACCAAATAATGTCCTAACCAAGATTCTAACATGGTTATAATCAAGATTCCTACATCAACTAACCTTCTGGTCAAGTATCTAAACCAAGAATTTAAGTCATTCTTTTACCAGATTAATCATTTGAAAAATCCTCTAAACAAATTCAATTCACTAGTTTACATAATGCAACTCGCTCCAACATCTTATTATAGTTTACAAATATGATAAATTACGATCACACAATAGGTCCATCATGTCCATGATTACCATATCATCCAAACTTTCAAATCCACATATCCTCATCTCAATGCATGTAAGCTATAACCAATGATTTGTGCATACCTCATATCCTATTCAATCTAACCAATTTTAGATCACTCTTTACAGTAACATATCATACCAATAAGCTCTAGAACTAGTATAAATAGGTTTCTTTAGAATTTGTTACACAAAAAATCTAGAAAATAATAGAATTTTAAGGGCTAAAAAATTATGAAAAATATTTTTGGTCAAAATCTTTTTATAGGATTCATACATGCAGCATAGGAAAGTTCCAAAAAAAAAAAAATTTGGTTTTGAAGCGACAACAATAAAGTTATTTTAAATAATTTTGAAAATTGTTTGGTTTTGCTGAATTTATTAAGGAAGTTATATATCCACTCAAAAATTTTATAAACTGATATTTTTTCCAAGTATTACATATAAAAAAACTTCAAAATAATTTTTCTCATAATTTTTGGAGTTAGGTTAGTATTTTTAGAAATAGGAAAAAATTAAATGAACTTTAGTCACTCACCGGAATCCAACCATTCAATCACCAACTCTGGCCACCCCTTTGTCAGCTAAGCTAGCTGTTATCACCAATATTACGTGGTCCTTTTCTCATTTTTTTGTATTTTCATTATTTTTCAATTTTTATTATTTTTATATTAATATTAATTAATTTTTTTAATTAGGACCCTATTAAAAAATCAAAAATTAAAACTATGGGAGAGCAAAAATTAGGTGTCTAGAAAGAGAGATAATTGAGAAACCCTAGATACTATCAGTATAGCCTTTTTCTCTTGAGTAATCGATTTATTTGATTAAGCAAATTTTATTCCAATAGAATGTTACAAGGAAACACAATTAAGCCATAAACTAAGTGGTCTTAAAATAGTTTAAAGGATTAAAACCATTGGTACCAAGATCCACTACATATTTCGAGATTCCTTTTGGAATTCAAAGAACTTGCTATAAAAGTTCTTTCATGCTTGAGAGTTAATGGGGTGCTTGAAAATGTTTTCCTTATGCTACCTCATATCTAGGACTATTTTGCTCACATATAAACGGGCCTTAGAGGGCATGGATTCAGTAGAAAATGCCTTAAAATTTTGAGTACAACCTTCTTTTTTATTTTTCAATCCTAACCTTCTACCTTGATCAACTACACCCTCAATAATAATCTAAATCCTTAGATCCTTCCTAAATAGTAAACAATCACTCCCAGATGTATCGATCCTGTTTCCAGCCATTCCCAATGCTCACAGTAGAAGCAAACCAACAAATGAAACGCAAATTGTTGGCTATCAACCTTTAGGTTCATTGAATCATCGTTGAAAGAAGAGAAAAATTTGAACACCAAGATAAAAGCTCACTCTTTATATCTTCGAGTAGACTACTCCAACTTTCGAAATCAACATCTTCATAGTCGTCCTTATTATCACTATCAATCTAAGCCTTATCTTTAGCACCCAATAGTCTGCTTCGTCCTCAAACACCTGATCCCTATCGTGTACATCATCATCATCTATGGTTAAGATTTTATCTCTAACTAACTTTTTTTTTTGGAGAAGTTAGGACTTAATCAACATTTAAACAATCCTGATAAAGATACCTATTTTAACCATAAGAAATTCACTACTACTTGAAGGAAACCCTAACTCCCTTAATATTTTAGTTACTTGAATATGTACAATACCCCATCCTCTCTGGCATTGTAAAAATTAAACTATGTTAGTTTATTCCCGATTGTTCTTTTTGAATTTTCCCTTGTTATTTCTTTTTAAACTTTAAAACAACACCGGTATAGATTTTAGATAAATTAAAAATAATTACGATCAATCAGTAAAAATAAAGAATTACAATATCCATGACATTCAATATTATTTTGTAAATTTCAATTTACTCTAATTGGCATTTAACGAAGATTTTCAAATAAAAAAATTTAAAAAAAAAATAGTCTACAAATAGATCATATTCTAGTATGCACTTTTTCATGATTCTTCCATAATGCTAGGAACTTTTCATAAATTATACATAATAGAAAAACATAAAATTAAGAAAAATTATTAAAAATTTTAAGAAAATGTGACAATTTTTCAGAATGAGCTTTTCGTACTTTATACACTTTTTTTTTTCATTTCTTACTTTTTTTAGGGAGAAAACATGACTAATTTGAAGCAAATCTTATTTTTAAAAAATGACATGGAACTTCTCAAAATTGATTAAAAAATGTTGCCCAAATAAAAAGTACTCTTTTTTCCATTTATTCAAAACTTTCTATATTTCCAAATTATTTTTTCTCATTTCCTTACTTTTTATTGTAATAATCATAATCTTTTTGTCCATATCAAATACTAAAAAAACAACTTACAAAATTTCTGAAACTTAAGCCAAAATAAAAAATATATATATATAATTAACTCAATTATTTATTTTTCACAAATTTTTACCTTTGTTATCTATGTTTTGCAAATTTTGCAAAAAAATTTTACAAATATCATAAATTTTTTTAACCAAATTTTACTATTAAAATAAGTTCTAGTGTATCATATAATATGACAAAATTTTTTTAAGTTGAAAAAATTTGCTACTATATTATTTTGACATATAGTCACATTATTTCAATAATGAAAAAGAACAATAATTTGATAAATAACTATAGAAAATGGTGAATAAACACAACATTAGGAAAAAAATCATATTAAATACAAAATACTTAAAATAAATAGGGGAAATATAAGAAAACTTGTCACAAAATATTCCTAAAACATATTTCTATAGTATACATAAATAGATATATATATATATATATTGGTCTATAAATGTTGATTTTAATAACAATAATGGAAAATCATAGGAAAAAAAAGAAAAAGTAAAAGAAGAAGAAGAGAAAAGGAAACGGTTCTATATAGGATGTAATCATGCGAGTTATTATAGGGTATATGACCTATCCAACTTGATAAAAACCCTATAAAGCAATACTTTACAGGGTTTTTAGAGAATTTTAGGACATAATTCAAAACCGTATAGAGTTTAAGACTAAAATTTGGGATTATAAAAAAACCCAACAGCAATTTGATAAAAAATAGTATACAATAAAAATATTTACTCGTAACCTACACATAGCACATGCTTACATTGGTTTTACACCGTACGATGCATTTAATTTCAAATTCCATTTGTGTGCAAGTGAGCATATGTAAGCCTGAATGTAACTAGTTGCTTTGCACTCTACTCTCCTTCATCTTATCTAAACCCTACGAAAACTACCCTTATGAGATTGTTTAGACTTTATAAAAACTCACCCTTATTGAGTCAGACAAGTTTTAATAGTAGAAGGTAAAACCCTATAAGCTTTCTATAGGATTATTGGACATGCTAGATCCTATAAAGATGGGTTTGTATTTTATAAGACTTGTTTCAAAATTGCCCTAGCTATATCTATAGGCTAAATGGCGAAGGGGATGAGTGTTAAGAGAAGGATAGAGAGTTCTAATTACATATATGCATACAATAAGCAAAACAATTATGAATAATAATTTTCCTCAAATAAGCTTAACTTGCTACTCAAACCTATCATGTAAATTCCCTATTAAATTATCAATGTTACATAATGTTGAGCCTGATTTTTTCCAATTTTTATAAATTAGTCTTATCTAAACCAATCGATATTAAACCTTACCCATTTAATACTGACAATCAACTAAGATTTAAAGAAAACCCGTTTTTTTTTTTTTTTTTAACTTTGAAAACATTTTGGAATTGCCACCCAACTGTAATTGATAAGAATCAGGCTATTGAGCCTTTGACTCATAGTCGAGCTTGAGGATTGGAAGGCCTACCAAGGCGGATTCTCCCATTCTAACTAACTTCTACCAAAACCAAGTACTTCTTTACCGATTCACTCTTTATGTCGAGCCAAATGATTGTCCATCTATTTGTAGTATGCCGAGTTGTAGTTTACTCACTTACATCTAAGCCAAACAATGACTCGACATCTCCCTTGCCGAGAAGTCAAGATAGAGAGACTTCGGACTAATTAAGTCACCCCCATTCGAATAAGCAAGCTGACTGTACTTTTGTCCGCATCTTCCAACGGCATCACCAATATAGCATCGCCACATGTACGGAATCATGTGTAGAATCCGTGACACCAATAATTATTTTACTTGAATATTCATTTTTACCCTTTTTGTATCTTGTACATTACTTTCTTAAGAAATACCCTTTTTTGTTTTTTCCCTTTTAAGCATGTTACCCTAAATTCACGAGTATAAATACCCTTTATACTTGTAGCTATAAACAAGCAAATTAATTATAGTTAATACACTTGAGTATTTTTCCTTCCCTACATAAACATTGGCTGTTTACTCTCGACATCTCTCTTATCTTAACCCTTAAGTAAAGTTAGGTGGCAAGTAATCTCACTAGATCATCTCATGCATCATATCGAGTTATACTGTGAGTCCTTAGAAGTTCCATTGGTACATCATATCCATTGGAGTTGTTCGTAGATTGTTGCTTACTTTTACTTGTCTTTTGTTCCTTTGCACATTCCCTATCATTTTCTTTTCGAGCTTTCAACAAGCTTGGACCAATCCAGCAACCAACCTTGTCTATTCTTGGTTATGGTTCGCATCTTAGTATCAAAGCGAAGGTTATGTTTGAAGTTGTGTTTATACTCAGTTTTATGTTTATGAAACAAAGCAAGTCATTATGTCCGTTTGATTGCTATATTTATTAGCTGTTACTTTTTTCTAGTTTGTAAAAGTGTTTGCTGTATCACCTATTCGAAGAGTTTGAGCTTTGAATCTATGGAAAAAATGACTGACCAAAGTGTAAACATTAGTATTAGAGATGACAACAATAAGGTTGTCTACTATGGACGACAGTTTTAGAAAACCCCTAAAAGTACTAACGAAAAACTAGATGAGATTGCTAACCTTTTAGTATATCTAACCTAAGCTATTCATGTTTTGGCTTGCCAACCAACTAAAGCCATACAAAGCACCCTACCAGTTGCTCAACCTATTAAAGGTCAAAACCTAGCTCGATAAGTTCGAAGTGAAGGGGTAAGTGGACGAGTAAGACAAAGGATAGACCTAAGGGAACTAGATGAAAAGGATGAAGAAGAGTATTTTGAAGAAGCGTAAGCTCAAGTTTCCAAAGCATCTGACTATATGAAGCTTCAGATTTCGAGCTTCAATGGATATGGGAATGCTAATGAATATTTGGAATGAAAAGAGAAAGTGGAGCATGTTTTCGACTATTATCAGTACAAGGATTATGAGAAGGTGAGAACTGCTGCTATTGAGTTCTCTAGATATGCCGCCACGTTGCTAAAGGATTTCTAAACTATAAAGAGGCGATAAGGCTACCGAGAGATTAATACTTAGCCCGAAATTAAAAGAATACTAAGAAATAGATTTGTACCAGAAACTTATTTGCAAGATACTTTTACTCAACTTCTGAAGTTGAGACAAGAAGGCCAAACAATTGACGAGTATGTCTAAAAATTCTAAATGTTCATGATCCAATGTGAAGTGGAGGAACCCTTAATGTAAATAATCTCTAGATTCATCACGAGATTGAGAGGTGATATTTGACACATTGTAAAATTCAAACAATTCACCACAATGGATGAAGCCATTAGAATAGCTCAACAAGTAGAGAAAAAAAGAATAAGCCAAGTACCAACCAGAATTTTGATTAGTTGACCTGGATAAGGAAGTCACCGAGCCCAGTCAAGTACCAAGCCAAGTCGAAAGATTAATGTCTAAGCTAAGTTGAAAGGTCAACCTAACGATAAAGTGTTGACTCAAACTTATGAGAAGGGGCAAGGATCTAGTAGAAAAACGAGCCAAATCAAGTACTTTAAGTACCAAGAGTTCAGACATATGGCTACTCAATGCCCGAACCAAAAGAGAATGGTCATCAAAGGAGACATTCTGAAGCTAGAGGTCGAAAGTACTGACAAAGAACTTGAGGAGGAAGAGATCACTGCCGGGAAAGAAGATGTTAAAAAAGAGTTGATTGAAGAGGATATGTTTGCTGAGGACTTAGACTAATTGATCATGGTAATTCAATGTATAATGAACATGGAACCCTCAAATGAGGAAGAGTAGAGAGAGAATTTGTTTCAAACCACTTGTAAGGTAAATGATCAGGTGTGTGCCCTCATTGTGGATAGTGGTAGCTGCACCAATATGGCATTAGTCGACCTCATTACAAAATTGATGTTGTCGACTATTACACATCCAAGGCCGTACAAGTTGCACTGGTTGAGAGAGAAAGGAGCATTGCATGTCACTCAATAAGTACTATTGCCAATCACTATAAAAAATTAATCTAACCAGATTCTTTGCAACATACTACCCATGTATGCTTCCCACATGTTTAAAGGTAGACCATGGCTATTTTACAAGAGAGTTATCCATAATAGATACTAGAACACATATACGTTTGAGAAGGATAACAGGAAGATCATATTGAACCCAATGCTACTAAGTGAAGTTAATAAACTGTAGGCTAAACTTGCTTGTGGATTAAAGAAGGCTCTGGTGATGAATAGAGCTAAGCTCTGAGAGACCCTTAAGGCCAATATGCCAACCCTCATGTTGGTCAGGCGCCTATTGGAGATGACGAAGATAGTGAACTACCCAGGAAAATAAAAGAGTTATTGGACAAATATGCCAACTTGTTCCCAAAATAGTTATCCAATAAGTTATCCCCAATTCGAGGCATAGAACATTGCATTGCCTTAATACTCGGTACCATGCTACCAAATAAGCCTACCTATTAAATGAGTCCCGAACAATCTTTTGACCTTTAGCGTCAAGTCAATGAGTTATTGGAGAAAGGATATGTTAAAGAAAGTCTCAGCCCTTACGCTGTATTGATATTTCTAGTGCCGAAAAAGGATGGAACCTAGCAGATTTGTGTAGATAGCCAAGCTACGAACAAGATCGTAATCAAATGCAAGTATCACATTCCTGGACTAAAGGACATGTTAAATGAACTGAGTGAAGCCAAGATCTTCAGCAAGATTGATTTGAAGTCTGGCTATCATCAAATTCGCATGAGGCTGAGAGATAAGTAGAAAATTACATTTAAAACTCGACATGGACTTTATGAGTGGATGGTTATACTGTTTGGCTTGTCAAATGCCTCAAGCACTTTCATGGAGCTAATGAACCATGTGTTAAGACATCTAATAGGAATATGTGTCATGGTGTACTTTGATGACATCCTAATCTATAGTGCTGACATGCCGAGTTACTACGAGCATCTCTGAACCGTATTGAATATCCTTCATACCGAGAGATTATTCGGCAACTTGAAGAAATGTTGCTTTTGTTAAGAGGAATTGATATTCTTAGGCTATGTAGTAAGTGGAGGAGGCTTACAAGTGGATGATGAAAAGATCTGAGCAATTGTCGAGTGGCTGACTCCTACTACTTGTGCCAACATAAGAAGTTCCCATGAATTGGCTTTGTTCTATAAACGATTCATTAGAAATTTTAGCACCTTTACCACATCACTTACTGAGCTAATAAAGAAAAAAACCAACTTCCGATGGAGAGAAAAGGAGGAGAGAAGCTTTGCCGAGATAAAGGAGAGATTGACCTCCACCCTGATATTAGTTCTACCTAACTTCGAAAAGATATTTGAGTCGGAATGCAACGCATCAGACATTGGAATAGGCATTGTCCTAATGTAAGAAAGCCAACCAAATGCCTTCCATAATGAGAAGCTCAAATGACTTCAGTTAAATTACTCTGTATATGATAAAGAACTCTTGGTGTTGATTCAAGCACTATAAGTGTAGCAGTACTATTTACTGCCAAGAGAATTTGTCATGTATATTGACCATGAGTCGTTAAGGTACTTCCGAAGTCAAACCAAGTTATCAAAGCAGCAGGGGAGATAGGTTGAATTCCTTGAAGGATTCAATTTTGTAATAAAATACAAAGAAAGAAAGAGTAATATAGTTACAAATGCTCTTTCAAGAAGACATGCACTCTTGTGTGAACTGCAAACCAGAATATTTGGGTTTGTAAGCATCAAAGAGCAGTACTCCAAGGATCTATACTTTGGACCTATATTTGTGCAATGTGTTGATGGAAGAACAGCGGACAAGTATCATTAGATGAGTATCATGTGGAAGATGGCTACTTATTCCGAGGCAAAAAATTATGCGTGCCAACTTGTTCACTACAAGAATTACTAATCAGGAAAGCCTACAGTAGAGGACTGTTATGACATTTTGGAGAGAAAAGAATGTATGAGTTGCTGAGTAGTCGATTCTTTTAGTCGAGAAAGAGGCAAAATGTACGCCAAGTTGTTGAAAGTCGTACCGCGTGTAAAAGGGCTAAGTGCTGAACCAAGAAAGGGAAAGTAATGCCACTACTTGTTCCAACGAAGTCATGGACCAAATTGAGTATAGACTTTGTTCTCGGACTACCGTGAACTACCCGAAGCAAAGATTTTGTAATGATTGCTATGAATAGGTTCAGCAAGATGGCATACTTTGTGCCTTGCTCTAAAACTAATGATACTTCTGCTATTGCTACTCTTTTCTTGCAAGAGATTGTGTGGTTACACAGCATGCCAAGAAGTATAGTCTCCAACAGGGATCCAAAGTTCTTGAGCCATTTCTAAAGGACCTTATGGCGTCAGTTAGGGATCGAACTATTATTCAGTACTTCCTATCACCCCCAAACTGACAGTAAAATAAAGGTGGTTAATCACACTTTAGAATCACTACTCCAAGCTACAATATGCAATAACTTAGCTAATTGGGACGTCTACTTGCCAGTAGTCGAATTTGCTTACAACTGGACAATGCATGACACCACTAAGAAGACTCCTTTTGAAGTGGTCTATGGTTTTAATCCTGAATTACCCCTCAATAACACCCTTATACCGATGCCCACGTAAAAGGACCTTGATGTGAGAGCTAGGGCACAATCCCTTTAACACATCTACAACAAAGTTCTCAGCAAGGAATGATTCCTTAGCAAGAGGAGGAACAAATTATCTACAAGAGCTTAAGGACCTTTCAAAATCCTCCAAAAGATCAATAATAACACTTACAGATTGGAGCTACCCAAGGACTATAGGGTTTCTGACACCTTTAACATTGTTAACCTCAATCCATATCACCTCGATGGAGAGCTAATCGAAGACCACTCGGATTTAATCCCAAATCCAAATCAACCCGGAAGGAATGATAAGAATTAGGCTATTGGGCCTTTAACCCATAGTTAAGTTTGAGGACTAGAAGGCTTAGCAAGATGGATTCTCCTACTCTAGCCGACTCCTACCAAGGCCAAGTACTTCTTTACCGAGACACTCTTTATGCTAAGCCAAATGATTGCCCATCCTTCTATAGTATGCCAAGTTGTAGATTACTCACTCGTATCTGAGCCGACCAATAACTCGACATCTCTTGCTCGAATAAGCAAGCTGACCATACTTTTGTCCGCATCTTCTAACGGCATCACCAATACAGCATCGCTACGTATATAGAATCATGTGTAGAATCCGTTACACCAATGATTATTTTCCTTGAATATTCATTTTTACCCTTTTATATCTTGTACATTATTTTCTTAGAAAATACTTTTTTCTTTCTTTTCCCTTTTAAGCATGTTGACCTAAATTCTCGAGTATAAATACCCCTTATACTTATAGCTGTAAACAAGCAGATTAATTATCATTAACATACTTGAGTATTTTTCATTCCTTGCGTAAACACTACCTATTTACTTTCAGCATCACTTTTATCTTAACCTTTAAGCAAGGCTAGGTGGCTAGTAACCTCACTGGACCATCTCATGCATCATATCAAATTGTGTCGTGAGTTCTCGAAAATTCCATTGATGCGTCATATCCATTGGAGCTATTTGTGGGTTTTTGCTTGCTTTCATTCGTCTTTTGTTCTTTTGCACATTCCCAATCATTTCCTTTTTGAGCTTTCAGTAAGCTTAGACCCATCTAATGACTAGCCTTGTTTGTTTTTGGTCACGGTTCGCATCAGTAGTCAAAAAAGAGAGTTAAGTTATAACAATTTTTTTATAACTTAGCTATCAATCTATCGATAAAACTAATTTTTAAAATGATTTTTTTAAACTAGAGATTTGAATCCAAGGGTTATCCTATTAAACCCTAAACGAATACCACTTTTAACTTTTTTAATTTAATTTTGTTTTTCAAATGCTCTTCCAATAATGTTTATTTACGAATGACAACTAAAATTATACTTATTTACAAAAAAATAAGAATTTAAAGAATTATCTACCAAAGGGGGGAAATAAAATTTTTTCCATATTTTAAGTCACCATATGTGTACAGGTATCTATGTCCCGCTATTCAAGATTAGACTTCCGCAGTTCATTTACCAAAAATATTAGCAAGTTGATTAATTTTAATTTTGAAAAAGAGTCAAGTTGAAATTTCTTAACCTTTTCGATTTATTTTGAAAATCTTTTAAAAGGTCCTAATTGATTTGTTTATTTTAGAAAGTTCTAAAGTGCCCTAATTTTGAAAATGGGTCGATTTATTTTTGTTTTGGAAAAATTTATTCTTTTCTAAGTGGTAAAATATGTTTATTATTTTATTATTTATTTTATTCTATTTTATTTTCCATTATTTACTGTTTAAGTTTTAATTGGGAACGTAAAATAAAATAAATAAATAAAAACCTATTTTATCCCCCATTTTTTTATGTCTTCCTTTTTCTTTTTTTTTTCTTTTTTTTTTGGTTATTCCCTTTTCTCCTTTTCTTTTTTTTTTTTTTTTTGTTTTTGTTATAAGTACATTTTCAATGTGAAAATAAAGTAACAAAAAAAGAAAAAAATTATAGAAAATAAAATAAAAAGAACACAAAGTAATCCGAATAGAATTTGAGCTAGACCAAATACTACAAGCAAATCGAGCTTTGGAGCTGGGTCGATCTTAGGGGCAGTCTTTAGGTCGAACACAAGCGGGTTGAATTCAAGTCGAGCTCCACAATTTATAGGTCACAAATGGAGGATGAAGAGCAACGGTGGAATGTGACAATTCCAATCGAATCAACTACTAATTTGAATGGGGAAATGGTTTCTGTGAGTTTCTTATTAGGATTTAGGGTGGTAAGCAAAATGCCGTAGTGAATGGAGGTGGTTTTAAGGTGTTTAGGTCAGAGTGGCAATAGTGGTAGTGTTTGTTGCAATTGAGGATGTCTTGGAGTGCTAAGGTACTTGGCGTGTATAACCGTGGTCTATGCAATTATAGCAGTAGGTTTGGGAAATGGGTATGCTGATGGAGCTACTATAGTAAGTTGTTCGAGAGGGAAGACAGTGAAAGAAAGGGTGGTGGTCACCAGGCGATTAAGGCTTAGCTACGACTGTGATTGAGGTGGACTTCCACGAGGACAGCAGCAAGGATGAGGCTTCCGTGTTGGGTGTTGTCAAAGTATGATCAGTGTCTTGAAGGTGGATGAGGGTGTGTCAGCCATGGCTTATTGCTGTGCTGTTCGGTAGTGAAAGAGAGAAGTCGAAGGGATGGTGTTAGCTATACAGTAGGTATAACAGTGAAATTGGAGTGTAGAGAATGTTGTGTGTCGCGCTGTAGTTCAATGTGTTTGGAGAGAAAGGGATAGGTTGAGGATGCATTTATGTACACTGGCGAAGGTAGTGGGTAAGAGAGGGTTCGATTATATGACTTTTATACAATCGGTTTTTGACTGTACAAGAAGATGAGGGTAGAGTAAGAGAGAGATCAATGTTGGAGTTTAGTTATTGCAACAGTATGTGAGTGGTTCCTTGTGTATTCTGTATTTGAGTAAGAAAAGGAGGGAAAGAAAAGGAAAGAGGAGAAGGAGAAGGGAAGATGTGTTGTTAAGGCCAATCATGAAGTGCCACGTATCATGACCAGACATGTAGCCTAATGATCTCTTCACATGTGGCAGTGCATTGTGTTTTGGATAAAAAAGTAAAACGCAATTTTTGCCTTTAGTGAGATTTAAACCCTTGACCTCAAGCTTAAGGTAATGCCAAACTTAAGTGCTTGCCTTGTCTAAATTGTATACATGGATTAGGTTAGCTTGAACTAGATTCAAATCTAAGTATAGACTCAACGTCCTCTCCTTATTTTTATCTAAATTAAAAATTCTATTTTATTGAACTATCTAAAAAATTTCTTATTTTCTAGATTCCCTGAATCCTCAATTTTTTTTATTTTTTGTGACTTTTTCAATCTTTCTCTATTTTTTGTATTTTTCTAATTTTTTATATTTTTTGTATTTTTTCTAAATTTCTTTTTTTTTTCTTTTTCTTAATTGAGGACCCTTTTCCCTATCTTAAAAAAATAAAAAATAAAAAAAGAGGTAAAAATAAGGTGTCTACACATAATAAATAAGTTGTTAGGAGAATTATAATACGCCAAACTTGAGGAGTCATAACAATTCCGCCATGTAAACCAACCTAGGTTATAAGCTATCTCTTTAGCTATTAACATAGGTATAGTCACACAAGGTAAATGATAACTCAACTAGTTTTAAAGCAGTCAGTTTGACACCTATAAAAGATAAGACTTATGGAGTAATACTTTACAAAATACATATTCTCATAATTATAGCTAGATCAATTCTTATACATAACCTCATATACATCAAAAGTTTCATAGTTTTTAGAAGAAACTGTACATCTCCACAGGAGAACTATTTTACATATATAGACATAACAGCAAGCCAGCAAAGATTATATGGCCTTTCAAGAAGACCTTATAATCCTCCCACAAAAGAAAAACAAAAGTAACATGAGTTCATTCCATTCTTTAAACTTCACCACTTCACTTTCTAACCTGCTGGAACTAACTTGTGGATAATTGTATTAAGGCATTTTTTGGTGCTACTCTATAATTGCAAAACAATCTATTAAAATGTGAGTTAACTAGCTTAGTAAGAAGGGACAAGAGTACATTGACAAGCATGGTTATTTAATCATTAATTTAAATGCAAATGCAATAAACAGATAATATATCTCATAATATTTAACCGATCCATTATGAAGTTAAAATAATTCCATCTACTCTAACCTGGATTTTAAGGAGTTTCAGCGTAATACTATCAGACTAAATCTAGGCTTTTGTAATGAAGACACTCTCCTCCTTAGACAACATTCAAACTACGGTTCTTAACCTTGCCGTGACTCCCTCTCTTGTCACTTCATTCGATTAAGGGTGAGAAAATGACCATTTTTGCTATCCTCATCAAAGTATCAATATTTAGTCTAACAGCTTAATCGTTACCCCTATTGGGTTATTATGAATGTCAGGTTAGGTCTTTAACTAATTTAAGATTAGTTCGGTTTATCAGATAAGCAACCATGTTCATACACACAAGATATGATATATCAAACAAAAAGCAACACTCAGAGTTCAACTCCCAATCACCACTCAGTATCATAAGCACACACATGGCATACATATATACAATCTAATTACAATCACAAACAAGCATTCTTACTCCTCCAAGCCCTCCAAGTATCGTAACATGATACTTCAATATGCCACTAAATATTAATCCCAACTTACTTATGCTCATAGGTATCTTATTCTAGATCATTGCCTCATTGATCTTCAATACAATATAGATTAATTTTCAAGTCTTAATTTCTTAATCATTAATTTGTTTTATATGTTTTTATTTGTTTAGTTGTAAATTTCATAAGTTAATTTCACTTAAAAATCCTGATTTCTTGACCAATTCATGAATTTTACAAATTACCCTAATTAGCTAAATCCTCTAAGCTATTATATGAGTAGAGTTATAGTGGTTTTCTTCAGTCAAAATCTCCCGAGTTTGGTTCTAAGTGAATTCATTATAATTTCCTTTAGTAAAAAATCCTCTAAGTTTTTCTCTAAGCCACTTAAGGGTTATTTATTATACTGATTTTATCCTTTGAGACATCCTCTAAACTTTTCCAAGTTAAACTCTTTATTCAAAAATCCTCTAAAATATCCTCTAACCCTATATTCTATAGAAGTTTTACTATCAACATCCTTTAACTAATCCTCTTCTTCTCATGTTTTCACATTTACTTAAGAATTTTTGCCTTTGACCTATTCCCTACGTATTAATTTAGTGCATTATTCATTACCAAAATCCTCTGAATCTTCCTTTGCCTTCTATTAATGTCTTATAATTAGTTAATTTACTAGCTTCCTTTTAAGTTATAATCATAAGATCAAATGAAAATCAACAATAACACTTCAAACACCCTTTCTTCAGTTCTCATCACTTCTCACTTCAACAACCAAGCTAACCATTCCAAAATAGTTGTATACACCTTAAATATGATTCAAACTTGGTATCTAAATGAGATTATCAGAAGATACACATAATGTTTACTAAAATACACTATTATAAGCATCATTTTAGCTCAAAAATCAAATAAAAATATGAAAACTAATATTATGAAAAATTTTGACATAGAAATTTAGTATTAACTTAAAATAGCTTATAGAAAAAATGTGAAATAGAAACTACGATATTTAACCAATTTATTTTAACTTTAAAAATTGTTTGATTTCGTCAATTTCTTACAAATGTATATATTAACTACTAAATTTGTACTAATTGATATTTTTCCCAAAGTCTATACACAAAAATATGTAAGAATAATTATTTTTCATATTTTTCTAGGTATTCTTAATATTTTTAATAATTTTCTTAATATTGAGTAAAAATGGGACTTAACCACAATTTGAAGCTCTAGCCACTAACAACCCCTTACACCTTATCGATAGCACTAGGCAATAGGTGAGGCTTCTAGTGGTAGTAGTGGTGGTCAAGCTCCAATAACCCTCCAACCATCCGTACCATCTAATGTTCAAATTGTACCTGTTTTGTATTTAATTTTTCTTAATTTATTCCTTAAGTCTTCAAATTTCCCAATGACTTTTCCTAGTCACTACTTTGTACGTAAAATCTAGTAGAGTGCGTTTCTAGATTTTTAGAGTTGTTTAGTTATGGTAAAATGGTTTTTCTTTCTCTCTCCTTCAAATCCTATGTTTGAATACACTAATTTCTTACATGATTCTTTGTCACTCTAGCTAAACACCTATAATGGTAAATTCTATACGCCCAAAAATTCAATTCCCAACTACCATGATTTTTTTTAAATAATTTTTGTTAATTTTCTTAGATTAGTTTAGCCTAATTTACTTATATTAGGATATTTTCACTATATATGGGTACAAATACATACTTAAAAATTACACGTGATGCATACGTAAATATTATATATGTTATTTTATATCCCATATAAATTTTATTACATATATAACTTATTTTTAAAAATTTACGAACTAATAAAACCTATTTTACATAATTATAAATATATAATATAGTTAAATTGTACTATTTTAGCTATATTATTATTATTCTGTTATAGTTTTAATATCAAGGCCTCTAGATCTCTTCATTTAATGTCTTGAACTTATATGTAAAGTTTTTAGTTTATCGAGTTAATTTCACTGATACCCTAAATTTACTTGCTCGACCCCTAATTGCTGAATATAAAGCTCACAAGAATGATTTGAAAAACAATAAAATATTAAGAAACTTAGGCCCTGATTGGATTGTCTTTTTTTTTTCATCTGTATCTTATCTATATCTGTTTTGTATCTAACTTATATTTGTTTGAAAAATAGTGTTAGGAAAACTATCTTATTTATTTTTGTTTTATAATTACAATAAAAGTGATAATTGGAGTGTCAAAGTTGAGAAATAGAAATTTATGTATATTTAAGAGAGAAGATTTGAAAAAATATATTTTATACATTGAAAATAGTTATTTTAATAGATATTTTTGTAAATATAAATAAAATAAAAGGTAAATAAATTTAACTTTATAGAGATTTGTTACGTTTTTAATTTTAGAATAAGGATATATATAAAATTATATTTCCATCTATTTTATATTTTATTCTTGCCAAATACAATATTCGAGTAAATGCTAATAAGATACCAAAAAGACGTGAAAAAAATAAACCAAACTAAGCTTAGTCAGTTGTTCTAAATTGCTTAATGTATATCTTCCTAGAGTACATAATAGTACTATACTAGTCTATTACAAAATTCAAAATTAGAAGGCCTTTAGTTGTAATAGAATATTGTAAACTAATTTTTTTTTTTAATTTACAAATAAAATAGTAAAGTTCAGATAATTGATAAAAAAAAATAAAAAAAGGGTCTCTTATCACATTCAATTTCTCAGTTTCTCATTCGATTATAAATAGCGATTGCATTATGTAACTAAAAATTGTGAATTTCTAACCGAGTAATACAAGCGATACTGTAGAATTTGAATTATGCAATTAAAAGTTTTAAATTTTGTGGTAAAAGGAGAAACCATAGAACTTTTAGGACTTATCGAGACATTCTATAGTATTTCATTCGATCTAGCTCGTGTTATTACTTGTTTTTCAATGATCGATCCAAATGCCGAGTACTATATATACCATCTTAAGTACAAGTCCAAGAAGCAAGAGACGAAAACCCCCTAGATGCTATAATATTCTTTCCCACGGGGACTACGGAGAACATTCAGTGCAAACAAGAAAACGAACCTGCTATATATATATATATATATATATATATGTATATTGCATGTTGTCCCAAAAAGTTACAACAATTCAATCGATAATACCTGTACATTCCATGCTTCTACCTCTAGTCCCCATAGGTTCTAACGTTACCAATTTCCATAAAAAGAAGAGTTATAGCCTTTATTGCATCGGACGAACATCTTTCTGCTATGTCTAGAATCAACATGCATCTTCCTCCAGGATTTCGATTTCATCCATCTGATCAAGAACTCATCGTTCACTATCTCAAGAACAAAGTTGCTTCAAGCCCTCTTCCCGCTTCTATTATTGCTGAAATCGAACTTTATCAGTATAATCCTTGGGATTTACCTGGTCTGTACGATAATTCTTGATTTACATGATCTTTGTATGTTTCCTTTTTCGATATAAATATATATATATATATATATATTTTTGGATTTTTTGATGACCCTTTTGCTTGTTTTAATCAGCAAAGGCATGTTTTGGAGAAGATGAGTGGTATTTTTTCACACCAAGGGACAGGAAGTATCCAAATGGAGACAGGCCAAATAGAGCAGCTGCTTCAGGATATTGGAAAGCTACAGGGACCGATAAACCAATTCTAAGCAGTTGCGGAAAGAAGAACATTGGAGTGAAGAAAGCTCTGGTTTTCTACAATGGAAAGCCTCCGAAAGGTATCAAAACAGATTGGATCATGCATGAGTACAGATTGGTTGACACCTTGGTTTGGACCTCCAGGAGAAAAGGATCCATGAGGGTAAGTCCCCATAACATATCCTTAAAGCAAAATCATATGCAAGTCGAAATTTATACTAAATTTCCTGCCGAATGGATTTAAAGCATGTAGTTTCCTTGACTAGGATTTCCTTTTCCGTTTATATCACCTTCAAGTTTTTTTGTTATGATGCAGTTGGATGATTGGGTGCTGTGTAGAGTTCGCCAAAGGAACAACACCCGAAACTCATGGGGTGATCTATGTTGCACCCCTCAACATCCTTACCCAAAAGACAATAATCTTGCGGAAGCAGATAAATTACGCATTTCGAAAGATGATCCTAACATGGAATCGGTTGAAAATTGCTCGCAAAGCTTCCCACTGTTGCCTTACCTTCCGGACACTCCTAATCTACCTCTTCGCATGTCGTGTTCGAGCTCAGGCATTGAATTAGGAGCAGAAAATTCAAACACAACCAAGATGGACTTGTCCATATCCTCTTTAGATGGCATGCTTGGTCTTTTCTCAGAGTCATACAGAAGTCCGGAGTTTCCCAACACAGAAACCGTTTCAACCTTGAGTTTTGCACAGGACAACTGTCAAAACCCCAACTCAAACACCGCGGTTGGCCAGGATGGTTCAGATGCAAATAATTTCATCTTTCCAGAGACAATCTATACTCCAACTAGCAAGAAACTGTGCGATAGACGCAAAGCAAACGAGAATGAGGTTCTTCTTATGCCGGATAGAGCCTCTGACAGTGAAATCACCTTCCTGGATATGGAAAATAATGAGCTTCCACATTTACAGCATGATTTTCAATTGAACTGCTTCATGTTTTCACATCAGGGGCTAAACGAACTTGGATTATTTGGCCGAAAGTGATGGCTTCTTTCCCCTTCCGGTACATAACATTATGTGTGTGTGTGTATATATATATATATATATATACATATATGTGTGTGTATGAATGCGTGTAAGGGATGACTATATATCATAACTATAAATGATTTTAGAGATTGTAGTTATGTAACTATAAGCCTGTTGATAGTACTAGTACTACTTCTAGATAATTACTTCATAAATATAAGGTTGGAACCATGGGTGATTGTATTTTATTTACATAGAAGATTGTTGTGTATGTAATATTATTTTGTATGCCAATTGTTAAGAAGAATTACTAATAAAAATGCATGATTACTGAGTTTTTAGTTATACTCTGAAGTTTTCTTTTCACCTTAGAGAATCCCCATCCTTTAACAATTCGTTTTGTGTTTTTAAGTATTATGTTAAGATCTTAAATAACTCTTATCTTCAAAAAACTCATTACTTTATTATTAAGTTCCTTTATAAAAGTTTTTTAATAATGTTTTTTAAATTTTTATGGTTCTTACTAAATACATTCAATTAATCAAAATTTTTTATAAAAAAAGAAAAAAGTTGCTAATTTAACCGTTGCTTTGACAAACAACTTTTTTTTTTTTTTAAACAACCATACACAATAGTTAAGAAACTCACATTGAGTTTCTACTATATTGGAAATGCATTAAGGAATATAAAGATGCTCTTAGAGAGTATTGTCTTTATTATTATTTCTCATTGTTTATCTAAGAATTATTAGGGGAAAAGTTTGATAGGTATAACCTACCACCTGTATATACATATGATGTGTAATTTATATTAGAAAATATGGCAATATGAAAAATTACCATTACCATGTATCCAAATATAGAATCGGGAACAATCCTATTGAGTCACGGTTCTTTATGAATAGCCTAATTGGTCTTAGTTTGCAATTAAGTCTTGGACATACAATTCATGAGTCTAATTAGAGAATCATGATACCCTAAATTAAAATTTTAAATTTTAAACTAAAAATAAATTCAATTTTAAATTATAAAAATTAGATTAGGAGCCATATAACTTCTATCTCATTTTATGAAACAATTGTTGCCAATATGCATTTATTTATATACAACCACATTTAACTTGACTTATAACACTAGTAGCTATAAAAAAGTTGAAAAACAAAAGCTATTCCTATATGAATTTGGATTCTTTAAAGTTACTTTCCTAAAATTATCCTTTTAAGATGCAAACACATATAATTAATAATTGATATTGTAAGAAAAAAAATAACATCATAATGATACCATTTGACAATTCAAAAATTAAGATAATATCCACCATTTCCCTCCTATATTGTTAAGATTAAGATTTTTCTTTTAGTAAAAGTTTATATTTACTAAACCAAATATGTTTTTCATATGTTAATAGCAATACGTTAAATGTCATAAATAGAAAATAATTTCTTCCTATGGAAAACGATGATTTGGTTGAATTATTGCTGAAAAGTGTCCACCGAAATCACATAAAACCTATTAAACTTTTCTAGCAATTCAAAATATTTTATTTTCCTCAAGCCAAGAACAAATTATTTAATTAGAATATAAAACACCAAAAGTGTGTCTTACTCTTTACTTATTATGTAAGTTTTGTTAATTTATTTACAATGTATAATAGAGTGATAAATTGTATAAAAAATCAGATATCTCACTATTTATATTTTTAAATAAGTACTATAGCCATATTGAGTTCCTTACTTGTATATTGTTTCAACTCAACAATAACAAACGATTTGTCTATTTAGTTTTGTAATAATATGAATTCCATTAGAGAATGTAGCCCCAATAAGTATAACATAAGTGAGATTAGGAAAATCAGAAAAAATTGTGTATAATTGTATTTGAAAAGAAACGAGGAGACAACACAAATTTACTCTAAGGTAGCTTTTAGTTACGCAATTCTCATGGTACTAAACTGGAAAAAAAAATTTATCTCATGTTTAATTTGTAAATTTATTTAGTGATTAGACAAAAATTAGATTAATGGACTAAATAAAATATCTAAATTTTGTTCTATATGTACTATGATACAAAAATGAAATTTACTAGATAAAAACAAAAAATATTTTGCATTTCCAAAAATATCCATCCATATTATAATATTAAATTAATAAATATTATTTTTATTAAATATTATCAAAAATTATTTATTTTATAATATAAATAATTAATTTTTTAATATAAATTTTATATCTAGTATTATGTAAACCAAATATGATACAATAAGCTTGTACTGTCCAATTCTCTTTATATTTGTCCTATTTAGTTCTTTTTATTCAATCCTCTTTAACCAATCCAATCTTTATAATTAAATGCTACCTAAATATTCAATATTAAGGAGAGTAACATTAACATTTTTTTTCCTAAATTACTCTCTCCTCAAATATATATATGTATATATGTATATATATACATACATTTCTTTTTCTTTTTTCTCTTTATAATTTTCTTAAATTCAACAATAGAAAGTACCAAAAACTGCATCATCACTAGGGGTATAATCAAATCAAGTCGAACCGATACGGTATCAAGTTTGAGCTTGAGTTAAAGGCTCAAGGCTTGAACTCAGCTCAAGTTTAACTCGAGTTTGACTAAACTTTAAATGTTAAGCTCAACTTTGATTCGAAAATATATATGGTAAGTTCTAGCTCAACTCGATTAAACTTGAATTTTTTATAAATTTTTTATAACCAATATTAGAATCACTTACATTTAAATAAATTAAAAATATGTTAAAAATTATACCAAACTCGATTAAGCTCATAAACCTGATGAGCTTAATACTTTAAAGCTCAAACTCAACTTGATCTACTATTCAAGTAACTCAAACTAAACTCAATTATCGCCAAATCGAATTCGAATAAAATTTAAATCAAGCTCAAATAATTTGTAAACCAACTTAGTTCATTTGCACCTCTCGCCTTCACCATCGTAGGAGAATAGGCTGTTCTGTCCAAGTAATCCAGGTAGAGAGTTTTGAAACAAACTTTTGGCTACTCTATCATTTTCCTGTTTCATAAATTGGCACATCTTGACGAAAATTTCTCATATAAATATGATTTATATATATATATATATATATGCATATATGTATGTATTTCCACTATATACTGATACAAACGGAAAAGAAATAAATAAAACATTTGGTCCACTTTAATTTTTATCCATGTTTTACAATATGGTAGACCTTTTAATGTGAAAGCATGGCACGGTATTATAATTGATTGAAAAGGAAAATCGAACTCATGCTATTGAAAGTAGAAGTTCGATTATTACTATAACACCCAAGTCGTAAAAATCAATGTTGTTAGATTAGAATTTTTAGATCTCCAGCTTAGGGTTGAACATTCCGGTATAGAGCAAGTTACTTTTCAATACGCCCATCGGACACGGCTGGGCAGACGTAGTATTAACTTTGTATCATTTACACTAAATGACAATTGTGTTAGCGATTCCTGTTTGTGAAAA
Organism: Lumnitzera littorea; assembly: GCA_024138015.1. Taxonomy (NCBI): domain Eukaryota; kingdom Viridiplantae; phylum Streptophyta; class Magnoliopsida; order Myrtales; family Combretaceae; genus Lumnitzera; species Lumnitzera littorea. The sequence continues at coordinate 25,595,481 of JAMXBB010000002.1, read as the reverse complement.
ATACCGACCCTTTGGTGTTCTCGTCAGTAGCTTATAGTGGAATCTTTCCATCATATTCCTAGTTTTGTATGGTTGCATGCAATTCCTTCCGAAAACAATAGATACCCTATTATTTTTATTTGCTTTTACCAGAAAATGGATTAATGGAAAAGACTTAAATGTACAAAGTAAACTTATTGATAAGATATTTTAAGCTTAAATCCCTTAAGGCTATGCAACAAGACTCGTAGCTTAGCCAGTTCTCCTCTGGATCCAACTTCTCTACCCATCTAGCCAACCTCAACCCAAGCCTATTAGACAGTTTGCCTAGTTACAATAGCCCATAACAGCTAAAAGACAAAGGATAAGACTCGAGAACCAAGTCGAAACCAAGTCAACAACCACCCCCTATGAATTAAGACCATGTTGAACTACACAGCCCCACTCTCCACAACATGCAAATGTGTCACATGTCCATTAATGGTTCCCTAACTTTCGACAACCTTCCTCTCTGAGTACCAAATCACTTACTAACGGTTAACAATTTAATCACTTTGCACACTTAACCTACCCTTTGCATACTTACCCTGTTAACATTTGAACACTAACTTAAGCACTGGAGTGACCACGTCGAATAATATCCCCACACCCCTCACCATGTTTTCTTTTGCAGGCTCTTACTTAAGCACAAAGTCCAATTCACTTATTACTCTACTAGCTAAATCCTATAAACGATACTCTTAATTTTTTTTTTTTATAAAGGTAAGAAAAGATCTTCTTCATTTTTTTTTCAATTTTTCTCAATTTACAAATTAATTGTTAAAATTTTTTAAATTTTCTGTGATGTCATCATGATGTTATTTTTTTTTTTTTATAATTTTAACCATTGATCATACGTAATAATATTTTAAGGATGTAAATTGAGAAAATTTTAAGATAAAGTAAATTAAAATAATCCATTTTGCATGAAATATGAAATATGTAATGTGTTTCAAGACATGTATCGGATATGCAACATCATCAAATTACAATAATTCTAAATTGTAAGATGGCCTACATTGAGGATTTAAATAAAAATATCGAGTTAATACCACAAATGATAGCCAAATTTTGGAAAAATATATAACTTAATTCCTATATTTAAAAAGATCAATTTATTAAATAATTGAAGTTTTTGTGATAATTTTTACTATTTAAACTAATCCTATTAAATATATTTATTAAAATAAACATAAAGTTGAAATAGGAATTGAATGTTTCAATTACCCTAAAGTCAGGGGTGGCTACAATGACTACTTAAGGCGAAATGGGTTAGGATCCACTTAAAAAGTGGGTTATTCAATTGATCTTTAGATCTATATCAGCAAATGGATTTAACAAAATTGATTCAAATTAAAAAAATAATCATAAAAAATTCAATTAAGTAGTAAATTAGACTCTTCAAAGTATAGGTCAATGTTGTTGGACTCAAACTAAGAGGTTGGTCCAAACATGTGAGAGGATAAAAAATTAAGAGAAAAACTAAATTGAACCAAGGTCGAATCAAAATCAAACCAGAATTGAACCAAGGTCAAACCAGGTCCAAACCAAGTTGAACCATAGATGTCAACTTAGGTTTAACAATATTAATACATGTAGTAATTTATATATTTTAATAAATTTTAGTTACCATTTGTGACCTTAACTTTCAAAATGTCAATAGTGGCTAAAATAGATAAAATGGATTATAAGAAAAATAAACGTATCTTCTATCATTCTTTAATACGAATAAATGTGGTATTAATAGATAGTCTTATTTTCAGTATACAAGTGTTGATATCCTATATGTTAATAAATCCAAAAATTATACATGCTAAGTTTACGCTAACCTCCTCTCCATATTTATCTTTTGAAGTCGCAATAGCTAATTCATTTTAGGCCAAACAACATTAGATATCGATTTCCTTGTTTGTGTATCTTTTGTAGTATTATGTCAGTTCAAGCAAACAATATAACAAACTATAGTGTCATCTATTGCATGTAACCTAATGATACGAATACTGATCTTTCAAATGAGATGGATTAAATTCAAATCCTCTCTCCTCAATTATAATCACCAAAAATAAATAAATAAAACAAATTATAGTGTCTATTTAGTTTTGTAATAATATAAATTCCATTACAGATGGCCCACCAAAAATAACAGAAGTGAGATAGGGAAAATCAGAAGAAGACGCATGAAATGAGGAGACTGCACATGTACATTAGACGACAATTATGTTTGCCATTTCTGCTCGTAATACCAACTCAGTGTTGTTCTTGTCAATACTTATGGTGGAATGCTTAGATGGTATTCAATCGAAAACAATAGATATCCTATCATCTTTATTTGCTTTTGCCAGGACATGGATTAATGGAAAAGATTTATTTAAATGGACAAAATAAATGACACGTGAAACATGAAATATCTAATGGGTTCCCAGATGTGCAAGAACAAAGATTCAAAATTGTAAGATCACCTATGTTGAGCATTTAAGTAAAAATATCAATAAAGGAAAGAAATAATAGACAAAATGGATTATTTGTAAAATAAACGTATCTTCCATCATTCTTTAATATGCCGAAACATGGAATTCACCGACAATCCTACTTTTAATATACTATACTCAATATCTATATGTCAATAAATCCAGAAAATATACATTCAAGATTACACCAAATCTATTTCTCGATATTTATCTTTTGTTTGATTTTTGAAGTTGAAACAACTAATTCATTTTTGGCAAAAACAATTTGATAAATACACAAACAAACACACAACACACACACACACATATATAAAGAGCATGCAAGCCATAGTCTTTTAAAGGTACGTGATATAAGATCCTACGATTTTTCTAAAGCTCGTGAATCGGGATGAATCCTTTCTTCTTCTTCTTCTTTTTTTTTTTTTTTTCAGCACGGGAATAATGGACGGAAATAGAGGCTTCGGTCTCCCAAGATAGAGGAAAAGTAAATTTTTTTAAATTTTAAAAAATCTGGAAAAAAATGTTGTATGCATATTTTAAAAATAGATGGTTAAATATTTGTTTTTATCCTATAAATTTTACATAGTACAAATATGGTGATGGTTTTAAGATGGTATAAGTTGAGCTTCACTTTCTATACTTTATAGGATATAATACAAAAGGTGTTCTATCCTACTCATCTTATACCTGCACATTTGCTTTACAACCGAAAGGAGTGGATGGACTTCGCAATGCTTTGCTTCCTTGGATGCTATGGTTATGTTAGCCAAATTCTGTGGCATGCCTACCAATTTTCAAAAATAAATCAAGAAGGTAACATATTTCTTCACTTTAAATATAAAGCACCTTAAGTAATAAATTTAAACTAAGTGAAAAGTAACAAAAATCACCTCTCATATTAATGGATCACATTCCATTTTCTCTTCCAAAATTATAATATGACTATAGCCGGGAAAATAGATATATATATATATATATATATATATCAAGTCAAATTGGGGTAATTAGGTCATTTACCTTTTAGTATTTATAAAAAAAGAAGAAAAAATAACCTTAAACTAATGCTTTAATTAAGAAATATAGGTCACAAAGAGGTTGGTGATCCTTAAATTCCATTCTTAAGTACCATTTATTAATTTTGATTAATACCTAAATTGTCTCAAAATTTAAAAACTACTGATGAATTAAAACCTAAATAGGATAATAGACCATTTTTAGCATAAATCACGTCCATTTGATTTGGATGAATTAGAGAGATTTACTATTATGGACCTATAACAGTGATGATGGGATCAACTAATTTGCTTTTGACTTTTCTCAAGAAAGCTCGTACACTTGGAGAAGCCATCCATGGGTCTAAACTTAAAAGGAGCACATGTAAGGATCCATTAAGAAGAGGACTCATCTTGACTATTAATCATCAATATGTTTAAACAAACAACGTTAATGATTGACTTGCTTGAAGAGGACTCTCTCTCTCTCTCTCTCTCTGTCTCCTTGTTTATCTCCTACACTCAACTAACTTTCCTTGTTTTGCAAGCCTATGCATATATGCTCTAAGGCTCAATTCGCTCTTATACTCTACTAACAAAATTTATATATGACAATGGGAAAGAAAACTCAAATAACAGGAATGAAAAACTACAAACAAGTCTACAAAATATAACAATGTGAATTAGATGGTTCTCATAATCACTTTAACTAATGGCCTACAGTTATGATATTATCTCCCTTACTTCATTTGGTACACATAATAACATATATGATATATTTAATAGACGAATTCATTTAGATATTAAGAAGAAATAGAAGAAGAAAACATAAAAACCACCGAAGCTGAGCCATTTGAATATACTCTCTAAGAGTGGATTATCACCATCGAGAACTTGCATCTCAACCTATTCGCTCCTATTATAGTCTCATATAAAATCAAGACAATATGTCTATGATTTTGAGAAATGCAATACTTACATGTACTGTGTGCGGTGACTAAAAGGCTTGTTTCCACCTAAAGCACATTCATCGAAACTCTTGGTTGCTATTTGCCGAATATCTTACGATATTCAAGGTCATGCACTTTTCCATTTTTTTTTTTTTTTTTCAATTGCCATTTTATAACTTTAGAGAGAATCCAAACCAATCAATACTTGTAAAATCAACCTATGAAATAACGTCAATTTACAACGGTCTTAACACGCTTTTCCATTTCATCAAAAATAAATAAATAAATAATTGATTGCCAATGCCTTAACCTATAACTTTTGTACCGCTTCGATCCCATTGGCAGGATCGTCTATTTGCCCATTGCTTTTATGCCCAATTATAACCATTTGTTTTTCAAGCAACAGGCTACTAATTCAGGTCCTTATACGAGAATATGGACTCGCATGGCCGCCCACGGGTACTTGAAATCATATGAACTTTCATAAACACCCCCTCCCAGCTAAGCTAGCCAAGATAAACCGTCTAAAATATCCATATGACTACGTACTTTCTCTATCCTAATTTTTTTTAAAGAAAAATATAAAAAAGTTCTCGAGGTTTACTACTTTTTTTTACTTCAATACTTATCTTTTTATTTTTTCAATTTCAATCTAACATTTTCAATTTTTATCAAACAAATCCTTCTATTAGTTCTATTAATTTTTCTATTAGTAAGGACACACAATGGTATATTATTGGATCACCTGTAATTATTAAATAAATAACAAAATAAAATAATTAAAAATATATAAATTAGGAAAATTGATGAAAATGTAAACAAATAAGGAAAAATTAAAAAAAAAAGGAAAAAAACAAAAAAGAAATTCACTCCAACCATCCCATAGCCTTGTGATAACTAAAATGGCCAGTATTAGCGAAGTTGGTTGTGCTAGGGTTATGGCTAGGTTAAAAAAAAAAAAAGCAAACTATGGATCGTACCTTGAATCAAATCGAAATCGGTTTTTTTGTAAGCCATTTGGTTTACGTTCTATTCGGTTATATATAAAAGGTTCGCGATTCAGTTCGAGAAAGCGAATCAAACTGCACTGTTTTGAATCGAATCAAATCGTTTAGTTAAATAAAAAAAATTATATAAGTATTTATGCTTTTTTATTTTATTTTTCATCAATCTTAATAAATTTCATCAAATTTTTCATATCTTGTTATTCTTTATCATAATTTTATATCAACTATTAATATTAAGTTGAATCAATTTTATTTAAAATTTTATATTTATTGAAGATAAAAATGTTTGACGAAAATTTGAATTAAATGGTTCGAACCATGAATCAAACCGAACTATATGATTAGATTCAACTTTAAAAAAGAAAACTGAACCATTATATTAAGTTCGATTCAATAAGAAAGAACAAATCATACCAAACTGAACCAAGCCCACCCCTAAGTTGTGCAACCTACTCATGACCTAAGATAGCCATCTACAGCTAAAGAGGGCTTACTCGAGACTCTCCTCTATTCCATTACGAAAATCTTATCAAGTTTTCTATCTTTTTTTCTTTTTTTTTTTTTTCTATTTTAGTTTAGGCAACCACCTTAGGTAATAGGTGAGTCGCACAACCCACTTCACCCTATAGGATGAAATCCGGTTACCCAATTTTTTAATTTCTTTTTTTTTTATTGTGATTTTGTTACATTTTATTAATTTACTTTAAAATTAATATTAATGTACATATATAAGTATATATATGGCATTATATTTCAATTTAGCATATATCTTTTTTATATTTCAGTCTTCTTATTAATTTTTTTTTTTTTTTTTTTTTTTTTTTTTTTTTTTTTT
>JAMXBB010000002.1:25440332-25589081 GCA_024138015.1 Lumnitzera littorea | reverse complement strand
TATCTTTTTTTCTTTTTTTTTTTTTTCTATTTTAGTTTAGGCAACCACCTTAGGTAATAGGTGAGTCGCACAACCCACTTCACCCTATAGGATGAAATCCGGTTACCCAATTTTTTAATTTCTTTTTTTTTTATTGTGATTTTGTTACATTTTATTAATTTACTTTAAAATTAATATTAATGTACATATATAAGTATATATATGGCATTATATTTCAATTTAGCATATATCTTTTTTATATTTCAGTCTTTTTATTAATTTTTAATTAATTTATTAATTTTTTTTTATATTATTAATTTAATAAAACTAAGCAGACTAGTCAAATGTTGTCACGTGTCATTCTATTACTGAAAATTTAATGCCTTTAATTAAAAGATTCGTTTGTAAACATTTATAGAAGTAAAGGATTCAAATAAACGTTTTAATATGTTATGAACTAAAATAAACAATGACTTTTAAATTATATGTGAAGAAAGAACAAAGTTTTATTTTCCCGAGGGAATAACTGGCCTTTGCCTTGAAAATAAGCAAATCTCAACTTTCTTCTCTTTTTATATTATACATATATTTTTCCTTTCCAGCTTCATGACTACCGCAATTATTAATTTATCAAAATAAGTTAAGATATCGACCATATATTTTGCAATCGTAAGATGTCGAAGTGATAAAATGTTTATAGGATAAATACAAAAAAAAAATTAAAATAGGCGAAAAAAGTTACCGGATAGGTGGAAAAGAAAAAGGAATACACGACCTACATCTATCCTTTAATAATACTACCAGATGGTGGTGTGCATATAAATTAAATAACTAAAATCACTTAGTTAAATCAAATGAGATTTGAATCCTCTAAAGCTTCTTGGTTTCTAAAGTTCCTAAAATTTTAAAATTAGTAATTGTTATTATCTAAATTTTTCAAAAAGAACTACATTACAATGATGTCATCTAATATTTTAAAAATCTAAACAATAATAACCATTTATCTATAACTTTAGAGAACTTTAGGAATTAAGGAACTTTAGAAGATCCTTTCCCAATAAAATCTCCTAGAGATATTAAGGCAAATAAATATATGCAATTATGATTGTAAAATTGATTTTTTTATCTATAATTTACACCTCTATTTTAAATCAATGAATTAAATTGTGAAAATACAATTTTTTGCTGGTCAAAGTAAAAATACAAATTAAAAAAAGATGGATTTGCATAAATGTAAATGTATTAATAAAGGCATATGGAAATAATACAAAAAAGTTTATTGGACCTACGCTGAGATGAGCAAAAGCAATTGATGGAATTATTCTTATTCAACTTATTCGATAGCTTTTTTGCTTTTTCTTTTTAGTTGTGAATCTACTTGAAATTCAGTAACGTGAAAATGACCTAAAAAAATTGCCTACCAAATTGATATATCCAATGAGTTAAAGAAGAGAAGAGAGTGGCCAGAAATAACATTGGGAGAGAGGAATGAAAACTGGAAAGGAGAACTGCTATTTGAAGAGAGTTGTACGTGGAAGTGGGATTTGGGGGAAGATACTGAAAGAGAAAGTAGGGGAAGAGAGAGGAAGAAAAAAAAGGAGTTGAAAAGTAATGGGGAGGGAGAAAAAAAAATAAGTGGAAAAAAAAATCAAGGAAGTTGATAATTTATCCATGATATAAAAGATATTTATAATTTTAACAAATAATTTTAGTATTAATATTTTTGTTAAATAAATATAGATTAGGATTAAATAGATAATTGTAGAGGTAATAAAGCAAAGACAGTTACATAAAGCCCCTAAGACTTAAATGATATAGATGTCTAACATGCTCATTCCTTATATTTAGGTGTCTCTAAGAAATACATCTATGTCAACCAAACTTAAATAAAACAGATAAATACCTCATCATTTAGTATTTTTAGTGTGAATCAATATAAAACCAAAGGAAAAAAAAAATCATATTATGTTTAAAAAAGCTCCTTAATCAACTATAATTTTGGTTCACTCAAAAGTTATAATGGTATAATAACTTAATAACCTATTCTAACTCGAGACCTACAAATTAGTCAAATAGGTAATAAGTACAATTCAATTGAGTCGGCTATGCCCCATAGGCTACATAGACTAAACTATTGTGATCCATTTAATAAATAAGCTATATAGACTAAATTATTGTGACCCGTTTAATAAATAAGTTAGTAAATTTTAATGCAACCTGATCTACATAAGTTAATAGGCTAGATAAGCCAACCCATCAATATAGCCCGTTAAGCTATTTATCCATTTTGGTGCATTATCCATGCTAGACTAAAGCCCACTAATATACGCAGTGTTAATGTTCTCCAAATCCCCTTCGTTCACAACTTTGCAATCTTGCCTTAATGTTCTTTAGCTATCCTCAGTATCATTGGCTTCTCTGATTTTCCCCACTGAAAGGACAATCGAGATGGAATAAGCCCATAGTCAACAATCACCGGGCATCCTATTTGGAACCAAACAACTAATCACTTGGTCGGCTTTACCTCTACAGTGGAGAAACTCACGTACCGACTGAAATTTACAGGGGACACGAAATTAATGTCCACAAAAAAGTCGATGCTGAGTAGCCGTGTATGGCTTCGCATCCATTTGCAAACGTTGCCTGGATCATGACAAGAAGGTGACCGATGGGGCCGTTCTCGGTCCCAAGATTGTAATCATATGAACATTAACGCAAGATTGCGGCTGGTTTAGTCGTTTTTCTCTTTATTTTTTTTTTCCCTTTTTTGTTTTTTAGGGCTGAACCGCTTTATCCTACAGTTAAATGGATCGGGTCAGGATAATCTGCTCTTTAAATAAGTTGAAATTTTCAATCTTAATCCTGATTAAACGGGCCAAGCTGTCAAGCCCAACATATTTGCACAACGTTAATTCCAATGAAAAACTATGGTTCCAAATATCATGGGAAATTGTAAGCGCTATAATCCTCAAATTGAATCGACCTTAAAATTCTGTTATTAATTAACATCAATAATCATCAAATTGAATTATTATAATTTATACCTTCTATAATCTATATAACTAAGCAGGCATTAAAATTCCTATTATTATATTTAATATCTATATTATTAAGGGAATATAAGAATATTAGATTCCACATCCCTTTTAGGAATTTTTACATATTATATTCCTTTCCTTGACCTTTAAATATAAAAACTCTGCCACTATTATCCATAATTTAAAGGCCCTTTAATTATTTAATAGTCTTGCTTGAAATTATTCGTTTTTTCCTTTTTTCATGGCTTTCGTTTTGTAAATATCACTACAATATATGTTTATATTCTTCAAACATACTCCCTCTATCTCTCCCTTAAATCACATTATAATATATTCCTCTCTTCTTGTTATCAAGATACATGCACAATTTTCTTTCGCATTTTCTCACTGCGATCTTTCCACAATTTCAAATAATCCAACTCCAAAAATTGAATGGTTCAATGCCGCTCTAAGAATATATACTTAATTTTCAAAAAGAAATCAATCAAGACGGAAGTTCTCTTTGTATTCATTATTGCAAGTCTTCATAGTAACTTCGGACATAGCATAAAGATTATACGTGTAACTTACGATCTCAGTTGGACGTTAGACTTCTTCACGGTGAAATCGACCTAATTGAAAAGTTCATATGTACACATAATTCATAACGCATACTTAGTAATTTTAATAAATAAATTATCTTTCCCACTTTTCTCATGCAACATGATGATGTGCTTTAGATTCAAAAATTTTGCTTTCATATCCATATATATACAAATTATTATTCAATTCATTATATTATTTTAAGTGCGGGAAAAGTGAAGATCTCTTAAAAAATTCTAGAGGTGAGGGTTCTTTTATCTCTTTTTTATCCCTCAAAAGTTAGGTCTCTCTAATTTGTTTTGATGTATTGGTTATGTTACAATTCATTGCATAGATATCCTAGCCAAACACCTTTCTCTCAAAAATTTTAGAGGTAAAGAATTCTTTTATATCTTTTTCCATTTAGAAAGTTAGGCTTGCCAAATTCTATTTAATTTATTTTACGATTCATAATATATGGACTCTCGGCCAAAGACCTTTCCCTTTCAAGATTAGGCAAGGCTATATCATGATTATTTTTATTCATTGCGTTAAAGAAGATAATATAGGTGGCAAAACGATTTCTTTTTCTATTGAATTTGAGAAAAACAAATGCAAATGATTTTATGACGATTGTTATCTTTTTCTTTTTCATTAATGAGATTTTTCATTCCTTAAGGATGATCTAACAACCTTTTTTTATTTGGATTTAAATATATATACAAATTTCACATGAGCGCCGCGTTAGTTTTATGTATATGTCATGTGACATTTAATTGTCACATTACTTATAGTTAATACCCTTATAACTATAATCATTTATTTTAACTTTCTATTAAATAGTTATTACTAATTTAAAACTTTTAAAACGTTGATTTTTTATTTGAACTTATTCTTAGAAGTTAATACTTTCAATTGTAATTCCTACCATCACCCACACCAACCAAACCCCCTCCTCAGCTTTACTTGGCCAAATCGGCCAACATATTGCTTAGTGAGTCGTAACCAATTTAGAAAAGTAAGTCGTTTGACTCACAAAACGGATGTGTCATTGTGCAACCCTCATTGACCATGGGTGACTATTTATGGTCACTTTTATAAAAATAAATAAATAAATAAAAGAGGACATTTGATCAAGTCACAATCAAATCAAGTGACCTAATTGGATTTACTTTCATTTTTCTTTTTGTTTTTCAAAACTAGGCCATAGGTGGTTGCCTACAATTAAGGGATGTTGTGCAACCACCCTTGGTCATTAGCAATCACCTACAGCCACTTAGTAGGTCAAACGACTCACTTTTTTGAGCAGGTCACAATATAGTGGCCAATCCAACCACTGTTCTAAGTTTTCTTTTTTTCTTAACTTTTTGCATTTTTTTTATTCAATTTTTTTCGAATTTTATTTTATTTTTTAATTTATTATATAAATATTTAAGTTATATAATTATAATATTATGATTTTATGAATACTTATCGGTATTATTATTTATTCTTTTAGTTTTATTTTTTGTTATTTTTCCTTTATTATTTTTACATTTTCCTTCATTTTTTATGAATTTCATTTTTTGTCACTTTTTATATTTATTTTTGTATGTTAGCACTACATGTCTGTCATGTGAGCACCATGTGATTGATAACAACCATGTCACATATAATTAATGGTGTTATAATAACGATTCCTTATTTTATTGATACTGTCTAGTATAATTTTCCCATTATATATACAAGCGGCTGAAGCATTTGCGATGCATATGCAAAAAATACAAAATAAGGAAAGGGAAAGTAGGGGAGAGAGAGAAAGAGAGAGATGTAGATGTAGTTAATAGAAGAGAGTGAAAAATTGGGAGAGAGTGGGAGAGAGAAAATACAAAGTAATTAGAGAAATAAAGAACGAGAAAAAGAGTAAATGAACATATTTATCTATTAATTATAATTTTAATAGTTTATTTTATTGTTAGTTTTTTTGTTAAATAATAGTAAATAGAGGGTAAATATGTATTTTTAAGAAAAACGATTACTTAAACCCTTATCGGTTTTAATAATATAAATATATATATATTATCTTTCCTTTTAAGTGTAATTTATTCAAATAATAAACTACTGATGTTCATCTCTTGTGATAATTTACGTGAAATAATATTCCTTTATTCATCATTTTTATATATTATCTTTATTCTCTAGGTGCTATGACATCTCTAAGATTGACAGTAAGATTGTTAAATAAAAGAATTTTACTATTTACATATATAGACGTCCATTTTCTTAGATAAAAGTAAATCCAACTACTAATATGTACATTTTAATCATTATTTTTTGAGAAACTTAATTGTTTTCCATTTTTTTAATTCAAATTATGCAATAAATAAGATAATAAGTTAAAGATAGCAACGTTTTTGTATCTTATTTATAACTTATTGTTGTTTGTCTTTTATTGATGAATTTGTAAAACCTAGAAAAAAAAAGGAAAAGGGTTATATAAAAATAATAATAATATTAATAATGTTAGAAGCTTAAAATAAGGGAAGGAATAAGATAATAGAATAAAAACTTGGAGACATCAATATAACTTGTAATTTATAAGGAATAATAGGGGTAATTTGGTCATAGAAAAATATTCAGACTTCCTACTATCCCTTATTCCAAACAAACACTATATCTTTTCCCTACCAAATTATTTACTTTTCAACAAGAATAAAAAACTTACAATTCTCAACTCAACCCCTTTCAAATTCAAAGCTAAAATTCGAATCTAAGGGTTAGGGCAAGAGAAAAATTGATGAAACTTCAACAAAACACAAAGATATAATGATTTTAAGTCTTTCATCTATTTAACATAAAAATTCGTTTTTTATCAAGAAGATATAGTAAAAACCATAAAGATTTTCATTTTTGCAGCTTCACGCGTTTATAATTCGAGTCTAAGGTATTTCTTATCAAGAATTACATGTAAGTATTGTTCTTGCCATTTTTCTTTAAAGAATTCTTGGTTTTATGGTTTTGGTGTGGGATCAGCGTAAGTAGTTGACGAGGTGAATTAGAACGATGGTGATATGGTTACGGCATAAATTGCATATTATTGACATTATTGAGCTGGTGTTAGAGTATATGGTATCGAGGTAGGAGTGTATGGTATCGGGGTGTGTGGTACAGTAGTGTGTTGACATCGTACATGAGCATAAGACTATCTGTGTGTTGTATGACCATGTCTTTATGTGTGTTGGTGTTGGGTGTGGGCGTATGGATGATTGTAGGTATGTCCACGTATGTACTATGGGTATGTGCAAGTTCGATGTTAATGTATACAGATTATGAGAAGTCGAAAAGTAAATAAGAGATTATGAAAGGACATTTAGAGGGTCGTTTGGAATCTCAAAAGGTAAGGCAGAAGGTTGAGTTAAAGGAGAAGTAGTGTTGAGTTGAATTATGAAGAATTTAATAAATGCTAAATTAAATATTTAATACTACTTTTGCACAGGTGCTAAAAGTTACAAGGAATCCATTCTTACTTAGATAGGAGTGCTAAGTATGGGATACGTGTTTGTTGATTGTATATGCTAAATTAGTGTATATTAATCGGACTTAAATGAAACTTAAACTTAAATATTTGCTGCTTGTGCTTGGCTTCAACCATCCATTGGTCAAGTCTACTAGTGTTGATAAGGCACCTGGTGATCTTTACACGACGATGTCCCCGGTGGAGTCCCATACTGAAAAGACCTAGGTAGATCTAGGATTGTTTTAGCACTCAAGTGATTGGGGAGGACTTAACAAAAATACCTATGTAGTATTTATATGTTGTGTGGATAAAGGTCACGAGTAACCCCAAGTCTCAAGACACTAAAACTGTGCTGTTTGTGAACTTAAATGACAAGATTTAAAATTGGTTGTTTGTTGCATTTATGTTAATACTCGTGTGTGTGCTTAACTCGTTACATGTATGATCTTGCGCATGTGTGTAGTATATTATACTGGGCGTTAGCTCACCCTACAGAGGTTATTGTTTTTCAACTACAGGTTCAAGGTATGAAGTTTATGGTAAAGCAGCAGAAACAACATAGTTTAGCTTTAAGAGTGAACTGTTGAGGATCATATGTATTATTTCATGTTACATATATTTGGAGATTATTGATTGTTTAGAGTCGCCTGTAACTCCTTTAGATGATGTTACTTTAGATTGTTTATTTAGAGTTATATCTTATTCAAATTCATTCACTTGTAACAGTTGGGTTCGTTTGCTATGGTCCATTCACTTGTAATAGTTGGGTTCGTTTACTATGGTGCTATGTAGAAATTAGGTGGTCGAAATTCCACTTTAATTCATATTTGAGGTTATTAAATTGTGAGTCGACAAATTTCATGTCATTAGTTTATGGATCTTAGCCAGATTGTAGGTTCCTAAGCGCCTAACATGTTAATAGAAGTTAAGGACATGTGACAGGCTGTAGTGTTCCAAATTCTAGGGCAGTATAGAATTATATTGTTTGATTTGGTACCTCATGTTGATAAGCTTTACTAATCATTTATTAAGAAGTCTTTATCTTATTTTATATTTTATCTTTTAGTACTTTTAGTTTAGATTACGTGATAAACTTATTGTAATTTTTAGGAGTTCTATGGATGTACTTACTTATGATCCTTTATATGTCCCATTTCAAAGTGAAATGAGTTATGATACAATGACACACTTTACTTGCTTTGATTGATTGATGGCTTAATGCTTTAAAAAGGTGATAAAAAATATGTAAAACAAATAAGTGCATGTTAAGATGTATCAATCACGAAAATATAACACAAGAAAAATAGTAAAATACAAACAAAACATTCTAGACAAACCTACAATAGACATTTATGATTGAAATTCTTTTGGAAAAAAAAAAGTAGATAATTTTCAATAATATATTTATAAACCGGCATGTGGTTTAGATTTATTTAAAAAATTTAATAATTTAACATGACATTTAGTTAATAATTATATTTTAGCAGGTTTCCATGTTCTTGTTAGGTCTTACAGTGTCGGTTTTTTAATTAAGAAATGGAAATGAGAGGAAAAGAGTAATAAATATTGATCTCAAAAAGTAATAAATAAATGAATAAAGAAACAAAAAATAAAGAACATCAGCTACAAAAGGAAGTAAGGAGAGAGAGAGAGAACGTGTCAATAAAATGAATCTATTGGAGCTTATACTTTTTAGTTTTTATCCATAAATTAATGAACAAATTTTCAATACTAACCAGGGATTTATAGATCCATTGCCCTTACTGCTCCTCTTAAAGCAAAACTCTTTTTTTTTTTTTTTTTTTGACAAAATACAAGAACTTCATCCAGAAAATATACAAATTATCTTAAAGAAAATAAAGTAAAGAGATGAGGTCACAAGCTCTAACCAACATGGTCATATTTTTTTCATTTAAGAACAAGCAAAAACAAATCCTTTGATAATAAATATTCTACCATAAGAAGGAAGAATCAACACTCTAGCCGAGAAAATACTAAGACGCCAAAATAAAAAAGAGACAAAAAGAAAGGAAAAAAGACAAATCCAAACAAAACTATGACCTCCGCCATCAAGTGAAACAAAGTATATCTCATTCCATGCACAGTGAAGAAATTCTCGTGACTCTTCTCATCAAACTTAAACCCAAATTGCCATATTAGATTGCTCTTGTGAGATTGTATAGAAATCCCACTGTCTCTAGCAAGCATGAAAAGAAATGAATGCAAATGGGAATGGAGATGATGATCTTTAAAAGGTAGATAAAGGATTTTATTAGAATGTAAAAATGGAGATGGAGGAAAAATAAAGAAGATAGATGGTGGAGAGGGATGAACAACAAGGACGGTTGTCGTTATGGTTTTTTAAAAGGTTAGAACTCTAGGTTTTTTTTTTAATTAATTTTTAAAAGCTTTGTAATGTGTTATTGTGAATAATAAAGCAAATTGAGCTTAAAGCATAGCTCTAAAGTATTAGATTTGCACTCCACATTGCCAAGTTTCTTAATATATCAAAAATTGTAATTGAATCTAATTCCTCCTCAATGGGTTCAAGGTTTTGATACTCTTTTACATAATGTTGTTTTGCTATATAAGGAAAGCATATTGATGTTTTAAGCAGTGGAGTTCACATACACCTTTAGAGAGAATTCGTAAGTATTATCTTGCAAAAATTGGCACTTAATGAGAATCTACAATATCTGTAACTTTGCTTTTAGTATAATATATGCGTACGATTCACAAAGATCCTAATATCATATAAGTCAACACAATTCTTCATCAATTTAAATTTAACATCAAATTCATAGATAATCAATATATTTTGCTGCAAATTGCATAAAACTTCCTAATATTATACACATGCATATTTAGCATGATTGTATGTAATTCCCCTTATATTTTGTAGTTCTTATTACAAGAGTTCATTATCTTCCTACATTTTGTGATTGTTCATAAAAAAAATGTAGTTTCTTAATAAATCATGTTATTTTGCTATAAAAGCAACTAAATATATAAATATAAGTAATTTGATTATAGAAATGTAAAAATGCTCAACATCTCATAAGTTACTCTATCATGTAATTTTACTATAAAATCATCGTTCCGTTCAAATAATGTAATTTTGTTGTACCTTGTATTATGATGTAAATTGTGACTATACTTTACATCCCATAACACATGTTCCTTCTTATAAATCTTATAACAAAATTACAATAAAATTATTCTCTAAAATCCATAATCATTTTTTAAAAACGTAACTATCCTATAAATGTGAGAGGTTCTAAATGATATTGTCATGTGAAAACTACATAAATATCTCACTACACATTACCTCAAAGGGGCAATATGTGAATGACACATGTAGAAAAGATGTTTTGCAGAAAAATAGATAGGAGGATGAACAAATAGTTTTAGTGGCTTAAACCCACTTATGATGGATGAGGAAGCTATAGGGTATTAACCTTACTAGTCTTAGTTAAATAGAGACTCGTTCTTTCTTTAGGTGTTGCTTGATATTTGAGAGCTGAGATTTCATAAGATAGCCTTATTTTTCTAATCTCAAAAGCTTCTAAAACTTACCCTAAATGTAGAGGCATAGCATGGTGGGGTATTTATAAACTCTCAACTCAATGATGCCCATTAAATCATGTTAATGAGCATTCAAGGTTTTCCTTATAAGCTTGCTATGGGCTTAAGATCAATGGCCTACCTTATAAAGTGTGCAAGCCTGCCTGAGGAAGGTTAAGAGTGGATAAACTGGTCAAATGGTCCATATTGTTAACTCACCAAGCCAAATCTCTTAAAGTCATCTTAATTACAAACTAGACTCCTCGAGCCCTGTTATTTAATCTAATGAGTCAAGCCTAAATAAACAATAATTTAGTAATAAATTAATAAATGGGCTTATCCTTACAAAATTGGCCTTTGTTGATAGGAATTTTAGTACATAGACCCCACTAATGCTCCAGCTTATAAGAAATATGTATCTAATTAACTAGATATATTTGCCTAATTTAAAGAGATACAATTCCAGATCTGCAAAAAGGTATCTTTCCTAAAATATCTCGGCATCATCTATACTCTCTCCCTATCTTACTCTCTTTACTCCTTTAAGGTTTTTACCTTTTTAGGATATTTATTGAATTTAGCATTGAAGTAGCTACACTAGAGCACCCTTTAGCGCTGCCCAATAATCGTATTTTGATTTGCAAGAGATTACATAATAAAGCAAGAATGCAATCAATAATTCTTCCATCTTCTGATAAAAATCCTAAACAACAATTGGCTTTGTATATGGAAAACAGAGATCTAGAATCGGTTGATGAATTCCTCATTCCATTTTTCTCTTCGATAAATTTTTATATGCATAGATGGGAGAGACCATATCTAAGTAGATTTGCAAGCCATCTATCAATCGAATCATGAAATTAGAGAAGTTTAGATAATTTTCTCAATGTCAATACATGACGTGTCAAGAATTGCTCTCTTATGGCAAAACAACAGCTCTATACTCCCAGGAAAGTTCGCACAATAATTGAGCTCTGATGCGGCTTTATAGGTGAATACACGATGATTAGCAAGCACACAAACTAGGGGTAGGTCCTAATAACCGCGAGATGGGCAATGGTCAGAAAGATAGTCGAAGGGTGAACTGGGCCTCATGCACAAGCATATGGAGCACTATATATCTCATATGAGCTTAAGAACCAAAGCTTGATATGATGCACAAGCTAGCCTTAAAGGTCACTCGCTACCATCTCCTAGCTTAAAAGGAATATATAAAGAGTACCCAAACTTGGTTAGCTTAAGAGAAGCTTACACAAGCATAAGGAAGGAGGAGATGAAATTTTATGGTATCGTCATTAACTAGTGTAACTAATACAAATGATGATATTTATAGTTGCCAATTAAGCAACCTCCTAAATAAGGAAGTTTACAAGAAAAGGATAAAATACTAAAAATATCATTTAAAAAAGTTACAACGGTAAAATAGATAATAAGTCGGATGTCATGCATGCCACATCATCCATATAGATGGTACATTACCAAAGGATGCATGGCTCACTACAGTTAGATATAATCGATGTGGAAAATCAAGATTATCCTCTAATTAGAAACTTATTGAAGGCTAAGAGAGAAGATAATCAACGGTTGGCAAATGTGTTGGCAAGCTCGATGTTGTGTTGGTCAAGTTACTTGCCTTACCTTTGATTAGACTAGCACAGGTTAACATAAGGCCATGTTGATCTTAAGATAGGTCAGAACATGGATGGCCTTCCTCCACTCGAGAGATAAATATATGCTAGTGGGAGCTCAAGTACTCCAATCAAGTCGACATTCAAGAACTTAGCCTCTTCCTCAATGAGTTATTGTAAGAGAGCTTAACAGACCATGGTAGTTAATCTGCAGGCTCGGGACTTAGTAATAGGACCTAGATTCCTATTAAGCTCGTTGTTGAGCATCCTATCTCCAAAGTTACAAGCTTTTAAGCTTTCAAAGCTAAACCAATTGACTATAAGCATGCAATTTCACACGATAAGGTAATTTAAGAGTCGACCCAAAAAATTGATACGCTCGAACTCCATGTCAAACAAGTTATGCAGCAACTCCAACAGTCATACAAGAGATGAGATCCACTTAATTCAAGTCCAAATTTAAGTTATGAAACCAACTTCAGCACAACTTACGTTATAGAGAACCAACATGTGATCTCAATGCTTGCTTTATGTGAACAATGCTTAGAGAAGCATAAAGAATAAAGTATGCGATCAACCTTCCTTCATAACAGATTCAAGCAATTCCTATGGGGCAGCAAGTACTCCAACCTATGCTTTCCTAAACAAGCCAACCTACCTTTTCTTCACCGACTTCGTAGCTCATAGTAGTAGCTTGCACCTATCGAGTTCATGGTAGCAACTTACACTTGACTGAGCAACAATTGAATCCTTATTATAGTTCAATTCCACACACTCCTAGCTATACATTTCAACACCAAGTTCTAAACTAGCCTTCCTACATGATAAGAGTGAACTCAACCCAAGCTCCAAGTCACTTGCACTACCCGAAATGATATTGCAAACCACGCATCAACAGCAACACCCAACCTCAGCTACTCACTATAACTATCAAGCTTAGCAACAGCTAAAAGAGAATCAAGTTGAGCAAATTTCTTCCACATCAACTAAGCTATGAGCTATATAACACTTGCTTCAAGTTGCATAAGAACTATTCTAAGCTACTCAACACCTACACCAAGCTCCATGAAACTAATAGCTAATAGTAGTAAGCAACAAGTCAATCAATAACAACAACTCACCAACCTAAACTCACTCTAGAGAACAAGGCCAAGCATTTTGTACATGAGGCCGAATAGAAAACACCCAAGCATCGAATAGAATGCCTAATTATACATCTACATAATAAAGCAACTTTATCCCAAAGCCTGCATATCAAAGCAACTTTTTCCCCAAACTCCTTAGCACTCTAAATCCAAGTTGTTAACTTCAGCAAAGCCAAGAACCCTTAGCCTACATTAGAAATCTCACACGCGAAGGGATTCCATGCTAACTCTAAAGTCACTTCCCACTTATATACTAAGTAAATCCATGGATGACTCATTTAACTTGAGCATTTGAATGTCCTTTGTTATAACAAAAGGGACCTACTCATATGTATAAACTCAACACATGTGAAAGGCTTCTTCACTCCTTAATTCTTTTCAAGCTTCTCATAGCCATTGGAAATATCCCTCTAGTTGAGCCTGTTTATGTGCTTTTTAAGTGGCATGTGAACAGCACTAGTAATCTACCAAGAAAGTGAAATCCCCTTCATACTAAGATTTACAACACACAATACACTAAAAGATCCTTACATCCATACTAAGATCAACAAAATTCAACAAAGTGAATTCAAATATATCCGACCAAGACTATCCATGTCATGGTCATGCCATGACCAAGCTTCACTTACCAACTTCGACGGAATTGTGTTGTTATACACAAATAACTCGACATGTATTGTTAGTTCAGCTCGGATGAAAGAGTTGACCAATCCAAGATGAGTTCTCCCTCCCTTTTTCTTTTTAATTGTCATGAATTCTATTTACTTTTTTTTTTTTTTGTTATAAGGATTGTTTTCACAATTCGTTCCCTTTAAGTACAATATTTTATATTTTGTAATTACTTAGCTAATGTATAAATGGTACCAATGATAAGCCTATCTAGGCCAAGTTAGAATGATTTCCATCTCCAAACCAAAAGAAGATTAACTCCTCAACCTTATGGGTACCCTTGTTGGTACGAACACCCAAGGAACTCCTAAACTAAAGGTTGACTCCTTAGCCCTATGGGTACCCTTGTTAGCATAAATGCCTAAGGAATTCCCCAACTAAGGGTTGACTTCTTAACATGATGGGTACTTTTGTTAGCACAAACGCCTAAGCACTCCCTTATTGACAAAGGCTTGACTCCTCAGTGCTCATAGGTACTCTCTGTAGGACTAAAACCTAAGGAGCTCCTATGATGAGAGGTTAACTCCTTAACTCTACAGGGTAGCTTTATAGATCCTAACATCCAGGGAACTCCCATGTTACGGAGGACAACTAACCTCCTAAGCTACCATTGCTGATATAAACATTCGAGGAACCTTATAATCACATTACCCGCTAGATGACTCGACCTCACAACTACCTTGCAAGTTTAAACATTGGAGAAACTCATCCATATACAAGCCTCTCTAAGCCTTCACCTTTTTAGGCACTTCGACCTCTCTAAGCCCTTACCTTTTTCAGGCTTCTACCTCTTTAAACAATCCAACCTCTTTAGACCCTCGCCTTTTCAAGCTCTTTCATTTTTGGGTGCTCTGACCTTTCACTAAACCTAAATTTGGCTACTAAAGAACCCTTACAATGAAGTCAATCTTTCCAAGTCCACAAACTTACCTAAGCTTAATTCAAGCTTACTGTGCCAACTGACCTAAAACCAAGTTGGTCTTGTGGTACTCATCTACCTCAATAGAATCCCATTCCATTAAAGCAAACCATCCTACTCAGTTCTACTTAACCTAGCCTCAGGTCAGGTCCTCAAAAGCATCGTACTAATGAGAGCTCCTCCAAGTTCTCAAGTACCTGGCCTATCTAACTTGGGCCTGACTATTCGGCTTTACTCACCTACCCAATCACTCTTACTAAGTCAAAGCTCTAGCTTGCTAGCCTCACCTTACCTTCATTGGGCAACAGCTCGACTTAGAGCCTTGAGGGTTTTTGGTACATAGGCCCTGATAAATCTTTAATAAAGATACATTTTAGGTTCTAAGAAATACATATCTAATTAACTAAGTACATTTGCCTAATTTAAATAGATGCAATTCCAGATATAAAAATATATTTTTTTTCTAAAATATCTCGGTCTCAACTCCTATAAATAAGATATGAGGTTCTAGGTAAAAGGATTCTCTCTTTCTCTTATTCTCTTTACTCCTTTATGGCTCGTTCCCTTTACGGCTCGTTCACTTTAAGGAATAGAATGAGAGGGAATGGAATTGGAATTGGAATTCCGTGAAGAATAGAATAGAGGTGTAATACATATTACTTTGTTTAGTTAAATTTATAAGCAATTTAAGAATAGACATATAATATACCTTTAATAATTAAATTATCATCGATCCACTTTCTTTCTCAACTAATCCTAAAGTAATAGGCGGCAGTTAGCAATGGTTGGTGGTGATAATAGTAGAGATAGCTACAGTGGTTACAATGAATAGTAGCAACAACTGCAACAGCAATGGCGATGGCAATGGCGGCAATGACAATGGTGATAACGGTGGCGATGGCAGTGGATACGGTGATTAGCAGCGATGGTGGCGACAACGATGATGGCACTAGTAGTGGCGATGGCGCTAGTAGTGGCGATGGCGCTAGTAGTGGCGATAGTTGCAATGGTGGTGCTAATGGGCGGTAGCGATAACTATAGTAGTTGTTGGTGGTGGCAGCGACGGGAACGACGACAGCGACAACAGTAGTGGTAACGACAGTGATTAGTGGTGGTGACGACAGTGGTGGTAGAGATGATGATAGTCATGAAAAATCATGATTTTTTACTTAAATGAAGGAATTTGTTTTTTGTTACGAAATTACGATTCCATGACAAAAACCAAATGAACGTCGTAATAAAGAATAAAAAAGACATAAAGTTCTAATTTCTTCCAAGTAAATGGATCGTTGAGGTTTTTCCCCTATTAATATATTTACTGATTTAGGTATCAAAGTACTCTCAAAAGAATATCTTTCGACACCAGTTGATAGTTGTTTTTCTTTTTTTTTTTTTTTAAGAGATTGCTCAATACAATGAGAACACAACCAATAATTTTCCAACATTTGGTGAAAATCCCCAAACAATAGCCTCCACAAATCCTATTTCTTCACACTTGTGGCCAAATTTCCCATTATAATTCTTAAAAATTTACGAGAAAATATCAATAAATTATCAATAAAATGGATTAAAGGCACTACAAAATCACTCCACTAGATGATTTTTAAATGCTTTGAACATTTAAAAGATAGAGGTGTTAATGAAATCTACACATGAAAAAAATATTCCTGTTAATCCGACTTCTAAACTCAATTCTTTGAATGCTGGCCAAAAAAAAAAAACCCTCAACTCTTTCTAAAATAATCGCTAAGGAATCAAAGGTCGTCCTTTCATCCACGATGCGTGACGCATCTAGCTGCCATGCTGTGCCTACGAAGTTTTACTTTAGTTACCATTATGCCCTTAATGAAAAAAAGGGGCATCCCACGACGACTCTAATTTCTTGCTCTAGAAATTTTTCTGTCCGTATGTCGCACGCCATTTCTTGCTTCCTTTCCGCTCTTTATATCCATATTCCATCACGAGGAAGAAATCCAAAACTAAGACCGAGGATTCCTTTGACCGCAAAATGTCCGGTGCTCTCTGCGGATATCAATTTAAAGTATATGTTTACATTAATAGAAATGATAAGAAAAATACATTTTTTAATATTTAACGTTTGACCACGTTCATGTTTGATGAATCTAAATTATTTCTTTTTCTTCTTTTTTTTTTTTCCCGATTCGAGTTCTTAATGTTTTTACATGTTTATAAACTGTTATTTTTGTTAACGCTTTTAATTTTACAATTTTTTTCTCGGTGAACAATTTTACAATGTTTTTAAATGAAGGAATGTCATAAGTTGTATCAATCTATATTGGATCGTGCAAAAATTGCGACTCTAAGTTATGATTTTTTCAGTAAAGAATATTTCTGTTGGATAAATAATTGAAAAGGTATCGTTGAAAAGATTCCAAGAATGACAAGTTATTAGCATTATTTTTAAAAATATAGAAGTGACAATGACTTTTGAAATTATATTTACTAGTAAATATGCACTCACAAAATAGATGCCAAAAATAAGTACCTTTACACGAAAGATAAGATCTTAAATGATTATTTTAACTTGATATACATATTATAAATAATTCGATTTCTAAAAGATTTCAAACTATATATTATTAGATGGATTTAAATGATACAGTTGTTGGATTACGTAAAAGTGACCATGACGGATTCATATAATGAGTGCATAAAAAATTAAAAGAATAATTATCTAAAAGACCACATTTATAGTTAGAAAAGATACAAAATCACTGGAAAAGTAAAATAATTTCTTAAAGAAATATGGTTTGGTTGTCATAATAGTTGGGTCAATACAGTAAATTTGAAAGTCACACGGATATTTCCGCTTTATTTATTTATTTTAACTTTTTATCAAAGAATGTGCATTTTATTCATTGAAATACAAATGCTTATGGTACTTATAAATGAATCAAAAGCAATGAGGATTTAATACTTCCTTTTATTGTAGTAGTCATATGACGAAAGTACCGATTACATTGGTTAAGCTAGTCGAGGTAAGTCGCTAGACCCCAAGACATAACAGTGATGCCTCCTAGGTTGAGTAAGAATTAAAAAAATAAAAATAAGGAGAGAGCGAATACTTGGTTATGAGGATTTCCCACTTTTTTTATTATATACAGGTCTTGCATATCTTTCTTATAAATGAGAACAACGCATTACCATTTAACTTGCACACGGTAGATCCTTAGCCACATTCTTGACATTCCTATGTTTATGTAATATCTTATTTCAACGACGAAGCAGTCTTCATAAGAACGATTCTTAACTAGACACCTAAATTTTCATGCTTATTTTATGGTTAAGCACCTTGTTATGTACATGATATAGTTTATCGTGGCATCATAACAAGTTACCCTTTATATGTACTTGAAAATCTACATTCATTGGAGCCCGAGTCATACCACTAGGCACTAGTAGTAGGAGGTCCCAAAACGCTTTCCTTTATTGTTCGTCGAATATGGGTGGTTAGGGCTAAACTAAGCATGACAACATTTAATTAAAAGGTTATATCTCATAACCTAATTCAATTATATCATATAACTTTAAAAGAAGGAGGAATCATACCCTGTCTATTCCATTGGAAGATCGGTATGCATACCACTATATTATAATTGTCTTAATCATATATCCATATTTTGAAAATTTAGAATAAAATTAACCTTTTGGAATAAGTTTAAAACCTACACTTCGAGGAATTTGCATGTTATAAGAAACGATGCGGAAGTTATGGATTTTTTTGTTCACTTTCACAATTTGACAATCATATTATATATGCTTTCACTTGATAAAAATGTACTTGAAAAACACTATTCGATTTGCTCACAATTAATAATCTTTATTGTATAAGTTTAACATTGCATATAAAAAAAAAATTGGAACTCACAATTCTATAAATTACATGTTAACTTTTTTTTTTTTTTAACCCCTTAAATATACTACTTCTGGAAGTTAATCCTTTCTCTATCCATCACATGTCCATTCATTTCACTATGATAAGATAATAAAAATTTCATTGCAACATTGTTTCTTATGGAAGGGTTATAAAGCTTGTCCAATTGAGAATGCTTGCCTCAATATCCCATGCCAAGAACCACTTTTGGTGTGTTGTTCATTGTAAGGAGTTCCTTGCCAAAGATGGGATCCTTTATATAAAGGATCCTAAAAGCAACTCTATTATATTTTTATTTTATTTTTTCGTAGAAACTTTGTAAAATTAATAGTAGATGGGACCATAAAAAAAAATTACTAAAGAACCTTGGGAATAAAGTGAAGAGATTTTTAAGGGAGAGGGTTCCTTAAGATGTTAGCATTATATAAATATAGTCCTTAGCATTATACATATTTGTTAGGATCTCACGTAACCCACTTAAATGAACACAAAATTGTAATCATCTTTAGTTCGAGCAAAAGACAAACTCCTAAGAAATTAAGAGAAAATGAGAGAGAACTTAAGAATAATAGTTCTTGAATTTGGTTATAAATGACATAAATGATCTTTTGGTTTCTACAAGTATTGTTTATAATATTTCTTATAATAACTAATTTTTTAACAAACTTTATCAATAACAACTATTTACTATCTATAGTAACTAACTAATCGTACTAATTGCAACTATTCATTAAGTTGTCTAACTAATATCTAAAATCATAACAATCTTCCCTATCCTTACAAAAAACCTTATCCTTAAGGTTTAAGGAAAAAAATTCAACTTAAGAATTACTAAGTAATATATTTTAATAAAAACAAAAAATCATTCATAAGATCTTCAATATATACTTTATTCTTTAAGACAATAAGGATAATATTGCCTTGGATATCCATGTGAAGTATCTTTGAAGCATTTTCTTGTTCTTCTAACTCAAGATTTTCATAGGTTGTAAAAGTTTAAAACTTGATTTATAAAATTTCTTTATTCGCAAATATCATGTTCATAATTAGTATTGTCAAGCATCATGATTGCCATAGTTTTTTATTCTCCAATTAGATCTTCAATAACAACTTATATCTTTGATATCGTTGTTTGTGCAAAACCAATTATAGAAAAATGCATTTCCTCTAGTATCTTAGAATTAGAAATGTCCATGTCCATATTTTCTCGATCATTATCCACATTAGTTTCTTGCACCATATTATCTACTTCTTTAGTACCATTCTTTGTAACAAGTTGTTTTGTTTCTTGAAAATTTTCTTCACCCATATCTTCTATAGTTAACTTTGCATCTTCTTCTTTTTAGTTTATTATTTGCTCTTCTTCCATGTCTTTCACCATTACTTCTTATAAATGCTTGCAACTTTCATTTAGCAATTGTGTATCTTCTCTTGTTTTCTTCATATCTTTTCACAATTCCTTGATTTCCTCTTTCATTTGCTCCATACATTTTTATATTTTCTCTATACATTCGCATAAGCAATCTTCCCATTTCCACTCATTCTCTGAATGAGAAAAGCACCATTGTAAAGATCTCACGTAGCCCACTCAAATGAAGACAAAATTGTAATTGTCTTTAATTTGAGTGAAAGACAAACCCTTACAAACTTGAGAGAAAATGAGAAAGAATTTGAAAATAATAGTTTTTAAATTTAGTTATGAATAACATGAATAATCTTTTGGTTTAACAAGTACTATTTATAATATTTCATATAAGAACTAATTTTCTAACAAACTTTATTAGTTACAACTATTTACTATATAAAACTAACTAATCATACTAATTGTCACTATTCATACTTAACTAATATCTAAAATCATAATAATCTTATGGCATTTAATTGTGTTCTAGACCCGTAATAGCACTTCTATAGGAAATTTCTATCATAAAAGATATTAAACAACGATTTATTACACAAAACTATAAGTATTAGAGTTAATATTTCCTTCAAATGCCTAACTAAAATTAAATTCAACAAATGACAATCTTATTATGACTTTATTTTATTCCTCAATAATAGGCCTTATATTACAATTTTATTCCATTAAAAAAATAAATTAGCTATAAGTGTAAACCTTGATGTAGATGAAATCATGAAGTTTCTTAAAATTCATTATATTTATTAAACACAATCAAAATTATTAGAGTAAATAATAGTGATATGCCTTAAAAATAGTATAAAAAATTGTATAAAGATCGTAAATTTCTAAAATTTCACACTTATATCCTTTGAAAAATGTTAATAAAGGATAATTTTTATCTAATTTAATACTAAGTTGATCTTTTATATTAGTATATTATAGTAAGAATTTTTTGAGATCTAATCAATACTAAATTTAGCTCATATTGATCAATACACATTATATTAAGAAAATCTTCAAATCAAATGATGGATTTGCAAGACAAAAGAAAAAATTTTGAGTGTATATTTATGTAAAAGATGGATCTCATGTGGCAATTGAGAAAAAAATTTTGATGTTAACATTTTTCCACTATTATCAAAGAAGCATTTTAGATATTTGGAATTTTTTTATAATTTTGATTATTTTAGGAGATGTTGCTATTTATCCTAACTTTGACCGATATTCTAAACTAGTTATGATGTGTCGAATGTATAAAAAATAGAGAGTACTATTGATAGCCTAGAACTTTTAGTATCCAAAGTACAAGTTCTAGGAGTTTCTAAGGTAAGTAAAAGATAATACTATATATTATATTTTATGGAAATATGATCCAAAAATTAAATCAAAGCCCACCTTATGAGGTCTCATACTTGTTGTAAATCTAAACCTAACTATGTAGGATTTTATAGGTCTTGAAATCTAAAAGCTTATGAAGGTTTCTAATCTTGATAGTTTCATAGAAAATATTCAGGTTAAATTACACTAACTACTCTTGAAAACTATCTAGATTAAGGATACTTATTTGGAATCAATTAGACTTGCTTGTTTCTAAGAAAGGACAAAATAAGCACCTACTTAGTAGCCAGTTTCAAAATAAGTTTGACTTTACTGGATCTAATTGTAGCCTAGATTATAAATCAACTAATTATACAATGGTTTGAGTATAGAATCAAAACCAAGAGGCCAAATCATCAAAGACAAATTAAAGTTATTACAAAGTCAACAAAGAGCAAAAGGGAAAAGTTTATTTGATTATATAACCTAAAGTTTGACCAAAATGCAATAAGAAAAGACTGGAAGTGTCAAGTTGAAGGCCTAGTTGACTAAGATGTAAGGGTCTTTAACTAAAAGAACTACCCTAGTCAATTGGATTTCCCTAAGCAATCAATCGACCCTGGTTACCGAGGTTAGGGTAGTTTTGTTCTGTTTCAGTTGTATGCTAATATGTTGTGCCCCGTCTATTTTGATGAGTTCTGACCAAGATATTTCCCTAATTTATTAGCTTCCTTTATTAAATTGTTGTCTTTTTTAGTTTTCTAGATTTCTTTATTCAATATTTCTTAGATTATTTAGAATAATTTTGCCTATAAATAGGCTTACACTTGTAATTAAAGATTATAGATAATGAATTGAGTTATTGAGATTATGTAGTTGAATGTTATCTCCCTGCTCTTTCAAATTTATCAAGAACTTTATCTTTCTAGCATTCAAAACTATACCAACATTCCTAACTTATTTATAGTAAACAGGTCAAGATTCTATACCAAGATTCTTGATTCTTTATGTTCAGTAAGTCAAGTTTTTTTTTTTTTTCAACTACATATTTTAATTTTATATAATCAACACATTAAAACTTTTTCTTTAAATTTAGTTTTGGCTTTCTTGGAGAAATTTTTTAGTCATTGATGTTGATTATTGAGATTGACTATTAGAATTTGCATAATTTGGTATCAAATCTTCAGTTTTAAAATTAGGTTTGTATCAACATGTATTAAGATTTGATCAGCCATATCCAATTCTATATTCCCATATCCCTTTATCTTCAATATTATAAAAGAAAAGAACAACTAGAAAAAACACCATCTTCTTATATTTTTTTCTCTTAATCTATTAGTTTTCAATTCATATACACGAAATCAATTTAAAAGGTCTTTATCTTTCTTAATTTCCTTTCCTAAAAACTTAGTTTTTCTAAGTGTTACGCCTTGAACGAGAGAAATCATAACAGTCCTACCATGAAACTAACTTAAGATAGAAGCTGACCTCATAGCTACTATCACAGCTACTATCGTACATATAGTCCATACAAGGCATACACGACTCAACCAGCTTGAAGTATCCTTTATAATATCTGTGAATGATCAAACCTATGGTATAGTTTTATAAAATACCTATTCTATATAACTTGTTATTTCATAATATAATAGTATTTACATAAATATCTTATATCCAAAGTTATAATTTACAATTGAAATTTAAAAAAAAAAACCACAAATTTTGAAGTTTATTTACAAAAAATTCCTAGTTAATTTTCGTAAAACTCAAAAGAAAAGTAAAAAACACAGATTCAATGGATTCATCATTCCTCACTTTCCCAGTTAATAGCACACTAATCTAGGGGTAATGATATCTGAAGATACTGATTCTCACTCATCACATACAAAAGAGTATATGAGAATGTGAGCACAACTAGCTCAATAAGTGGGATAGAGTTTGAAAAGTACCAAACAATCGCAAGTAAAGTTATTAATTATGATAAAATGCAATGAAATCAATCACTTTAAACATCGCACAATCTTATTCGATTCATTGTGAAGTTAAAGAAATTACATCCACTCTAACATGGACTAAAGAGTTTTATCGTGACTTAAATCAGATCAAACCTAAGCTTGTGCAATGAAGAATACCCTTCTCACATGACTACCTTTGAATTACGGCCCTCACCCTTACCACGACCTCATCGCTTGTCACTTAGTTCGAGTAAGAACAAAGGAAAAGACCATTTCAGCTATCATCATCGAAAGGAATTGATATTTAGCCTAACACTTCTAATCGTTTTCCCTAACAGTTGTTGTGCATGTCTAGTTTTGTTATAGTTAAATAATTATTAGTTGCAATTAAGAGTAACCAAATAAGTTCACACAATACAGAAACGATGTGATCATGCAGAACAGTACGCCAAGGAGTTTAACTCATGTCACAACTGAATACCAAACACATACATGGCATGTACACAAGCAACAAGTTACATTCACAAATAGAAGTGCTGTTAAGCCTTTAGATACTTTAATACAATATCTCAATAAGTAGTAAAGCTATGATCCCAACTTACCTATTCAGATACTCACTGCAGGAGATAAAAACATCTTGGGTCAAGTTAAAACCCTAATGTTTTCGTAACTATTATAAAAGCAAAATTTTGGGTTTTATGTATATAAGATCCCCCAGTGATTAGACTATGGACGATCCAAGTCTATAGGTCAAGTTAAGTTATTAATTATTAATAATATACATAATTATACTATTATGTATAATATATGATTTCAATCGTATCGGAACGTACTTTTAATCACATTTCAATTATAGTAGAATTATCGTAGTCTATGAATTCTCATAATATTATAGAGATATAAGTTATATTAATTAAGATTATCTGATTTTAGTAAAAATAGTATCTTGGGTTTGTACAGACCTAACAAAACATATTACGGGTTTTATTTCTAAAGATGACTTTTAGCAAATATTTTAGAGCTATACGTATCTAAATAAATATTATCGTATTATACGTATTTTACATAATTTGTCTACATAACTTTATAATATAGGTATTATTTAACCCTAATACACATATAACATATCCCGATCGTCAAAATATCATTAAATATATTAAAAATTCGCTTTTTATCAAATCTGACCAAGATGTATATATGTAGTTTTAATTTCAATATTAATCATATTTTAGCCTGTTATTACTAAAAATACGTCTTGATTCATAATTTAGGCTATTTTACTACGTAAATTTGTAATAAATAGCGGTCACCAAATAATTCTCCAAAAATTTATATATACTCCTAAAAATATAGAGAATTCAATAATCACTTAGTTTTGTGTAATTGATTTACTGCATATATATTTAAATTTATAATTTTACCCCTAAATTATACCTAATTACCAAAATATTATCCTTTTTACACAAAATTAATTCCAATGTATCCTATCATCATTATAATTCACTAGAAGTCAATATAAGTGAATTTCATCAATTAATTTCATAAAACCCATTTATTTTACATTTTCACCTTAATTTCTAGCTATTTTTAGGCCGAAAATTACAATAAATATTAAAAATACTAAAATAAGTAATTATTTATATATCATGTATATTCTATACAAAAATTTTGAGCTAGAAACAATACCATTTGATACATTTATTTTGAAAGTCAAAATTCGGGTTAATAATGACTTTCTTAAGCAAGTATATTAAATATTCAAAATTTGAAAAAAATAAAAACATCACACGATAGCATATCAAAATAATCTAAACATAAGGGTAGATTTACTATTTTTAAAAAATAATTGAAAAATATGATAGAATTTCGACCTTTCAATTCATCAAAGCTCTGATGGCCGATGGTGGATAGAGGGTTATTGGATGGCCTAGGCATTGGGTGGAATGCTTGGGGATGGTAGGGTTCGATAACAGAATGTTAGGGGGTCAAGGAACTATCTTAGCATGACTTTTGCTCTATTTTTCCTTTTTTTTCTATTTTTCCTATATTTTTTATAATTTTTTTCTTTTACTAATCTAAACTCTAAAGTACTAAACTTGGTATATCTGAGGTCATTTTGTATTTATAAGGTACAATGGTGGCCAAGAAGGATTTTTCTTTAATTTTTTTAATCATTTTTCTCCCTAATTTCTGAGGTAGAGGTATCCTCTTATGGATAATTAAATGATGATTCATTCCTTTTAATTGATATGGAGTTGCCATGATTAAAGTCCAGCTAATTCCAAGTTTGTTTCATCTATTTAGATAAGTTTTTTATTAGTTATTTCTTTATTTATTAGTAATATATGTATATCATACTACTATTTTGTATATTTGTCAATATATGTATATATATATCCTATATATGTATCACACACAACGCATATTTGCACTCATATAATAATATTTCTAACGTATCTTTTATTTTTAAGATATATTTCTTACTTATTTTTATGAATTCAAAACATATTATATATAATTAAGTGATTTTTGGTTAATTTATAGGTATAATTATTATTTATATCGGGGTATATTCATAAAAATACGTATATATTCATATGGTAAATTATACTATATTATCTCATTTTATAGCTTAATTAACTTATCTTTAAGTACTCATTGCATTCTGAGCTTAATTTTAGAAGTCTCGAGTAATTTTGCACTATATTAAATAATCATACTTCTAAGGGCAATTAGGATTTTAGATCATTATTTCCAAAATCTAACTTCACTTAGTCACTTCGACTAACTTTTCTATCTTAGTCGTAAAATTTGGGCTCAATAAAAAAACTTTTCCTTGAAAGCCCTAAATCCATGTTCGATTGTCTTAAATGTGATTTTAGGGGCTCACATTAAGCTTTGACCTTTAACATTCATTTAATTATTTTTAAATAATTTGAAAAGATATTAGGAATGAGTAAACCATATGTTCTATTTAGTATTACTTTTAGTTTCCAACACTTCTATACTATGATAATCATAACCTATGCTTCTACCATTATCATTATCCTTTGATCGCCATTATTATAGCTACCCATAACTATTGCTACCACCTTTGCCACCACTCCTTAACATGTACCATCCTATCACTATCACCATCACCATTACAACCTTGCCATCAACACCATCACATCTACCACCATTATCATTATCCTATGCAATCAACTTATCGAGACATTAAGACTACTACTATCACCACAAACAAATACTAACACCAACACCATAACATGACCATCACTATCACCATGTTGTTGGTAATGGTAGTTGTTTGATGGTAGTGATTATGGTAGATATGGTGGTGTGCTAGTAACTAGTGGTAATGTAGTAATGGCGATAGTATATTAATGTTAGTTACATTGATAATGTAGTAATGATAATGATGAAATTGGAGATATTATAGAGTTGATTGATATTGGTGATGATGGGATGACAATGGTAATGGTGAGATGGGGGAGGTGATGCAATGGTGGCCATGGATGGTAAAGATGGTAGTAATAAAGATTATGATAGTATTTTTCACGAAAATAATGTCATATTGCCTATTTTTCTATATGAAAATATAATTATTATATAAATAATGGAATAGTTATTTTATACAGTAAAGATTTGCATGAAATAGACAATAAAATACATATTATTTGGCTATTTTGGATAATATTATTCCAAATGTTTACTTTCATTTATCCTTGTTGTAAAATAAAGTTTTATAAAAAAAAAAAAAAGAACTAGAGAGTAGAAAGGCATGAAATAAAAAAATATATATAGCGGAAGTGATAAACTTTTTATTTTATTTTCTTTATCATCTCATATATGCTCCATATAATCCTCTATTTATAAGCATATAAACATAATAGCAGATAATCTAATAGTCAAGAGTCATGATTTCCTCCATAACTCCAATTCCCAGTAAACCGATCTTAATCTTGGTTTGATAAGGTTGAATCTCCATTACTCTTCATTATTTTCCATCTTAATGAATTCAATGGACTTAGAGGTATAAGACTTTTATAAATAATTAATGAATTCATAAATTCTCTCTAAACATACCTCATTAAAAATTTATTAGAAAAGACCTCCATGAGTTAAAAACCTTAATGAAGGAAAAAAGAGTACATTGTTCCTTATAGTTATCACTAAATATCTCTAAGTTTGCATTCCAATTTTGTGCACTAATTTTTCAAGTATTGAAGTAAATAATGCCTTAGTGGATAAATTTGTTTATTTTAGTATCTTAACTTTTTAAATGAAGCAAATTAGTATTTTTATTGTAACGGCAGTTATAAAGAATATTTTTTTTTCATTTTAAAAAGTTAAAGTACTGAAATGAAATAAAAAATGAAGTTTGAACACTAAAATGGAAATAAAATGAAAGTTAATGTACTTATATTATTATTTTATCATTTTATAATAACAGCTATTATAACTAGGATACGAACTTATCTCATTTAAAAAGTTAAAGTACTAAAATAAATAAATTTAAAGTTTAGGTATTAAAATGAAAAAATATAAAAGTTTAGTATTGTATTGGCTTTATCCTAATCCTATTCTTTTAAAGATCATAAGTGAAAAACAATTTCGTTTTATTTATTTTATCTCTTTTGATATATCTTTACTTCATTTAAGCTATACATGCAACATTGTCTCCTTATATTTGGAATGTAGCCAACATTTTATGGATTTATTGAGTCATGGATGTTAACCATACACATTCTCAACTTGCTTCATGAATTGCTATAATCTTTGCATGATTGGAAAAAATAATAGCAAGTATTTATTTTGTAGAACACCATGATACAATAATATTATCATTTTAAATAAATGGCCTTTTCAAGATTAGGCCTTGTATTGATCAGACAAGCATCTAGCACTACATAACCAATAAGTGTACTCTAAAGTCGTTTGCGTATAACAAACCCATATCAATATATCTTTATGTTAGGACACAAAATAAACATAGATACAAGTTGACAACAAAAGCTAAATTAGATCTTATATTATTACCAATATACATTAATGCATCAATTGCATTGGGATAAGGTATTTCAAGACTAAAAAGTTTTTCATCGCTATGTCGAGGTTAAAAAATATTCTTTTTTCACATGGAGTAAGCAAACAAAAATTGGATACTTAAAGCATGTGCTTTGCCATGTAAAACTTTTTAAGATTTTTTCTGTGTAAATTGATTGATGAATGAAATTTTTATTTCTTAAATGTACAATCTGTAAGTTAAGACAAAGGTTCTTTTTTTTTTCTTTTTTCAAGATCTTGCATTTCAAATAATCTATTACCTTTAGAATCTCTTTAAGATTTTCAATAATATTTAAATAATCAATATACTAATAATAATTATAAATCTTGAATTAATTTACTTTATAAGAAACACATAGACATATATGTTTATTCTTATAACCTTTAATTTAACAAATATTTACTAAAACAATTATACCATATTTGTTCATACTACTTTAATCTATATA
The DNA here is from genome assembly GCA_024138015.1 of Lumnitzera littorea. Lineage (NCBI taxonomy): Eukaryota > Viridiplantae > Streptophyta > Magnoliopsida > Myrtales > Combretaceae > Lumnitzera > Lumnitzera littorea. The sequence goes on along the minus strand of JAMXBB010000002.1, from coordinate 25,559,997 downwards.
AAGATCTTTACAAATTAAGTTCTTAGGATTTTGAATTATATGCTTTAGACGTTTGAAAGATGGCAATTGCATTCATTATAAGAAACACGTGAACTCATAATTAATTCTAGATCTTATGGAAAATCTTGTACAACAAGTTACACTTTATATCTAAAATTTCATTTTTCTCATTTTGTTTATATACAAATACCATTTTTATCCAACATAACAAATATTACACTTTCAAGTATTTAGATTATATTATAGGTCCAAATATCTCAAATTTTTCAAGTGAGTTTAATTATACTTAAATTGCATTTTTCCATTTTAGTTAATCATATCCGTGTTAAAACTAAGTTTAAAATCCCTATTATCATTCATAACACTAAATGCTATAACATACATAAAAGTGTTGTAAAAAATTATTTCTTTTTGGTTTAATCTTTTTTCCTACATAAACATAATTTACTGAGGTCTCTTCATTTACATCAACTTCAAGTACTTGGACTTCTTCTGGAGTTATTTTGTTTTATGTTTCTAAACTTTTAAAGATTATCTATTTCATCAATGAGCTTATCTCAAATAATTATTTTTTTCTTTTTGCAAAGAATTTTGCTTTTGAATTGGTTAGTTTACCACACTTTTGATTTTTTTAGACTAATTAGCTATTTTAATAACGAATTGTTCTTCAAATACATCAACCCATGACAAGCATTTATAGCAGGTGTATGTGACTTAGTCACTCTCTTTAAGTCAATAAATGCATCTCATAGTTGCTTTGCTATATTTTACAAGTCAATTATCTTTTTAACTTTAAGTTCATATTGTTTTATGCAAGGATTATCCTACATAGTTTCTCTATGTAACTACTTTTTCTTCTCTTCTTAATGTTAGAAGAACTAGTTCATCAAAATAACAATTAGCAAAACATATCATTAATATATCTTTTATCATTAGCTAAAGGTATCTTATAATAAAATAAGAATCATAACCGATGATATTACCCTTGCAAAATAATCGCTAAAAGGCCACGAGGGATGTAAGCACCACAAGCAACCTAGAGGATTATTAATAGAGTGAAGAAAGTTGCAACCTACAAATCATGGACTACCATTTGATCGAAAGTTAAGGCCCCATCCGATTGACAGTTGAAGCAAATTAGGATCAAGACATTATCAACCCCCGTATGGTCGGTAGTAACTACATTATTTGAATGTTGGTTTCAACCTAAGAGCCATCTTACTAGAATTTTTCTCCCATCTGACCATGGTTCAATCCATCCTATGCTATTGATGGCTACTCATCTAACTAGCTTAGGGTCTCATCCAACCAACCTTTATTGTAACTTATTAGAAACGCTTTTTTTACTCATTTTCTCTCATTAAACATTGTTTTGATTGCGAATTTGTCCTTGGATGAATTATTAGGGTTTAAATATGGTGTTTTTTTTTTCTAGAAAATAAGGTGTTATTAGTAGTTGTTTCATAACATTAGCTTATATTTTGAAACCTCTATAAGCGCTTTTAATTGATTTCCAAATTATTGAATTTTTTATTACTCTTTAACATTGCATGTTCTAATCAATCAATACATAATTATTGTAAACCTCTCTCTTATAAACTAATAAGTAATATATATTTCCTATTAGAACTCTTAATTAGTTTAGTGATTGTAAGTGACATCATTCCCTATTCTAATTGCCAAACCGCCTTGTATTTAATGTTAGTGTGTCATATATAATTTTTTTTATATTTACATATTTATTTTCAATATCAAATACACTTAAAACCCAATATACATATTGCTACAACTTACTATGTAGTGTTATTTTTAGTAATGTATTTGGGCCTCATGTACTCAAAGCATATTATCTTTATTAGTATTGAAGATATTAGTTTGACACATTTGAGATATATTTCAATTTCCTCATTAGTTTATTAAAGTTGTTGGTTGAGGTGTTAAAGGAAGTAGCTAACTTTGTAGTTGTCCAGTGGTATTGGTTATGTTAAAAAGCTAAAATTTTAATTGTAATTGAAACATGAGCAATTTATGGAGTTTAAGTTATATGGTTGTGTTGAAAGTTATTAGAGCATATTAGGTGTTTGTTAATTTACTTGAAAGAGTATTAAATTATGTAGAATTGTGAATGAGAAATGTCAAGTGAAAGTATTAACAACTAAGAAAATATCCCTTTAAGGTGAAGAGTATTAACAACTAAGAAAATAGCCCTTTAAGGTGAAGAGTGGATAATGTAGAATTCCAAATTCAAATTCAAATTATTTTAGATTCCTTGCAATAGATAATTGGATCGTTGTATGGAAGAAGAAAAATGTAAAGGAAAGAAGAGAAAGAGATGCTAAAAGTAATAATGGTTTAGATAAATGAGGTAATGAGCGTGATGAGCTTAATGGAAATGATGTATCTCTTAGAAATTATGAGGGGAGAAGAAAAAGAGAGGAGTTAAGAGTTTTTAATAATAATTTTGAGAAAAACAAATTCAAAGTATCATTATTCAATGGAAGTAGTAAAGTAAAAAAGTATTTGAATTAGATGCCTCAAGTAGAGAAAATCTTTTATTGTTGTACATGTGATAAGTATGCTAAAGTTAAACTAATGTTCCTTATGCTTATATCAGTATGTGATGGTACAAACCAGTGGCTGAGATGCTTAAGAGAGGGAAGAACTAATGAGAACTTGGAGATTGATGAAAAAGTTGATAAGCTAACGATTTATACTGGACTACTTTAAGTAAGAAATGATCTTTTTACTCTAAACTTCAAAACAAAGAATGTCTACTATGGAAGAGTATTGTAAAGAGTTTAGGACTTTTGCGACATGATATAAGTTAAATGAGTATCTTAAGTAATCTGTTACTAGATTTTTTAGTGTATTACAAGAGGATATTGCTGCAATCAAGTTGATGTGAAGGTTAAGAGACTTTAAATCTATGGGATGATATAAAGGTTAAGAGACTTTAATACTTTGGATAATATTGCTAGGTTTTAATACTTTAAAGGATGTCATTAAGTTGGTATATAAAAGTTAGGACACTTTAGATGCAAGGGTTTAGATGTGATAGTTATGCACGTGTTGTATATGTATCGTGCTACACATAGTATAAGAGGAGATTACGTGAATGGTATGCAACGGATGATTAAGAGAGAAACACTGGGGAGGAGTAAGCATCTTAGCATGCTCTATCATACAATGTGATAGATAGAAGAGCTTGAAAGCATTAGACTCCACTATTGACAATAAACAATGTTGTGTTCTTCAAACAATAAATTGTTTAGCATACTTTAATGCATAAGTTAAATTAAAAGAGGTTAGTATTAGATGGGTCGAACCAATAAGCCCTACTCTAAGCCTATTGTACCGAATCTCCATTTATCATCCCAATGGTCATGAGTTTAACTTTTTAAACACTGTTACCTTAGTCCAAATAGTCAAATGCAAGCTCAAAGCTTAATTATAAATTAGGATAATATCATATTTGGTACTCAAACTTTACTTAAATGTGCAATTTAGTACCTCAAGTTTGAAAAAATCAATTTAATACCTAATTAAAGTTCTAATAAACATTTATACTACGTAGCTTAACAGAGTTAGTATCCATTTGCTGAAGCGGCATCAAGTGACCCATGGCAGAGGCATTGACAACCACGTAGCATGGGACTTACCAACATGGCATCAACTAACACGTGGCAATAGCATGGGGGCGTGACACTCAGCTAGTGCGCTAACGTGGCATCAACCGATACGAGGCGATAGCATAGATAAACATGAAATACGGTATTTAATGACATGGCATCTACATAGCATAGTACACTAGTTAACTGGGGTTGACCTTAGATGCAAGCCTTAATAACATGCTCATACCATGGTCTTCTCCATCTATTTGAACTCAACTCACTATTAACTTAAGTTTAATATATAGAAGAAAGTTTCTTGTGGGTTGGCAACATAGGACTTACAAATGAAGGGCTTGAACAACTGCTACTTCATAATTATTTATGCAACTTTGTTTCACTTTTATTATTTTATTTCACTTAAAAAAAAACAAACTTTCAATATTCAATTTATTCCATGAGATTTTTCATATCATACAAAAGTTTCTTCAAAACCCTTCCAAAATAGGTTGTGTTGCAAATCAAAATAAGCTATTTGCAACAATTTTCTTAAAAATAAGCCTAGTAGGCCTATTTTGATCCGCTATTCACAGCCTATTTTGGAAGGATTTTGAAGAAATTTTTATATGATATGAAAAATCTTATGGAATAGATTGAATATTGAGATATTGTTTTTTTATTTTTGAAGTGAAACAAGAAAAAAAAAAAAGTGGAACAAAGTTGCATAACTAACCGTAAAGTATCAGTTATTCAAGCCTTTCATTTACAAGTCTTGTATTGCCAACCCATAAGAAACTTCCCTTTATATATTAAATTTAGGTTAATAGTGAGTTGAGTTCAAATACATAGAGAAGACCATAGAGTGAGCACATCATCAAGGCTTACATCTAAGGTCAACCCTAGTCGACTTTTTAGCACACCATGTCATGTGGATACCATGTCACTAAATACCTTTACTAGGTGTCAATTTGTGCTACTGCCACATGTTAATTGATGCCACATTAGCGCACTAGCAAAGTGTTATGCCTCCATGCTATTACCAGGTGTTAATTGATGCCACATCAGCAAATCCCATGCTACATAGAGATCAATGCCTTCGCCACACGTCACTTGATGCCACTTTAGCAAACGTATACTAACTTTGTTAAGTTAGGTAGTATAAATGTCCATGAAAACTTTAATTAAGTATTAAAATGATCTTTTCAAACTTCAAGTACTAAATTACACATTTGAATAAGTTCGAGTATTAAATATGACATTATCCCTTTTGAATTTAACCTTTTACAAAGACAACAAAGTCTACGGAACTATAAGACACTGCAACTACTATGATAGAATTCCTTGAGTCATCAACCTGATATGTATGAAGTGATGAGGAGGATTAAGAGGAAGCTTAAGAAGGAGAGCCTAGTTAGTTGAAAGTTGAGCTTAAAATTATGGTATAACAACTGGAGAGGAAGTATAGGTATGTTAAGTATTTCGAGTGTTTAAGATATGGACATATGGCTCTTCAATGCACTAACAAATGTGTAATGATAATGAAAGGAAATTGTCTAAATACAATAAGTGAAAATGAAGAGGAGAAAAATAAGTTATAACCATCAAAGGAAAGCAATGAAACCATCCACATAAGGTCGAAAGGGAGTATTCCTTTGTCTATGGTAGTGAGGAGATCCTTGAATGCATAACTAGAAGAAGACTTACTGTTATGCCTCAAACTGATAAAGTTGTAACAGTTTTGCCATATAACTTATTCTAAGACAGAAGCTAATCTTTCAGATGCTATCTTAGAATTGATTTAGACAAAGCTTCATCGACTAACCTGCTTTGAAAAAAACAGTTTACAAATTAAGTGTGTTATTTTCATGTAAAAGTATAAAACATACATTAAGATTCTAATATTCCAAGTAATGTATACATAATTTGCTAATCTATCCTTACTTAAGTTATATACAATTGAATATTCGAAGATGCAAAAATAAGAGCTAAACCTCAAGAATCTATTTTATTATCAATTTTATTTTCTCACTCTCTAGGATTTAGCAATAAAATAGGTAGCTTTGGAATGGTTATGTTGTCGCTTTTTAACTAGCACCTACAATAGTATCTATAGGGATGTAAACAACTAATCATTCGGTAAGTTGGGACAAAAACATAAAACTATACATCAAGTACAAACAGGGATATCAATTAATTATTTTAATACAACGCGACAAGTAAATACTATCGCATCACGTTATGCGGTCCTTTATGAGATTAGAGAAATTACACTCGCTCTAATTAGGATTGAAGACTTTAACGCACATTTCAACAACTCACGACTAAACTTATGTTTATGCAATGGAGACACCGCTTTTCCTGTAACTACGTTCAAACCACTGCCTTTACTCTTACAATAACCTCTTCTCTTGTCACTTAGTTCGGTTAAAGATGAAGAAGAGACTGGTTATACTATCCAGCATTATCCATTTCAAAGAGATCGATATTTGGTCGGAGAACTCTAAACATCTCTTCTAATGGGTTAAAATACTTGACCGATTAATTTTACAAGTCTTATATTATTAAGTCTAGTAAAGGTAATCAGTCAATATCACATAATACAAAACAATTGTAAATCAGTATAGCGAGCCAATAATAGACAATGCATTTGAGAATACGCACACATACGAATGCACACATTCAAACTATTTACAGACATAAATAAGTATAATCTTAAACCTTTAAGTATTATGAAATAGTACTTCAAAATATAATAACGTATTATTTCCAAACTTACCTACATGTTTTGCTTGCTCACTTAATGTGCGACTCGCGATAAGCTTTCACCGATAGTCTCTATATTACAAAAGTTGTTTTAGTATTCATATAACTACTTTATGTAGACTTTATTATGTAACTCTTATTGTTATCATCAATTTAGGGTTTTATTACATGTATTTATTTAGGTTTTAAGTATTTTACAATTATTTTTATTTTAAGCTAGGTTTCGATTTAGTCTTTAGTTTTGTTTCTAATTTAACTTATGAATCAAGGTCTAATTTTACCTTTTGGTTACCCCTTTATTTATAATTCTTATAAATGTCTTCTAACCTTTTTTTTAACGGTTTATTTAAGTGAATATAACCTTTAGTTCAGATTTTTATTAACTCTCTAATATACTTCTATTAGCCTTAATTTTGGATTCTACTACTAAATTAGATTATAATCCAACAATGATCTACATTTTAACACAACCACTTATACATACATATATTTATACATATAAGATTTAAATAGTTAATTTTTAGTTTAAAATTATAATTTTACTCAATTATTCAAGTTCTATATTTCTTATGATCAAGCTAACTCCAAACTAGTTTCAGATTCAATTTCTAAATTAGTTTCTAAATTAAGTTTTGTTTTAGCTTCTAATTACTGTTTTTATTTGTAACCCTAGGAATTTCTCCTAAACTAATATATAAAATTCATATAACTATATTTAGGTATCTTAAATCTCCGTTTTAACTCTTAACTAGTATTTTAGTTAGTACGATACACTATATTCCTAATTTAACCATCAAATTAGCTTTCGATGTAAGAATAACCTACATTTTCCATATAATTTCTTAAATTCACATTCTAAATTAGATTTATATAATATTCCTAATATTATAATATTATCAATTTTGACCTAATTTATTCTACTCATCTAATTTCTCTCTTCACAAATTATCCATTATTTTGTAATTTACACATCTAACACATATCTAACCTCTTTAACCTCACTAATATTATCCTTAATCAGTAACTAGCTTCTCAAAATATCTAATTACACCCTAAATCATGAAATTAACTTAAATATATTATTTTACCTATTATTCATTTATACTTATTCATTACATAATATGCATATTATATACAACTAATATCTCAAACTCTACAAATACCATCTTACATCAACAACTATCTTTTAAAGATATCTAATTGCATACTAAATGAGCATTTTTATTAAATTAATATTAAATTACTAAATTAAGCCTATAAATTGCCTCTTATGCATGATTTTTAAGCCTAAAAATTAAATAAAATTTTAGAAAATAAATTTTCAAAATAATCATTTAAATCAAAATTGAAAACTAACTTAAGTTTAGTCGCTATTTAATGATAGTATATCCTGAGGCCTAAATTCATCAAATTGATGCTTTTTTATAAACCGACATACTAAAATATCTAAAAATACCAAATTTTATAATTTTTCATTATTATTTGATATTTTTAATAAATTAAATAAATTTAAAAGAGAAATCGGAATTTACTGATTGAAGGACTTCTAACCATCAACGATGGCTCAACCATTATTGTAACCCCTAGTGGTGGATTTCTTGTCAGGAAGTGGTGGCCATCTCTCTCCAAGTGATCGTCGGGTGTAGCTTCTCCTCTATTACTCTAATTACACACTATTTTTGCTAATTTTTCTAAAAATATTCTTTCCTCTCCTCTCCTCTCTCTATTTTTTTTTTTTAGCTCTAAACTGACCAAATGAGATTTAGGTAAGTATTTTCTAAATTTGTAAAAGTGTTCAAGGGTGTTCTTGCATTTTTTGTTGGACAAGTGTCCCATTTCCTTTTTCTTTTTGCTTTTTAGTTGGCTTATTCTTATTTATGGATTTTTGTATTCTCATTCCTAGCTTGCTACACCCCCTTTTCCAAGCAATTCTATATTTTTTCATATTTTTCTTTATTTTTTATGAATTTTCCTTAATTAATTAGTATTATTTTAGCATATTCTAGATAATTTAAGTAATTTCATGTATTTTTACTTATACATAAGTACATATATGGTATAAAAAAATTATTTTAAATATTATTTATATTATTTTATGATTTTTAGTCTGTATGTAATTTATCTCCAATGACTCGTTAATTATTGGAATGCGTTTTTCGCGTTTCTGATAAATAAAGGGTAAATACATATAATTTAATATCATAATATTTAATTATTTTATAATTTTTTTTCCTAAATCTAAATTCACGAGATCACTTTACTAATATTACTAAATTCATCGTAAAATTTGGACTTAATCAAATAATTTATCCTGATTGCCCTAATTTTACGTGTTAAGCACCAAATACTTGACAGCAGGGCTTACACTTACGACAATGTAAAATGTTTCTCATTACTTTTTTTAGGGAGGAGGGTGCGTAAATGGGATGTGAAACTAATCCATTCCGTTAGAGATCAATATTCATACTGCTAAACTACAATGACCTTAGTTTGCACTAATATTGTCAAATCTCTATTATGTGAGTCAACAAATCCCATTAATATTCATTATTTCTAGTTTTAATAGATTTAATAAACTAAATAAACATATATATAACAAATGGATACATAACATTAGTTATCTTTTCCATTTTTTCAAAATGTACATTACTTAAAGAGTGCTTATCACCCCTGTTATAATTTTCAATTTTATTGGTACACTTATGAAAAATGTATTCATATTACAAGTGCATGAAAATTTATTATGATTATAATTTTACTAATATATATTATTAACGTTTTTCTATGATATGAGTGTGTAATTTGATAATTTTAATAAAAGGGTAGGGGGGAGCGGAGGAGATTGAAATAGGATGGTAGTTTAGTGGGGTAAAAGGAGAGTTATTCAAAAATTTGTTATTTGTTGTAATATTCTGTGTAACCATTTTCATGGTATTAGATAAATACAAAATTTTAAGAACATTCATAAAAAAAAGTGATGCGGTTATATAAAACTTCTCGAGTTTAAATAATACTAACGGTAGATGTATTTATGTTGCATGTGAAAAAATATAAAATGAGAACAGATAACGAGAGAGAGATAGATATATAGGTGCAGTTTACGAGAAAGCGTAAAAAAGTAAGTGAGTGTCTAAATGTAGTTAGTAGAAGGGTGAAAAAGTGGTAGAGTAGAAAAAGTTAGAATAAGTAAATAAACGAAGATAGAAAAAAAGAAGTAAGTAAACATATTTATTTATTAATTATAATTTTAATAGTTTATTTTATTATTAGTTTCTTTTGTTAAATAATAATAAATAGAGGATAAATATATAATTTTAAGAAAAAATGGTTATTTAAGATTATATTTGCTTTAATAATATAGATATAAATATGCATAAATAAAATGTATAGATACATAGATATTCCATTAAAAAAAGGTTGGAAAAAGAATGCACAATTATCTTTCGTCGTTTTGTTTAAACTTAAATTGTTGCAATCACATAAAATGAATAATAATCAAATGAGGATGGATTTACGTGTTGGTATCCAGCAACATTAATCACCTATTTAATTTATTATTATTATTATTTTTTTCACCTCTCTCAAGCCTCTACCCAACCGCTTTATCGTAGTACTTATTTCTCTCTGGTCTCCACATTTCATCCGGCAACAAAAAAACTCCTCCGCCTCCTCCTCCTCTCTCTCTAAGCGATTCTTTCTTCACCACAATCACCACCGCCGATTCCATCGTCACCCGATCAAGGTACTTATCTCCTCCACCACAACCACCACTACTACCACCGCTAGATTTCCACCTTTTTTTGGTTTCCGATCATCGCGTTTCATTCTACTACATCCTGCACTTTTGACTTTTTGCTCCGATCATTATCGGATGCCATTTGAGTACATCGGATTATGAAATCGATGAGTAAATAACTGATTAATCTGATTTAACCTATGACGATCTTAAGGAATAATAAGGTTTTGGCCCGTACTTATGTAATTTCACGATTGTATGTTTTGTCCCAGAAAATTTGAAATCGTGAAGAAGTATATCAGTTCATATGCGTTGGTCAATTATCGGTTACGTGAATTCTTTTCGGTTTTTTTATTTTTTGGTTTTGTTTGTTTTGTTTCGTTCAGGATAAGATTATGTGTTTAGTAATCGCGGACTTTGGCGATGATCGTGGTCTTGTGTCGATATGACCATTATCAGTTCGGGGGATATTGGTAACGTTTTGTGGAATCTATGGACTTATTCTTAATGTGTATGTAATTATCACTAGTACAGGATTCATCATTTATCTAATTGCGACCTTGTTATTATGTTAAATCCTGTGCTTCCTTCAATTCGGGATTAAAATTTGAGAAACTTGGGTTTGGCAAGTATGGTTTAGGATTTTATGATCCACTGTTGGGAATTTAACCGTTGAGTTTTCCTCTTTAGATATTGAGAAGTTGGTCGAGTATGGTTCAAGTCATTTGCTCAAGCAAAGATCATTTCCCCATGTATCCTTGAAATTAATTTTAATTTTAAAATAATTGTAGTGGCACCACTGCAGCATCAGGTGTAATATTCTCCATGGGGGATGGGAGTCTCACAGCTACGTTCTTAGAATGTTGTGGCTACTTACATCTTTTCATTGTCTTTTTTCTAAACACATAAGACTGATTTACTATAGTAAAATGATTTATGATACTTCACTTGATCTATATGTAAGATCTATCAAATACATCAGTGAACCAATATGCTCCAGTTTGCTGTATTAGTTCTGTGACAAGCCAACAATCTAACTATAGTGGAATTGACAATGTTTTTTAAATATCTAAATTTAGAGAAGATAGTGCAATTTCCTGGCAGATTTCTAGTGCAGGATCATTTATTTAAGAACCTCTTTAGTCAGGAACCTGTTTGTTGGATGACCTTGTTTGCTCAAGAACTATCCTAGATTTGCCCAACTAGGTTTGGATGCTTTCTCTTATGCAGGTTTAGGTACCCATGGTGTATTATTGCTCCATTTACTGCCCCTACTCAAGAACAAGGAGTAGTTTATGGTGAATAAACAAGGAGGAATGTCTGCTTGTGCAGATGAGGAATTTCACAATGTGGGGATGCATTCTCCCTATCTCTCTGTCTCTTTGAAAGAGGGTCGAGGAATCTTTATATACAGTCCTTTATAGTGATGGGTAAGGGGGTATGTATTAATATGTGTACATTATGTTACTTTTTCATATAGTTCCTGATAGTCAATTATTTCACCCCAAAGTTTTGGAGTTTTTGGTGTCAAATCTGGACAAGCCATAGATAGACGATGGCAGCTTAGTTTTAGCACTAATATATGCATTTCTGAATTGCAAAATGCTATTGCAGGCACTTTTTGGGCAACTGGAGAGAGTTTCTTTTTGATTTGCTTCATTCTCTTCCGGATTTGTTTCCATGACTGCTTCCTTTGGGAGTTTATAGGCTGGCCTTCATGTGTTGGTGCACAAAACAAAACTTGTAGTAACAAGGACTACCAATTATAGATTGGTTGAACAATTGATCAATTGAATCTATGATTTCATCAGGATTAGTTCTTGCTGAAATGCCCAAGCTATTGCAATGATACCTATTTGTTGCAAGCAAAGATGACTTCTTCATTTGACCCAGTATCTAACCTGCTAGTTGTTTCGGTTCAGAGCGTTGTGGGATTACCTCGTGTGGTACTTTTCTGAGGTATCAGAACTTAGTTTGAACTTGTTGAAATTATCTAGAAGTTTATTAATCTTATGTATCCAAGAGACAGCTGTCTCGTGTTTCATGAAGTTGGGCTCCCTGATTCTGTGTGGATTTTGAAGAGCTTATCAATATTTGCTCTTCATAACCTCCTAATGAGGTCTGCCACAAATTGCGGATGGAAGAAAAGCCTTAATATGAGTAAACCATGGTGCTGATAGTTTTGGGTCATCAGTATATTATTTCTGGGGATCGTTCTCTTATATGTTGCCAAACATTTCACACAAATGCAGCTGATTAGTATCATGATGCAGGTTCAATAGGGGCATTGCACCTTCCCCAGAAAAAAAAAAAAATGGTGGAACAAATATGCATCTTCCTCATTATTAAGAGGTTGTGTTTGCACATGGAATTTGAATTGATAATCACTGGAGATTTGCCATGGGTAGATTCATACATTAATGAAGGAGATGGGTTAATGATGCAGGCTTATATATATATTGTATGAAGTCAAATGGAGAATCGTAAATTTGATCCTGGAGAAGTCCTGATTCTTAGATGTTGCTACCTGGTGAAGCATGGGAACAGATACTTTTGATTGATGTTGGTTGAGATGTTTTACTCGGCTGCAGCCTTCTCCTATCTTACAATAGTCGTTCACAATGGCAGCTTATTTGATGGACCCTCTTTCTGATAGCCATTACATTTTTGGGGAAACACATCAACTAATGACAATCACCAATGATTTTATGGTGATCCACTTCAGTGTCTTTAGCAATGCAGCAGTCCTCTGTTTAAAGAGAGCATATCCTTACCATCAAGCCTAGGTAGTGTTACTGGTCATCAGCTAAGAGCAATGTACAAGCCTTTGTGACCATGAACTAGTATTTTCAAATTGTTATCTTTTCAGGAGACTTGTTGCCCTATCCTTAGGAAAAGGAAGACTTGTTGGGCTAAACTGTGTGGTTATGTATTTTTTTATTCTTGGAACAATGGAACTACGAGTAAAATTAAAACATTTTTGCAAGGATCGGCAACATATGGTTTTACTTACAAGTTGCATTTTGAGTGGAACACATTGCCACCTCAAGGTGTTTTCTTTCCTTTTATTTTCCTCTATGGACGTAAATCTTTCTAATTTGTATTAGGCATGTTCGTTATTACCTATTGGTGTTAAAATCAACTCCATTGATTCTTTATCGAATAAACACATATTTGAGTTGTCAAGGTTACTTTTAATGTGTGATCAATTGACTGGATATCTTAGTATGCTTTAATTTAAACTATTACTTTATTCTTTTATATGCCTTGTCAGTGGCAAGAATCTTTATGCTTTTAAACAAGCATTACCCTGCAACATTGTAATGGACAAGGACATAATACTTAGGGATGTTTCATGTCTTAAAGTACTAGAGAATGTCCTAATATTTTGAGAATCTTCTGTGTTGGCTTGCATGGAACAAGTTTTGCAAGGTAAAGTTGCACTCAAAGACTCATAGTTAATCATGCCATTCTTTTTATTGTCTATCAAGGATTTTTTCCCTCATAGCTGGGGCTCCTCTTTTCCAAATGTAGTGTACACAAAACATTATATTTTTATTATCTCTATTTCATAAGCTTCAAATCCACTTGGTGTTGTCTATTTTTAAAATCAATTTTTTACATGAACCATATGGAGATTGCATTTAGCTCCTTGTCTTTTTTGTTTCTCCAAGAACTGAACAATAAGAATCTCCTTATAGATGGTGCCAAAATGCACAAGTGTGATTATTACCTTCCGTGATTTGGTTATTGAAGTTTTAATTGAAACTTTACAAAAGCACTTGCTATGCATTTGATGATACTTCAGGTCTTATATGCATACTTAATTCTCATCTTTTATAATTGTCTTGGGACTTATTCAATAGTGAGATTTTTCATCAAAATGTAGCAGGGATTTATGTGTCAATTTTATTTCTCAGCTCCCTCTTTAAACCTTTGGCAGCTATAGTTTTTTTATTTTTTGCCCCCTTTTGCCAAATATTGACAGCCATAGTTATCTGAAGATTCTTTTGGCTTGAAATTTCCAGTTTTTCACTTTTCTGTTTGTTTGCAGGCAAAGTTCCTTAAAATCAAATTAACTAGCTGCATTTTATGTCCTGAAGTGGTTTTCTTTTCTTTTTTTTTTTTTTAATTTTTTTCAATAATCGATTCATTTCTTTTGATCTGCTCTTCAGGGGCAACAACCTTCTAGAGCTGTTGGTATCACATCTGTCAAGTGGCTATTATATATCTTACCTCTATACTTGTCATCTGAATATATTTCTCAAGTCATATTACTTTTAATGCCAGACACGTTTTCTCCAATAAATCTTTTCCATCTCTAAACTTATTTGTTTTTGGGTAAGTGCATTTCATTTCCAACTCTTCAGGAACTCACTTACCTCCATAGAAGAGAGGGGAAAAAAAATTGAGGAACTTGGTATCTTTTTGTAAGTTATTAGACTACAATCTTCAAGGAGGATAACAAAAGCAGCTTCTCTTTGGTCAGATATGATTTGTAAGGGTTCAGTATTCAGTTGGCTGTTTTTATATCTTGAAGCCAGAAAATTTCACTTCCCCTTCAACTCTTATTTTTATGGTGAATCTCCCAGTTTTCTTCAATGGATATTGCCATTTCCAATTTAGTAAGGAGAGGCAATCTCATATATTTCATGCATGCATGTTATTGAGACTAACTTTTGTGATTTGGTTGGCTGAAGTGATTAAAACAAGAAATCAAGTTGATCACTCCTTAATGTAAGTATTAGTTCATCTTTGAGGAGATAATGTGACATAATGAGAATCCAGCATTAGGTATATTAAACTGAAATGTGTTTATTATTTCCCTGAGGAGTGCTCTTATCTTTTAGTCTTCATTAGATTCTTTAGAAACTAGTTGATTAAGTAGTAAAGCTGTGGACGCATTGTTAAACATTTGGGCTAGTGCTGAAAGCCTTCTAAATACTCAAATACTCAGTAACTGAACTTCTGCAGATGTGTTTATGTAGCAGTCGGTGGCTTCTTTCCCAATAGATTTTGCAAACTACGATACGGTGATTTTATGGATGTCTCAGCATCCCATTTTATTGATTTATTATCATCGATGGAGATGGAAACAAGCAGGAATCAATAATGTATTTTGTTTGCTTATGTGAATGGGGCAAAATCCATTGCTAGCTTATATAAAGTTGTGAATGGATATCTGCTTTAATCCATTAAGCAAACATAAATGTCAAAATTTTCATTCAATAAGTTATTGGGCATTTAAGGAAAGTTATTTGTCGAGAAAGGATGGCCTGGGTGATGGAGTAACTTGACCGCTAGATCAATTTCCTTAATGCACTAAAGAGGACATTGCAATGGAAGAAGTAATGTCGAACAGATGTGTTGTAATTCGGATGACAATTCAGTGGCTACTTTGCTCTAATGAAGATAATCCTAGGCTTAGACAATTTTATTGTGGCATGTATGTAATTTTGCAACTTGCAATTTAGTTAAAATGGTTGTGTACCTTATTTTGCAGGTGGCATGCCTTTTAACAGATATTAACATCTACATCATTGACAGCTTTTATTTGATGTAAGCATGGGACACAGACATTTATTTGGCACATCTCAAATGTTCGAGGGTGATAACGAGCAGAGCTGGAATACCATGCATGTGGAGCAACCTTATGGGCATTTAGGTAATGGATTATCATTTCTAGGTTCTAAGAAGTTTATGATGTTAACTGGATCAATATTATGGGCTGTTGCATTTCATATTCCCCTCAATCTAACTCAAATTGTCAATGTCACCACAATGAAGAAAGGAAAAGGGAAAAAGGAAGGAACAATAGCTAAGTAATTTTGATAAGTAAGAGATTTTTTTTTTTTAATTATATATACACATGAACTCAGCTTGTTACTCTGTTATGAACCCCATGGGCACTATTCGTTCATCCTTTTCCTGTATGTATACCTTCATATTTCTATTTCCATTCACCTCTGTGCTCCAGTGAAACCAAGACTTGTTGAGTATATATATAGTGGATTTAGTACCTGAGGGTTAATGTGTGGTTGTTTATGCATAGAAAGGTGATATATGTTTGCAGTGGTGCAAATAGATAATAAATGTTATGAGATGGTGATAATGTGATGAATCTTACAAAGTGATCCATTTGGCATGTCAATGGGTTGTAAACTACACAACTCTAATGGACTACTTCATATGTTTCATCATCTATATTCACCAAAAATTTGCATCACCTTTTTGCACTGGTTCGTGTAAAGTCTATGATCTATTTCACCACCAAAAATATATGTCACTTTTTATGCTAGGGCTGAAAAATACATCATTCTTAGTGTAATTACCCTGATATACACGTATTGAAATCTGTTCACTAAAAACCCTTTCTTGATGGTGTCCTCAGTAAATCATGCTGTTATATAACTTTCTTTTCCATGCCTCATTGATCTATGGAGTTGGCTTAAGTGTTTCACTTACCGTGCCTTATCTTTAATAAAATCTATTAATTCCTGATGCAGCCAGGGGAAGTGCTGTGGAAAATGGGGGTTTCTTTTATCCTATGGAGAATATGCCCACAGATGGGCCCCCTTTCACTTCTTGCTGGGAACCTGTGCCAAGGTCAAATGGATATGTCCCTTTGGCTCATAATGGAGAGTTATCACATCATCAACAAGATCCTCCTGGGCTAAGTCAGGACTATTATACCCATCCATCAAACATTGGGACATTTTCTGCTTTTCCCGAAAATTATGCACATCATGCACCTTCATCCAGCTATGACACGCAAATATATTATGGTGTTGATGGCAATCCAATTGATATGATGATTGATAATGGAAGGGGGCAGCACAAGAGAAAAAGCCCTGGAATACCTGCTGTTTCAGAGAGAGGCAGTTCTAGCAGATACCATGGTGGAGGAAATGCAAGTTCCTCTGATGTCCCTGTTTCTTCTGAACTGCGACTGGAGAAATCACCTATTGATTCTGCTCACATGCCTTGGGATTCTATTGATAGCACTCCTGATTACAGAGCTAACAATCACCCAACGAGGGGTGAGAGTTCTTTGAGGAATGTGAGAAGCCGCTCTGGTGTTGACTTAGAACCGAACATTAGCAGAAATTACATGTCAACCACTCCACCTCTTAATACCTATAACACAAACCATCCCATGGAGCATCCTAGTCAAATGGACCTCCCTGGAGAGAC
Organism: Lumnitzera littorea; assembly: GCA_024138015.1. Lineage (NCBI taxonomy): Eukaryota > Viridiplantae > Streptophyta > Magnoliopsida > Myrtales > Combretaceae > Lumnitzera > Lumnitzera littorea. The sequence continues at coordinate 25,542,696 of JAMXBB010000002.1, read as the reverse complement.
TTCTAGCACTATGCCTCGGGAGTGGAGTCTTGCTGATTTGTCCTCTGGTCACACAAGGGTGCCACTTTCAGGTAATTTCTGAACTATATTCCCTATGTCCATTTTCAAATTTCATATAGTTTTTTTCTAAATTAGTGACGTATTTAAAAAAATTTTTGGATGTGTTTTGCAGATGCAGGTGGATATAACCATGAGCCAAACCACTTTCCATGTGGAAGCAGCAATGCAACTGCTCCGGTAGAGAATGTGGTATATGATTTTGTTTCAAACAGAAACCATGTTGTCCATCAAGGATTTCATGGCTCCTCTAGCCAACACTCCATTAGGCATGCTCGTGGTGCCTATTCCCAAAGATCTAACCTAGCTTTTAGGTCTTCTGGGAATGGGATCAGAATGGGAAATATGGGTCATTCGGAAGAGAGACCGCGGTCAGCAACAGCAAGTTTCTCGAGACATTCGAGACCATTAGCCTCCATGGGATGGCGTAACAATGAACGGAATCGAAGATCTCGGATATCCCATGAGAGGTATCGTCCGGTTCCTGATGATGCAGGTGGTCATGGGCAGTTGGCATACGAGGTATGTGTTATTTATGAATAAAACCCTGTTTGCTGCATTGGCCAGGAATGCTTTGAAATTTATTTCTTTCTTGTCTGCATCCCATGATCGACTAATTAAAACTACTTCCTGCTGTGTGCTTAGCTTATATTTGTTCTAACAGTGCGCACATGCTCTGGTGCAACTTATGATAATTTCAGGGACTCGTAATCATGGATCGCTCAACTTTATATGCATCAAGAAGTGGATTCGATCAGCATGGAGACTTGAGGCTAGACATAGATAACATGAGCTATGAGGTGGATCAGATTGTTTCGCTTATCTTTGTTTTGTTGTTTATGTACTGGTGATGGTTCCAGCTTAATCACAAAATTCCTGTGTTGAGCAGGAATTGCTGGCGTTAGGGGAAAGGATTGGAAATGTCAGTACAGGATTGTCTGAGGATTCTATATCCAAGTGCTTGAAGGAAACCGTTCATTGTTCATCAGATCAAATCCAGGAAGAGGAAAGATGTGCAATCTGTTTGGTATGCCATTTACTTTTTCAAAACCAATTGTTGTTGCATTAGGAATATCAACCTTTTTGTCGATGTTTGAATTATCTACTGTGATTACAGGAAGAATACAAGGATATGGAGGATGTGGGATTGTTAAAGACTTGTGGGCACGATTACCATGTGAACTGCATCAAGAAGTGGTTATCTATGAAGAACTTATGTCCAATTTGCAAATCTCCTGCACTTGGGGACGATATGAAACAACAATAAGCCTACATAGTTGTTCATGTCATGGTCCAATTATGTTTATGTACATATCATTGAAACTGCTCCTAAATGTAGTTGAAAAGACGGCTTTATTAGAAATAATATGTAAAGCAACTGGTGTTGATGTTAAATTCATTTATCGTGGCTTCATGCCATCCTGGAAAGCCATTTCAAGTTTGGTTCACGCCAAGCTGATCTTATTAGATTTTTGAACCGGTTCCTAAAATAAGAAACATCAGGCGCCCTGATTCGGTCCACAATTTATGTCTAGTCCGAGATGCACCTGTAATCTCAATATTGTTTTCTATTAATATCAAAATATCAGCAAAAGATAGAACGGTATATTTGATTAAAAAAAGATGAAAGGACTCCCAGGTTCTTTACTTTGTACGGTTCGGGTGCTAGGTTCCAATTCAGGTAGGTATAAATGATATATATCTTTTACATATGAAGTACCAAATGTAACTCAATTGACACGATAGACTATATAATCCATATCGGTCAAATAGTCAGAGAATACAGGAAGTTGAAAAATCCTAAATTTGTTATAAATGGAATCGTAAAGTGGATATTTTTACATGGTTACAGCAGACTCCTAAGTACCATGCATTACGATATTTAATTTTGATAAGCAAGCAACACCTAAGGCCTCCTGCTTTACGGAACGAGCTTTCTACCTACCCATTTTACTTGCAACGTTACCTGGCTAGGTAAATGCGCTGAAGTGCAATTTTGATTTATAACGGGCAGGAGAAGGAAGAAGGGGAAGTGGGAAAATCGTCCAAAGTGTTTAAAAACAATTTAGATCCTATTTGGAATTTTTTTTTATCCTTATCTTATTTATATTTGTTCTCTATTTAATTTGTATCTGTTTGAAATATAGTATTTAAAAAATTATCTTATTTATATTTTATTAGTTTTTATTTCACAATTATAATGAATGTGATAATTGAAATGTTATAATTGAAAAATGAAAATTCACGTACTTTTAAAAAATAAAAAAAAAAAGATTTAAAATTTTTTCTTTTACAAATTGAAGATAATTATTTTAATTTATATTTTTGTAAATATAAATAAAGTACACTATAGATAAATTAAACTCTATTGCAATTTTTTGTGTATTTAACTTTATAATAGTGGTATATATGGAATTATATTTTCTTCTTTTAGTGTTTTATTCTTTCTAAATATAAAATTTAAGTAGATACCACCATGCCAATAAGATGGAAAAAAAAAAAAGAACTAAACGGAGTCTTAATAAGTTAAAGAATTATCAATTGGGTCTTATATTTTTGTTTCATATAGCTTTACCTTTATATATATAACGATCTTTCCCTCCACAAAAATAAGGAAAAAAAAATCATCAAGATTACAAAGTTTCCTATAAAACCCAAAAAAAAAAAAAAAAAACAAAGGAAAGAAAATGGGAAGATTACCATTTTCCTAATTTTGGTGGATCATTTTTCAAAAAAAAAATAAAATTATTAAATATTTAAAAGTGTACACATATTAAGCAAACAAAGGGAACGCATTTTTTAGTATACCCTATTAAATACTTTATAGAATTAGCAAAATAAGTTATGATAGATATCATGAAAATTGCCGAACAAATTAATATTTGTTACACTTTGTTCCGTTCACGGTGTAGCACATATTTTCAAGACATTCGGCTAAGATTTCATATCACCTGCTTTTTTTTTTTCTTTTTTTTTTAATTTCCTTTTCTTTCTTTTCTTTTTTTTTTTTTGGTAGATAATTTTTCTTAAGTAATTATCAAGTTGCATCGAGGATTGGCCATTTAAAATTTAGAAAGAGAGAATATAAAAAGGTTAGCCATACTGTGTTTGCAAATCAAAGGGTTGTATTTTATGTACTCAAACTCGTTGGATGATAAATATTGATGTTGGGTTTTGAATTTGAAGCTTGAAGTGAATCTCTTGCATTATGCGAAATCAGAACAAACAACCACGGATTTAACCGAAGAACCAGTCGGCTCAATACTCGACCGGCCTGGCGATGTTTTCCTTTACTAAAATGATGGGATCGGATTTGCAACGCCTACTAAGAATGCTTATTAACTTGCACAAATCTCTCTCTCTCTCTCTTTCTTTTTTTAAAGGAAATTTTATCTATAAGCAAACATGAACATACTTCCTGCACAATATACCAACCAAAATCAAAAGCAGGAGGAGCATTGGTATTCCTGCTCTCCGGTAACAATGGCAGGAGAAAGTTTAAAACTTCCTCGTAGCTGTACATGGCATAACATCAATTTTTCAAAAGGGTACAAATATTAGGGGAAGGGATTAACAAAAACGCTTCTTCTATTTGTTGCTTTTGTGCTTCATGAGCCAAAAAAGTCTTCTTACTTGACTTGCTTCCCTTGGTGCAAAGAGTAGCTAGACATTTTTAGTTTCCTTGAGCTAGTGCCTGCAAGCAAAAGAGACCATTTAAAGTTGATTGTATGAGTTTATGTCAGATTGAAGTAGATATACTGTCACTTTTTAATCCATTTGAATCTCATAATTTATTTCTTTTTTCATTTTTCTTTTTAATAAGAAATTTGAATCTCAACAGTTTGAAAGTATAGCTTGAGGAATAAGTCTAAACCCCAATAAAAATCTCTAGAGTTCAGCTGCAAGTTTGTCCATCTTTCCAAGCTTTCAAGTGTACCCAATTAATCAATAATCCCGATCATTTCCGATAACACCTCTTAGTGCTTTGTTCTTTTTTTTTTCCCAATGGGGAGGCCTCTGTATTGCGCTTTAAATCCCGATCTAACTTGGGCGGTTGCCATGCAAGCTGTCAATGCGCAAATCTTCTTTTACCGTGTATTCGGCTTTACGTTCGGCTAAGAAAAATTCATTATGCCGATGCTGAAATAACTCGTGAAACCGAACAAGAAGTGAAAAAATAATAAAAAGCGTAGGGGGGCATTCCGAGAATTGAACTCGGGACCTCTCGCACCCTAAGCGAGAATCATACCACTAGACCAAATGCCCAAGCATGCGCTCAGGATGAAAATATACTCTTTTGATGTGCTTAGACACTCGTTCTGCTGTCCTCAGATTATCCCTTTACTAATAAATCATGGGAACGTGTATTTTATTTTCTTTGAATTTTTTTATATCAATGGATCACAGCACCGACATACCGTCTATCGCCTCAAAGTACGGCTTAAATCCCTCTAAATTTTGATAAATAACCTTTATAAATTAAAAATAATCTTTTTAAATTATAATTTTTTATGTATAACCATCTTTAAACTTATTAAAATATCTTTTGAAACTTCTTAAACTTTAACAATAGTATGACTATTTTTAACAAAAAATAAAAATAATTTTTATGTTATTAATTTATTAAAATTTAAGTGGTCTTAAAACACATTTTGAAAACTTAGAGAATCAATCCACAATTGAATTAAAATTTAGAGGAGTTATTTGCAATTTTCCCAAAAGTTTTTGTTAGACATACAAGAAAAAAAGACACTAGAAAAATTGACAATACTAAATGATTGAGTGACTACAATTTGAATTGTTAAATATTTGGATTAATTAAAAATAATTGAGTTTAGGGAGTTCTCTTATAGCTAAACAAACAATTCCATTACTTGAAATAGAAAAAAGATTTATCAATACTAATATATCACGTATTTTAATAAATTGTGAGTAAATATCAATAATATCTAGACATATATTAATAATAATTAATTTATATTTTCACGTGTTAGAATTATATTGTACTTACTTACCACTTATTAAAACATGTAGCATATTATTGTTAGTATTAGTAGTATCATTGAAGCATTTCAAAATAGGGATAATGACAAAAAAAGTGCCTTAATTTTTGCTTCTTTTTTTTTTTTTCATTTTGGTTTGCAAACTTTTAGGCTCCATTTGATTTATCTTGTTTCCATCTTTTTTATGTTTACTCAAATGTTTTATATGACAAGAATAAGATACCAAAAAAAATAAAAATATAATTTCGTATATACCTCTCTTTAAAAACTAAATACCTAATGTAATCCTTATAAAGTTGAATTCATTTAACCTTTTACTTTATTTATATTTACTAAAGTATTAATTGAAATAATCATTACTAATATATAAAATATATTTTTTAAAGATATTTTCTCTTAAAATTATGTGAATTTTCATTTCTCATTTCTGATACTCCAATCACTACTTTTATCATAATTATAGAACAAAAACAAATAAAACATAAATAAAATAGCTTTCTAAACACCAAATAAATAAATATCATACATGTCACGCCCCCAACTAGATAATTGTAATATTCTTGCCGTGTAAACTAACCTATGTTAAAAGCTAGCTTTCTTAACTGCTAATGTAGGCATAGTTTACACAAGACGTTTACTACTCCACAACTTTGAGCCATCCTAATTGAGCACCTGCTTGGTTTCAATTTATGGTACAATTTGTCAAAATAGCTTCTGAAAGTAATTTTGTGGTGTAAATGCTTGAGAAAAGTCAAGTTTTATAGTCATAAAAAATTCTAAATCTTAAGTTTAAATAGAAAGCTTCAGAAAAATATCATAGTAAGAATTAGTAGAAGTCTATAGTTTTACAAAGTATAATATGGATACCAATAGTTGAAAACTAGAGAGTCACCAATGGAGACCCTATTAGTTTTCTTATAAGTTAGTAAAGTTGATAAATCAATAAAAATTTAACCAATTAGTCTTAAATCTCACTCCTCAACCTTGTTCTCTAATTTTCTGAGACTTAGAGAAGTATTAGTAAATCTATTGAAAACCTGTAAAACAGTTATAAGGGAATGAACAACAATTTGCTCAGTAAGTTGAACGAAGACAATAGCATATATTTGACATAGAACAATCAGGGTTTTTAAGCAAGTTTAGTTAAATGTAATGCATGTATAAGCAAGTATCATCGCACAACATTATCCAGTTCATTGTGAGATCAAAGAAATTTCCCACACTCTAATTTAAGTTGAATAGTTTGATGTCTCACATATGAATTGGAACTAAACTAAAGCTTGTGCAATAGAGAACATGCTTCGTTTGAGACTTCACTTCGAACCATAGTCCCTAACTTTACCGCAACCTTCTCTCTTATTACTTAATTCGACTAAGAGTAAGGAAATGACCATTCGAACTATTCTCATCGAAGGGTCTGAGTTTGGCTGGAGAATTCTACTCATTCTCTTAGTAGGTTGCAATGCATATTCGATTAGAAGTTAGGTTAAGTTTGAGTTAGTCTACTTTTTGAGGTGATTAAGTAATTTCAAACAATTCAATCAATCAATATCTTAAAGGAACTAAGACATGGTTTAACATGCCAAATAGTAAAACCATATTCAAGCACACATGTCGCATACGCACGAGCAACTGACATATAATCATAAACGTGACATATACTAAAGCTTCTAAGTATCCTTAAGTAATACTTCAAAATGTGGTGAAGCACTGATTCCACTTACTTGAACTTATGACGCTTAACAGGCTCGATGTTTGGCTCATCCACTTCAGTTTACCCCTAAATATTGAATGCAATCACTTTAGTGTTATTAAATATAAAGTAAATGAGTTCATTGTAATAGTTTAAGTGTGGTTGGCTCATCCACTTTAGTTTACCCTTAAATATTGAATACAATCACTTTAGTGTTATTAAATATAAAGTAAATTAGTTCATTGTAATAGTTTAAGTGTGGTTATGATTTATTTTTAGCGAGTGGTGTAAACTTTGTATTAAGTTCTAACTTACTTTGAAGTTTCTAAACAAGGTTTTGAAAGCTCATGTAATACTAAATTTTGGTTTCATAACCTTGTGATTAAGTCTTTAAACTAGAGATTAAGTCCCCTCTTCCCTCTTTATAAACTAACTTTCTGAAGATATCTCTAGAACAATTTCATCTAAAACCTTCCATGATAGGGATCACGAACTAATCACGTACTCCCACGTTCGTAGGTTTGCCTAGTTAGCTTGTTAAGCTATTCGAGGTGAGCTAAGTACCAAGGAGCAGTACATTTCTCAATTCAACTTACAGAGCTACTTCACTCTTTATGTCATTTAGGAATCTGTTGAAGTGATCAGCCAACATGACAAGCCGACCCCTCTGCAATAGACTCCAGTCCAAGCATTGAATCAGGATATAGCCAGCCTCAACAGTGCCGAGGCTAAGCTAACAACTATCAGGACCTGATCATCCAAGGTCGACTCGAAAATGAGTTACCTCCTGAGTCAACCTCGGTCTAATCCCAACTGTCTGAGCTACCGAACTACCGATGCCAACCTTACCTAATCGAAATTCACCCTTGCTCGAATAACAGTGTCATGGGACTGCAGAATTAGTAAACCATGTATGTGCTATCCTTTTTCTTACATATGTATTGTCCTTTTTGACAAAGGACATTCTTTTTACATGATTACGTCAACACCCCTATAAATTATTCTCTTTTTTCCTTAGCTAGTAGGGATCCTTTTTTGTAACCTAGAACTTATCCTAATTAGGTACAATAAATACTTGCAAATTGTAATAGTTGTAAGGACAACATACAGAGAATACATTGAACTTTTACACTCTCTCGAACTAAGTGTTCTTCTTCTTACTCTTGAGTTACCCTTATTTAGCCCATTGAGTGTAGATTAGTGGCAAGTGACCTCCAACCATATTTATATATCATATTAAGTGTGACCCTAGCTCGTGTAAGGCATTAGTGAGTCATATTTATCGTTGGTGCACGGGAACCCCTGCTTAAATTTCGACTTTCATTTATCCTTCAGACCATCTTGCAGTTCGAACCTACCATTTGGTTACTCGTGATATTAGGCTCGTGTGTTTATCCACGAACTTGTATCGTCTTAATATCAGAGCCTAATTTACGTTCAAAGGCTGGCTTCTATTACCTTTTTCTCTAAGTAATTTGCTACTGGTATTATGTGTTCGAAGTTTCTGTTAACACTAGTAGTTCAGTAGTGAATAGTATTGAGGACATTTGGTGCTTTATTTTCCACTGTTTCTTATATGCGAAAATAGATTGGTTATCGGCTTGTTCACCATATGTAGTCGTAGGAGCATTAGTTACTGTTCTACTGTTATTATTCGCAAAAAGGACTCTAAATGGTATTTTTAAACATCAATTTTGTGAGTTAAACCAATAATGTCAAATTCAAGTGTTCAAGGAACTCTATGAAACAAAAAAAAAAAAAAATGGTGCTCGACATAGTCAGGGGCAAGAAGGAAGCTTCACACCTTAGTTAACAAGTAACTGTTTAGATAGGCTTACCGACTTAATAGCTAGTTTAGTGACTATTATCCAAGAAGATAGACAACAAGCTAGAAATAGCCCAACTAGAGAACGTGAGCAACAAAAGCAAGGCAATAGTTAGTTTAGTCAAGCTAATGTTCAACTACCCTAAATTGAAGGAATAGGTAGAGTAGTTAAGCATAGGTTAGCATTCGAAGAAATCAAAGAAGAAGATAAAGGAGGCAATGAAGCGGAGGAATACTACGAGCCTAAAGAAGGGAATGTACGAGCCCCAAGAAGGGAATGTACGAGCCCCTAGGGTTGAAAGGTTGAGGATGCATATTTTAAGCTTTTCTGGAAATGAAGATGTCGATTATTACTTAGATTGGATGTTACGCCCTAAAGCCATAAAGTCGCAACAATTATGTTGTATAAACTAACCTATGATAATAATTGATCTTACAATCCCTATCATAGATATAATTACACAAGACATCTACGACTCCTCGTTTTGAAGTAAACAGCTTTGTTAAGACTTAAGCTAGAATTTAATAAAAGCTAAAACCTTAGGTCGTATATATATATCCATTTATATTACTGTAGAATTCCTAGGAGATTCTACATATTACAACAGTTTGCTAACTTACATAAAATATATCGGTTCATAACCTATAAATACTAATAAGACCTTAAAGAACTTGATCATTCAATCGTCTAAACCTCACTCTTCATAGCTTCAAAAGAGAACTGACCTCGAAACAATTGTAACGCAGCATATCAATCAAAATTTAGAACCTACAAGAGAATCTATATGGGTATAAGTAACTATAGCTCAATAAGTTAAGTTAGAGACTTGTGGAAGTATGACAAATACAAACAAGGTTATCATACAATTTATTATATGTAATGCAACAAGCAAGTATTGTCACATAACATAGTCTGATTCGTTGTGAAATCAGAGCAATTTCACCCGTTTTAATCTAGGTTAAGGAGTTTCCATTAATGTAACAACATATAACCAAACTTAGGTTTGTGCAATAGAAACACCACTCCCCTTAAGACTATCCTTCGAACCAATGCTCTCATCATCATCACGACCTCCTCTCCTGTTACTTAATTCAACTAAGGATAAGGAAAAAACCATTATATTATCCAACGTTATCTTTTTCAAAGGTATCAATGTTTTGTTGGAGAATCCTAATGATCTCTTAAAAGGTTGCAATGCATGTCAAATTAAGGTATTTAGGTCGGTTATGATTAGATATGAATTAAGGTGATCAAACAATTTTACACCATTTCATTCACATCAATCGCCAAACATCTCATAGAATACAGCACGAAATCAAATACCAAGTACATGCGTATATCACTACTTATAAACACAGTCAAATACAATCCTAAGTCTTCGAGTACTTTAAAATGATACTCCAAAATATAATGAAGTATTAAACCCAACTTACTTGGTACCCCTAATTTGCTTAATCACTTGTTGTGGGTCAACTCATCTCCATGTTCTATAATATATAACATAGATATGTTTTTAGTATTTATATCTTAATGATATATACATATTATTTACTACCGATTCATTTTAAGTTAGTTTAGGGTTTAAGTTCCGAATCTAATTCTATTTTAGGTTCTAAATTAGTTCTAATTATGGGTATTAAATCTTTATTAGTGTACTAAATTTACTCTCGATGTGAGAAAATTTTATATTTTTCATATAGTTACTTAAATCTAAGTTTTGTACTAGATTTAATACATATTAATATTATTACTATATTATCCATTTTAACCTAATATTTTATATTTACCATAATTCCAATTCTACATATTATCAAAATTACCTACATTTACTACATAATATCCTTAATAATCACATCTAACACCGTAAATATCACCATTATCATACTACATTAAATATGGATATCTTGAAACACCTAATAATTCCCTAAATCAGTAATGATTCAATCACTATTGATGAATCCCCAAAATCCCTAATTATATATATATTTTAAGGGCTTAAAAATCAGTTAAAAATTTTGAAATTTAATTTCTGAAAAAGGACTTCATATCACTATTTTATATTACATAAGTAGTCTACACAAAAAAACTGAGCTCACAACTACACTCTTAAGGCTATTTAATGCTAATTCGAAACAAGTTCGGTTTTTTGCGATTTCTTTAGCACCCTATATTTCTAGATGTAATTAAAACTAACCAAAATTTTTCCCTAAATCTACATACATTAAAAAATCAGCATAATAAAATTCATAATTTTCTAGATAAAATTAATAATTTTAATAAATTACATAAAATCATTTAGAATGTGGACTCACTTAACTGTTGGAGTTTTGGCCACCAACGGTAGTCTAGGGGGGTGGCAGTCGGTCTAAACAGTGGGTGTGGGGTGTGGTGGCGGCAGTGGTTCGATTTTAGTCGGTGGTGGTCCGTGGGTTCAATCTAATAGTCTCTATTGTACAGTTTTTTTTTAATTTTTGAAAATTAGACCATAACTCTCTTGTTTCAACCCTCTCTATTTTTTCTACTCTACCAACTATCCAAATGAGCCTCTGAAAAATTTTGGCTATTTATAAAGCTCTTAAGAAATTTTGATACATTAATTTTAATTTGACAAGTGTTTTATCTCTTCCAAATTGACTTTTTAAGTGTGCTAATTTCATTGGTTAAATTTTTTTTTTATTCCCCTAGCTGCTACGACCCAAATCTAGATCATTCCCCACTTCTCTAATTTTTTTTTTTCTGATTTTTCCTTGTTTTTTTTTCATAATTTTCTTTAACTATTTAATATTTTTTTAGAATTTTTTAAGCATTTTAGGTAATTTCGTGTATTTTTATCCACATTTAAATACACTTCCCAAGGAAGGCGCGCTCCTAGAATGCACCTTCCTTAATACATTGAAGGCATACTCTTGGCATGCGCCTTCCGTGTAACTAGGAAGGCCTAAGAAGGCGTGCTCATATAGCGTGACTTTAGTTAAAAAAAGGCATGATCAATAAAGGCACGCATGGTACACCTTTACTATATTGTTTTCGGACTATTTTTCCAAAACCCTCCATTTGGGTACATTTTTTTGCGATTTGTACCATAAAAGTACAAAACTCCAAAATTTATGCAATTCATTAATATCTTTGTCTCCCTCTCTCTCAAACTTTATTCAGGTAGTAGATCATCTCTCTCTCTAAATCTCAATTTGAATCCTCTCTATATGCATGCTCCAACCATGGGAGAGGCAAGTATGATAACACTTAAAGATTTTTCACTACTCAAAATCTTTTTTGCCTAGGTCAATAAAGTAGAGAGTGAGAACGAGGTTTTCGAGCATTTTTTCTCTCTCTCTTTCTAATTTATTTTTAATTTTTCTTTTTGATTGTAGTATCTTTCATGATTCATCGTTTAGCCAATTGGGTGCAAAGTTTATGTTAATGGGTAATTGGAAAATGCTTGCTTTGTTCATATTAAACTCGTTCTTGCTACTTTTGGTTGTTTTTTTTTTTTTATTAAATTAGGGTTTTTTCTAGATAAGTTTTTATCTTTCAATTGGTCTTTGCAATAGTGAAATTTGGACTTGGGGTTAGGGATTGTGTTGGTGGGATTTGATGGAGAAAGGAAAGTTGTCAATTGGAAGCATTTAAAAGTTTTAGTGTTTGGAGAGCTTTTTTGCGGAAGTTGAAGAAACATACGATTTGATGAAAAGAGTTATGAGCTTTGGCTAAATTCGGTTCGCGAAAGAAAATATAATAATAAATCTTTTTATAGTCTACATTCGTAATTTATAAATATTGCTAGTAGTGGCTAGTGTGAGAAGTGAAGGGAGGTAACACCAATTTTGGTCACCTTTAGCAGGGGGGGGATTTAATGGAGAAAGATAAGTTTTCAACTAGAATTATGTAAGAATTTTAAGGTTCGAAGAACTTTTTTGCAGAAGTTGAAGAAATTGACAATTTAGTTAAAGAGTTGTGATTTTTGGCTAAATTTGATTTATCCCAAAAAGATTTCACAATTACAAAATTCTGTTACCATCTATTATTTGTATTTGTCAAATATTATTAATAGTGGCTATTAATAAGGAGTGGTGGAAGGCAACACTAGTTGCTAATGATCTAAGTAGCTTCATGTTGGCACTAGGTATACACTAATACAAGAAAGTTCAATTTTTGGAAAAAGAGGAATTATTTTTCACATTTTTATTGGAAATTTGTTGAAATAAAAATTGCTTATATGGGCATTTTAATGAAACAAAGACCACCTTACATGTCAATCTCCCCTCTCATACCGAATAAAAGCTAATATAAGCCAAAAATTATGTGTTTAGAATTAATATGCATACTCCTTAATCATGTAGTTCTACTTTAAGGCGTGCTTAATGAATATAGTGTGCATTGTGATTAAAAAGATTAATTTTAAAATGACTTTGAGGTGAATTCTTAGTATTTTAAGTAAAGTGTGTTAAAAAACTAAGATATATCTGTTTTAGTTGTCATTATTTACTTTAGCAAATATCTAGGTTCTCTCTCTCTCTTTCATACACATGCATGCACACACATACACACACACACATGCATGCATACACACACAATGGTAGACAATAAGTATTTCATCCTCTCTTCTTTATTGCTTCATCTATCTCATTTCATGTAACAATGGGCTTACTCTATCTCTGTATGTATGTGTATGTTTTTAACGTGTTACTGAAGAGTAGAAAACAGATTGGAAAATGACAAAGATAGTGCTATGACTTCATATAAGGAGGCAATAGAAGCTCTATCATTATTAATCATGAAACAAAGTCGTACTAATTAGAGTAATAAAGGAGACAGTTTAAATTCAATGTTTGGCTATTTAAAGGTACACTACTAGCTTTGTTTCATTACAAGTTAATGCCATTTGAATTGAATTTGATTGATATGATATTGTTTTGTTGATTTTCTTCTTTTTCTTTTACCTTTTTGTGTGTGTAGATTTTCGATTTGGATGAAGAATTGTCTTTTATGCTCCAAGGGAAAGGTAATCTATTGTAACCATTTTAGAGTTCAAGTTGAGTTTGAGATTTAGTTAGATGTTTCGATATATGATGATTATTTAGATTTATCTATTTTGTGTTGATAATGTAGACTATATGCTCTATATTATATCACGAAATTTCAATAATTAGCTTCTGTTTAAATGAAATGTGATGCTGAAACTAGCTTCCTGTGATCAAGTTGGCTCTTGCTTTATTTCATTTTTAATCTATGGATTTTTTGTTTTAACATTGTTGCTTATCAGAGCATTAAATGAATGAAATGAAATTTATTCGAATCGGTTGTTTGCATTGTATTCTTGTTTCACTCTATATAAAGCACTTCCATTCGATACTTTGTATGTCATTTCATATGAGATGTCATCTTAGTATATTCGTGTTCAATTACTGGTAAATGGCTTTAGTGCCATAGCATTGCTAGTTAGGACCATATAGCAAAGCTTTTTCTTGAATATGCCCTTTAATTCTTTTGTTATCTAATTGATTTAGTTGGTTCATGCTAAAAGTTGACCATTTGGTGATAAGAGCTTACGATTTTATAAGCAAAAAGTTGTAATTTTGGAAGAAACAAATTAAGAAGAAATGATGTGGATTTTATAATTGTCCATCACTTACCCTATCCTTTTTGGATTATTCTTAATCAATTGAAGTAAGCCAACATTCACTAGCCTTCATATTTCTTGTCATCAGGTGGAGAACTTCAGGAACTCTCAGTTGTTTGTAAATTCCACTTTGTCAAATGTCATGTTGCCAAACAGGTCTTTAAGTGTTTATATCACAACACTACACATGTTCTCTTATTTATCCTATTTTTGTATAGAAATGGTGTTATTTGGCCAAAAAGGTCCTTTTACTTACTGTACATGAGGTGATATTTGGCCCAATAAGAAAAATTCAGTAGTTATCTATCCTATTTCAGTTTTAGTGCCGATTTTATCTTTACTCCAAATTTGTTAATTAGGCTAGATAGCTACTTTATGTGTTGATACTCCTTATACATGATTGCATCATGTTATATTAATTACATGTGATGTAATAGATATCCTAAGATGATATTTCAACTACTCATAGGTTTTGCTTCCATAATTAATTAACATTAATATATCTCTATGTGTTAATTTAATAAATTTTTCCATGATTTTGGTTTTATATATTCATACCTAGAGACATACATATATATAATATATCCACATACTACCACAAGCTCCAAAAAGATATGATTCCTTTAATGCTTGCTAGGTAATGGCTTTGATAGAAGTTTCACTTAATTCTAATTCTAGGTCTGTTCTAAGTCCATATTTATGTGTTTAAGTTGGTGATTAGTCAATGGGCAAACTCCCTATTTTATTCTATTCCCTATACATATATTAGCTAGTAATATTCCTAGGCTAGGTGTCTTGGTTTAACATTATATGTGTAATTTCTTCATTAATTTCCCTTACATGTCCTAGCTAAATTGCATAGTTTCTCAATTGCCATGTTTCTTAGTTTGTATTAAAAAAATAAAAAGAAAAAAAAGCTAGTGGTACCATATGTCTTAAACATAATTTCACCACAAATTAGTTTGCTAAATGTTGTGACTCTTAATTCATCTTAGGATGATTTATTCTTCCCATGTTCCTACATTGCTAGCTACTTAGAGGCATACTTATCCTTTTGATTTGCTGAAAGACATCAAAATTCCACACCTAATTCTAGCCTTCTACTGTTTAATTGCTTATAGCTAACTCATATATTTAGGTGCCAATCTTTATAGTGATATATGTTCTCTAAACTGTCTTATTCTTGTTTCAAGCTAGCTAATTCATAGTTTAAAATAATTACCATGCTGCAACATTTCATTCTCAATAGTTCTTTTTGGGTGACATAATTAGATTTTAGGTATAGGATGTTAGATTTATAGGGTACAATTTTACCTATACCTAAATGTGACATATATGCACCTAGATTTAGTTCCAAGTGTATTTAATGATTCTACTTCATATGTATTTCCATCCCATATTGTTAAGTTCTTGGTTCTTGTGTCTTGGAGGTGGGTTTCAAGCTATAATAGAGTATATATAGGTGGAAAGGTAAACGTGTATGCAAGTTTGATTGTGTGCATTCAATGATAAGAGTCTATGTAAATGTCTGGCTCATGTCTCCTGGACTTGTAAAAACAAACGAAATACTTACGTTATGATGTTGTGTTTGTTCATATAGGGCCAAGCTATATTAGTTCGATGGAAACAGATAAGGCTATCACTGTAGATCTCCACAGAAGACAGTTGAACTTTGATAAACATTTCTCGGTTCTATTGACTCATTGTTGATGGTCTTGTTCATTTTAATCATTTTTCCATTACCATTCATATTTTTTGCTTTGAATGAAGTTAGAAGATTAATTAGTGCCGTGTTTTGCTAGTACCAACGGTTCAATAAATTTGTCTGTGGAACGTAATTATCTCTCTCTCTCTCTCTCTCTTATATCATATGCTTACTTTTTTCGAAATATTTTCTCTTTAGTAGTCTGTTATTACATTTGATTAGACTGCATGGAATGAAGTTTCAAAATCAGATAAGGTTGTAAGATTTGTATTATTCTGACTGACTATCCTATTCCTAAACATCAAGTTAATTGAGCATGCCAAATAAGTGGTGGTGTTTTAAAAAGTTTATATTTGTTGAACACTTTTAGTAAACTTTCTGCCATCAATTGGTCTACTGCACAATTCTAATAGGAAAAAGAAATGAGTCTAATGAAGAAGCCATCATCTGCATACTACTTAAGGGTTTTTTTTTTCCTTCTTAATTGCTTGATTTATTTTTCAATATTTTAACTTCATGCTTCCAGGCATCATCTATTGGGAAGGTAGACATGAAGATCGAAAAAAAAAATCTTTGCATGGGTAATATATGTTCTAGGAAAATACTCTTCAGGAAGGTTAGTGGAAAGTATAAAAACACCTAAATAATTAAATCACAGATATAAGTTTAATGAGAAAAGAAGAAACTTGGAAAAAATTTCTAAAAATTGTCCAAATTTTCTTTGTGCTAATTGTCAACTTATTTTGGCCATAGTTTACCCGTTTTAAATCGAGATTGTGCGTTTGAGCACCCATTTCATAACTAGTAATGTCTATTTTCATTTTGTAACATCAATTTTGGTCTCTAGATTCATTTAAATGGTGAAATCTAGATGAACAGTTTCTATGCTCTGAAATTTTCCAATTCTAGTCATGCTTTGGGATCCTTTTGAGTTATTGTTCTTTACAAATGGACAGCATATCAACTTTGTACTTGTCCTTATGTAGTTTTCAACTGTAAATAATAGCAGGGTAGTGCAATACTACCTTGATGGCTTTCTTTTATATTGCAGGAGTTTTGTATATCTTGAACTAATTTTCCTAGTTGATATAATTTAATGTCTAATCATGTACTCATTGTTTTACATATAGTGTTGCAGGACTTTCTGATGTAAGCTATAACAAGGAGGATGATACAAGGAGAGAGAAGGAAAATAGAGGGTATATATAGATTTTTAGATAAATATGATATTTAAGATTAGATGTAATTAAATTTTCATAAACTTTTTTTTCAATATTTTGGATATTTATTTTGTTTATGGTATGGATATGGAAATTGTCATGAGTTTGAGTAATTTATATTACAATATATTTGTGTAAAAACATATTATTAGTATTTATTGAAAACTTAAAAACTTTTTGCCAATTGCTGGTATTTAAAATTTGAAATTCCATTTATTCTTATCTAAGATGGATTTATAGAGTATTCAACCGTGCCATTGAAATAATAGGTGCAAACTATAAGCTAAATATGTGTGATTGAAATATCACTTATGATTAAACAAGTATTTGAAAATAGCAGGTATAAGTGAAAATAATTGTGATCAATGATAGGTGGCTCATCAAGTTTTAACAAGCTTTACGACTTTTACAAATCTATTATTTGGTTTCAACTACATTTAAAAATAACAAACAATATGTTACCTTTTACTATGTGTGTTAACGTAGCTAAACATATAGTATAGGCTACATGTAAATATAGCAAATTGTAGAGAAGACGTACTAAATATCATGTGTCACATTTATATATAGAGTCTATAGTGTAAATTTAGGTAGGTCTATATGTAGCAAATCATGTGACATATGGTAGTTATCATCTATTATTACATGTAAACATGATGGAATCTACTCATTAGGCTACGTATAAATATAGCAAATTGTACATTTAGTTTTAGGATACGCTTAAATATAGTAGAATTTATATTATTGGCTACATGTAAACATGGTAGATAATCTATCCATTTTGTCATGTTTGCACTTTAAAATGTAACTGATCTTTATGTCATATGCCTTTTGCTATAATATAAGGTTACGTTTATTAAACGGAGTTAATTGGTTTTTGCCACGTTTGTTTAATGCTTAGTTGCGTTTAATATACATGGCCGAAGGATAATTTTGGTGTAATGCCTATAGAACTTGTAAATATTTTTTTTTTATAAATTTTAATGTCTGTTTTTTATTTATTTTTCTTTCCTTTTAATTTCTTTCATTTATTTTTCTTTTTGATCATTTTCTTCATTGATTATTTTTTTCATTGATCATTATTATATAAACATATACATTTTAATGAAATCTTGGTCTCGACTTTAAATACTAAATAAATTGTAAATTGGACTTATTAAGGGCTTGAGTTATTTTAGCAATAAGAATATTCATATATTACAATTTGCGATATATCAATTCATAGTCAACATTTATAATAATCTTCCATGTATTTCAATTACTAAATCTTAATCTATTGACTAAATCATTTTTAAACCTAGTATAAACCTTAATCTAGAATAAGAGAAAAAGGTATAAACACTAATTTTGACTAAATATTGATTTGAACAATGTTATAAAAATTTATTACTAGATATTTTTTAAACTTAATACAAAAAAATTATTATATCGAAAGAAATAAGTTAATAACATACCTTGATAGGTGACTTTAAGCAAATTCTTTGTTTTTTAACTTTAATAGAGTTGAACTTAATAAATGAGAAAGATGAAGTGAAAAGAAAATATAGTAAAGAAAAGACTATGGAGAAAGAGATCGACATGAGGACATTAGTTTTTGTTTACGGTTTTTCATAAATTGTGTTTTATTATTTTTTTAAGCCTATAAAAATGAAATGGTACTCTTTTTTATTTAATTATTATTACAGTGTAACTACAAGGTGCCTTAGAATTGGTGCTCTATATAACTCATAATACAGGTTTAGGATAAATATAAAGTACTTTAATCTCATATCCGTACCTTATTTTGTAGGTATAAGTTTTAGAAAATTGTTATTCAAAATATATCCTATAATTTTAAATATCTATTTGAAACTTGTCTAGTTAAGCAAAGTTTGAATAAATACCTTGTATGACAAGGTTATATACTCACCCTTAAATCCAAATATAGATAAATACATGTATCGTGTACTGTTGTTACCTAATTGTCAAGAATACATATACATCGTTCATAATATCCATCGAATCGTTTTTGCAAGTTACGAGCCTTTCTTAACACTCGTGGCTCATGCAACATTGATTGTACTAAAATTATATCCACAGATTTAAATTTTTATATGAGTTCGTTTTTTTTTTTTTTTTTCTAAGTCTTTGCATAAATTAAAAGTCACTAAATAAAGACAACCGCTGAGTTGATATCATTGGTTTCCGAACAAGTATCCTCTTCTTCTTCTTTTTTTAACTGAGTGATGACTTTTGAATCAAGCATGAAAACCATGCAAGGGCAGTGACATTGCCACATAATTGACTTGACACACATCAAACTGAACGTCTATGTGAATGCATTGAAAATATAGAAGCTTCGAAACTATAATATGCTGTGCCCTACGTCAATCGCCCCCCCTCGCCTCCCAGTTGAAATTCATGCACTATCCACATTTTATATATATATATATATACATTATTCAACCCTCTGCAAAGAAATAACAAACAAATCAGATCAATATTTCAGCAAAGGCTAGCGTGATGGCGGGTACCGCTACAGCAACGGGTTCTCTGCAGTCGCTGGAGCATACCCCGACTTGGGCAGTGGCGGTGGTTTGCTTCTTCTTCATATCCATCTCCATTATTCTTGAGCACTTGATCCATCTCCTCACCAACGTAACCATACTCCCTTTTAAAATATTCTATTCATTATTTATTTTTAAATATCTTCTAATGTGCATATGTGAATATCTCTTATTTTTGTGGTTTGGCATGAAATCCTGTGATTTGATCGACTGTTGTCGCAGTGGCTCAAAAAACATCGCAAAAAGGCCTTAATCGACGCTGTGGAGAGGCTAAGATCAGGTATGAAATGACGAGACGCTTTTACTATGTTCTTCTCTTCATTTTATTAGAAATCTTCCAAAGGTTGTCTGCGTACCAAGACATGGCCTTGATGATTAGATACTTGCTTCAACCAAATAATTGCACATAATTTCTCGATTTCCCATGCACTAAAGCATTATGAAATTTCAACGGTATTAAGACCATAAAAATAGCTTTAATTTTTAAAATACCATGCTTGCATCCCTTGAAAAACACTGGTATCCGAAAAACTTTCTCCAATATAATATCAAGTCAACTTTTTATATTAATATATTATTAAAATTATATTTTGAAGTTGACCGAAATATCAACTAAGTCAATGAAAACCCTCAAACTGATTTATCAATTAGCTTTAAGAAAAATAATTATAAGCATACTGTATTGTTTATATAAAAGACTGACCAAATATTACAATAGGGGGCAACCATTTTTGCATTGCCATCTTTTAAAAGATGTAAATTAAATGCGATATTTCAAAAATTTGGTGTCTTCTATAGTTTCGATGGTCTTCAACTGTAATGGTATCTGTGCAATGTGAAAGATTTGTACGAAGATTGTGTTATTGATTGTGGGATTAACTGTTTTTGGACTGCAGAGCTAATGCTGCTAGGATTCTTGTCGCTTTTGTTGGCGATCACACAAAAGCCTATATCTAACATATGCATCCCAGCCCATTTGGCCGATGCCATGCTTCCTTGTAAGAAAGTGATGAATCATCAAATTCAAGGCTACGAGCGGATGGAACATTACACACTTCCTCCTCCTAATTCTTCAACAGCGATGTATTATTATCCTTCAAATCAAGAAATCTTAGCGGTAAAAAATAGGAATCTGGCTGAGGCTGAGGATGAAGAAAGCACAAGCACTGCATACAGTAATATCACTACGCTTTCAGATCCTTGCAATTCAGAAGTAAGGCGAACTTTCTTTCCTTCTTTTATTTAAGTAAATATACATATGCGTGTGTACGCGTCTGCGTGCAGGGAAAGGTTTCATTAGTGACACAAGAAGGGATCCAGCAGCTTCGGATATTCATTTTCGTGTTAGCTGTTATGCAGATTGTGTATTGTGTTCTCACCATGGCTTTGGGCAGGGCTAAGGTGAAGTTCTTCCCATCTTCTGAGAATTAAGATTTCTTTTCTTCATCATCTTCTGAGTTCGGGTCTAAGTCCGAGTCAATCAACCCACATATAATACATGAATTAATAAGTAGGATGCAAATATTAAAAAAATTTTGATATTTGTTAACAAAGGATCGGATATTTTGAAAAAAGTATTAATTATGTTTTTATTTATTAAAATTTTATTGCTATTTATACGTTATCCGTCGATTCATGTAATATGTAAGTATTATAAAAACCTTTCTTACTTGTACCATCTTATCTAAATATTATACTTTAAATGTATTTATATCAAGATATTATGTAGATTTGTAAATCATGAACTCATGACCATTATATACTTATATTATATTTGAAACATAAGAATAGATAGGAAATAAAGTCGTGATTTTAAATTTTATTCTTATTTTCATGTTTGAAAATATTTCTAAAATATAAAATCCATATTTAGATAAGTTAGTAGAAAACGACCTACTCGTGCAAATATGAATCGTGATGATTATATTAATTAATTCGATTGCATAATTATCAATTTGATACCTTTTATCCAGTAGATGAGGAGTTGGAAGGCCTGGGAGAAGGAAACGCAAACAATGGAGTATCAAGTTGCCAATGGTAATAAACCACAAACTTTGAGGCTTTTGCTTCCTGAAAAAATATTTCCTGCTTTTTTTTCTTTGTTAAGTTGGGAAAAGAAATAAAAGATATACTATTCAAAAAATTTTGAAAATTGTAATTATGAATATTAATAAATGATATATGCTTTGTGCTTTTATTTTTAATCAAAAAATTTAACATGATATCACTATATGGAAGTATACTAGAATATAAGTAATCTACATAAGAGTTCAATAGCGCACATTCTTATAAAAATAACTAAAAATGTGTTATATACTATTGCTAAAAGCTATAGATTCCATAAGGTGTCTTAGAAACAGCAGATTTCATAAAATACGGATTTTACTATGTTTCTACTTCGAAACACCGTTGAGATATATTCTTGTTCCCAGCTTCATGTTTCAGTTGTTTTATCAACTAATCACGAGCTAATATTTAAGTATAATATGACATATATAATTAGAGCATTTCTTTATTACTTCCACTAGTTAAGTGTTTGGTTATAATGGATGAAGATATCATTAGGATGGTATTATGGAATTAGCTACTATTTATATTTAGATTTAGGCAAGGATTAGTTCCGAACTGTGAACTGGATCGGATTCAACTCGGCATAAAAGTGAGTAGGCCGAACCGTTGGACTTTAAGGGATCAAGTGGTTTAAGGGAGTGGAACTGTCCAAACCGACAAGTTGTAAACCATCGAGCCAACCCACTGACCGACCCGCTATTGAACCGGCGGGTTGGCCTAATCAATTCACCTCTTTAAGAAAGAAAATAAAAGGAAAAAGAAAAAAGAAAGGCTATTAAGTAAAAAAAAAAAATTAATAATATCCAATAAGTCATTGCATATTAAAACTATTTTATTTGTGATGGTGAAGAATAATTTTTTTAAAAATAATATTATCAAACTAATTATAAGTTAATTATGTATTAAGGATAGATAAAATATTCGATTTCAGTAATTATAAATCTTTATTTTAAAACTTATAAAATGTTAAGGACTTGATTACGAGAAAAAAAAAAATAAAATTTGAGGAAAAAAAATAGAAAAAGTTAGAATCATATTAAGTAGGAAATTAATAAAAAAAATTAAAAATTATTAATAAATTAGTACACTTAAAAAGAGAGAGAAAATATATCATATTATTAAAAATTATTAATATATTAAAAAAAGAAATTAATAAAAAAATTAAATATTAAAAAGAAAAAACAATTTAAAAGTTTCGAACTAGAACTTAAACTGTCGATCCTAATGAACCAGTCTGAAACTATCAACTCACGAACCAATCACGATTCATCGTATCATCGATATATAAACCAACGGCTCAGGACCGATTTGGTTTGATGCTCAAATATATGGTATAAAGGACTAAAATTAATGGTATTATTTTTTTAAAAACAAACAGTGATGGCGTCACTAGCGTAATAATCCCTTTTTGCCGGAACTTTTACGTGAGAAGATTGCGTATATTTAATAAAAGTTTTTAATAGTGTGAATGAGAGATAAATATTATTATAATCGGTGCAATTAAAGGATATTATAATAAGGTTACAATTTTTTTTAGATGTTATTGTTATGGTATATACCACATCTGCATTCACCTTACCACTTAACGTACTATCTCCGTATTTACACTATATTAATAGTAGTTATTTCCTGTTTGCACTATTAAAAATTCTTATCCTCTATTTAAATTTGGATTAAAATTTGGTCCCCGTCGTGTAATTTACTTCAATATCTGTTGACGTGCTTAGGTTAATAATATGCTCTTGTTTCAAAAAGGATAGGATGCTAATTTTGACTCCGACCTGTTGGCTGTTGATGGAGATCATCAGTAAACCTTGAAGTTGACTAATAGAATATTTCATATCTAAATATCATAAATGAACTCATAAACTGATTATTCATTTCAATAATCTTTGTTTTAGCTCAACCAAATCCCTAAGTTTTATGGGTAGACAGTAGACTAAAAAAACAAAAACTAAGAATTTAAAATGATCTAAAGGCACGTTAGAAATGTTTTGGTTTATCTTTAAAAAATTAATAAAAAATGTATACACAGAACATTTATCAAAGTATTTCTAAGGGGACAGCATTGTGTAGATTCAGAGTGCACTTTTTGTGCTTGTAATTATATATTTATCTGATGTTGGGTTTTATTTTTCATGGTCAGATCCTAATAGATTCAGATTAACAAGGCAAACAACATTTGGGAGGCGACATATATGACTGATTGTTCAGAATCTTCGGTTCTCTTCTGTATAGTGAGTTTTTACTTTTACCACATGTTGTAAAAAAATAAATTTATCACGACAATTTCAAATGAAGATAATAATGATAATAAAAAAAAAAATTCACATGAAAATGATACCTACATCCTTTCAAGACCAAAATAAAAAGTAAAACATTTTTTGTGAGATTTTTCAGATTATAAATACAGTAAAATCTTCTGAATTATAATAATAGTAACGTCAATTAATAATAAATAATGTTTATTAACAACAATCTTTATGAAAACCGTCAGGAGTTTTCCTTCTCATCATAAATCATTCTAATTGACAATAAATACTACTCACTAGTAGTTAAAAAGAGTGATTATATTATGTAGTTATTTTTGAGTTACCATAATTTAGGTCTTATTTGAATTATCTTTTTTTTTATCTATATTTTATCTGTATCTTATTTGTGATTAAAGTGTTAAAATTAAAAAATGAAATTTCACATACTTTTAAGAAAAAAAATTTGAAAAAATATATTTTATACATTAAAGATGATTATTTTAATTAGTATTTTTGTAAATATGAATAAAGTAAATAATAAATAAACTTAAATTTATTGGAATTTACAGGATAATTAATTTTAAAAGAAGAATATATATATATAATTATTATATCTATTTTTTTAATCTTTTTTTTGGATAAATTTAATGACAATACGTTTCAGAAATGTTTTCTCAGGCAATTTTTTAACTCCGTCGCCAAAGTTGACTACCTGACCCTGAGACATGGCTTCATCTCGGTAACGAAACAAACAAAGCCATAATATGTCTTCCGATTTCAATTTTACAATCGGAATATATTTGAACTGTAAAAAAATAAAATGAAAACAAGTAATTTTCTACCTTTCAGGCACACCTATCGAAGAGGAACAGTAATTTCAATTTCGAAAAGTACATTGAAAGATCCTTGGACGAAGATTTCAAGGTCGTCGTAAGCATCAGGTGAATATAAATATTCATTCAAAACTATTTTTCCCAAACAAATGAAATGGAAAAAGAATTACCTGCATAGGGTTTAAAAGGTTATTACTATTAAAAGAAAATAAAACAATTTAATTGGAGCATGAATCTAAAACCATTGATTATACGAGAGAAGACCCTTGACAGCCAAATTTTTAAAGTTTCCAAAAGTAAAACGGATGACATAAATGAATCGAATAAACCCATAAAATATTCAAACTCAAACAAAGAACTCATGTTTGGCAAAAAATAAAATAAATAAATATTTGTTCATGTTCAATTTGGCTGCATTCAAGATAAGCTCATAATCAAGCTCTAGTATAAGCGCTCAAGTAGTTATTAAAGCATATTTCAAGCTTAAAATTATTTTAGCATAATAAATTTACAAGTCTAATCAAGTTTTAATAGGGTTTATGTGTGATATAATTTTAAATTTTGATATGTTTTAGATGTACCTTTTTCTTTTTTTTCTTTTTTTTTGCTTTTTTCACGAAAATGATTTATATGCTACTTTTTGCAACTCACTTAATTCCTATTTCGTATGTTGTGACAGCCCTGTAATGTGGTTTATAGTTGTCATCTTCATGCTGGTCGACGTACATGGTAATCGCATTCGCTTTTTTGCCTTAATATGGATATGAGATCTAATAATTGTAAGAAAATCCTTCATATTATATATATTACTTCCTAATGATCATGTTTCTAAAAATATTTGTTACAAAGGTTGGAATGTGTACCTGTGGGTGTCCTACGTTCCTCTCCTGGTGAGTTTCTTATTAAGAGTTACTTCTGAAAAATGTCTGTAGAATCTAATCGATACTACCGATCGCAGGCTTTTATTCGAATTCAAAGGCGAAGAAATAGACTCATGCCATATACCTTGCTCTGTTTCATGTGCATTGTATTGCTTTCGGATGAAGGCCTTGGACAGGAACCGACCTTCCTGACCAAAAGAGGCCTCGATCCCTTCAAGTTTTATTAAATAAATAAATAATAATTAATTGCGATAGAGGAATATACATATTATATATATATATACATATATATATATATATCTTGTAAAACGTATTATAACATGATTTTAAATTCAATCTCTCTGATTGCATGGTTCGATTTCCGTCCCTATTTGGACCGGATAACTCTTTGCATTCGAAATTTTCACTTTATCTTAAGGGATGTATTACCCAAGTTACTAAATTTTGCAGTTAGTCCTGGTAGTCGGAACAAAACTAGAAATGATTGTTGCTAGAATGGCACTTCAAATAAAAAGTAAGAACAATGTTGTCATAGGAACTCCTCTCGTTCAACCCAACGACGGTCTCTTCTGGTTCGGTCATCCCAAGTTTGTCCTCACACTCCTACACTATGCTCTATTTGTGGTATGTCTTTAAATTCTTTTTTTTTTTTTTCCAACTAATATTTATGTTATAACTATTAAAAATTGAATACTCATGCTATTCTACTACATTGAACTCACCAACTCGGCATGTCTTTAATTTCTTCCCCATTCAGAAAGCATACATTTATTTTGGCCATGTTATTTTAACTTTTGCTAACTTAATTTTTTCCCCCCTCTTTATTCTGCAGAATGCATTTGAGCTTGCATTTTTCATTTGGGTTGCAGTGAGAAATTCCCTCCTAATTATTTCTCATTCTCTTCATAATTTCGACACAGTGCTACCGTGTGCTTTAACACTAGTTTTTTTCAGCTACAATTCGGAATGGATTCATGTTATCATGAACACACAGTAATCCCGATCACAAGAGTGGTGTTGGCGTAAGAAGCTGCATGTCCTTTCATAGCATACTATTCATGTTAATGCCCATAATATCACTTTTCTTACCCATTACGTCGCATTATCGCAATCCATAACGCATATCACTTCTATTGAACCCTCTCTCTTCTCTCATCTTCTTTAAAAAAAAAAAATTGGCTACTTTTGTGGCAGGGTGACGGTTCAAGTCCTTTGTAGCTACATCACGCTTCCTCTATATGCACTTGTGACACAGGTATGAAACTTTGTTCTCTATGTCATAATCTATTCAGTTGCTGTGACCAAACTTTTCATTTCATATTATCATTTTAAGAGTAGGAACTGAAATCCGAATCCTTATAACATGTATTTTTTATTCCTTACTATGTAACCACACGATCTAATGTACTTGCTTACAAATTAAGGCTAGTGTTTTAAGTAATATTAAAGCAACATAACTATTTATAAACTCAATGTTGAAGAATGATGTAGACGATTACATTCACATATTTTACACTAAAGTTAGGAAACGGCGATACCATAAATAATTAAGAGTTTATCTCTCATCGTTTATCCTAATCATATAATTATTAGATTGCATTATAATAAAGGAACTTCCAATCACGAAAATATATTTTTGACGCGATGAAAAAAAAAAATTATCCATTTAATTTGAGTGATTTTTACGAATTTTATTAATGAAAGCGACTGTTGATGAAAACAAAAATACTAAAATAAAGTTTTAAGATATTATGCTGGATCTTTATTTATTTATTTTTCAATATCAACAGATGGGTTCTCGTTTCAAAAGCAAGGCATTGGAAGAGCAAATGGCCAACATAATAAGGCAATGGCATTCCGAGGTGAGAGAGAGAAGGAAGAAACGATTAGAAGAGCAATCATTTCAATCTCCTCGTACATCTCTCTCCAATGAATGGAACTCCTCAATCGTGATGAATCCCTTTAGTCTTGATTCTTCTTCTCAAGGAAAGCCAAGTACATCTACATCCTCCCCGAAAAACGACAATGCATATATTTACTCTTCCAGAAAAGGAGAAATAACGGAAGAAAATGAAGGTAACATAGAAACTTTTATAAAAGAAACTGATGACTCAGGCTCGTTTAGGCATGAAATCCGAAGAGAGTAAAACCTACATGAATCCCTTTGGGAGAATTAAAGGATAGGAGCCCATATTTATTTGGGTTCAAGCTCAAATAAATTATAAAAGGTTTTAATTATAAGTAGAACAAACAGAGGATATGTCATTGACGCTGCACATTTGAGTGTTAAAGTAGATGTTGAAGTAGTGTCAGGGACCTCTAAGTTATCAATGATATTATCTATTTATATCATTTTTAATGATGTTTATCTTCTCTTTATACCATCAAAATCTCTTATTCTCAATTTAAATTTGAACCTAAATATTTATCCCTTCACATATAATCTTTTATATTATCTTGTTTTGCCATGGTGCACTAATGGGATGTACTTATCTAGAGGCATAAATATATAACATGAATTACAAATAAGGTGAATGAGCAAATCATTTGCAAGCTACTCAAAGCTAATTCAATATTTAAGTAGAATTCAAGTTTGATCTATTTAAGTAGTTTATTAGGTTGATAATAAAATTTATAATATTTAGCTCAAATTAGCATACATATTTAATCAAGTTTGAGTTGAATTCAAATATAAATCACATTGGAGCCGAGTTGAATATGAATATTATTTTAATTATGAGGAAAAAAAATTAAATAAATTGTATATAGATAAGTTTAATCAACTCAAGTTCAAGTTTAAAATTATAAGTTTAATCAAACTTGAATTAAACTTTGAGTTTTAAAATTTGATATTAAGTTTAAATTCAATACCATAGCGATTTGCCTCAATTTTTTATAGCCCTAACTTCTGTATTATGTACACTTTTTTATTCCATACTCTATAAAAGTAAAATTGAGAATAATACAAGGGTTTTATTTTATTTTCCGATGACACAATGGATTGCTAAATATCAAAATTCCAAAGTAGATTTTGGTTTTCTTAATATAAATAGCTTACAAAAAAATAATTGAACAATGGATTTATATTTTAATGAACAAGTTCTGATGAAACATGTCCAGCTCTATTATGTGCTATTTCGTGTTTTTTTATTAGTTTCCCTTTTTTTTTTTTTCTCGATTACTTGGGTAATATGCATTAGATAAAGTTAGTAATTACAATTGTCCCGAGTTTATCTCTTAGCACAATCTGCTTTTAAGGGAGCATGACCATCCCAAGACAAAATAACTCCAACAGGAGCATCAGCAAGTGCAATTTTTACAGCACGAGTACAACTATGACTAAGTAAGGCATTTGTCCAAAAGGAAGATAAAACATCCTGAGTCAAACTGTCAAAAAAAAAAAAAAAAGAAATCATTGATCCTTGCCGCGCTTGTCCAGCTAGCTAATCTACAACTTAGTTGATCTCTCGAGATATTACCTTAATCCTCTACCTGCATATGTACAAGATATGTTTTCCAGCATGCATGAACAACATGTTTGTATTTAATTTTGGCTTTGTTTTCTCAATTTAAAAGGTCAGCTACAACTTTAGAGTCTAAATTTCGCGTATAGAAAACATTGCCTGAATAGGAGAATCCACGTTATATGCTAGTTCTCAATAAATTATAATTATTTAATCTACTACTCTTCCTAAGTCAAAATTGTGTCCATCTAGATTCTAATTATTATCATCCATTCATCCTCATAACTTATATGGTGGTACAGGGGTATTTCAACAATTGATATTTAAAATTTTCCAATCTTTTCCCATTATTCACCATCCTCAATCCACAAAATTCACCACTATTGATCCCAATATTCACATATCCATCACTAATGATCTCAAATATGTCTTTTTCCCCCACCTTTTTCACCATGATCAATCCATTAACATTACGATTTCATCAACCACAAGTCTAGCTATACATATTTGGCCACTTTAAAGATTATGATATAAGTTGATATTAATTTATTCATAGCTTTAAAATAAGCCATGTTTATTGAAGAACGCTTTGAAAATGATGATGATAAACAAGTTAGAGTCTTATTTGAATTTCTTGAAAAATTTATTTAAACATAAATACTTCTCTTTGAAAATTATTAACTTTTCAATATCAAAAACCATCAATTCAAGAATCAAACTATAACATAACAATACACATCATCAACGTATTATCAATACAAATAACAATAAGTAACAAGACCAATAACATAATCAAATCAATACCCACATATTCATACTCAGACCTACCAAATAAGCTCAATGTAGCATAGGCATTATAAATAATCAAAGATCTAACTAAGACTACTCGAGTATGCTCTACTAACTATCAGATGAATCAATTAATATGATCAAACATAAAATCAACTCCAATGCATATATAAACATAAACCCCACTACATGGTTCAATACATATACTAAATCAATTTCAAAAATTCTTTTTTAATCGCAACCATTTTCCATAGCATGTAAAGACTCAAATCAAATTGACTTACACAAGAGAAAACAAGCAAATATCTATTTACGCATATATAAGACGCATACACCTATGTTCATCTTCACATCAAATTTTTATCAAATTCAATAATCAAATAATCAAATATCAAGAATATATTATTTATATAAAGAATCATTCAAATCAAAAGGTTCAACTACAAAACAAAACATCAATAATGACATAATAGATGAAGCAAAAATGCAAGCATTTTACTAAACCTATTTAACTTTGATTTAATCATCAATCCATCTCTAAATATCAAATTTCCAACAATTAACGAATCAAAACCCACATCAAACTTGAGACTTAGAAAGCTTATGCCAAATGAAGCTTTAACACCTTTAAACTCTTAGATCAAATCTAAATAATCAATCATTTACACCTCTTGAACTCCTCTTTGCATCATAACATAAAATTAATACTTAAATTAGTATATTGCACCATAGATTAGAAGATTCTTTATAATATATCTGAAAGTCGTGTTCAAAACTATTATACTACACCATAGATTAGAAGATTCTTTATCATATATCTCAAAGTCATGTTCAAAGGAGATCGAAACTCACCAATGAGCATGTCAATTATAAATACCCTAGAATTCTAACAACTTTTCTAAATCTTCACCTTCCTTCAAATTAATAAGCTAGATTTAGTGCTCTTAACATTTAACTTGAAATTAATGCTTAGTTGAATTTGAACTAAAGATTATTACCAAATTAGATGGAGAAACTCGATTAGCTCTTCTAACACCCTTGAATTACCTTAGAATTGATTAATAGGAGTTTAAAATGGATTGGAACTTCTCCTAGTTCCTTCTACTATAGGGTGAAAGAGATGAGAGGCTTAGAGAGTACTTTCTTTCCCAGACTTTTCAAATGATTTTATTACAATCTCTTATAACCAAAATTTCCCCCTGAACTCTTCATTACAGGCTAAATTGCCACTTATTCTCACTGATTAAAAGGTTTACTAAAGCTAAAAAGGGTAATTGATTGAA
Organism: Lumnitzera littorea; assembly: GCA_024138015.1. NCBI lineage: Eukaryota > Viridiplantae > Streptophyta > Magnoliopsida > Myrtales > Combretaceae > Lumnitzera > Lumnitzera littorea. Next base: position 25,511,454 of record JAMXBB010000002.1, on the reverse strand, counting down.
TTGCACCTTCTAAAATATTTAAATGAATAAATTACTTAAATACCCAAACATGATTAATTATAAGTAATGCTATTTTAGGAAATCACTTCTTTTGCCTTTGAAAGTAATTGGATAGAACTTTTGAATTACCATTTTCTCTTGGCTTGAAAATGCCCTTAAATTACTTAAGTTACTTCTTGCATTCAAGGTATTTCAATTTTGGAAAGAAATATAAGGTATTATCATTCTATGGTAATTAATTGAAGATTAAAAAAAAAAAAAAACAAAGGATCTTAGCCCTTCAAGACTATGTCAGCAACTAGATATTTAAGATGATGGACATTAAAAATCACAAAAGATCTTACTTAATTTGTTTATCATAAGAAAAGAGTGTGTTTTAGAGAAAACCATATTTTTGAAGAGTTGAGATACAACTTAACCCTACTTAAGAGCTAGTCGAGTCTCTTAGAAAAAAAGAAACTATAGAGGCACTCACATTAGTAGGACAGTGGAGAATGCTAAGAAAGGATGGAATACATGCTTATTTTTCTAGGAAATGATGGTTAATGTTCATTTGTGGAGAATTTAATTAAAAACATTTTCCCCTCCAATTGAATCCCTAAGCAAATCAATCAAATCCAATTTAGTGTTACTCTTAAAGCAAGAGAAAGCAACACATGCAAAGCAGTTTCGCTTGATAAATCTTATTACTATTCTTTGAAGATAATAATGAAATTCCTAACTGTATGACTAAGACCATATCTAGATTCTTTAATTCATCTTATCTAATTAAGTTTTATTTTAAGGAGAAAGGCATTAGGCAACATGATCCTATTAAATGAAATTATTTATTGTTGTTGCAAGAAGAAAAGGGTAAAGATGGATGGATCATTATCAAAGTAGATTTAGAAAAAGCATATGATAGATTAGAGTGGATTTCTTATATCGGGCTTTAGATAGCTTAAATTTTCATCTTAGTTGGATAAAACTAATTGATGCTTATACCTTTAATACTTCTATAAAAGTACTTACAAATGGAATTCCTCTTTCTGCTTTTATTCCTTCTTGTAAAATTTACCAAGATGGAGAAAGAAATTTACCAAAGTAGATCCTTTGTCTCCATATTTATTTATTATAGTTATGGAGTTTTTAGTATGCAGATTAAACAAGTAGTCTATTCAGGCAGTTAGAAATCTTTTGGGGTAAGATATTACATGTAGCTTTTGCTGATGATATTGTGCTCCTAACAAAAGATTCAAACAAAAATGCTTGTATAATAGAGACGATAATGTAGGAATTTTCAAACCTATCAAGCTTAAATGTGAATAATAATAAATCTTTAATCTTTTTCTCTCATGACACCTCCTTAGAATAAAAGAAGAAATCAAGCAAAGGCTAGAATACAAGGTAGTCGATTCCTTCAGAAAATATTTAGGTTTCTTAGTTAATTAAAGCTTAAAACCTAAGACTTTATAATTAAACTTTTACTATGGGAAAGAATTGACCAAAAAAAAAAAAAGCTTTGTGATTGGAGGATTAGATGACTAAGTACGACAAGGAGACTTATACTGGCAAAATATGTGCTTAATGCTCTCCCGACTTATTATATGTAGATTAGAAAATCACCACAAGGGATTATCACTAAGCTAACACAAAGCGTAGGAAACTTTATCTAGAATGGTTTCAAGGAGAGGGGAAAAATGCATTAGGTTAGATAAGAGAAAATTATAGCTCCTAAATAGATGGTCTAAGCTTGTCCAGTTTGGATGGAATAACAAAACATGTGCAATTAAAGGATTCCGGGAGCTAAAAGAAGAAAAGTAATTTGGACAAAAATGATTAAGGCTAAAGCACTCTATTAAAGAAGGAAAGCTCTACCACTCAAATTCATTCTCCTTCCACAAAGAGCTATGTCAAAGTTAGAAGTAGATTAAGGGTAAAGGTTTCTACAGTATGGGAAATAGAAGGACACAAGCTTCGTTGCATAAGAAAGCCTTAAAGCTAACATTTAAAGTAGCTTAGCTAAGAGAAAATAAATGGGAGGAAGGAAAAATTAGGTTTTAATTATCTTTAATCCTAATAAATCACAGAGTTGCTAGTCTTAAACTCTTAAGCAAATGATATTAAAGGATGCTCATTATATAAAGAGTAAACCCATCTTTTGTCGAAATTTATAATCAATTAATTGCAGAGAGTTATCAAAACATAAGATACTAGAATTAGATTTAGAGCAATGTATTTCCCTAAAGTAAAATCATTGCCATAGAGAATACAATGAGATTGTTTACCCACTGCTAACAATTTGAGAATAAGGGAATTTTGAATAATGCTTATTCTCTTCAATGCAAAGAAATGGAAGAGATCTCACAACATGTTTTCTAGGATTGCCTCAATCTAGATAATATATGTGAACTTTATACTTGAATCCTTTCGGGGGAATTCAAGATCGCACTAGCCTAATTAATTGGATGTAAAGAAACTATCAAGTTGAAATGAAGTAATTATATGAAATCCAACCCCTAAAACTAGTTATATTTGACTTCATGCTTTAGAAAATTTAACAAACAAGAAATGAAAAGCTCTTTCAACCGAATCTACAAACTAATTCATTGCTAAACTAAGAGCTTCTGCTCATGAATATTAGAGTAACCAGAGAAAACCAATGGATCTATATGTAGCAAAAGCAAAAAATTTGATGGAAACCACTTGCATTAGGTTAGATGAAGTTCGATATTGATAGGTCCATTATCCCATCTACGGGTTAAGCATCAATTGGTAGGGTATTGTGACATAATAATGGTAAATGGACTTTTAGTCTCTCAAAATATTTAGACAAATTGAATTTCATCCATCAAAGTTTGAGGTGTCTATTAGGAATTCAATTTTGTTTGCGAAAAGTATACAAAAATTCAAAATAAAATGGATTCTTCTATGATTGTTACTCTTCTAAAGAATGTGGATAATCTAAAAATCAAATATTACTGTACTCTTGACAGAAGGACCTAAGCTTGCTTCTAGCTTTGTATTGCTCATTTAGACCTGCATAATTAGCAAACTTGACATATCAAAAGACATTAGAAATCACTCCGATACTTAAGTCAGTGAGTTAGTTGAGAGTAAACAACCAATAGAGAGTAAACAAAGAGATAGTAACTAAATTTCGAGTCTCATTATTTGGAGGAAGTCGAGAGATACTTATAAGAGAAAGAGAGAGAGAGAGAGAGGTACAATTAATTTAGCAAGTAATATCACAGAGGCTTTCCATATCTTAAGATTTGAGTTGGAAGAATCTTATATATAATTTCCTTACTATATCTTATTTGATAGCCTCCCTTCATTTCCTTTAGGTAGATGGGCTTTTGGTTGAGCCCAACTTTGGAAGGGCTAAAGGAAAAATGCACCACTTATAATTACAATATTAATATAACTTACAACCAAAAACTTACCCTCCCTTCAGATACCAAGATTAAAGTCATAATGAGGAAGTTTAATGTAGCATCAAATTACTTAGCTAGTAAAATTCAAAACAAACATGAAGACCAACTTTTTCTTTATGTACCTCAAATAGGAATTTTAAATGTTTTGCAAAAGGACATGTATAGTTTTGGTTTGTATAAAGAATTTCAAACTCCTTTGTTATGCAATAGAGTACAAGACTTTGTTTTAAAAGATGAAAGTAGCTAGACAGTACATTGTATTTTGTTTTATTTAATATAATGCTTCTTTTATTATTGGAAACAAAAATTGCTTCTTCTTTTTTTAGGTTTGGCTTGTACCATAATATTAATTTTATAGGAAATTTCAAATAATCCCCTAAATTTTGATATAAGTACATATTAATCATTTAAATTTTTAAATGTTGTAAATCATGTCCTTAAATTTTGATGAACGAGTAACATAAAAGATGTTTCTCTTTTTAGTTAAAAAAAAATATGGTAGAGTTTACAGGTCTTGAAATACATTTTCATAAGGTCAAATGGGTGTTTCCATGTCTATATTAAAATTTAGCAAATTATTTGTAATCTATCAAAGTTTAGGGAATGATTTATAGCATTAAGAATTCCATAGGTAAATCCATGCTTAGCTAAAGTTTAGGCATTATATATATTTTATCTTTAATTTTATTCTTTGTTCTTTTACACTATATTTGAAATGAGGAAAATGGGAAGGAAATAATGAGCAGGGAAGGAAAATGAGGAGAAAAAAGTATAATTTCATTATTTGTTTTAGAGCAAATGTGAAAGGGAAAGAAAATGGAAGGAATTGTTTCCGTGGACGCCACGATTATTTTTTCCCTCGAAAGTAGAGTGAAAGAGGAAGAAAACGGGAGAAATTATAACCATAAATCCACCATTCTTTTTACTTATGTTTTCTTCATCTTATTATTTTTTACAGGCATATTAGTAAATTTATACTATATTTTATTTTGTCTTAATTATTTATTAAAACTCCTTCCATTTTCACTCCCACCATTGTCCAAAAGAAATCAAATATCCATAATTTCATTGTTCATATTCTTTTCTCTTACTTTTTTTTCCCCTTGGTGATTACTTTCCTCATGCCAAACATAGTGCTAAGGTAAATTGCTATATTGCCCTATTAAGAGCTTCTATAATCTCATCATCTATTTTGATGAAATTAGTTTAACCATTCATTCCATTATTGATTTACATTCCTTTCAATTTGAATAGTTGAATCCACAACTAGTTTAATAATTTATATTTAAAAAAATGTAAATCTAGTATAGAATAGAGTTTTATATGAATACGGCCTCTTTTTCAGAAAAATATTATGGAAAAGATCTCATTTTAAAGAAAAAAATATAAGTATAGTATAGAGAAGGTGCATACATGTTTTAAATATATTGGATGCGTCGAATGTGCATACATTGGATGTGCCTTCACTTATTAATATTTGTTACACCAAAGGTACATGCATTAGATGCGACTTCAGTATAATTTATTATAATTGAAGGCGCGCCTTCACTATATCAACTATATAATCCCAATCTACACAGCCAGACTTCATTCTTACTTATATCAATTTCTAAAAATTTTCAAAACACAAAGAAAACTTGAGAAAACCCATAGTCGAAATATCAAACCATTTCTTAACGCGAGTGTATATTTGAAACAAGTAATAATCTATAATTTATAGGTATGTTTTTTTTTTTTTTTTTATGTTACTAGTAATCAACATTATGTAATTTTTTTTTAAAAAAAAGTGTTACTTAATTACTTAAATTTTGTAATTATAGATATATCGTAAATTATGTAAATTATTAATATTTCATGAAAATTTATTATATGTTGTCTAAATTTAGGAATTTTTTGTATTGCAGTACATAAGTTATACGAATGTGGTTATGAAAAATATTGGATTGTAGGTGGAAATTGTTGTGTGCATGTATATATATATATATATATATATATATATATATTAGTGTTTTGATTGTGTTGTGTCAAATTAAATATTTAAAGTTAAAGAGTACGCGACGTAGCTTAACAAGATGATTACGTGTATTTTGTAAAAGTCCAACTTAGATTGCAATTGAGGAGTTCACGGTGGCGGGCCGGACAAAGATGGATGATGAGGAGAGCTAAGCTGACATAGGAGAGAGACTATTGGGCACGAGGCTTGCTCAGATCAGGGGTGCTCATTTGTTTTTGACGTAGTTAAGGGAACACTTTTGGATACTTCCTCGTGGGGCAAATGATGAGATGGTCCAACAGTACGCGCGTGCGTACATTCTCAACTTGATGAGAGGATTCATGTTTGCGAATAAATCCTCCAACCTTATTCACCTGATATTTCTATCATTTTTAGAAGACTTCTTAGTAGTTAGGGCAGCGCTCGTTTGGCATGGTTATACTAATAGCTATGCTTTGCCTCGACATTCAACGCACATGAGCTTAGAAGAGCCGCGATTCTACTATAGGTCTGGGCTTAAGATAGATTCCTACATGTCGCTAGCCTCCTCTACCCTCCCCCCACCTAATCGATATGGGCTTATTATAGACAAGGATAGGCCATTGGCGGCTAGATGGAGGGTAGTAAGGGATACGACTCAGCATCATATGTATGTCGTAGATGCGTATCGTACAGTGTTTGACATGCAGATAATGCAATAAGTATGATATGATAAGTTATTCTCTTTGCTGATCTTTTCTCGTCCGTAAGTGATAACCATCGTTATTTCACTGATTTTTTTTTTCCTTTTTTCTTATACCTGCTGGGTGACACATTTGGACTACCCCGGTACCATTCATATGTTTTCACATCATTGAGTGGCGCTTTCCAAACCATATTGTTTAGCAGTTCGGTGGATACCGATATGTCCTACAAGAAGTCAGCACCTTAGAGCAACTCTACCAGTTGGACCTCCGGAATAGAACGAATGTTGACTGGATCAATATATACTCTTCCTACATCTAGGCTTGGGGAAAAAGAGACGGATTCCTAGTACACATCTAGAGTCGTCGAAGGGTCGATGATAGTTACTAGCCGTGGTATAGATAGATCACCCAACAATACATTACACACCACAAAGTTGTCATCGGCCAACTGATATGTACATCTAAAATCTTCCATTTTTTTTCATACATACATACATACATACTTGTTATCATATGTACTGACAACTATTTTTCTACTTATTTTAGGTGGACTTGCTCAGAAGTGTCAGATTGACACTTGACTATCCTACAGCATTAGGTATTGTAAATGGGGCACTTTATTTCGTTGAACAGCATAATGACCTTCTCCTATACCTATAATAGGAGGGCATACATGAGCCACCCTATGTGGACCAAGGCGTGGAGCAAGGATCACCTACTAAGGAGAATATGTCAGCTTCTCATGCACTACCTAGAGGTAGAGATAGAGTTTGAGGAGGCAAAACTCGAGCAAGACGTCGTCAAGCAGACCTTAGTGACAATATCTCACCACATGTACATCATTCCATTGACCTTAGGCATATTTGCGGGGGATACAGCATGTACCTTAGGTCAATGTTGCCTCTACTTTAGGAGTCGAATTTAGCTTCAAGACTGGATCTAGCTCTTATATGACTCCTAAGTTTCAACAACATCTTGATCTTATGACTCTACTAGCGCCTCAAAAGCGACGTTTCACCTCTATACAGTTATCCATGGGTGAGGGCATCACTCAACTGCATTTGGCCCATCTAGTTGACCCAGTTTCTAGGAAACTTGATCTCGACGATCCACCACCTCAGCTTATTCGGTCACATGATAAACATGGGCGTTCACTTTTTTCTTATGCCATGAGGACCTTTACATGATGTAGGCATTAATACATATGTTTTGTTTATTGTTTTTATTTTTGTTTTCCCCTTTTTTAGTCATTATATTGATATTATTATTGACTCATTACAAATTTTATATATATACTGATTATTCAAAATATAATTTACTTTTCATCAGATAAATGATGGCATTCACTTCTTTCTCATGCCGTAAAGATCTTTACACGACATAGACGTTGGTACATATGTTTTGTCTATTGTTTTTGTTTTCTTCTTTTTTGGCCATTGTATTGATGTTATCATTAATTTATTACAAATTTTATATATATACTGATTATTCAAAATACAATTAACTTTTTATCAGATATTGCAGGTTAATGCATTGTTTATTTATCCTAGTATTGCAATTTATAATTATTTTTTCTTGTGTCCGACTCGTATGGTCATTTTGTATGCTTATTTCTTCCCTACTTACTATTTTTGTTGAGACATTCCATCAATTGTGATTTTATGTAATTAATTACTGTATTAAATTTTTTATTCAATTTACAAGTTAAGGGTTAAAAGAATATTACTTTATCATTTTGAATTGAGAGAAATTAATATGTTTAATAATAATTATTTTTAATCAAATTTAAACTGAAGGCGCATATATTGGATGTACCTTCAGTATAAATTTTAATATTAAAGGTACATCTAATATATGCACTTTTAGTTCAAATTCCAAATTCATAAGTTAATAAAGGTGTATATATTGAATGCGCTTTTAATATTAAAACTACTCATAATTGAAAACATATATAGTACATACGTTTTCACTATATAATATTACTGTTTTTTTGAAAACAAGTTTTTTTTGTAATATTTAAAAGAAAAAAGGTCACATTCATATAAAACTCTATGGAGTAATAGGTCATCCAAATCACTACCAAATAAAGCATGACCATAAAGAAAATCCCTATTTTCGAACCATTACATCAACCGAACGAACTGACTTAGGAGGGGAAAAATCATTTATTTCCATTCCCTCTCTTTTTTTTTTTAACCCATTATTTTTTTCCTTTTGGCCAATCTTTTAACCCATTACTCTTTCCTCATTTCCCATATATTCTTCCTTTGACCGGGATTGTCATATTTCATTACCCTTGTTCTGTTCCCTTTTGTCTCTGGAACTTTCTTCTTCTTGGTCCACCTGCAATCGCGGCATTAATCGGAGCTGGTCTGGTAGGGACTGGGTCGCTAGCCGCCATGGACGACGTTGGCATGGTATTTTCTCTGTAATTTTCTGATCCTTTTAGTTCAGTTCTCTAGGTTTGTGTTTCCTTTTCTGGAGATCTCGTTTTCTCTTACTATCTTTTTCATTAATATAGCGTCTGGTCTTGACGTGCAAACCAATTACATAGAATTTTAATCGAAGCGCGTGATTTTTATTCATTGAAAACCTATGGATTGGAAATGAAATAGATGATCTTGTGCATGCATTGATCTACCTTGCATGTCGAGTTGCGTATGGTTTATGGTTAATTAGGGTTAATATCTTTGTAATTCGGAGGTTTGTTACGATAGAAATTGTTATCTGGATCTTGTTTAGTGCTTCGGCTGTGCTGGTTTGCAAATGATAAATTTAGCATTTTGATTGCCAGTGCTCTTCTATAAAGAAATTAAAAGGATGAGTAGTTATAGTGGAACGATTACATTTGAAGCCAAAAGTGTTATTTATTTAAAGTGTCCATAGGGAGAAGTCTTAGGCATTTGAAGTAATTCCGTTTTATTGCGTAATCATATCTTCTTATCCTCCAATTTTCTTTAATGATGAGTATTTCAAGCATTTCTAGCCGAAATAGCCTTAGCTATATAACATGCAACGGTCTCTGTCTGTCAAGAATAATCATTAATTAAAGGCCATGAACCTTGTATCCTTAGTAATTAGTATGAATCATGGATACTGTACATGTGCTGGGGTTCTGGTTACTCTTGACTTGTAACAAGTATTTGTTTTGGAATCTTTGGTGACTTTCATTCCTGTGTTTCCGTGCATCCAAGGTATCTAAATAATTTGGAAGAACAAGAGAAGTCAAGATACAAAGATTTGAAGGCTAGATTTGAACTAGCAGAAAATGACCCAGCCAACGCAGAACAGAAAAAAAACACAGAAAATAAAAAAAAAAAAAGGAAAAAAAAAAAACCAAAAAAAATACTTTGGGTTTTGATTATTGTTTACAAATTGTTGAACTTCTCGGATGGATCAGGATGAGTTATGAAGTTTTCATTTGAAAGCACTGGGCAAATTTAGTGTGATTTTCTTACATGTAGTTGATGTTGATAATTGATATATATGGCTGTGCATATTAGTTCTTTGTTTACTAATGTATACACTTTATCATTTTCAATTCTTATTATGATTTGTTTTTATACTGATTGTACCGCATACAATTATCCAGTCATCAATATGTTAATGGGGTCATCAATGCTTGTAGCGTAACAGGACTTCATGCTGCTGTGATCATATGAGATCTGTTGTCTCGCATTCAACAGAAAGGAAAACTTCTGATTCCAAGGATAGAAAAAGAAGACATTTAAATTCTGAAATGATGATTGAATGACATTGTGAGTTGTGCTTCTGTTGCAGGCCGATACGATTAATGATGCTGAGGTCAAAGGGTTTAACCCAGGATTGATTGTGCTTCTTGTCATAGGGGGACTTCTATTGACATTCCTTGTGGGGAATTATGTTCTTTACATGTATGCACAGAAGACCCTTCCTCCGAAAAAGAAGAAGCCAATCTCTAAGAAGAAGATGAAGAGGGAGAAATTGAAGCAAGGGGTTTCTGCACCAGGAGAATAAACATTTTGAGCTGTCACTTCTTGTTTTTGCTGTGCCGGAGTAGTCAACCTAGAAATTTTTCTTGGCCTGCTATCAAGAGTTATTGCTTATCGTTGTTTCTCATACTGAGAATGATTTGTATGTTTAAGCATAAATTTCTTGATGTCGGTTGTACTAGCTCAAATAATGCTTTCTTTATATTTCACATGCTGCCTGTTACGTATTTGTCATTTCTTCACCACTCGAGCGACAGCATGAAAGTCTTGTTAATGCATCGGCAGAGGAAGCATATATATCCTTGGAGGAGGTTGGTAGTACTAATTTGGTGAGATAAGAAGTTGCCTTTATATATGAATGGCTGTTTGTAGATGACTGATGCTGTCTAGTTACCCGAGATGGGACCGAATATTACTAGCGGAATCTTGTGGTTGAGTTTCAAATGGACATGCCCAGGAAGTCTGGCACTTTGCAGCAAAAGTAACGTGTTGAATGTTGTGAAATTTGCAACATAATGCATGCGTGGTTCTTATGTATCTACTATCTAGGATTGAAGTTCCTTCCAAGTTGGTTTGGTTCGAAACCTCCACGACTATGAGGGCACCTTCATGGAGGCTTGGCCATAGGCTGGATCTGACCTGGGCCGGCAATGGAAAAGGAATCCGCCAGGTTGTTGCCCGATCTTCCTAATGAGGAACTGGGCGGTCTTCGCTTGTCTCTAATGAAATCAGCTAGACCGGCTCCCGGACTACGAACGGCAACCAGCTAGGATTGCCAGTTCCTAAAACCGGATTAGGATCGTGGGAACTGGGAGCTGCTAGTTTAAAACCCAGGTTAACAGGTGGACACGATGATTCTATGGCAATGGCGGTCCCTGCCACAGCTTTTTTTCTGCAAAATGAACTGCACAGAAACTTGGATCATCCCAGAGGGACTCACACAGGGCCGCATTCCCATGACGGTTTTGGTAATGGGAATGGACATGGTAGATTTGGCCTTCATTTGGTATTGGGTTCGTAGAGTATATAAAATATATGATCTAGGTTACTTTTCTTTTCAAATTATCATATTGGATGAAGATCAATTCTGAGTTAGATGAACTGCATTTTATCAGTTTTAAATCTTATTTATGATCATTTTTCCCACTCATTATCAATGAGTGGGATAATGAGGTGGACCTGGTGGCAACAAAATCACCTTTCTTCTCATCAATGTCACTTCATGTTGCAAATGTGTATACTCATTATTCACTGTAATCCGAAAGAAGGCGATACACACCAGAAAACAAGAATACAAATATGCGCAAGGGATGTATACCATGCAAAATATAAACATGACAACGGTGTCGCATTTTGAGTCTTAATTTGTTCTGTGATGGAAAGATATTACACCTACATCAACTGCAGGTTGTGGCGAAAAGATTCAAACACACAACTCAGGACTGATTATAGTTCATTAAGATAATCTTTCATGCCCTCAAGCAGTCCGGCCTATAACCTGCTCCATTGGTGGGTTCATAACCGGGACTGGCTGTGCATGGAATCCAGGATGAGGCACCCTACGGCGAAGTTCACGACCTTCTTGGCACAGAGCACATGGATGGCAAAAGACGTGAGCAGCCAAATCGCATGTGGACTCACATTGCTCGCGCTGTAGGTCACCCTCGATGAAACTTCCACAGCATCCACATGAGTTGTGAAGCGATTCACAGCTCCCCTGCCCAACCAAAAGGAAAACAACAACATGAACTTCCAAACATCAGCTAGAAATCAACCAAGTAACTATATTTGTATTGCCTTTCGATTTTCCACACAACTATCACTCAAGGAATCAAAACTTATGGAGAAGGAATATCATGAACTTAAGCCTCATCCACGCAAACCCATATTTTCCATTTTTCCATTTGGGCCAAGTTAGCAAAAGCCAGTTGAGTTGGAATTTCTCCATGGTTAGATCGTAAAAGTAGCTATAGAACAACTGACATGTTAATTCTTCTATTGCGACTAAAGCCAATTCCCCAAACAATAATCTCAAAAGTATAATCCTTGTACAATTTTTCCTGATTTCTTTCTAGTTGCTTTACCTAGATTAATATGATTGTTACATAAAGTTTGGGATAAATTACACCAGTTATCCCTGAAAATTTTTAAACTTACACAGACATCTCTATATTTGTAACTGTAGACTACAGTCTTTTGACATGCATCAGGCCTACCATTATGGGATTTGTTAAGAGATATTTGTCTCTTAACAAAACTTATCCAGGGTATCTGTGTATCAATGAAACCCATAGGAGTACAATGTCATATTGACAGGGGATGACCATGTACGACTTAAAAAGAAAAAAAAAAAATGGAGGCATCTACGTGATTTCAAAAATCAAAAGTTCTAAGAAGGATTGATGCAATTTTACCCAAAAGTTTTAAGAATGGTGTAAAAACGCAAGCAATTGTATGAACAATTCATCAAAGCACCAAAAATCTCATCAACTGTCAAAAACAACAAGGGAAACAAGATTTTTCAATTAACGAATTGCAAAAAGCGGGCTGTTTGCGTTGTGGGAATCTAATGAAACGGCAAAAGATCATTTGAAGCTTAACAATAAAAGCATTAGATCATCTGATTGTCTTAATAGAATGACTAAATACATCGGAGATTCCATTTAGTTTCACAAGAGGGTCCCTTTCTAAAATCTTGTTGATATGCTTGTTATCATTGAGGAAATAGAATTCACAAGAAGAAGACGGGAAAAAAACAAAAAAAAAAAAATTAGAACAATAGCAAATAAAACATGCCTTTAGCAATGCACAAAAGCAACATGAAAACCACACGACATGAACTTAATTATTTAAAGCATTGACTTGGCAAATAACAGACATGAGGCTGCCTAATTGCTAGAAGTGCAGCGACCGAAATGCAAGGAGCAGACGATTGTGAGCCGTGAATTTCATCATACAACATAAAGACCAATGCAGAGGAGGTGCTCTTCATATATATAATTTAGTGAAAATAAGAAAAACAGAGGGGATTACTAAAATGGGATCTGATCTTGACGTCTGCATCTACACACGGGGGGGAAAAAAATAAAAAAAATTGTTACAAAGATAGTTGCAATGGGCAAGAAAAAGCTATGTAATTTTGCAATGCATTAGGTATAAAACCGATTTCAAATCAACAGACAAATTGTTGGGAACATGACTATGCTAGCCTTGGAAAATAAGAAGAAGAAGTTACCTGAAGATTGAACCTGCGACGAATGGCTACACGGCTGCGGTATGAAAACCAAGGTGCAAGGATGTTTCGACCAAACAATGATATACCGATGAGGTAAAGACCAGTATAAGATAAGCAGTGATTAGCAAATGTCCCGGAATCAGATGAGTCAAGTCTCTCCGCATTGCTTGCATATAGCACACATGGGGCGACACATCCAAGGAGACCTATTCATAGTCTACGATGTTAAAAACAATAAACAAAGAAAGTGAAACAACAAGCAGTATTCATTCCTTCCATATTACTAGGGATTTACAAATATCTACACAAATCCCACTTTTGTTGAGAGAGGTTAAGACTCGTTTAAAGGCAAAAACTTATATAGGAATGAATCACAGCGATTTGATTTATGATATTAGAAGCGGCGGATGCAGGATTTTGGAAAGAGGGTGGTACAAGAAAGAAGAACTTTTCGAAATAAGCTTGAACGATTCTTAATCTTGAGGGGGTTGCGGGCTGCAGAGATTGGCAGTCTCCCTCTCCCCTTTCTTGTCCGCCATGGCATATGTGTGCCTAGGACTTGACAAAGAACACATAGAGTGATACACCGAGTGGATTCCAACATGATATAGAACTAATAGTAATCTATTAACCCCTTTTTCAAAATTCAATTCTGCTTACCAGGTAATATTCATTGTACATGTAACATCATAAGCCATGAAAAAGGAGGAAAATGAGAAAATATATAAATCAAACAGACCCTACTCTGTAACATCACTAACATAACATGTGAAAAGAAAATCATGATCATTAACACCATCACCTGACAAATCATGATTTGAAGCGGATTTTCTCATCACATAATCATTACTATCGATCGATAAATCAAAATATCATGGATTTATGCTCAAAAAACAACGAGAACTCACAAACTTCAAGATCGCTGCTAAAGAAGTCATCGGTACGGCCAAGACAAGTGCAGAGACCGGAGTCCCATTGGGTGCGAGGCATGGGCTCCCCAACCACGGTGACTTGTCCCAAAGGCAAACCATTGACCATGGCGGTACCATCAGCAACTTGTACTGGGTGTTGTTTCTTGGGATCTTCTGGTTGCTGATTCTTCAATAATAAGGGGCTTGTTTCATCTTTTTTGTTCTTGTCTGCCATTTTTCTTCTTTCTGCTTTGATTCACCGGATTGAAGACCGTATCGCTTGTAGTTCCGTTTTCGGAGACAATTAAGAAGACGGAGTCCGAATGGTTAGGTTAGGTGTGGGTTTTGTATGTCAGTCAAAGTCAAAGTTTGCCGCGTTTTCTACGGGAGGAAAAACATAGGATGAGTTGACTTCCACTCCTCCTCTTCCCTCGTTTTTCAGTTTTTTTTTTTTTTTTAATCGGTAACATTTTATTCGTGGATATTAAAGCTCATATTTATGCGGTGATATTTTTCATTTCATCCCTAAGAATAACGGGAAATTTAAATAACATCGATCTCCTTATATATATATATATATATACACACACATATACATTTAAAAACCTTTAATTTACCGATTGAATATATATATAGTTGTTAAAATTATGAGTCAAAAATATTATATAAATTTATAATTTTATAATATTTTTTTTAATTAAAATAGATGTAAAATCATTTCTATATAGACGTTTAATAAAATTATGAACTTTTATATACAATTTTATCGATTTTATACGATCTTATATAATTATACCGATTCTATACATTAAAATAAATAGTAAAATCGCGACCTTAACAACTGTATCAATAATAGGATTCTTTAATCCATCTTTTTTACCAGCTAAATGACCATAAAAAATAATATAATAAAGATTTCAAAGGTTAGAAAATAGATTAGATCATCAAAATGAATATAAATATCAAAATAACCTTCGAGGTTCCCAAAAGATAGATTTTTTCATCTAAAAGTCCAAACTTTTGAACAAGTGTTTTTTTAATTTTAATTTTTATATTTTATTAAGTTAATAAGACTTTATTGTCTTGTACATTTTTAATTACATATTTTTAACATAATTTTTCACACTTTAGCTATCTTTTCTCTTTTACCCATATTCTCTTTCTTCGTATTAGTACTCTCCGTCGATACTATTTATTTTTCTCAATATCTCTAATTGTATGGTTATGTTTAATTATCATATTTTTGCAAGTTGATAAAAATCATATTGTAAATATTCCTTACTTTTATAATAATTTATATTTTGGCTTCTCTATAAATATATATATTTTTCTTCTTCATTTCTCTCTCTCTCTCTCTCTCTCTCTCTCTTACATACACGCACACACATATACATGTATATTTTGCACGGTATGAAAATTAAAAATAAAATAATGAAATTTTTATACATTTAACATGTTATGTTATCAATATTTAAGCTGTTACATTACTTTATCTTGTATTTGCACCACCATTCATCGTCAAGGTAAACCATTGAAATATTCTTCTTTATTTGAACTATTAATATTTTTACTCTCTAATTTAACTCTTTAGGTATGTTAATTTTCCCTTATAATTCAACCCATAATCGTCACTAAATTTTTCAAAGTTGCAGTGGTTTAAGTGAAAAAATAGAAGTCTTGGAGAGATAAATATATTTTTCTGAAATTTCCAAGAAAAAATTGTATTTCCTATCCACATGAGGCAAAAGAAGTTACCTAAAAGATGAGGTAGTGATCTAAAAGTAAAATACCATAAAATCTGTTATCCGACATTCTTAAATGGATAATTCTATTGGACGTGCACGATACGTGGTTTGCAAGTTCACAAGTGGAAGCCATTGAAAATAAAATAAAATCANAAGTACTTTTATGATGGGTGACAATCTCTTCACCATTAGGGAACTATAAATTTTTCTAACCGTTTTGCCTAATGTCTTCCTTGGTTTTAAAAGCGACATTATACATAATATAACTATTAAAATCACTTAACAATAATAAGCTACCATCTTCTGAGCCTAAAATCCTATTAATATCTTACTCATCAATTTTAATTTGTTAGCCATATACATAAAATACATTATAAATACAATCTCATCACAAGCTACTCCAACATGCAATACACTAGTGTTAGGGTTAATTTTATTAGTCAAATTAGCATAAACCATCCTCACAAATTCTTCATGTACATTATTTGGAAGACCCAAACAATCCATAATACGATTTATAGTTACATTTTCCATGTCTGGAATACTTGTCTTTGCTAGCAACCCTAAATCAACTACTCTCCCACGAGGTACAGCTTAGTAGATAAACTTGTCAACCCTTGTTCATGTATTGTTGACTAAAAAGTGACAATCACCACAATCTCACGATTAACTAGCCTATTTTGACCACTTTTGAGTGAAAGCATGCTTACCCTTAACATTTTGTAAGGAAGTGGTTATAAAGAGAAAAATAAGTGTTTAAGGGGTTATGGTATGTGAGAGAGAAAAGCTTAAAAACCAATTACAAAGAGAGAAAATCATGATATTGATTGGGGGTTTATGTGTTTAAAACATGAGTACAACGAGATTTTGGGGAAAAAAATGTGATTTTTAGACAGTAGAGAGCGAATGAGGGGCACGGAGATAGGAATAGTAAGTGTAGGGTGAAATGAGAACTATAAATTTCAGTCACCTCATTTAGAGTTATGATAGAGCCACTCAAGAGGGATGGATGAGTATGTTATGGTCGGAAGCAAGGGGTACTCCATTTGGATGCCAAGGAGAACTATCTAATTAGAGTGGTTTAGTAGTTCCCCTTGAAAAAAAAGAAAAAGAAAAAGAAAAACAAAGATTCCGTCAAAAACCTTCTCTATAGTTATGAAAAAGAGATTTTTCAATTTCAAATCAAGTAGATATATGATAATTTCCTTAATGAATTATTAGAAACCATTAAATTCAACTCATCTTTTAACCTATTTTCATTTTTCTAGTCTAAAGTCAACAATAAAGAGAGAATTCTTATACTACTACTACAAAAATTTGATATGAAATAGTACATGCATGATATTATATCACCTAGCATAAAGAAAAGAATAAAGGAATTAGTTAGTTCTTCATTTTCTCTTCTTCTTCTTCTTCTTCTTATTTTCACATTTGAGATGGACTTCATCTGGATGCTTACTTTGTATTCACATAAAGTTCAAAAACTACAAAAAGGAAAAAAAAAAAAAATTTCATCTTAAATCCGAGTGAGCAAGTTTCAAATGCATATTTAAGCAATCGACAACAATTTCAAATTACATCAAAGACAATTCACAAAATCACATGTATGGTAATTAAAATCAACCAGGATAAGTCACTAATGAAATAAAAAGATGATTGGCATGCTAAATCAGCACAATAAGCTTAGAGAACAATATACACAAGTTTGATATGTCAATAAGAATGTACAAACCAATTTGTTGATTTAAAAAATTGATATTTGTATAAAACACTTCTTTGGTTGAATGAAAATCAACTTTCACCTTGCGCCAACATTCCTAATTCTCTACATAAAGTGAAATGTCTATCCTCTTTTTAGGGTTTTTTTTTTCTTAAATATTAGTTGTCAAATTGTTTGTATCAATAAGTTCAAAGCACATGTCTTCGTTTTACACATGATCACGTATAATACGATGCCAAATTTCTATATGTATAGCCCTTAGAGTGTTGGATATGATATTTTGTTAAATTGATTTCGTTGGTATTATCACATTCAATTAGCTATTTTTGAAAATCATAGTCATAATCGTATAAGGTTTGTTTTATACAAAGAATTTGAGTTCCATAATTACCAATGGCTACATATTCCACAACGGGTGGTTTATAATGCTACATTTTGTTTCTTTAAACATGAAGCTAATGCATTGCTAAGAGAGTAGCAAGTGCTACTTGTGTTTTTTTAATCAATTTTATATCTAGAAAGTTGGCATTAATACACCCTATAAGATCAAAAGAAATAAACTTGAAATACCACATTTTGAGTTCAATAATGCCCACAAAACACCTTAGAATGTGTTGAATGAAACTTAAGTATGACTCCGTTTGAGCAATATTGAAATTGTGACATAGATAAATTGAAAAAGATGATATTAGGCCTTGAAGCGGTTTAACTACTTTCCACATGGAATTACCATTTTCATCTTTATCAAATTCTGAAGTGATTTTACCCTTTTCCTTTATAATACCACCCAAGAAGTCAACTCTTGCCACTCCCATGGGATATTATTAGGTCACATGACCTCTATAATGGTGAATTGTGATACACTAAGTTTGAGTAAATTTTAGTTTGAATTGGTTTTTTAAATTTTATTTTCTAACCTTTTTCTTTTCAAATTTCTTTAATTTTTATTATTCATTATTATTTAATTTAATTTAATTTATTTAACATCATTATTTATTAAATTAATTGCCATAAACCGATAATTAGTGGACACATATCCATTAACTAATATTAATATATAATGACGAAACATAGGCCCGAAAAGTTTATTTTTGTTTTCCTCTTTCACATGACAAACCATTGTTGAAACCCACATCATTGCACTTCCCTTGCAGCATGTTTGATTGTTCATGAAGATTGAATATTGCTATTACTCCTTTATAACCCAATTCCTATATTTACTTAGCGAAATAATTATTCAATAGAATTCCTATTACTTTGAAATGCAAAATAGCAATTCTTTTGTGATTTTGATGGAACTCCTTGCTATTTTTTAATCATTTTAAATATATTCAAAGCCAACTCATTAGATCCGAAACAACAATTAAGGTTGAAATAAGGTTATATTGGGATTTTTAAATATATTTCTAATATACTAATGCAACTTGAAATGCAATTAAACAAAATAACAATCATTACTACTTTATTATATTTTTTAAAATTCCGAATTCTATTCCTATTTTATTTTATTTCGTGAACTAAAACAAAAAATGTGACTAATGCAAAGTGAAATTACAGCAGTCAAAATCAAATTAATAAGAAGGGGCAAACTATTTTTTAAATAACGGCTCGACAAAACTGATGTAAGAAATGTTGTTCGATTTTGCTTTGGTCGAAATTTACAAAGAAATCACATTGAAGACATAGATTTAATTGCAAAAATCCACTTAAGGATCAGGCTGCGCATGAAATTTGAAGAACTCATAGGTTAGAGTTGCGATTCAAAATCGCTTTTTGTACATGCTATTTATAAATCAAAGCCCTTACCTGCAATGTTTGTGACAGTTCATGACGCATCTAATTCATTTTCACAAAATTAACTAACTAAAAATAAAAAAAGAAAAATCAGAAATAAAATATAGCTACACACATATATATTAGTAGATGTGCATCCACGTTGCATGTACTATAAAATAAATTCATTAGTGTAATAAAAAAAAATTTATTAACAAATGTATACTCACATTGTGTGTGTACTATGAAATAAATTTGTTAACATAATGAATAAAATTATAATAAATTTTGTTTAAATAATCATAGTAATATATTTTGCCATATAAGGGAGAAGGTTTGGCTTTTGTAAAAGGAAAGTTGTGATATAATGAGAAAATGGGTTTAAGAAATATGTGGAGAAGATGTGTATAATATGGTTAACAATAGAAGAGAGCATAGTTGAATATATATATATATATATTCAACTATGCTCTCTTCTATTGTTAACCATATTATACACATCTTCTCCACATATTTCTTAAACCCATTTTCTCATTATATCACAACTTTCCTTTTACAAAAGCCAAACCTTCTCCCTTATATGGCAAAATATATTACTATGATTATTTAAACAAAATTTATTATAATTTTATTCATTATGTTAACAAATTTATTTCATAGTACACACACAATGTGAGTATACATTTGTTAATAAATTTTTTTTTATTACACTAATGAATTTATTTTATAGTACATGCAACGTGGATGCACATCTACTAATATATATGTGTGTAGCTATATTTTATTTCTGATTTTTCTTTTTTTATTTTTAGTTAGTTAATTTTGTGAAAATGAATTAGATGCGTCATGAACTGTCACAAACATTGCAGGTAAGGGCTTTGATTTATAAATAGCATGTACAAAAAGCGATTTTGAATCGCAACTCTAACCTATGAGTTCTTCAAATTTCATGCGCAGCCTGATCCTTAAGTGGATTTTTGCAATTAAATCTATGTCTTCAATGTGATTTCTTTGTAAATTTCGACCAAAGCAAAATCGAACAACATTTCTTACATCAGTTTTGTCGAGCCGTTATTTAAAAAATAGTTTGCCCCTTCTTATTAATTTGATTTTGACTGCTGTAATTTCACTTTGCATTAGTCACATTTTTTGTTTTAGTTCACGAAATAAAATAAAATAGGAATAGAATTCGGAATTTTAAAAAATATAATAAAGTAGTAATGATTGTTATTTTGTTTAATTGCATTTCAAGTTGCATTAGTATATTAGAAATATATTTAAAAATCCCAATATAACCTTATTTCAACCTTAATTGTTGTTTCGGATCTAATGAGTTGGCTTTGAATATATTTAAAATGATTAAAAAATAGCAAGGAGTTCCATCAAAATCACAAAAGAATTGCTATTTTGCATTTCAAAGTAATAGGAATTCTATTGAATAATTATTTCGCTAAGTAAATATAGGAATTGGGTTATAAAGGAGTAATAGCAATATTCAATCTTCATGAACAATCAAACATGCTGCAAGGGAAGTGCAATGATGTGGGTTTCAACAATGGTTTGTCATGTGAAAGAGGAAAACAAAAATAAACTTTTCGGGCCTATGTTTCGTCATTATATATTAATATTAGTTAATGGATATGTGTCCACTAATTATCGGTTTATGGCAATTAATTTAATAAATAATGATGTTAAATAAATTAAATTAAATTAAATAATAATGAATAATAAAAATTAAAGAAATTTGAAAAGAAAAAGGTTAGAAAATAAAATTTAAAAAACCAATTCAAACTAAAATTTACTCAAACTTAGTGTATCACAATTCACCATTATAGAGGTCATGTGACCTAATAATATCCCATGGGAGTGGCAAGAGTTGACTTCTTGGGTGGTATTATAAAGGAAAAGGGTAAAATCACTTCAGAATTTGATAAAGATGAAAATGGTAATTCCATGTGGAAAGTAGTTAAACCGCTTCAAGGCCTAATATCATCTTTTTCAATTTATCTATGTCACAATTTCAATATTGCTCAAACGGAGTCATACTTAAGTTTCATTCAACACATTCTAAGGTGTTTTGTGGGCATTATTGAACTCAAAATGTGGTATTTCAAGTTTATTTCTTTTGATCTTATAGGGTGTATTAATGCCAACTTTCTAGATATAAAATTGATTAAAAAAACACAAGTAGCACTTGCTACTCTCTTAGCAATGCATTAGCTTCATGTTTAAAGAAACAAAATGTAGCATTATAAACCACCCGTTGTGGAATATGTAGCCATTGGTAATTATGGAACTCAAATTCTTTGTATAAAACAAACCTTATACGATTATGACTATGATTTTCAAAAATAGCTAATTGAATGTGATAATACCAACGAAATCAATTTAACAAAATATCATATCCAACACTCTAAGGGCTATACATATAGAAATTTGGCATCGTATTATACGTGATCATGTGTAAAACGAAGACATGTGCTTTGAACTTATTGATACAAACAATTTGACAACTAATATTTAAGAAAAAAAAAACCCTAAAAAGAGGATAGACATTTCACTTTATGTAGAGAATTAGGAATGTTGGCGCAAGGTGAAAGTTGATTTTCATTCAACCAAAGAAGTGTTTTATACAAATATCAATTTTTTAAATCAACAAATTGGTTTGTACATTCTTATTGACATATCAAACTTGTGTATATTGTTCTCTAAGCTTATTGTGCTGATTTAGCATGCCAATCATCTTTTTATTTCATTAGTGACTTATCCTGGTTGATTTTAATTACCATACATGTGATTTTGTGAATTGTCTTTGATGTAATTTGAAATTGTTGTCGATTGCTTAAATATGCATTTGAAACTTGCTCACTCGGATTTAAGATGAAATTTTTTTTTTTTTTCCTTTTTGTAGTTTTTGAACTTTATGTGAATACAAAGTAAGCATCCAGATGAAGTCCATCTCAAATGTGAAAATAAGAAGAAGAAGAAGAAGAAGAGAAAATGAAGAACTAACTAATTCCTTTATTCTTTTCTTTATGCTAGGTGATATAATATCATGCATGTACTATTTCATATCAAATTTTTGTAGTAGTAGTATAAGAATTCTCTCTTTATTGTTGACTTTAGACTAGAAAAATGAAAATAGGTTAAAAGATGAGTTGAATTTAATGGTTTCTAATAATTCATTAAGGAAATTATCATATATCTACTTGATTTGAAATTGAAAAATCTCTTTTTCATAACTATAGAGAAGGTTTTTGACGGAATCTTTGTTTTTCTTTTTCTTTTTCTTTTTTTTCAAGGGGAACTACTAAACCACTCTAATTAGATAGTTCTCCTTGGCATCCAAATGGAGTACCCCTTGCTTCCGACCATAACATACTCATCCATCCCTCTTGAGTGGCTCTATCATAACTCTAAATGAGGTGACTGAAATTTATAGTTCTCATTTCACCCTACACTTACTATTCCTATCTCCGTGCCCCTCATTCGCTCTCTACTGTCTAAAAATCACATTTTTTTCCCCAAAATCTCGTTGTACTCATGTTTTAAACACATAAACCCCCAATCAATATCATGATTTTCTCTCTTTGTAATTGGTTTTTAAGCTTTTCTCTCTCACATACCATAACCCCTTAAACACTTATTTTTCTCTTTATAACCACTTCCTTACAAAATGTTAAGGGTAAGCATGCTTTCACTCAAAAGTGGTCAAAATAGGCTAGTTAATCGTGAGATTGTGGTGATTGTCACTTTTTAGTCAACAATACATGAACAAGGGTTGACAAGTTTATCTACTAAGCTGTACCTCGTGGGAGAGTAGTTGATTTAGGGTTGCTAGCAAAGACAAGTATTCCAGACATGGAAAATGTAACTATAAATCGTATTATGGATTGTTTGGGTCTTCCAAATAATGTACATGAAGAATTTGTGAGGATGGTTTATGCTAATTTGACTAATAAAATTAACCCTAACACTAGTGTATTGCATGTTGGAGTAGCTTGTGATGAGATTGTATTTATAATGTATTTTATGTATATGGCTAACAAATTAAAATTGATGAGTAAGATATTAATAGGATTTTAGGCTCAGAAGATGGTAGCTTATTATTGTTAAGTGATTTTAATAGTTATATTATGTATAATGTCGCTTTTAAAACCAAGGAAGACATTAGGCAAAACGGTTAGAAAAATTTATAGTTCCCTAATGGTGAAGAGATTGTCACCCATCATAAAAGTACTTCATTTGATCCTTTGTCGTAATTACAAGCTGAGAAAGTGCAATCTTCTCATGAAGCTTCGTAAATGTTAAGACATGTGGTGACGAGTACAAAAGTACATCATGCTAAGATATAATGCATAAATCTTCTGATAAAAATGAGATAATCAAAACACAAAATGATATAAGAGACAATCTATAATTTGATCTTATTAAAAGATTGTTTAATATAACACACAAAACTCAATTAACGGTTGTTCAATATATATAGATATTACAAATGAGATCTAAGTTATGGGGTAATTCGTCACATTCTATGAGTAAATTGATAAAACAAATATGAGAAATCCATCTCACTAAATCCATAATAACCTTTTTACTGAGAAAAAAACTCCATAATAACCAATTAGTTTAGCAAAACCTTGAAAATTGTCTACTTCGTTACAACTTATGCCTTTGTATAGACTAAATAATGAAAGGGAAAATATTATAGTTTATACCCAAACTTTACCAATTTTTGTAAATTTACATTTATAATTTGGACTTATTCAATTATACACCCAATTTAGATTTTGTTTGCTAATACACTTTAGTCATTTTCAACAACATGCACTCATATCGTTACAAAAAATACGAAATACAAGAAAAAAGTGCAAATTTGAAGACATTACAAAGACGTCAAGCAAAGGGACATTACAGTAGTCGTTACCTTAAATTTATACGTTTACGTAGTTTTAGTTATCAAATTATTTCCCAATTGGAAGTTTACTTGCTATCATTACTACATGACTATTTTTCCATTAAAGATAGCTAACCCAATCATCATTATAAACCAATAGCATGTTGGCACGTATAATTTTAATGTAAATTATTTTGCATAGAGTGAATTTTAATTTTATTCGTTTTGTTGCATTGATTTCATTTAATTTTGTCGCTTCCATTTTATATTTTACTAATGGTGTCTGTGTGTGTATATATATATTTTATGTAGATGCATAGTGACATTTTATTTGTTGATTAGGAATTATAAAAATAAAATACAACCTATGTTACAATATTATTAGTCTTTTATGATGGTTAGATTAATGGTCCGTAATGGAAAAGGATAACATAAAGACAATAGTAATTGAATTTCTGATTAGGTGTCAAAACGAAGAGGCTACGAAGAAATTCTTTTTTCATTTCTTTATCTTGAACTTTGTGAAGAGATCCATTCTATGTCTCTTTTGTTACGAACAACAATTTGACAACTTAAAACTTAAGGTGTGAGATTATAAAAATGTAAAAAGTTTAGGTGGTCGCTATGACATTGTCTCCTAAATAAGATAACTTCTAATAATATACAATCCTTTCTAATTTTTAAAATTGCTACATTTGCAACATCAAGCCATCATAAACCTACAATAACCCTCTACTCCTTGACCTTTTAAACTTCATGTCAAATCTCAACTTCATGACAAGGAAAAAAAATGATTTGAAAAAAATTGTTGAATTCATATAAGTAAATTTACAACTAAATCATACACCTTTCATTTAACAAAACTATAAATATTTCGTGAATATAAAATAGTCTATCATGTCTCATATGATATAAAAAGTATGTCTTTAATCATATATAGGTCAAGCACTAGAACTCTATCTAATCCCTCTTTCGACATTGCCTCTTAAAATGGGCTTACCCATATGGCCTTGAAGTCTCTATAATCATGGAAGAGTTACTCAATCCCAAATGGTGTGATATAAGTGGAGACTTATACCATGCACAATGTTGTAGATCTATCAGCGTAATTTCATCACCATATATCAAAGCCTACCTAATTCATATAAAAAGTAAGAAGCTAGTAGAGTCGCTTTAATAATGGAGGCTAGATTAATAGTACATGTAAGAAACAACGTGAGATCTAATGTGAGTTGTAATGAGATAGTAGGCGCTAGAATGTTATATCATAATGATGCATAAGATATTGAAGAGTAGAATGTAGCTGGCGAATCTAGAGGAGGAGAAGGAGATTGATTTAGTAATGGAGAAGGTGATTGATTTAAAGGTGGCTCCTAACAATGACCCTTATTATGGTCTTATATCCTCAAGCAAACTATATGAGGTGTAGGGACTTGGACTTGTCTTAGTGATCTGGAGGGAATATTGTGACTCTTTTGTGGCCCTTAAGAGAACCTGCCTAGTGGTTAGTAATGCTCATAACTTTTGTAAAGTGCTGGCATTTGCCTACATAAAAGAAGAATCAAACTATATTAACACACATGTTAACCATATAGATAGAGTGATGTGGTTTACATGTTTTACCAAAGTTCCAAGCATTACTTTAATGCGTTGAATTATTGATGAGTAACACTATGGTGCTACGAATAATACTATGGATTGATTCTATTAGCTAATACATTGTCAAACTTAAGCTACACTATGTTAGATCGTTGCTCCCATCACATTCAAATCTACGTTGAATGTTGCCTCCTCCAGTGTTCATCAATCTTCCCTCTAAGGTTAAGCTTATGGAGAGATGATATCATGTCATAAGTATTTAGGATATGCTAAACCCTACCAAACTTTCATGCCGCTCAATTAAGAAAGTGCCACATCGTGATATGGAAGTAGATAAGTAGCACTCATGCTTACCAAATGTTACTACCTTGTTTGTAGTAGGGGGTAAGGCATCTAGGATCTTAATTGTGTATGGGATCTAGATAATATGCAAAATACACCTTTGGACAAGTATATAACAAACTTATATATTGTGATCATGAAATCGTGAACGATATCATATCAGCACCAATATTTGCCAATCTAAGGTGTCCTTATACTGTCCTACAACACTTGTAGAAAGCAACGTAATGTCGAGTGGCAATTTCAATAGCTTACCTCGTGGAAGATACATTTAGCATTGTAGAGGGGTAAGTAAGAAATCTATCCTATGCTCAGATTTGTAAAAGAATAACATCTCCTTCCCATCTCCTATACGAAAGCATTAGTAGCATTACACAGGTGCCTGTACAATCAAGCCAAGTATGCTGACCTCTAATTATATCCCATTGTAGCTCCAATGTCCTGCAGAAGAGGAAAGAATATCAAATGTATTAAGATAGATGATTTACCGACGAATACAATCCCTCCTATCAATTGTAGAATGTATTTTCATGAATACCACATAATAGTCTCCTCATTCACTTTGGGAGGTAACTTTTTGAAAGAATTCTTTAACTATGACATGCTACCCCACTTATTAGAAATATTGTGTTGTTCAAGTCTAACTCCCAATAAGCGTTTGTAGTTGTTGCCTATCCTAGGTTGGTGCTCTCAATAACTACCTAACCAATCATGAATAAACCCAACCAGATTGAGACATCCTATAATGTAATAGAGACCTCTCTATGTAGCATATGGAATGTATGTATCTCTTCTTAGCCCATTGATGCTTCCCATTAACAATAGACTAGCTAAGTCATACTATGAGAAAATTATAAAAAACTTAGAATTAACACTTGAAAATTATGCAAGCTTAGTCGTTAAATTGAATGGGCAAATTATTCATATAATTGTCTAACCCAAATTACACTAGAGTGATGCATGTCTTGCTATGCGAGCAATGATCTACCAACTATATCAGATCTATCTACAAAAGGAACAATGAAGAAATAGGTCATTCAAGCTGCAAGTCATGTAAGCGATGTATAGTGTAATATGAAACAATAATTGTAACAATCAAATATTAAATGCATAAAGTAATCATTGAAAAAGCATGATCATATGTCATAAAATGGCCCACGAACCCCCTCTTCCTTCACTCGACAGCTTCTTCTGTTATGCCCCTACTTCCCATATTAACTACAAGAATATTTTGATAATAGCTCTCTAATATTTATTTCATTATGGTACTACTTAGATCGGGGTTTGCTGCCCTTATTTTAGGTAAGTACAATGTTTGGATGAATGAATGATATTGTACATTTGGCCACTTACTCTAGTCTCCATGGAATTAGAAGCTAGAACGATAAACAAAATGATGATGCATCTAATAATAATACTTGGCAACCTTTTGCATATAGGCTGTTTTAATGTGTGTCATAGCAACAAACACATGATATCTTGTAAGTTTGTTAGTTTGCCATTTGTACAGTTGCATTGATCTCTTAATATGTTTACTGTATAACTATTACCACCTTATTAACCATATCTCGTCCTCTTTTTACTTGTTACAACCTTGAAGATCCCATTCATTCGATCGAAATCATAGAAATACCTTACATAATTATAGAACTAAAGTCACTACAGGTAAGCACCTTGCTTCTTTTAACATGTTGTATACTTCTGATTGAGGTTGGTAATCATAAACCCATAGTTGAAACCCCCATCATATGTTTGTGTTCATCTCTCTTTAGGGATATTCTAAAATTAGTTGGATGAAAATTCTTTCTTTTCTTCAATTCCTCCATATACAATCTAAACTTCTTCTCTTGTGCTTTTAGAAAAGGTTGTAATGACAAGCTTCTTCAATGGGGACTTTTATGATTCATGTTGAAATTGCTAACTACATGGTAAAATACAAAGCTGCCACTTTGCAAGGGGTTCTCGCTGTTTAAGATTCTTATGCTTAATTACCTTTACTATACTTGTAGCTTGGTTTAAGATAAGAAATATAGTCTGTTGATCATGATGAATGCAGACAACATATTACTTCAACAACATTAGAAACCATAACCAATAAGCAAATGATTATTCATCCATTAATGCAAACACTAGAGGGACTATATGGTTGGCGCCATCCATGTTGTATGTAATTAGCAATTTGTGGCCATATTTACCATACAAAAAGGTTTCATTAATGTTGACAATTGGCTTATGGTATTGAAATGTCTGTATGTATGGACCAATTTTCCAAAACGTTCTCCAAAAAATCTCTTCTTCTTCCTTGATGGTTGGCAAACCTTTCCAATGGACATGTGAACATAGGTCACTTAGCTTGATAGCATTTAACAACTTTTTACAGTTCCATGTATGACTTGTGCTAATCACTGTAGACGACTTCGATCACTTTCCTCTTGCCATCTTATACTCATCCCTTTATTATTAAATACTAAAAGGTGTTGAGGATATTTTGCTGATTACAAAAACCTTAAGATCAGATTTAATCCTAACCTGGTCTAGAAAACTCTGTGCTATAAAGCTCGAACCCAACTATTGATGTCCTTGATTTAATGCAGGATTAATATACGTGTGCAGACCTTCAACAATTGTAACTATAATGTTTTTGCGATTGTATTTTTGGCATTCATGTAGTTGCCATCTTCAATCCTTGTCTCTCTTTGTATAAGCAACAAACTTAAGCCTCTTATTTGAATCGCAACACCATAGACCATAATGGTGGTGATGCTTAATGTAGTATGACTTCATTGCATATATCAAATTGGATTTTCTTGCAAATTATATCCCTTTCCTTAGCTCATTTCCAAGACTCCCAAAACTTAAATCATTCGGAGATATAACATTCTCCTTAAATATTATGTAACCATCACTACCGTCCCTTTTATCAAAGGATGGAATTAGAAAGACGAGATAGTTCACTTAACCATGTTAGGCACTACAGTGTCTCTTATAATTGTTATTGGTGGCATTAGGGGCGGGGCATCATTGGATGTGTAGATCTCAATATTAATGTAGTGGTTACTCGTTGCATCCTCCTCATTTATTGCTTCTTATTTTGAATCATAGTACATAATATGGTTGACTTTCTTGATCTCTCTTGTAAGATCATTTCCAATAGGTAAATCCATGTCCTCATCTTTACTAGGTAAATTTATGTCCTCCTTGATCACTCTTGCAATGTCATCATTTTGTTCAAATATAGTTGGAGTATTCATGGATAGCTAAACTTGAGGAAAAAAGCATGACGGCCTCATTAAGTGTGTGTTTCTCTTGTAGTTATGGTAGAGTTATTTTGTAACTTGATAAATAGCTCCTGAATGAACAACCAACCAACTTATTTACCAAATTCAATAAGTCTCTCTAGTCTTGACATCACCATTGTTAATTATAGGGATCGAGTAATAATACTATTGTACAAAACTAGAGTTAAAAATTTCAATTGTATGTGAAATACTTTCACTTGATCGGTGCTAGGCTTAACTCAATGGTTTTACAGGTCTAACAATTATGCACAACCTACATCTGACCTTACTTTGATTTCTTCATTGGCCCCTTATCATGATATACCTTGTTTTTACCATGCAAAATATTCTCATGGGCAAATATCATAAATCCCACAAAATTCTCCATTTTCACAACCAACTAACAACGACACAAAACATTACATAAAATGGATGGAAGCAAAACTATAGCTTAAACATAGAAGTAAAAGGTGACATTGGTAATAGAATTGAACCTTCACCTATAAAGAATACACAAAATAGGTAAGTTTTTACAGAGAAAAATAAATTGAGGTTACAAGAATGTGTTATTTATTAGCTTGGTAAAACAAAATGAATTGCAATTTACTTATTTAAAGTTGACTAAATACGTGAGTCAAGCTCATGGAATACGAATTTCGATAAAAGAATAAAAAGAGTTGAAATAGTGGTTTCTATATGTGATTTCGGAGGGATAAAGCGTTTGTGTGTGAAGCGAGAGAAGATAGTTTGGGCATTTAACCCCAATTTTGATGGCCCAAAATGATTTATGGATCGCATGGCCCAAAGCGATTCACGAATCCCATTTGCTAAATGTGATTCACAAATCTTATATTTACATGCGATTTCATTACAACATCAAACATGATTATAATTTGAAAATGGCCAAAGCAGAATAAGAGATAGAATTTTGGATGGTATTTGTAAAGTAATTTGGCCGCACTCATTTTGAAAAAATAGTTTGCTCATAAGGGAACTGGACTTTTTCTCTCAAATTACTAACCCTCGACGTGTTCTATAAAATCAGTAGGTCAAATTTAACCGAGGCGAGACCAAAGGCAGGGCGGTGAAATGGAGCAATCTTGGCGCTATTACTGAACCATGTCGTTTCTCTTGACTCCATCTGTTTTCTTTTCTTCTTCAATATTAATACTAATAAATCCTCTGCATTCAAAAAACCCAAGCTCCTCTCAACTTCAACCTCAACTTGAACTTCGACTTCAGCTAAGCCCCTTCCCATAACATACATAACAATGGCTGACGATTCTTCCCCTCACAGAAAGGAAAGGGACCCAATCAAGTCTTCAGGTACCTGTTCGTCAATACATCAAACCCTCGATACCTCAACACTGTTATCTTTTCATGATCCTTTAGCTACATTTTAGATAATAATTTATGGGTACTAATTTTTGATTGTTCGCATGTTTTTGTACGACGTAGAAATGCAATATTATGCTAAAAGACAGTCTTTTTGGGTAATTTATGGTTCTGATCGGTATTTTCATCGTTAATGATTATATTTTGGAGTTTTTTTGGCTACGGTTTGGAAGGTAAAGTTCACTTTTTGAGAGCTAGGTCGGTGCACGGTTGATTGCAATTTACCCCCTTTTCTTAATCAATCCGGTTATGCGTTTGAAATTGCAATCTTTTGTGGGGACGTGTGCTATTCAGTTCTAGATGTTGATTTTATGTGTTGGATATGGTCTTTAGTGGGGAATGTTGCGGCACAAAGGCGGCGACAGCAGGCCGTTGCAGTGGGGAAGGAGAGGAGGGAATCTTTGGTGCGGGCCAAACGATTGTGCAGGGATGGCGTGAGTGGCAGTGGTGAAAAGGACGGTGAAGTTTCCCATGATGATGACATGATTACAGATGAGGAGCAGTCTGTTTTGGAAGCTCAAACTTCTGCAGCTGTTGAAGAATTGAAGGCTGCAGTTTCAAACCAGTATGCTTTATTCATAAGTCTTGTATTGTGATGATCTGTGGAAGTTTTGCAATGTTTGGGTTCAGCTATTAAGGTTTTAGTCTAATGGACTTTGAAAGCTGAATATCGAAGTTGAAATTGGTGTAGTGATACTCTCTTACCTTTTTTCTTTCTGAGCTATCTCCTCTTCCTTGTTATCCCTTCTCTTGTACTGTATCTCTCAGTTCATTTCATCTGGAGTATGTGCTTTTAGTCAATTTCAGGTGTATCATATTTATTTGCGACAAATTACGAAGTTCAAATACTTAACTTTATAAAGTTTGAAGAGTGATTGGTGGTGAGATTTTGCTAAATTGCGAACATATACAGTGGAAGTGGGTTAGGAGTTGTCAAAAGGAAAATCAGCGGATCTTAATATTATTGGGGTTTGTTCCATGTTGGGATGAATAACACTTTGGAAGATAATGTCATTATTTTGCTTTTGTCATGTAAAACTCTGTGAAAAGTTGTTTAAAGCTGTTGCATGTTAACCTTATATTTCTCATTTACCTCATATCCATTTTGTTTGCTTATACTATCTGCCATTTTCTGTTTAGGGGAAAAGGTGCAATGCAGAAAAGAGTGAGTGCTCTCCGTGAGCTAAGGCGCTTGTTGTCAAAATCTGAGTTCCCTCCTATAGAAGCTGCCCTCACTTCTGGGGCAATACCAGTACTTGTGCATTGTCTTTCGTTTGGCTCACCAGATGAACAGGTTTAAAGAATGTTCTTTATATACCTCTAGTTCTTAGCATATTGATTTTCTCACGTGCTTAAGCTAATTGTTGACTACTGATCTTCTGTATGTAAATGAGGTAGATGCAGCATGCTACAGAATGTTAAATGTTCAAACAAGCATGTGAAACTTGTATGGAATCCACTTCACTCTTAATGCAGAAAGTAATTCTGTGTAGATTTTCATGTTTTCTTGCAGTTGCTTGAGGTGGCATGGTGCCTTACAAATATTGCTGCTGGAAAGCCAGAAGAAACAAATGCACTATTGCCTGCATTGCCAATGCTTATTGCTCATATTGGGGGTATGATAGTTGACAAATTCCTTTTTAGGATGAATGGGAAATTATTTAATTTCTATCATCTAATAAGTAATCTATGTTCCACTTCATCAATCTCCAATGCAGTCTAGGTGAACTTTTGCATGCGCTTCGCATCAATAGATACCGTCCACCCTTGCTATGCAAGAGGTATTTTAAGATGATGGGTTAACTACGGAAATTAAACCCATACGTGCATCATCAGATTTTCCAGCAGTACAGTACATTGATTATGGGCCTTTTGTTTAATCAGAAGCAGGTTTCTCTGAGGTGATTCTGTTCCACCATTATTAGATCAACAGCATAGCTCGTAGAGGGCAGTGGTCAGATTTGACAGTTTCTCAGAAGTGTAGGCCCCCCTCCTCTTGGAGGGAAGGAAGGAGGGGGTTGTGCTGGAGGGTGGTGGTGTTTGAACTAGAACCAGGACTCGAAACCTAGGCCTGTGAGCGAGAGCATAATTATTCTTCACTAGATTACCTGGTTATTTTTTACTTTGCAACCTTGCTTGTGATTGTTTGAATAAGCATACTACCTCAATCAATTTATCCTGTAAATGTTGTACATTACTCTTTCGACTAACGTACCTTAGCTTCTCTCAATCATATTACTGGAAAGTTACATTTGTAATAGGAAATACAATTAGTCTTCTTGTATTTGAAAGGGAGAAAGATTAATATGTTGACAGTTGTTTTGAGTTTCTTATATATCTCAGCACTGATTTTTGTCTCCAGAAACATTAGTTATCGTTGTATTTGCTTTCACTTAAAAATCAACATTTATGTTGTTTCTAATCATGTTTTATTTAATTTTTTTTTTTTTATTATTATTAGCATTATTATGAACTCTTGCCCATCATTGAGATACTTGTTTCATGTCTTATTGGATTGCTTGAACAGAGAAGAGTTCCTTGCCAGTTGCTGAGCAATGTGCATGGGCATTGGGAAATGTGGCTGGTGAAGGAGAAGAGTTGAGAAATATTTTGCTTTCACAGGGTGCCTTATTACCTCTTGCAAGAATGATGCTTCCAAACAAAGGTTCAACTGTAAGAACAGCTGCTTGGGCATTGTCCAATCTAATAAAGGTACTGCTTCTATTCTAAGATCAAAAGGCTTGAGATGAATTTTTTACCTCATATGATGATGCAATCTCACTGTCAGAGGAAGGATCATTGAGGAAAATGTTTTGGATAGGCGTTAGTGATATTGCCAGTGTTGTAGTACAATGCAATGCCATAACATTGTAATTGGTGTATGTAGTAGTGGTTTGCTTTAATTGGAGCACTGGCATATGATGATGCAATCTCACTGTCAGAGGAAGGATCATTGAGGAAAATGTTTTGGATAGGCGTTAGTGATATTGCCAGTGTTGTAGTACAATGCAATGCCATAACATTGTAATTGGTGTATGTAGTAGTGTTTTGCTTTAATTGGAGCACTGGTGTAATCTCACTTCTCAATTAATCGAGGCCAAGTATGATGTATCTCAAATAATAAGCATCCTCTGTGTATAAGAGTTCAAGTCTGCTAGTATTGTATTGATTTGACCGTTCAATTAACCTCTAGATTGTTCTCCTTTTTCAGTAAATTCATTTGATGAATTTGCACATGAAATAAAATTCTAGTATTAGTTATATATTTTTGTAGTATGCATGTTGTTTTACTAGCTGCATATTTACTAGTGTGATTATATTCTCATTGCTCATTGCAATCTTGGTCCACCAGTTTTCCCCCTTCTCGTGAGATTTGTTTCCCATAGTGGTAGATAATCAAATTGCAAATATGGTTGTCTGTCTATGGTGTTGAAGTGGTGACTAGCAAGTAGTTCTACTGTGCACATCCTTGAAGGAACAATGCTTCTTCCGTCAACTTATCTGCCTCTTGTTTTTTTTCATTTTCAGTATGGTTGAAAAACTGAGAAATCTCATGTGGATGAATGCCTTTTTTTCTTTTTTATTTTTTTTAATGAAAAAACTAATTCCAGTAGCTCTATTCTCTTCTCATTTCATCATTTGTCATGTTGAAGATTGGTTGTTCATCCATCCTATCCATCACTGATGTGTTGACATAGCATTTTAAAATTTCATTTACAAAGTAACTTCAGTGTATCTTGGTTTGTAGGGACCAGATCAAAGAGCAGCAACTGAGCTCATAAAAATCAATGGAGTGGTGGATGCAATTGTGAGGCACTTAAGAAAAGCGTGAGTATCATTGATGATATTTCAGTGTACTTCTTGAATGCCTGAAAAGGGGGATTTTTATGAACAAAATGATTGTGACTGAGTATTTGTGTTGCTAGCGTGTTTTTTTTTTTTTTTTTTTAATTATATTATATATTATATAAATTTAACTTGTTTTGTTTAATCATTTCCATTCTGAGTATGTGCACTTTCTTGATTTAAAAATAAAAACAAGATTGATTAGTCAAACTATGTTGCAGCAGAAATAGCTGGTTCAGGTCTAGATAGAGAGGGCTTTCTTCCTGATATATAGTAATTTGCTTGGTGGTTGTGTGAGTTGTTTGTGGCCATAAAAATGAAATGACTATATGTTTAATGGTGCAAAATCTGATTATTTGTGAGATTCTAAGAAAAAATTGTTGCTCACGTTTTTTCTATTTCTTATGCATAGGGATGAGGATATAGCAACTGAAGTTGCCTGGGTAGTTGTGTATCTCTCAGCTCTTTCAAATGTTGCAACTAGTATCCTTGTGAAGAGCGATGTAATTCGGTTATTAGCAGAAAGATTGGAAACATCAAACAGCTTGCAGTTGCTCATCCCAGTAAGACATGAATTTGCTTTTGAAGAAACTTTGACAGGCTTCTTCATCCTTCCCCTTCCCCATCTTTAAGGATCGGATGATTATATATCTTGTTTATTTCATTATATATTATTGGCCAAACTCTTCCCATGTTTACATCCCACACAATTTTGGCCAAGAGTAATTTCCGTACATAATTTAATGATCCATAGAGTTGTGCTTTGAAGGTTAATGGATCCTGACTAAGAAGTTAGTCCTGTGCCTGAAGTTGCAATCTCTAATGAGATTTTCTCCAAATCCTACAAGAATATGATTGAGGAATCTTTCTTGATGTTGAGGATTAAGAATCAGAATAGTTGAATGTTGCAATTGCCAAATGCATCTCAACAAAATTCTTTGGATAGTGATAATCTTCTTTTGGTGCATCTTGGCAACTGGCTAATTTATGCATGTTATAATCATGTTAATGGGTTTATAATTTCATCATATAGATGATTGTAGAAGATTAAAGTTGGCTGGTATATGTTCAAATTGAAGGAGATTGACATAGAAACTAGATAAATAAGGCCAGTTATGTAGAATGAGAATGCAGATGAATTGGAGTTGTGATTCGAGAAAGATTCTTCTTTGAATGTCTTCCAAAATTCGCTCCCTATCCTTGATTTATACATGAAATGAATGTATCTTAAAATACATATCTAGTGATATGTATAATAATTTGCTCCCTATCCTTGATCTTTTTGCATGGCAATTGATTTGTGTCTGCCTTTGTAAGACCAGTTTACTTCTTAAAAGCTTTAAACCCATTTAGAAGCCATCAGAAAATACACAGAAGCTAAAGGGATTAAGAAGGTGACAATGAAGTGTTGCTATGAACTACTAGACTAGATATGTAGGCTAAAAAGAAAGCCTATTATCTATTCATAACCCATTTGTTATTTAAATGCTGTTTCACACAGGCTTTCTCTTAAATCCACAGTTAGTGTTGGAGAGTGGAAGGAGTCTCGAGTTTGGTTGTATAGTTAAAAAATGAAGTAATATTTAGGGCGTGTTTATTATGTCCATATTTTTGTGCTATAATCTTATCTTTATATTGAGCACTACATTGTCAACATGATTAGAAGGAAGTAGTGAAGATGAGAATATTAAGATGGATGCATGAGAAAAATAGGATGAGAGAGTTGGAGTAGCTTCCATTGATTAGAAAAAGTGGGAAGCATGATGGAGATGAGTTTGAACGTGTGCAAGCATGTGTTTTAGAGCTATAGATTAGGCACTACGAAACTTTAGAGATTCAAATGGAGTAGGGCTAGGGAAACCAAAAGAATGTATAACAAACAATGAAAAATGATATGAAAAATTACAAGTACTTGAATCCCCCTCAATCATGCACATATGGAAAACCTAACAACCACCACAAATCCCCCTTTTTCGTTTGATTTGGGGCTTCTTTGCATTAGGTTTGAAAATGAAGAGAGGGATTTATGGTGTTTGGTCGATGACTTTGTAAGAGTCTATGCATGGTTTGGGGATTTTTTGGTGGCACATGCATCTCAAGTAGGATTTTCATAGAATAATTGATTATTGTATGACATAAAAGAATACATGTCATGTGTTTGTTAAAAAATAAAAAAATCCAAATGTTAGTTGATTGCAAAAACATCAAAAGAAAAGTCATCTTTTTGTAATTTTCTTAAAATAATATGACTTATTTAGTTATTAATGAAGATATGTTTGTGTTGGAGTGCAATGGTAAAATGGGATCCATATAGTTTGGCTTCACCTAGTGGGAATAAAATTTTAGTGGTAGTGGTGTTGCATTTTATATTCTAATGCATACAATTATCAAATATATTTTTACTACTTGACAATTTTGTCACCCCACGGCAGATAGCTAGCTTTGGTCTTCCAGTTATTGCTAAACTTTGCTCCATTATGGAAGGCAGCATGTGGTCTATACCTGGTGGCCTTTTTTGGAACAGTATTCACATTCCTGGATCCATCAAGCTGAACCCTTCGATCATATACTACCCTTGCTGGGCACCTTCAAATTTCTGCTCCTTTTAACTCTATTAGAGTGAATGGTGCAAAAGTTGATTGGTATAATTTTGTATAGTACAAGAAAGCTATGCCTCGCCATTGTTTTATTCTTTGGTTTACTTGGATTAGAAAATTGTATACCCTTGACAAACTCAACTGTTAGGGCATCACAACACAATTTTCTTGCTATCTCTGCAATGTGCAACCTGAAGGCGATGATCATTTTTAACTGTTCTTTCTCATAAAGTATTTGGTTACGAGTCCTATCTAGCTTTGGCTGCCCATCATCTTTCTCCTCATGGCATCGTGTGGCAAATCAGCTCATTTATCCTTTGCAGAAGCATATTGGTACCTGGCTTTTGTTATGGTGGTGTACTATATCTGGAGAAGGAGAGACCTTGTTCGCCTGGGAAATCCCATCCCTAACTTTGACAGCATAGCTAGGCAAATTTTAAATTATGTAGCTGTTTCTTCCTAGCTCCTTTTTTGTATCTTTGAGTGGTTTTTCTTAGTTCCTTTTTTTTGTAAGCCTTTTGTTTTGGCACGTTTGGTGCTTTGTAACATCAGCTCTTCTCATTGATAAATTTATTGATTTACCAAAAGAAAATTATCAAATATTTTTTTTTTGATAATTTAGATTCATTAAATATGATGTAGTTTAATTAAGCTATGGTATCTTCCAGTAGTGAGCAGCTATAATTTACAGTCATTGGTTCTTAACCATCCCTTGCTGAGCTTTATAAAGACCTGCACCTGTAAGAGCAAATCATCTTCATTGGCTTTCCATTAATATTTTTGGCTTTAGTTAAGCACTGCCTCCACCCTGCAACAACTATTTTCACCTCACCATCTATTAGTAAAAGCTTCTGATAGCTGCAGTTATGCAGTTATTTTTGTTTACTAGAGGAAGAGTAGAATGTTGTAAATATTTGTTAAAATAAATTTTGAGAAGAGCTTGGAAAACATTTTCTGTGACAACTCACCCTCAGTTCAAATGCATCAACCAACACTCAGAGCATGGACTTAATCTACTCTAGGCAATATTCCCTATGCACAGGCTCTTTAGAGGCATTCCTGAAGTGTAGGAACTATCTTATTGTAAGATTTTATTTTGTTTTGTTGAAAGTTAGCATCCTTCCTAGGCATGCCAGGGAACATTTGGCGAGTAGACATTTGATACAGAAAGAATAGAAGAAGCAAGGCTAGTTGTAGTTTACAAATTAGCGGACCAAATCAAGTTCTGCTGCGGCCTCACACTTATAGGAAAACCATGGTGTAAACATGTACATGTACTGTTCTGGCAATACTCATTAAAGGAATGTCATACTTGAATGCTCTAGGTGAGTAATCTGCCAGGATCTTCAAAGCTTGGCAAGCATAATAACTGATTTTAATATGGTCACTAGTTTGTCTTAGTCAAATGTTCTAGATGACTATATGTACAATTCCTTCTGTGAGATGGAATATATGGAAGTGCATTTTCTTATTTTTTTTTCTTTGGTTTTTATATTTAAACTGAATTGAACTTTAATCACTTCCTTGTGTACTTTGAAAACTTAGGCCTACATGAATTGAACTATTGCTGTAGTGCTTGTACTGTGAGATTTCATCCTGAGCTTGCTATTTCAGGTGTTGAGAAGCCTGGGTAATCTTATTGCTGGTGATTCACATGCTACTCACAATCTTCTTATTCCAGGAAGCGAAATCACAGGTTAGGCTATTTTTTTCCTGTTGTGAAGACCAGACAATTTGCTCTTGATGCATGACAGGTTAACAAATTTCGGCGTTATGTCAATACAGATGCAGTTATAAAGGTTCTTGTCAAATGTTTGAAAAGTGAGCATCGGGTCTTAAAGAAGGTACTGTAAATCTTCAGCCTTTCTTCCATTGTGTTTACCTGTCTTTCTCTATTAAAGAATCTTTTATATGTAGGAAGCAGCTTGGGTGTTATCTAATATAGCAGCTGGTTCTATTGAGCACAAGCAATTGATATATTCTAGTGAGGCATTGGAATTGTTGATACGACTTCTTTCCTCTGCACCATTTGATATAAGAAAGGAAGTGGCATATGTGCTGGGAAACCTCTGTGTGGGCCCAACAGAGGGTGATGGACGGCCAAAGCTCATCCAGGAGCATTTAGTTTCACTTGTTCGTAGTGGTTGCCTTTCTGGTTTCATTGATCTGGTTAGGTCTGCTGATATTGAGGCTGGCAGACTAGGCCTTCAATTCATGGAGCTGGTAAGATATATGTCATATGGTTATTTCAGTCCCTGAGTTTTTTTGATGGAACATCTCAATATTTGCTAGAAGAATATATTATTAAAATTGACAATTGTAATGATATTATATTATTTTTTATTAGCTCGTATTATGATATTGTCAAACTGGTCTACTTCAAATGCATGAAATATCTGAATCATGAATAGAAGACTTTTACGAGAAGGTTTACCTGTCCTATTCATTCCTCCTATAGGTTGCTGAGAGGCTTGAAAGCGACCTTGCTTTATCAGAAAATAATGTTTGACTGTTCAAAATTAGTTGTTTCCAAGGAATGTGGAGTTACCATGTTTTTATGTTGGCAGCTTTGCTCTGTTCAATTTTTTGGATTTCCAGACTGAAATTTCTTGGAGTTAGGGTTTGCTGGAAATGTTGATTTATGTCATAAAACAAGTGATGATATAGTGATTATCTGTACTGAACTGGTTCAAGGTTTAGATCTAGGATTCTACTTGTAGAGAGCTTTTTGTTGTTTTCTCATCTAAAAGTTCTTTTTTCTTAAAATGGCCAAAGTGAAATTTGGCTGATCATGTATTTTTCTGTGTCTAGAATATTTTGAGCTACTAACTCTTTTCAAAGGAACAGAAGTAAATTAATACATATCTACCAAACTGAAGGATCAGAGATGGTGGCCACAAAGAAAAGAGGATTTAGAGATTATATATTGATGGAGCTATCAATATAACCAAGTCAAAGTAGGCTAGTTCTGGAGTTTCCACTGGAGTTGAGGAGTTGTGAAGCCTAGCCCTTCTTTTTTTTTTTTTGGTTTCTCATGATAATTATTGAGGAATTTGCTGTTTCAGTAGAGAAATTTCTTGTAAGTTGGATAAACTTTTCAAAATAAGGGAATAAGGGATATCTCAAGAATTTTGTAAGAACTGTAAAAAAATCAGGCTTAACTGCTAAAGGCAAGAATGCTACAGACCATCAATCTGAAAATCTTTCAAAACGGAGATCATGGGGGTGAAAAGTGTAGCCCTTATGTCAAATGATATCAATCATTGGAGGTCTCTTTTTTATTTTTTTCCTCCCCTCTCTCCCTTTCTCTCTTCTTTTTTCTTTCCATTTATAATTTGGTTTTATGCAGCTGCGTGACTTGGTATAGTGTGCATTACATGCAGGTTTTGCGGGGCATGCCAAATGGTGAGGGACCAAAGCTCGTTGAGCGAGAGGATGGGATAGGTGCAATGGAAAGATTTCAATTTCATGAAAATGATGACTTGAGAAATATGGC
Source organism: Lumnitzera littorea (assembly GCA_024138015.1). Taxonomy (NCBI): domain Eukaryota; kingdom Viridiplantae; phylum Streptophyta; class Magnoliopsida; order Myrtales; family Combretaceae; genus Lumnitzera; species Lumnitzera littorea. The sequence continues at coordinate 25,470,554 of JAMXBB010000002.1, read as the reverse complement.
AAATAGTTTAGTCGATAAATACTTCGGGGAGGACTATGGGATTGATGAATTGAGTTGAGCCAGGGTTTATGCATTTCAACCTTTTGCATTGCAGGTATGTAAAGTCGTAGGTTTGGCCAAATGAGTTGGTGGGTTTTTGCTGTATGACCATTGTTGATTTTCAAGATAAGAAGAGCTATCGATCTAGGGGCATATCAAACGATTGGCAATTCGCAAATGCTGGTTTGGTTGTTGGCATCACTATAAGAACAGTTTGACAGCAAAATTTTGGTGTGAAGTATACCGATATTACCATCAGATCGAGCTTTAAAACAAGACAGTTGAGACACTGCAGATGATCAATGTCTTGTACATTTCTGTCTAATTTTGGAAGCAGTGGGTTGGTGGTTGTAGAATTGGTAAGCCATTGTCTATGTTCATCCGATACAAAGAATGATTTAATGTAAGCTTTTACTTGAAAAACTAATCGCTTGAGAAATCTTATGTTATTGGTGCATCTCTCTTGAGATTCCAAGATATCGTTACGAGTTAACCTAGTCACGGGTCGGGTCCAAACTGTGATCTAGGCCGGAACCACCCCGTCGGGTTTAAGACCTGGCTCGTGACTTGGCCGTAAGGTTTGGACCGGTATGGTTAATCCGTTTGGTCCAAGTTGGGTTATGCTCTTAGAGGCTCTTAAACCTATGGACCCATGTGGTTCTTGAACCATTAACTTAAAAAAAAAAAAAAAAAATGATAAAAAGGAAAAGAATAAAAATGATGAAATTAAATAAATTTAAAAATAAATAATAATGAAAATTGAAAAATTTAACTAATTTTATATAAATAGGAAAATAATCGTTTTCTATTAACAATATTTAATACATTATTATTCATAAAAACATAATATTGATTTTAATAATTTGTGTAATTTGATATATATGGATTTTTATCAAAAAGTGAATCTTATTCTTAGTGAGGTGGGATTAATTTTTGTTTTTAAAATTTCTTTATAACTTTTATATCTTTTATCTTATATTATTAATATAATAATTGAGTTGAATATGATTATATATAAATAAGTGTATCTTAAAATAAGTATTTTGTAAAATGGATTAAAGATAATATTTGTATTGTATTTAAATAATTTTAATTTAAAGTCTAAATTTTTTTTATTTAATTTTTTTTTAAAAAACTGGTTTACGGTTCTTTAAACTATCGGTTGAACTAGTAGGTCTAATAAACTAGCTTATGAACTAATTCTGTGGGTCTAGATTCCTATTTTAGGAGCTGGAAACCGACGGGTCCAAGTCCGGTTCTGATTTCGAGCTAGATCCCTATTTTAGGAACTGAAAACCGATGGGTCCGAGTCCGGTTTCGACTTCAAGCTGATTCGGAACCATGCTTAGGTTTAGTTACGAGTATGAGATAGCACATTCTTGGCGAAACTATGACTATGTCAGACAAGATGCCTCAGTGACTGGAATTGCATTGTATTGATGGCTTTCACACTGCAATTACTTTGTTGATTTGGTGGGATCAAGTTTCATGTTCTTTACATCTCCATTCATATTTATAAGAATAAAGCGTATTGGCATCAATCTGTGCTCACTAATAGCCGGATTTTCTATAATTTTAAACAGCTTCATTTTTCATCTTCTTATTGTAGTAAGTGTTGGTTTTCTAGACGTGGTTTCTGCCTTTAATTTTGATGCCCTTAGGACAAGGAAGGGATATTATTGAAGATGGATATTGGGTGTCTGATTTTGATTTTAAATTTTTAGAATCTGATCCTATATGAAAGGGGTGCAAGCCATGTTAACAAATCTTTAAAAAAGAAATTACACAAATACAAATTATATAAAAAATATTACATAAATACCGTGTAAAATCGTATCTTAAAGATACTATTTTGTCATAGTATATAAGTGTTGCATGATATTACATTTGGACATTTGTATGCCGACATAAAGTTGTATTTTACATTTTCAAGATATAATTTTGCATTGATATTTAAGTAATTTTTTTTTAAGATCAATAAATATGCAAAACAAAAAGAAAAAACTTCCGCATGGAAGGATTCACACTATCTATAATAACCCTAACGTATAAAAGAATGGATATAGGGTAAACATTTACCATTTCAAATTTTCTCTTTTGAGCATTCATCCATTAATTACATGTGCACACTTAATTCGATAGGACAAACTTCTAAAATTAGATGTAGTATTCTTTATCCGGAATCTAGATGTACGTATGTGATTTGTAGGTACATATTCCAGATAGATAGTTTGGAACATGATAGAATTAATTTGCCAAGTCTTCACTGCTTATTCAAATATTGGCTTGGTGTGTGGTAAGGATGTTATTCGGCTTAGATGGTATATATCTTTTGTAAATCCCAATGGCTTCCAGGAACTCTGTAATGTAAATTGGTACCTTAAACAGATATACAGGAGGAATAATTATGAAGCTAAAATAAACAAAAATTTCTTTTTGCATTTTTATAACGAATATAAACTTTACGAAAAAGCTATGCGTATGTAATTGTTCAAAAGTTTTCTTTTTAACCTTTTACAAGTGTTTTAAGATATCCAATAATATATATTCCGCGTAAACTTGATAGAAAATCGTGAAAATTTATGGTCATTTCGAACGTTAAGATCCATGTCACCTTCAATGGAAAGAGAAACTGGGGCATCCGGGGATGCAAAACTTTGATGCAATTCGATAATGCTAAGTAATTAACTTGTAGAGGCTGGTTAATGTGATTATTTATTGCTAAACCTTAATTTATGAAATGGCTTCTACTACAATTGCTGTCCATTGCGTAAAGGGGTCTCCTTGATGATGCCTTAAGGCGTAGGTTTGATACGGTGAAGTTCTTTATTTGACGTGTTCCTTGTAATGTTCTTTCTTTGACACTGTGTGTGTGTTTTTTCTTTTTTTTTTTTTTTAAATAATAATTTAAAATGTATCTTTTTTTTATTCTATTCTTTTAAGGGATTGAATTAAACTAGCTGTTGACGTACTCATGTTATGTATGCAAAAATTATCATTATTTTTTTCACATCTAATAAAAAAGAAAAAGAAAAAGAAATATATATTTATTTCTAACTTATAATAAAAATTTTTTTATTTACTATTATAAATTTTATTTTTAATATTTCTACATAATTTATAATAATTTTTTTTCAAAATTTATAAGGTAACGAGAGAAATCATTGAAATTATGAAGAAAATGGGCCTATTGGAAATCGTGAGAAGAAAGAAATAAAAAAGTGGAAAATAGTTTTAAGGAGTGGGAGAGAGAAATTGGGTGTGGAGACCGAAAAAAGAAAAGAAAAATAGTATTCAAAGTATATTGTATATTAATTAATTGATAAATACATCCAATTTTATACTTTTAACAATTTAATTTAGTTTTGGTTTTGTTGTTATATATATCTAGATTGAGGATTAAATTGTAATTTGAGGAAATAATATAGATAAAAGAATCCATTTCCTTCTAATTTAATTATTATTTATGAAGCATAAAAAAATCCATCAAATTCTTCCTTTCCATTCTAATTGATTCTAATCTTGACTCATCCTTTACCTATCAAACTGTCCATTTCTAGCCAAGACAATGTTAATAAAATAAGGGAGGTCACAATTTTAATATTAATGTTTATAAAAATAAAGCCAAGCGATGATTTTATATTTACATATCTGAAAGATAGATATGTCATCATTTTTAACGGGCAAATATGGCATGCCTAAAATATAGATATATCATGCTAATAAGATTTCTTCCTTGATGCATGAAAGTTGTACTAAAACATGGCAATAATATCATCCAATGGTATAATGGTGATACTTTAGAACTATTATAGACATATTATGTTCAATAATTAAGTCCATGACTCTTTAATTAGGATATAATATATATTCCCAATAAAGTTTCCATTTCAGTTCAGATTATGAAAAAATTCAAATAGCAAGAAACTAGCCACAGAAATTGCAATCAATTACAAAAAAAAATTTCCATTTACATATGCATGGAGCATTCAAGTTTGGAAGAAAAACCAGATTTTAGTTTTACCTCTATACGAACACACAAACTATGACTGATAGATGTCTGCTAGCAGCCTCTCTTGCAGTCCTGGCAATACATCCTAGTACAACCATAAAATGTGTCAAAAAGAGAACACCCTTATCACCAACACAATTTACTTGTCACAAATCCAGGGTAAAGCAGGAGTTCCGAACAAATGGGAACTGCCTCGATTTGGTCTCTGAAATTTCCCCTGGAGAACCAACTATTAGCATCTTGGAGAGGATAGTGAAATTGGGTTGGTCTCTTGACACCACGAGAAGGTTAACAATCGACAAGGCTTTTAAGATTAATCACACGGCGGAAATCCTGAAGCGCTTTGAATCGTATCGAGAAAGAGTAAAATCCCAACAGGATGCAGAAACTAGTGGCATCGAGAGAATCATGTTGGATGGCAATGAAGTACTGAAATTCCACGGAGCAATCATTACTTGTTCGTTTGGGATTGATGGGTGTACTTTGATTTGTGATGAGAAATCATGTGGGCTTTGTAGGTTCATCACATTATGTTTTTCTGCTAAAACTGTTCCACTTCTGGTTTCAGGAGATAGTGCCAGAGCACACAAGAGGGTGGCTGAGAAGTGTATGGTTAATGGAAGGTCTGTCAGGAAAGCCATGGTTGTATGTAGAGTTATTGGAGGGAATGTAGGACATCATTACAAGCATGGCCTTGTGAATGGACGACGTAGGTACGATGCGGTTTTCTCGATTTCACCTACCAAGGATAGCGATCATCGTTCGGGGGATTTTGTTGTCATGAACCCAAAAGCTCTGCTTCCTTGCTTCGTCGTTACATATAATGTGAACAAGGTAAAGGGATCGGCCATTGACTTGAAATGTTCGGCTTTTTGCCACTTTAAGCTGAAGAGGAAGGTTTGATTGGAGTTCTCTTGTCGTAGGTGATAGACATGCTCATGTGATTTTACGTCTTCTGAGAGTATGGAAATAACTTTAAGCATAGAATTAGTCCTAAAAGAACTGTAAAGAAAGATTGGTTTAGGGTTTTTAGCAACTGTTAAATGGTGAAGTCACTTCTTAATTTTGCGTTTTATGATCAAGAGAATGTTGTGTAGAGGGAGTAGGTTGTATACATTGAAATAAAATGGGATTAGTGATTGAGTGGTACATATCCTCGTAATGTTTAATGAAAATGCTCTCATTAACCGGCCTTTGTTTGATCATCGAAAGCTTGAGCACAAGGGGCATTCAAAAACGACTCCCATACTTCCCTCGGTCAACAGCCAATAAAAGTGTTTTATATTTCTTCACTCACTCTTTTACAAGTTTTATGGAGTTCGGCTGTTCCGAGCGAATTAGATTTTATCAATTAATTACGTCTCAAATGGAAATATTCGTTTATTCGATACAATCATACCTTGTTTTAGTCATTCTAAATTTTTGTCCCTATTTGGAATATTCAACTAGTTTGTGAATGGTATGGCTTCGGCTGGCTTGGCTAAAGAGGGAATAATTATAGTTTGTAAATTCGACGTAAAATTTTTGTTTTTGTTTGGTATATTTAGGTATTATAATACGAGTTAAAATTGGAATATTTATTCGAATAAACTTTTGCTTTGAGATTAAGAATTGAACATCAGGTACTTTTATGAGTCAAAGTTACAAACAGGATATTATGTTGTTGAATTCCCAAATCCTTAGCATTTAAAATATGTAAGATTTCCATTTCTCCTATTTTGAAGCCCTTTACATCTGGAGATTTACCTCTCTTGTTATCATCTCTTCTAGTTATTTACTTTCTCAACACGCGAACCTTTCCTTAATCAGAATCTCTAGACTTCTATTGATGATGTAGAGCTGTGTTTGCGCTAACTCTCAACTTTAACTTCCAATTTAGTAACATCTCTTGAGTATCATACTATTGTACTTTTACTACATTGAAAACCCCAAATCTGAGCCCATTGATGAATCGAGGAATAGCCTTCCCTGGTGGTTCATTAATCTCACATTTGGTTAGGAAAATCTCAACTACATGTGGTCTTCCCACCTTACTCTTCGCTTTCCCTATCTGTCTGAGCCTATAATTTATTTTACAATAAACCAACATACTTACTAGCCACCAAAGATGCCATCTTAACCTTGGTGCTCTCATCACGACGATAGCATTCAAGCAGTTTCTCTGCTTGTGACTTCTCAATGGAGCTAGTTCCACCTAAAGATGGGAATTTTTAATTTAATATGTTGTAGGCCCCTATTGTGTCGCCCATCTCAACTCAACTGTCCATGTCGTAATTGTCATTGCTCGATATCTCAAGCTCATCCACCCTTCTATTTTGTTCACTACACTCCTTAGATCATTCTCTCTTTATATAACCTCACGCTCTTGTCTTAATATTCAACTGCACTAGAATTCTTGCAATCGATGTTCCATGTTTCTCATGTTCGTATTTCAATGTGTAAGGTGAAATGAATTCGAGAAAAGGAGAGGAAGTTTTTGAATCACAAAATTAGTATTGCAGAAAAATGACTATCCATCTTACAACTAGAGCAACAAATGCTTTATATAGTATGTAGTCTTAACTACATAAAACTAACACTAACTAACAGACTAATTATAGCTGTCCATGACTATTATAACTACCGCTACTGTGGAAAGATGAGCTGGATCCAATAGTAGCTGACCTGTCATGCTCTGCATACAAAACAATATTAGTACAAATATAAATAGAATAAAGATAAATAGAATAATCTATCATCTCCTTCTCAAGTTGGTGATGAATAAAGAGCCAACTTGGATTGGAGGAAAATCAACTATGGTTTAAGCAAAGATTTAGTACAAATGTTAGCAAGTTGAAACTACGTAGGAACATATTCTGCAACAAGAAATCTAGAGTTAATATGATCACACACAAAATGGATATCTATGTCAATGTGTTTCGTCCTAACATGATGGCAAGGATTCTGAGCAATTAGAATTGTAGAATTATTATCACATTTTAAGGATATAGGTAATGGGATTGGAATGTTGAGATCATGAAGAATATAGGATGTCCAAAGCACTTCCTTTATTGTAACAACAAAGCTTTGATACTTAGCTTCTATTAAGGAGGTAGAAACAATTGTTTGTTTTTTTTTTTGTTTTCTAGGAAATAAGACCAGATCCTAAAAAGACACAAAAGCTACTAATAGATTTTCTATCAAGAAGATTAGTAGCCCAATCTGAATAATAAAATGCATGAAGACATAAGTCATTAGATGATGGATAGAAAAGACTATGCGTTAAAGTTCCCTTAAGATATATGAGAACATGAGTTGTGGCATGAAAATGAGGAAGAAGAGGCTTGGATAAGAACCTATATAAACAATGAATAGAAAAACTGATGTGCGGTCTAGTAAAAGCAAGGTAAGATAAACGTCCAACAAGTCTTTGAAATGAAGTGAGATCATTAAGCAAGTCCCCTTATGCATTATCTAATTTCAATCCAATAGGAACAAGAGTAGGAGCAAGTTTGCAAGTCGACATACCTGACTTAGTTAAAACATCCTTTAAGAATTTATGTTGATTGATGAAACATCCTTGTCTATCTTGCATAACTCAATACCCAAGAAGTATCTTACAAAACCTAAGTCCTTAATTGTAAAGGCATTATGTAACTGAGTTTTCAAGTTACAAATCAAGTCATCACTTGATCTTGTTATAAGGATATCATCAACATAAAGCAGACAAAACTAGAACTATGATGAAGAACAAACAGAGAAGTATCATGTTTAGATTATTCACACCTAAGTGAAAGTAAAAGATGAGAAATTTCTAACTTTCATTAGCTAGACACTTGTTTATGACCATACAAAGATCATTTAAGCTTGCACACTTGGTTGGGTTCTGCCTTTGCATGAACATCTAAAGGCAACAAGTAAATATCCTCATATAAGAAATTGTGCAAAAACACATTGTTTACATCAATCTAATGTAAAGGCCATGCTTTAGCCACTACAATGGCAATCAATATGTGTATGGTGCTTAATTTGTCAACAGGCGAAAAGGTATCATGAAGGTCTTCACCCTTAACTTAAGTATATTCCTTGGTTACTAAATGTGCTTTATATCTCTCAACACTCTCATTTGGCTTGTACTTAACTTTATAAATTCATTTACATCCTATAGACTTTTTAATGTGAGGTAAGTTAGTTAACTCCTAAGTGTCATTACTCTCAAGTGCATCTAGCTCCTTCTCCTTAGCATTTAGCCATTCTTTGTGTTTAATTGATTGAGAATAATATAAAGGTTCTTTGATTGTTAACATGTTAGCAAATGATGTCCCATTTCCTTTGGAAAATGAGAGAATGTGTTAGCATGAAAAAGAAGATATAAAGCATGAGATGCATCAGCAAAGACACTTTTAGTAGTCTATAAAGAATGAACAGTAAAGATATAGTCCTTAAGCCAAGTGGGGGGATGCTTAGGTTGATTGGATTTTTGAATAGGAACATCAGATTGTGAACATTCAGCAGGACTATCAGAACTACTTGCAATATCCAATCGACGAGCATTATTCCAAAAATGGCTATCAGAACTATCGTGACTATCAGCAGGATTATCAAAATGGTTAGTATCAGTGATAGAGTTTGGAAACTGATCAAATAAGACAAGATTGTTGGACTTAGCAGACCAAGTAGGAAATTCAATATGACCAATTTGATCAGCCCTAAAAAGGAAAAATATCTTCGAAAAACATCACATCTCTACTCACTTGAATTTTCTTAGCTTGAATATTGTAAATTTGATAACCTTTTTGTTTATTAAGATAACTAAGAAGAACATACATTGAAGCTATAGGATCAAATTTATCTCTTTTTGGTGAAAGATAAACAACAAAACATAAACATACCATCACCCTAAGACTATTATAATCAGGTGGCTTATTGAACAATAGGTGAAAAGGTGTTTTCTAACCAAGAATAGACATTGGCATGATATTTATTAAAAAAGTTGTAGTAAAAATACACTCACACTAAAATGATTTAGGCAAATTTGCAAAAAGTCGAAGGGATTTAGCTGTATCCAACAAGTCTTGATGTTTTCTTTCTACCTTACCATTTTGTTGAGGGGAATATGGAATGGTATGTTGATCTACTATGCTATAACTATGAAAAAATTCCTTGCATTGATTGGACGTGAACTTTCCTCCATTGTCCATTCTAATTATTTTTGGAGACTTTAAAATGATTATTCACATACTTAAAGAATCTATCTAGAACAACATCAACTTGGAACTTATGATGTAACAAATGTATCCACATAGCTTTATAAAAATCATCAATAATAGTAACAAAATAACTTACATCACACAAGGAACGAACATGATAAGGACCCTAAACATTTATATGTAACAACTAAAAAATACAAGATGCTTTATTATGACTAACTTAGAAAGAAGATCTATAAAGCTTAACTTGTTGACAAGTGAAACAATGCAGATTACTAAAATTCAAATGTTGAAATTTAGAAATGGATGTTTGAACTAGCTTGTTATGAATTAGATAAACATTTTTATTTTGAAAATCCATCTTAACAAAAGAACAACTCAAACTATTGTTGAAGAAAATAGGACTATTTCTAAGCAAATACAATCCATTCATTGCTTTTGCAGTAGCCAACACTTTATGTGAGGAAGGGTCCTGTAAGATGCAATAATTATTATGAAAAATTACTTGTAATGAAGATATATTAACTAATCATTGGATAGTTAACATATTGCATTTGAACTCCGGAATGAAAAGAACATGATTGATAGTAAGAATAGGAGTAATGTGCACTAAGCTAATTTTGTTAGCACTAGGTTGTCTAATAACTATAGGTGCATTCAAGTGTTGAACATTGAAAAGAATATAAAAAATTGGAGTAATATGATCAGATGCTCTAGTATCAACTATCCAACAATTAGCATTGTTAAGCATAACATTGAAGCACAAAGAATTAAGTAAGGAAGAGTTGATACCTACTTGAGCCATAGTAGCTGTTGCATGAGTAGATTCCTCTCTAGCTTGTAGCATCTTGAACATTTTCTCACATATGCTTTGAATAATTTGTTTATCAAGCTGCTTAGAACTGCTATCATGCGAAACATTATTCTTTAGCTGCTCATCTAAAGGAAAATAAAAAACATTCTTGTAAACATTTATTGAAGAAACTTCCTTTTCTCATTGAAAAACTCTTTTACCTTTATACTATTCGAGATAGCTAACTAATTGAAAGCAAGTATTAATTAAAATGACCCTCATTTTTATGGTACTTACAAAATAAGCCTTTCTTAGACTTCCTTTTGTCAATTAAATTCTTAGATCATGTACTAACATTAGAAGAAGGGCCAGATTTGTTAGCAACATAAGCATAAACTTTAAATTCTGAACTAATAGCTCTTAAAACTTGTCATTGCTTTTCTATTTGTTGAATAAGATGATAAGCATGATTGACAGAAGGTAGTGGCTTTGTTGAAAGGATCCAATTATGGATTCCATCGTAAGATTCATTAAGTCTCATAAGGAACTAGATAAGCCTATCATGTGACTCATATTCCATAAGTTTTTTTTTTTTTTTGAATCTACAGGTACAAAAGTCTATCCTACCACAATCACATATAGGAAATGGCCATAACTCCTTTAACTCATGCTAACAACACTTAAGTTTGTTGAAATATGTATTAATAGAGTTGTTGTTTTACCTTAAATTCGTGATTTCATATTGGATCTGAAACAACAAAGTTCTATTGGCTACATCATCTTATTCCTTAACTTTTTCCAGAGTTCATGAGCAGACGTAGTGTGTAGAAAGTTTTGTGCCATTTCAATGCTATTGAATTAAGCAACTATGATCTAATCATATAATTGCATTTATTCCATTTTAAAAGATCAAGTGAATTATCATCTAGTTTTGCAATTGATCCATCTACGAATCTAGATTTGACTTTAGCTCCTAAAGCTAGTTTTACTAATTTGCTCCATGATATGTAGTTCGTACCATTAAAAATTATGTTCCCTATCAACATACCTAGGTTGTTCGATTTAGATATGTAGTAGGGATCATTCATTATAGCTTTGATTTGATTGTTCATGGCTAAAAACAGCAAGGATTGTCGTGAGAAGATGATCTTGTGAAACAAATTATAAATCTCCTTCAAAGCAGATCAAGATCCTTATTAAAACCTGCTTTGATACCATGTTTGTATTTTAATGTGTAAGGTGAAATGAGTTTGAGAAAAGGAGAGGAAGTTATTGAATCACAAAATTAGTATTGCAAAAAAAATGACTATCCATCTTGTAACTAGAGTAACAAATGTTTTATATAGTATATAGTCCTAACTAACTAAAACTAACACCAACTAATAGACTATTTATAGCTGTCTTTAATTGCTATAACTATCGTTGATGTAGAAAGATGAGTTGGATCCAATAGCAACTGACCTGTCATGCTTTGCATTCAAAACAATATCAGTATAAATATAAATAGCATAAAGATAAATATCAAAATAATCTATCATCTCATCCATCTCTCTACATTGCTTAGATGACTATCCTTAAGGTTATTGATACTCTCATTCGATATCTTCCTACAATTTAAACTTAAAAATTAAAAACAAATTAAGTTCAAACGTGTACCATGTAACTCTACATGAACTTCCACCATACTCAACAAATTATTTATACAACCCTTTAACACCAATCTGTAATTTAATATAAAAAAGAAATTAGTACTTCACACTTTGTAAGATGTGTCTCACCGATGCTCTAATACTGAATTGCGTCATTGAACTAAGTAAATTCACATCTATGGAATTTAGATGGACAAAGACAGCATTTTTGAATGTTTTTTGTTTATGTGATAGAAACTAAAACATATGGATTAAATGAAGATTATATGTGATATACAAATCTCAAAAAGAACTCGAATAGATTAAATTATTGATTGATAAAAGTCATAATCTAATAAGGGGTTGTTAATAGAAATCGATATTGCACATTGGTTTGTTATAATCAATAAGACTGATAGAATCTTAAGGAATAAAGAGTAAACAATTTTCAATATTCAATTAAGCATACATATGACTATCAATGTTTGTAATATAACTCCTTAGCGTAGAGTTTAGCATGTATACTTGTGTTTTCACTTTTTTACACTTTGTATACTGGCATTTTCATTGTTGACACTTAACATACTTATATTTTAATTTTGCCCAACACCATTAATCAAGACATACATAACAACTTTTGATTGCTCAATAATAATTAGTTTAACAAATAATATTATTAGATATATTTGATTAAACAATAATAATAATAAATTGTAAAAAAAAAAAATAACCATATAAAATAAAACTAAGCCCTTAAGTGGTTCATAGGCTACCTTAATTGTAAGGGATGGTTGATTACCATTTTTAGGGGTCAAGTGATTAGTGAGTAGGTTACCTACCACCTATAAAAGTTAAAAAAAAAAAAAAAATTGATGAAAATCATGATGGGTTGTAGCTAAGTTGGGCGTACTCTTAGGTTTTTCCTTTGTATATATTGTTTTCTTAATTTTCAAGTCTATTATAGAGCTTACACCCCTACTATGGGTCAGCTACACGATTGACCTACAGTGATGGGCTTAGACCCTACCATGTAAGAGCAGCTCTTGTTGGTTGGTAAAGCCTTTTTAGATTTTATTTTGATTACTTTATTATATTATTTAACGGAATATAATTAATGGTGATAAATATATTTAATTAGTTACTATGGACCACTAAGAAACAATGCGTCTTTGCTAATTAGTTATAAGAACTAAAATTAAAACATATGTATACAAAGTGTAAAAAATTAAAATATAAGTATATAATATATTGAGGGATGAAAATATAAGTATGCATAATGAAAACTATTGGTTTTGTATAAAATATCAAATAGGGGAGGTAAATTGATATCTTTAAAAAACTTTTGAAACTTTTTCGATATAAATCAAAATTACCTTTCTCAATAACTTAAATTGGTGATCAATAGTACTTTAATAATTCAACACACAAATAAATAACTTAATGTAAAAAGGATAGAGAGGAGAAAATTAGGCTCAAGATATAAAGAGCTTTGGCCTTATGCTTATTGCTTTCTTCTAGCTTCATTATTGGGGATTCGATCTTCTTCATCGGTACTGTTTTGCTTGACCCATTCTCTCCAAATTAATAAAGAGAAGTTTACAAGTTCCTATTATAGTTGGTTTTCATAACTATTTGCTTTACCTATCTAACCTCCCTACAATATAAGCTAATTATAGATTGTAGACACCTAATTTTTGCCTATTTTTTATTTTTATTTTTATTATTTTTCTTTCTTTTCTCAATAAGCCCTAAATTAGGAAAAACACAAAAAATAGGAAATTAAAGAAAACACAAAAAAAATTAAGAAATTTAGAAAAAATAAGAATTATAGAAAAATACAAAAAATTCAAAATTAAGAAAAGGAACAAAAAAATAAGAAATTTTTGAAAGAAACCCTAAAACATAAAAAGTTTAGAAAATAAAGAAAATTGAAAAATTACAAAAAAATTAGAAAAGTTGAAAAAAGAAAATATTTTTGAAAATAACATTTCATTAGGATAGATTTTTTATTTTCAAATTAGATTTAGAAATTGGGCTGTTGAACTTAGCTTTAGATTTGAATTTAGCCCAAGCTGACTGAGTCCATATGTTCAATTTAGTTGTACGTATGGAGAAGGTACAGGCCAACAGCTTATTGGTTAAACACATGGACTTGGTTTGGGTATTGAGTGTGAGGTTTTGGGTTCAAATCATGGCAAAGGTAGGGAGGCCTTTTTTTATTAACTAGCATGCTGCTACGTGTCAGGATTTTACTACATTACATATCTTGGCATGTAGGATGACCTTACTGACATGGTGCTACGTGGCGTGTTACGTTAGCCACCGCGTGTTACGTAATGACATATGGCAGGTCGGGATTGGTCGAGTTAGCTGACGTGGTGCCATGTTAATGCCACATCAGTACTTTCCCTCTTTTTCTCTTAGTTTTCCCTCATTTTCTCCCAATTTTCCTCCTTTTTCCTTCTTAAGAACAGTTCACTCCCCTTACTTTGGCTTCAATTTTTGTCCAAATTTCATACACTTGTGCCTAATTTCTTGCTTTGATTTTGTTTACTGCGTAGCATACTATGAATCGAATCCATTAATATGTTCAAATATAGTCAAAGGAGCAATCAAATCGAGCTCCAAAATCCAAAAAAAAAAAAAAAACTAAAAATTCGACCATTCCTATTAACTCTGATTTGAGCTTTCCTTTGTTTTTAGGCTAATTTCAACTATAAATTGAGTATCAAGGGTGATCATGGATTACATACAACCATCCACAAGTTTTAGAATGAACTCCCAAGCTCTCTCTCTCTCTCTCTCTTACAACCTTTTTTTCTCTCTTTAACCCTCCACTGAGCTCTCTCTCTTTGAATCTCTCTCTCTAACCACTCTTGACTTAGCCTAATGCTACGGTCACAACCCCTACACTACAAGCATTCCATCACTACTCTCTACCTCCACCGCCATGTTCTTAAACCACTACTTCGACCGAAACCCTAATTACCACCACCACCCTCTCTCTATTCCCTACTCCAAATTAAACCTATGACTAAACTCCCCATGCTCTTTAACCCCAGACCCATCACCCCATTCACGTCCAGTAACCTACATATGGTTGAACCACCACTACTACCTACGGTTGACTTCCAACAACCGCCAAACGAATACCCCAAGCCATGGCACTCGGCCTATCCCCCCCAAGTTCAATCTTAAACACACAAATCCGCCCTTACCCCCAAAAAAATCGATTCAAATCACCTTGAACTACTCCTAGTTGCTGTCATTTTATTTTATTTCTACTAGTTTAATAAAAATAGATAAAATATAATAAGTAGTATATAAATAAGATGACATAATGAAATGAAAATAAAATAGGTAGGATAGTGAATAAAATTATTTTGTCACTTAGAAAAATTGATTTTCCAAAAATGAAATAAAAATAAATCAATCATTTTCCAAATTAGGATCATTTAGAATTTCCAAAAAATAAAATCCAATTTAGGACCCTTTTCAGAAATTTTCTTAAATAAACCAAACTTGAGTAAAATGTAAACTCGATCATTTTTTTAAATTAAAACAAAATCACTCGCTAAAGTTTTCATAAAAAGAACTGTATATGTTGATCCCGAATAACGAATATGTAGCCACCTACGGGACGATGATAAAAATTAAAAAAACTAATTTCTTTTTTTCTTTCGTTTAGATTATTTTGTTTATCTAATTAGAGTAATTAATAACCAATTTCTGTCTTTCAAAATTAAAATGTGATTTTTGAGTTTAATTCTAATTTTAGAAAGTTAATGGTACCCATAAGGGTTTAAATCTTTAACTCTTGAACCCAAATCGTTGATTTTCAAAAACCTGTTTCAAAAATCGGTTTTTTCTAGGCTAGTTTCTAAATTATAATTAGTCTACCCAATTTGTTATAACTTAATTATTTTTCCCGACTTCGATCGGGTGGTGACTCCAAAGTTGTTTTGAAACAAAAAGAAGTTGTTTTCAAAACAAAAAGGAATGGTTTTCTTTAAACTCTAGTCAAGGATTAGTATTAAATGGGTAGGGTTTAGTATTAATCGATTTAAGGAAGGCCTATTTTACAAAAGAACCACGAGGGTGAAAAACCAGCTTGACACAAATCTATAGAGTACAATCAAACTTCTCTTAAACCACACTTAAACAATTGATAATTTTTACAAATCAGAAATGAGAACAATAATATAAAACTCAAATGGTTTAGAATGGAAATAGATATGAAGATTGTTGTGAATGCAACTTTAGTTCAATTCTTTGAAAAAGTCTCTATGAAGTGTTATGTGCTTTTCAGATAGTAGGCAATGATCACGATCAAAGTGTATAATAATTTTTTTCTTCTCAAAATCATACTTGTTATTTTGAACCTTCTCTTCTTTTATACTGAAGTCCTTTAATGGCTAGATTGTTGATGGTTATTACTACTTCATGTTTATCTAATCCCAACGTTTAAGGATAATCCATATATATTTGGAGAAAATCTTGGAGTTTGAATTTTGAATCTAATCTTATCTTAGTCATATCTCCTTAATGGATCTACTATGGTTAGCAACTCCAGATAATCTTAAATTTTGAATTTGATATCTTATAATATTTGAAATCATCCTTATCTTTATCTAATCTTAGATATTTTCTTGTTGTTTAATTATTTCCAAAAATTAATTCTCTAAAAAATAATCGTCGTGGAACTTAATTCTAACTTAATGAAACAGGATTAAGTGTATTTTTATAATATACATAATCTAGTGGAGCTAGGCCTTGTTCACTTTGAATCTGATGTCTTGTTATTTTTTCAGATTCACTATTCCAGGTCAACTGTTTGAATAACCTTCTAAAGATGTCTTATTTTATTTATTTCCAAAGTCTTTGGAGTACTTTCTGCAAATACCGTATTGACTTTTCTTATATGTGCTTCTCAAAATCTCTACAGTACATGCTGTAAATAATGTATTAACTCTTCTTATATGGGCTTTTGAAACATTCTCTGAGTACTTTCCAGAGTTGTTTCTTTTTCAAGTGATTTAGACCTTCTAAATAAGTTTATAAATGGAACTTAATTTACAATTTAAACAATTTGAAGAATTGTCTGAATACTTGTACATTTGTTAGTACATTAGCATTCTTTTCTTTTTGTTATTATCAAAATTTATTAGAGATATCTAACATTCTCTCACTTTTTGATGATAACAAAGCACTTGTAAGCCCAAAAGCATGTAATAATTCGATGTCCAATATATAAATAACAAAAAAGAAACGTTACTAAAAAAACAATGATATGTGAGTTGCTGTGTTATCATGTTTGCCGTTATGTTTACTATGAAATTATTTATGGCCTTTCTACCTCTTTTTGTTATTAGTAGAGGCTATTTAATAACTCCCCCTTAGTATTTATAATTAGACAACATATGAAATGCACTTTCATTGATAAAGAAGAAAGTACATAGTATGGTCCATAAATGGACTTGACATTAGAACAAAAATAAGAGTCTGAAACATAACAAGAGTTTGACTAAAATAAAAGAAAACTTAACAGCATAACATAAAAGACACAAAACAAAATACTTCAACAAGGGAATTATTTTTTAGCTCTCTTAGTTTTCTTTGTAACACAAAGTTTCATCCTGCTAAAATAAGTAGTAGTTGTCTTATTAAGAAAAGGATTGACTTTGGTTGATTGTAGGATATTAGAAGTTGGTTTATTATCTTTCACATGAGTTGGAGTAGATTGAGCTTGTCCTGATGCATTACTATTCTTGTTAGATTCAATAGAAAGAGTTTTTACATTTCCTTTAAGAGTGGTCTGTCCTTCAGGGTTAAGGATAGGAGATGTAGTTGGAGGTGTCGAAGTTATAGTAGAAGGATCCTTAGGTTTAGATGATCGAAGAGAGATAACTGGAGTTTTGTCAGGTTCTTGAATAGGTAGCTGATTAGTTTGATTAGCTTGTTGTGGAGTGGTCGCAGGAGAGTGATGTTTAGGTGCTGGGGTTTGAAAATTTGGTTCAGGTTTAGGTGGTTCAGACAATGGATTAGTAGGTTATGCCTCATTATCAGCCCTAGACTTGGATACGGTTTTTTAACCTAGTTTTTGAATAGATCCTTTATGCCTGTAATTTGATCCTTCATAACCTTCCCAATTACTTCCTTGATTCCCTCAAAAAGTTGCTTAAGAAATACATAGCTTTCACCTTGTTTGGAGGGAGGAATTTGTAATTTTATACTCTCTAAATCACTATCTAAAAGTGATCCAATCACTTCTCTGAATTCATTCCCACCAGTCCTTTTAACCACTTTCCCTTTCTTCCTTTGACCTTCAACAATAGGTTATTACCTCTTTTCCTTTTCAAACTTTGCTTCTCACCATCCTTTTTCTAAAAAATGATCACTCTCTTCCCAATGTTGGAAGGATGAACATATATTCCTCCATGGTAAGAGTGCTAGAGTTTGTCAATCACATAGATTCCCATTTGCTTGAACATTTTTTTATCTTAGCCTAGTAGGATAGTAAGGACAGATTGTATCTCTTGGGAATTTCAACTTCTTAAATTTGAATAGAGCCATCAACAAACTTCCATATAGCTTAACATCTAAATGTTGCCATATGTGCCTCGTCATTGGATTTACTACATCTACTTTCCTTCTACTTAACATAGCCATCACAACCAAAGCATCTTCCCTAATCACAAAAGTTGAATTACCCCTCTTAGGTAGAACAAAAGTACTCACAAACTTATCCAAAATCCTAACCAACAATTCAAACTCAATACTAAAGATTTCTCTTCCAATGCCTAACTTTATCCCATCATTCAACTCAGTAAAGATATTCTTTTTAGTTAATTGCACCGTATTTTCATCTTCTTGAATTTCTTTAATGCCAAAACATTTCAAAATGTCCTTTTTCGAAATCCAATTTTCTGATTCAAAACTATAGACCCCCACACATCTTGATGCCTATTGTCTAACCTTTAGTAGAATTCATCAACTAACTTCCCATACATAACACCTCTCAGATTAGCTAAATTACTCAATCCTAAAGCATCTATATATTCCTTCTAGTAAAATCCATTTTTCACAAAGAAATCTAAGTCTAAGAAAAAAGATTCTTTGATGGATATACTCTTACCTTTCATAGTGTACCTCTTTTTTGGTTTATCTCTTTGTCTAGAGGGTGTTTTTTTTTTTTTTGAAATCACATCTTTCTAGGGCTTTTGCATAGGTTGAGGAGCAATCTTTGGAGCCTTTTCCACAGGGTAAGAAACCTTTGCCCTTCGAACTAATTTCTTAAGTCTAGGTTCAGGAGGTTGTTTAGGGGTATTCGACTTGGTCTTAGACTCTTCTGTAGATCACTTTTTTGAAGAACTTAAGTTTTTGGTTTTAGCCACTTCTTTAGATGAAGATGAACCAAACTTTTGTTCATCATGAAAGGTCTTCTAAGTGACTTCTTAGGTTGGTTTAAAATGTGGTTTACAACCATTCTTTTGGGTAACCTCTTAAATTGGTTAATTTAAGGTCTCAAGGTCAAATGATGCCTTATTTCTATGTGTTTTGACCTTGAGTGATGAATTGGATTTTTTGTTAAATTAATAGCACTGGTATTGTTGCAGTTTATGGGTATATTTTTATACTTTATCCCATAATCATTCAATCATTGTTTTAACCAAAGTATTTGAGCATAGTAATTCCCAATAGAAACAGATTTTGCTTTTGTAGTTGAAAGGGCAATAGAGTTTTGTTTCTTGGAAGACCAAGAAACTAGCCTATCACCTAAAAACTGGCAAGTACCTAAAATACTCTTTTTATCTACTTTACAATTTGCATAATTAGTATCTAAATATCCTATGAGATCAAAATTTTGACTCTTAGGATACCAAATTTCTAATTTTACATTGCTTTTTATATATTTAAAGATCTTTTTAACTATAGTTAGGTGTGTTTCTGTTGGAGAACTTTGAAATCTAGCACAAATACAAGTTTAATCCTAAGAAGAAGTTTAATTCTCCTATGAGTGACATCTCAAATTCAGCCTACATCAAGCTTGAAAACTCTTGACAATATTTTTCATCAGTTGCACCAAAAACAATGTCATCAACATAAATTTATACAACTAACGTATCTTTTCCATGATGCTTCATGAATAGTATAGTGTTGACTTTTCCCCTTTGTAAATCATTCTTAATTAAAAATTGACTTAATCCCTTGTACCAAGCACGAGGAGCTTGTTTGAGACCAAACAATGCCTTTTTTAACTTATATACACGATCTGATTTAAATGGATCTTCAAATCTAGAGGGTTGCTCAACATATATTTCTTTTTTTATAAAACCATTTAGAAAAGTACTTTTTACATCCATTTGATATGATTTGAAATTTTTCAGACAAAGCAAATGCAAATAGTAATCTTATAGCTTTTAGTTTAGCCATAGGAGCATAAGTTTCATCATAATCTATTACTTCTTCTTGAGAATATCCTTTAGCAACTAAATGAGCTTTATTTCATAGTATTTTTCCATGTTCATTTAGCTTATTCTTGTAAACCCATTTAGTGCCTATAATTGACTTATACTTAGGTCTTGGAACTAAATTCCATATTTGATTTCTTTGAAATCAACTAAGTTCGATCTAGTTATTATCATTTAAAGCTTCATCAAATAAATGAGCTTCAATATGGAATTTAGTTGAAATCGACTAAGTTTCATTTATGTTGATGACATTGTTTTTGGTGCAACTGATGAAAAATATTGTCAAGAGTTTTCTAGCTTGATGCATGTTGAATTTGAGATATCACTCATGAGAGAATTAAACTTCTTCTTGGGATTACAAATCAAACAAACAAAGAATGGGTTATTTATTCACCAAGAGAAGTACACTAGACAAATATTGAAGAAATTTGGTTTTGAGAACACTAAGGATTCTTCAATTCTTATGAGTACCTCAACAAAGCTTGATATCACAAGTAATGGTAACAAGGTAAATGAAAAATTATATTGAAGCTTAATTGGATCTTTACTACACTCAATAGATTTACGTCTTAACATTTTGTTTAGTACTTGTGTTTGTGCTAGATTTCAAAGTTTTCCAACAAAAACATACCTAACTGTAGTTAAAAAGATCTTTAATATATAAAAAGCACTGCAAAATTAGAAATTTGGCATTCTAAAAGTCAAAATTTTGATCTCATAGGATATTCAAATGTTGATTATGTAGGTTGTAAAGTAGATAGGAAGAGTATTTCAGGTGGTACTTGCCAGTTTTTAGGTGATATGCTAGTTTCTTGATCTTTCAAGAAACAAGAGTTGCCCTTTCAACTGCAGAAGCAGAATATATTTCTATTGGGAATTACTATGCTCAAATATTTTGGTTAAAACAACAATTGAATGATTATGGGATAAATTATAAAAATATACCCATAAAATGTGACAGTAACAATGCTATTAACTTAACAAAAAATCCCATTCATCACTTAATGTCAAAACATGTAGAAATAAGGCATCATTTTATTCATGACCATGTTGTAAATAATGATGTGAGTATTGAATTTATACTAACTGAATATCAATTGTTAGTTATATTTACAAAACCATTAAATAAGTTAAGATTTGAATTTATCTGTAATGAAATTAATGTGTGTAATCCTTTTTATTAGCTTGGAGAATATTTAATTATTTCCCTCTAAGTTCAAAATTTGAACATATGAAGATATAGAATATTTTTTCCTTAATCTTTAAAGTCTAAACATGTGTGCAATTGTTCTTTACCTGAACTTGTGTAGTGCACGTGAAAAGTGCAAGTAGTGGATCTTAAAAATTTCTTTAGTGGGTACTAGAAATTTCTATAGCGGGTCATGAAATATCTTGAAAGTAGGTCTAATAAGTTAGCCCACGCTTGCAAAATATGGACCACAAGATTTGACAGTTATTTCTTTTTGGAGTATAAGACTACTATTTTCTCTTCTTCTTCTCATTCTTTTAGACTCTTCATCTCCTCACTCTTATTTTCTCTCAAGAAAACCTATCACCAAGAAAATCTACATGCATTGTTGCTCAAGGTCCTAAAACCATGACCCTAAACAATCTAAACAACCTTGTTGATCTCACTGAACAAGAGATCAACATCACCAACCTACTGGAAACACAATCTAATCAACTTATTGAACATCAACAAGAATTGTCTGAAAGGACCTAAACCCTAGAACTTCGAGATGAGAGCTTAGACGAACCAATTCAAAAAGTCACCCAAAAGAATGGTTTTGAACCACATTCTGAACCAGCCTAAGAAGTCACTTAGAAGATGTTTCATGACGAGCAAAAGTTTGGTTCATCATGAAACAATGGTTCATTTGAAGAAGTGGCTAAAATCGAAGACTTAAGTTCTTCAGAAAAGTGACTTGAAGAAGAGTTTGAGATCAAGTCAGATCCCCTTAAACAACCTCCTGAACCTGAACGTAAGAAATTAGTTCGAAGGGAAAAGGTTTCTCACCCTATGAAAAAGGCTTTAAAGACTGCTCCTCAACTTGTGTAAAAGCCCTAGAAAGCTGTGATTTCCAAAAAACCACCCTCCAGACAGAGATAAACCAAAGAAGAGGTACACTATGAAAGGTAAGAGTGTATCTATAAAAGAATCTTTTTTCTTAGACTTAAATTTCTTTGAGAAAAAAAGATTTTACTGGAAGGAATATGTGGATGCTTTAGGACTAAGTAATTTGGCTAATCCGAGAGGTGTTATGTATAGGGAGTTAGTTGATGAATTCTACTGAAGGCTAGACAATAGGCATCAAGATGTGTGGAGGTTTGTAGTTTTGAATTAGAAAATTGAGATTTTGAAAAAAGACATTTTGAAATGTTTTGGCATTAAAGAAATTTAAGAAGATGAAAATTTGGTGTAATTGACTAAAGGGAATGTCTTTACTGAGCTGAATGATGGGATAGAGTTAGGTGTTGGAAGAGACATTTTTAGTACTGAGTTTGAATTGCTGGTTAGGATTTTACACAATTTTGTGAATACTTTTGCTTTACCTAGGAGGGATAGTTTAACTTTTGTGATTAGGGAAGATTCTTTGGTTGTGATGGCTATGTTAAGTAGAAGGAAAGTAGATGTAGTAAATCTAATGGCAAGGCATATATGGCCGCATTTAGATGTTAAGCCATATCGAAGTTTTTTGACTGCTCTATTCAAATTTAAAAAGTTGAAATTCCCAAGAGACACAATCTATCCTTACTATCCTATTAGGTTAGGATAAAAAATGTTCAAGCAAATGGGAATCAAACTCTAGCACTCTCACGATGGAGGAATGTATGTTCGTCCTTCCAACATTGGGAAGAGAGTGATCATTTTTGAGAAAAAGGATGGTGAGAAGCAAAGTTTGAAAAGGAAAGGAGGTGATGAACTTGTTGTTGAAGGTCAAAAGAAGAAAGGGAAAGTGGTTAAAAGGATTGGTGGGAGAGAATTTGGAGAAGTGATTGAATCACTTTTAAATAGTGATTTAGAGAGTACAGAATTACAAATTCCTCCCTCTAAACAAGGTCAAAGCTATGTGTTTCTTGAGCAAATTTTTGAGGAAATCAAGGAAGTAATTGGGAAGGTTGTGAAGGATCAGATTACAGGCATGAAGGATCTATTCAAAATCTGGGTTAAAAAAATTGTATCTAAGTCCAAGACTAATGATGAGACACAACCTACTAATCCACTATCTGAACCACCTACTCCTGAGCCAAATTTTCAAACCCCATGACCTAAACATCACTCTCTTATGACCACTCTATAGTAAGCTAATCAAACTAATTAGCTACCTATTCAAGAACCTGACAAAACTCCAGTTATCTGTCCTCAATCATCTAAACCTAAGGATCCTTCTACTACAACTTTGACACCTCCAACTACAACTCTTATCCTGAAGGATAGACCACTCTTGAAGGAAGCACATAAACTCTTTTTATTAGATCTAACAAGAATAGTAGTCCATCAGGTCTAGCTTAATCCACTCCAACTCCTGTGAAAGGTAGTGAACCAACTTCTAGTGTCTAGTGACCAACTGAAGTCAATCCTTCTCTTAGCAAGATAGCTGCTGCTTACTCTGGTAAGATGAAACTTTGTGCTACGAAGAAAACCAAGAGAGCTATAAAATAATTTCCTTGTTCAAGTATTTTGTTTTGTGTCTTTTATGTTTTGTTGTTAAGTTTTCTTTTGTTTTAGTCAAACTCTTGTTATGTTTTAGACTTTTAATTTTATTCTAATGCCAAGTCCGTTTATGAATTATGCTATGTACTTTCTTCTTCATTAATGAAAGTCCATTTCAGTTTTTGCATATGTTGTCTAATTATAAATGGTAAGAGGATTTATTAAATAGCTTTTGATAATAAAAAAAAGGAAGAGAAAGGCCGAAAACAATTTTGTAGTTATAAATGCCTAATTTTTGTCTCCTTTATTATATTAGTGTGAGTCAAGTCGAGAAAGGTTGGTTTAAATAGACTGATCCAACGGGCCTTACTCTGAGCCTTAAAATACCAAATCTCTCGTGATCATCCTAAAAACTTATGAGCTTAGCTTTTTAGGCCCTGTCACCTTAACTCGAAGAGTTAAATCCATTTTATCAATGGACTTAAAGTCTAATATTGAATTTAGCCCTCTATAGTGGATATATTTTGACTTGTTATATTATCATGTTAACTATAAATAAACAAAATAATAATTATTGTTTCTCTATTCTATTCCTAACTATTATAATTTTATTCATATCACATTCTATTCCACCAACTAAATATACCATAAACTAGATAATACCAAAGAGACCACACCATATGCAAATAATAAAAAAAGGCTAAACTACAAAAGTATATACTTCTTTTCGTATTACAAGAAAAATACTAAAGAAAGAATGTCGATGAATGACTAGTCCATTTTTGTTGCAAAAAATATCCCAACCATGAAAATCACTGCTACTACATCTTCCATCAACATTTTGCTCATTTTCTCCATCAGATTAAGGTGCTCTAAAAGTACGAACAAAGCTATGTATCCTTTTTCCTCACAATACGTCATTTTTTGCTTAAATTTGATATATTAAACTTAGGCCATCAACTTGATTGAGTAGTCTGCTAATATATTTGCGAGTGTCCTCTATATCCAAGCACATCCGATGACTAAATTATTTATCATCATTAATGGCAAATTAATGAAGAAATACTTTAATAAATCTGTTCTCTTAGATAGGGATAATCAGAAGATGATACATGTAAAAGAAGAAAAAGAAAATACTTATTCTTTTTCTTACTCATTTGCTTTATTATAGATATATTAATATATATTATGTAGTTATCCAATAAATTGATGTACATAAGGTTTTCCCCAATTAGTGACTGTAGTGTCCTTTTTGCTGCTCTTTTTCATCAGTCGAAGATTAAACACATACATATGTCGGACGGAAAATATTACATGCGTGTGAATGTGGATGTTATAAGCCGTTTAGCCTCAAAGAGAAAATACCGACCATTTTGTAGACACTTATTATTCATAGTATACTTGTTATTTAGATATAAAGTACTAACACTAGAAAGTAGCTATAGTAGGCTGTAGTAGTAGGATTAGTAGTACATAACAAGTCAGAGTACTTAGTCATTTTTAGTTGTTCAGTTACTGTAATGATATAAATACTTATCGAAACTATGTTATCATCAGTTGCTTCGTTTCCAATTATACTAATCAGATTAGTCCATCTGTTTCTCTCTACGAACTGTTGCAATTGTCTATTACAAACCAGTGGCATAGATTCATACGGTATCACAGTAGGATCAAGATTCAAGCTTTTATCATCTATTTCAATTTCAATTGTTGTATGTTTTTCTTCCATTTGAATTTCATATAATTGTGAATATGCAAAGGGATATGGTTATTGTAGATCCATTATACATATCTACATTAGATAGTCCTTGTATGATGCTTGGAAATGTAATTTTTAATGGATCAATTTTTTTTGGCATGAAGTCAATCTATTAAAATGGGATTGGGGGCCAAACTAAAATTAGGGTTTGTTGAGGAATTGATGATTATACCTAATGACAAATCTCTTATCTAGTGAAATGGAAAAGATCAAACTATATGGTTAGGTGCTAGCTTCCTGATTCTATGAGTAGTGATTTATCACAAAATTACTTGCATGAACAATCAACCTTAGAACATCAAAATGAGACTGAGGAACAATACAAACATACTAATGGTCCATTAGTTTTTCAATTATAACATAAAAATATGTAGCTTAAAGTAAGGAAATTTCTTAGTCGATGCATATTATAACAAGTTGAAGAAGTGTTGGATGGATATCCGAAGTGCACATGCAAAAGAATGACATATTATATTTATGGATTAAAGCATAAACTTACCGAGCTTGAATCAAAAGAAAAAATAATGCAACTCTTGGTAAGATTGTTAGGTGTATATGATAGTGTTTGAAATCAAGTTTTATGAATAGATCCTTTACTAATTATTAATCCTGCATTCTATCTTATGCAACGAATTGAGAAGCTTACAACATCTTTTAGTCATGATTTGGATCCTGCTGCTTTCTTTTTGAATAAAGGAGGATAGGAAGAAATAAAAATTAATAGGGCTAATGCCATATAGTAAGCATTAAAGCTAAATGGCACATTATTGACAGTTGTTTTCAACTTATAGGGGTATTTGGATTGGTATAAGGGTAGTAGAATTACAAAATGAGTAAAGAATTCAACATCTTTCTATGTAAGGGAAAAAGAAATATAATTTAGATTCTTCTTTTGAACATGTTATTGATTTCTCATATGTTAATGCAGGTTATTTAAGGTATTCCAATTTAGTTGATCCTAAGTTGATCCAAAGCGTGTGCTAAGAGATGATGTGACTGATGTTGTTTTGGTCAGCATGGCACAATTTTTTGGTATTTTTCCTACTTTTATTCATTATTTTAATGCTTTAAATAACAATTAAGATTCAGGGATGGAATTAGAAATCGCTAACCACATGACCCCTTTCTCATCCTTTCTTTAGAATAAATAACACTTGTTGGACCCAATTCCAATTAGATTACCTGATGGAATCATCAAACATGTTATCACTATTGGTTCTGTCATTGTTGAACCTAATCTATTGCTCCATAATATATTTCTTAATCCAGATTTTAATCATAATCTTTTATCAATAAGTAAATTCTTGCATGAGCAAAATTTAACAATAACCTTTACTTTTATATCATACATTTTTCACACTACAGTTATGGCGCAAGCTAAAGGGATGTTTAGACTCTATGTACACAAATATGTGCTATTATTAGATGTAATCAATCTATTAGTAATGTTCTTCTTGATACATAATCTATTTATCTTGTGATAATTTGAGTCTAACACGTTTGATTCATGCTAGACAAGCCCATACCACACTTCCATTTGAAAGTTACAACATTTTGGGTTTTGTAAACATTTGAACTTGAATGAGTTTATTTGTGAAGTTTGTTGTGCGGTAACAATTCATAGATTACTTTGTTCTTATAGTCTTCATAGATCTTCATTTATCTTTCACTTGTTATTTATGGATTTATGGGGTCTATATCAGATTGCATGTGCTTGTGGTGTAAATTATTTCCATATCATCTCAGATGTCTCTAGTTGTTGTACTTGAACTTTTTGTGCATAACAATAAGCCTTAAGTTCCATCAATCCTTGATAGTTTCTTTAAATGTGTTCATAATCATTGAGATGCCACTTAAAAAATTATCCATTATAATAATAGATCAGGATTTATATTCCACAACTATAAGTCCTCATTTGATAATTTTAAGATTATACATCAACATATCATAATCTACACACGACAACAAAATGGGAGAGTTAGGAGGAAATATAAATATTTGCCTAATACTACCCAAGCCTTGTGAATTCATGCTAATCTATCCAAAGAATTTTGGAGTAATTGTGTTTTAATAGATGCATATCTCATTAATAAAATACCCATATCCATTTTAGGTTAGAAAAACCCTTGTGAAGTATTATTGTCATAAACCAAATTATACTCATTTTAAACAATTAGTTGTTTAGTCTCATAGCCAACTATTCTCCACATAATGATAACCTTAACTCTGAAGGTACCAAGTGTATATTCTTAAGTTATATACAAGGACAAAAAGGATATAATTTTTCTTTCTTTTTTTCTTTTTGTATTGCAGAGACATTATATTTTATAAACATATTTTTCCTTCTAAAGAATCAAATCAATCATCTATTGATACTATTCCTTCTTGTCATTCGCTTGTTCTTTTACTAATACTGATGTTGCTCATTTTCTTAATCTACAACAACCATATGATTCTCTTGTTTCTTTTGATATTGATCACCATCCTACTATGTCTACACCATCTAACAGAGAATAAAAACCACAACACTAGCTATAAAACTGTTTGCATAATGTTTAAACTGCTTTTGATAATTTTATTAGTTCATACTCTAGACCTTCTTTATACCCATTATTTCACCAACATTCTTTTCAGCATTATCTTTAGACTATGTTGCTTCCTTGGCCAATATGTTGACCATTCCTAAACAATCTTATTATTCACAAGCAACAAAATATGAAGAGTGGATGGATGCCGTGAATCTTGAAATTACAGCTTTAGAAAAAAATAACACTTAGGATCTGTAGACACCCAATTTTTACTCCTTTTCCCCCTAGTTTTATTTTTTATTTTTTAAGGATCCTAATTCCAAAATAAAAAATAAAATAAAATAATTGAAAAATGATAAAAATAGAAAAAAAAGAGAAAAAATTATAAAGATTTTTTAGATTTTTAGAAAGTAAAATATTTAAGGTTAATTGATTTAATTTTAGCTCGGACTAAATAGCTTTATTTTAGAGAGTCATGTAGTTTAAGTATAATTTAATTGTATTAAATATTGAGGCTTAGGCTAATAGCTTAACGGATAAATATTGGAGTATTGATATTGAATAAACTTAGATTCATGGGTTTGAATCTTATTGAATACACATGTATCTTTTATAAAATTTAAATCTAGTTTGATTTTTATCAAGTTAGGTTTGAATCGTTATAAAAGATTTAAATTTAATTTGATTTTTATCAATTCAGTTGAAATCAAAATATGAGAAGTGTATTATAAAAAAAGAGAAGGACACACTTGCAAAACAAACCGAAGTCCTTTTTCTCCATCCTTGCGTAAAAACAACATGGCAGCAATTTAGCTATACGATCAACACAGAGGAACACAAAAAAAAAAAAAAAAAAGTCCTACCTCATTGCTCATATACATCCAAACTCCAACAGCATGCCAGCAATTGCACATCCATTCACACAGCAGTACTCCATCGATTAGTTAACACCGCACACGACATCGTTGATCCATCTTCATTAGCAAATCAATCTCCTCATTATCACACCGTCGACATACAGCGCAAGACCCCTACGTACTCAGCTCATCCTCACGCCGCGAACCCAGAACAGCAACACGCCATAATTCTCCAAGCGTAGCAACTCCAGCCGAAAAATACTGAAGCTTCAGTCTACGATCAGCCAACTCCCAACGTTCACAATAGGCAACACATTCGTACAGCAGCAATCTATGATGCCACTGCACATCCTCTTTACACAGCTGCAGCACACTCACGACCCACAACGATGCGACCACCGTCCTCGCCCCTGTCCAATATCACTCGAACAGCAAGCCCCAACTCCACCATCAACTCGCCAAGCTACTGACCAACATGGACAGCTGCGGCAGCTACCGTCTTCTTCATCCACAATCACTGCTGTACGCTCGCCCAACTGACCACAGCCACGCCTACTACATCCTCAACCCGAAGTTCCATCATGGCCCTTTCATCTTCACTACAAGGATCAGCTCGCTCACGCACGTTGGCACGGACGCACAACGTGAAGTCGATCACAATTCACTGCAGATCACTTCTGATTAGCCATCGCTCCACCAACAGAACGTCCTTGCGCAACTCTAACAGCAAGTCCTCGTCCGAACATCTCCCTCGCACACCCGAAGACACACACAATTGCATAGCCCCATGACGCAATGTGAAGCACTCACGCACACTGGCCTGAACTCTACTGCGCTTTGCTACGCTAATGTCGACCACAACATGCACCATACGCAAATCGTTGAATACTGCTGCACAAGAGCCACAATCAGGTTCAGCCTTGTTCGATCTTTTCAAATTTTTATTTTATTTATATAGTTTATTATTATTATAATCATATTATATTATTATTATTAGATCCTTGGTCATATAACCTAATATATATAAGATATGTATATATTAGGAGATTTTTTTTAGTATTATTTTTTTTATATATAAAGTATATTTTATGATATAATTTTATTTAAGTAGATAATTATTTAATAGTAGAGATATAGATATGTATATATATATATGTATATATATTAACTTAGGTGTTCTTTTTTAGCATTAGTTTTCTTTATTATATAGATTAAGTATTGATTTAAGTAAATGTTTATTTAAGAATGGTAATATGGATATAAATATATATATATATATATATATATATAT